>OX596200.1:16745823-17467967 GCA_951394215.1 Glyphodes perspectalis | reverse complement strand
AAAACTTAAAATTAGCATTGCTCGTGCATAGGCAAACCAAAGATAGGATAGTGGACGAATGTAAGGACAAAACTAACGCTACAAAAATTAAATACACAACAAATATTTAACCAATGAGAAGAAAGCAATATATCTAAAATAAGTAGGAATAATTTCACTCCAAAAATCACTCGTGATAATTACAATATGTTTCTCTTTACAATCTAACGTTTTCAATTAATTTATTGTGTACTTAACGCTTAACCTACTACTACTACTCATAGAAATATAAAGTGGAAGAGTTAGGAGTTCATGTTGGACGAATGATATGAGGCTTTATTCGAACTATTTCTGAAATAGTACAACAAAGACCCTGTCGCCCGTATCACACCTAAACACTGGCAGTATAGTTCCAACTAACGCTAATAATATCAGACATTCCTTATGTTGAGATTCGGGAGAACAATTTTGTCGGGCTACGTCACCGTTGGACGGACCAATCGGAGCGGAGACCGGCGTCTACGGCGATTGGCTGATAGGTTTAGGACGCAATGGCACTACGTTGTAGAACGTATTTAGTTTTTACGCGTCATGGTATCGACTCTACAAGATGCATAGTCAACGGAAAACTGACAGCATTACAGTTTTAAGTACCACATGCTTTTATTTTTTTATTAATGTACTTTTAGTCCCTGAAATGGTTTTTTTTAAACAGATTTACAAAAATCATATTAGATTCTAAATCGAAGCCTACAAATTAATTATTAATGCCTTCTTCTAAATATGTATGTTTTATACCAAAATAGGTATAAAACAATAATTATTTTTAGTTTCATGGTCTGATTAATGCTTACGAAATCGCGAACCATGTATCCTGTAAACCCTACAACATTCGGCATATTGTTTTTAGCTTTACATAGCAAAGGAATTCGGCTGTACAGCCTGCGGGTGCGGAGGGGGAAGTGGCGGGTGGGGCGTCTAGACGAGCGTGGCGAAGGCCTGCGAGGCGGAGTCGGGCTGGCCGGCCGGCGGCGGGCGCCGCTTGCGCCCGTACTGCCCGATGAACGAGCCGTCCTCGTTCATGCCCGCTGGACATGCGCACACACGGCAAACGGCGACCACACACGGAACGCATGCACGAATCGAACATAAAAGAAATAAACAAAAGAAATTAACGATAGCGTTGACACAAGTCGTGCAACTAGTAAAGTAATAAAAAAAAACAAAGAAAAATGATATGAAACAAATGTATATAGCCGGGTTTGCAGCGACTAAATTAAATTATAAGCGAATAAATAAATAAAAGTTTGATCGTTTAAATGTTGTGTTGAATATGATAAAAAATATGTTTAGAATCTAGGTTAATTTATATTAAAATCTGTCGCAGTAAGCCCGGTATAAGACCGTGTTCACACTAAATACTAGTTTACATATCTTCATGCAATCTAACATTACTTTCACATTGTTTTTTTTTTTTTACTTCGATTCCATTACGGATTTCCATTACTGTCATGAACACAGCCTTTAAGTTAAAAAAAAACGAAATCAAAATAACAAAATTACTATGAATTTAGTTAGTAGTGAACAAAATGTATGATAATTTAACTGCAGGATCATGCATATCATACATACAATTCAAATCTCTAATCATTCTCTAATAATTCGTAATTTGGAATGAAATGTAAATTAACTAGGACATCTAATTAATGATTTAAAGAAAAATAATAAGTTTAATAATGAAAAATTGTTTGTAATAAATAAAAAAATAAGTTTTCTCTTAAAATACACAAACATACATGACGTGCAAGATTATACATAACGAACACGAAATGATGCAAATCCAAATTAGACTCATTTTACACCTTTTTATATGAATCAAAAACCTGGTTGTATAAAGATTCCTGGCTTTCAACGAAACCAGCCATTTTTTCAACGAAAACCAGATCATGTTTTCGCATAAGAATTAAATATAACATGTATGCTTGAACTGGGTATAGATAATATCTGATAATCTCCGACGACCATCGCTCCAGATAGACGAGTCGTAGTTAAGTATATTTAAGCTACTATACAATATGAACATTATATAATTTCCATCTTTATAAGACTTTATTTAAGCAAATAAACTATATGCCATTTTATTCTATATTTAAGTCTTCGTACATTCTCATTCTAATTATATAACATGGGCGATATCATTCAGTGCATTTTTTTTTATCGCGCAATATAGTAGCTAGTTACTACTTACATCGACACTAGCCGCTTCAAATGCTATTAGCTAAAACGAACAACACTCATTAGCAGCTAACTAAGAGTCATTAGCCAGTGCGTACCTGTCTCTCCCTCGCCGTACTCGGCCATGGAGTCGGTGTCGCTCTCGGGGCCCGGTTTAGTGCCGCTGCTCATCGAGTGGCGCGACTTGTTGTCCAGTCTGCGGAGAACACGCAATATGCAATGTATATGGGTGTTACATTAGGGTACGTTGGCATCTTGGAAGAAAAATTGAGACGGGAAATAGAATACAGTAAAAATTAAAAGAAAAATTACTAAAACGATTATTATTGTGCAGCTCAATGGGCTTACTCTGGGTATTGTAGGGCAAGGTTTCCCAACCTTTATTCATGCTCATTTAGTATGTAGTTTATCTCATGTTCAAAAATAATGAGGCAACTGTGTTCCTTGTTCAGGATATACAAAATGCGACTAATGGTGTATTATTGAGTATATGATATAGGCCACGAGCTAGCCCTTTTGCAATTTTCCATCTAAGCCAAGTTAATATTGTTCTTGGCCGAATTTCGATTAAGATGCTTATCTATCTCCGAAGGGGTAGTCCTTTGCCTATTGTAGGTGCAATTGTACGTTTGTATTCTGTATCCGTCGCAGTAGAGGTTCTCAGTAGTTGTCTGGTCCGCCGCCGGCTGGGCTACTCACGGGTGCGTGTACTCGTGGAAGCCCTGGTCGGCGTAGTCGCGGCGGCCGTGCGCCAGCTCGCGGTCGTGCACGTCGTACTTGCCGCCGCGGTTGCGCCGCGCCACGCACACCAGCACCAGCACCAGCAGCAGGAACGCCAGCGCCAGCATCACGCCGATGAACCACCCCGCCGTCGCCATCTTGTCGTCGCGCATTATCACCGGCCCGTCTGCCGCCGTACAATCTTACTTAACACTCTTGGAACGAAATTAGATACTACCTATCTTCATGCAAACGCCTGAACCGAACATCACATATATGACGCGGTTCTTACACACCTCACTGGGTTCTTAACACGAAAGAGGGAATAATACTTTAAATTGCCACACCGATTTTGCCTAGCTATAAACTAAGCTCTTTGGCGCATTTGGAAATTAGGCTGCAGCAGCCAATCTTCATAAAAAAGTAAGAGTTGAGCAATTCGAATTGACATAGACACATCAAAGACCAAAATGGCTCAGGAACTTGACTGCCTAGTGCATGGGCTTAAAGTCACAATTCACCTGACGGTGGCAGGAAGACCAAGCCAGGCCAATTAACAGCCAGCATTCATTTGTATATTTGAATACTTTCATAAATAACAATGACTGACTTTCGACTGGCTCGATGGCACATTCGGTAGTGACCCTACCTCATCCGCCAAGAGTTATGGGTTCGATTCCCACCCAGGACAAACATTCGTATGATGAATACTTGTGTTCTGTTCTGGGTGTTGATATTTAATATTTAAGTATATATTTGTAATACCACTGTTGATTCTGATATCCGTAACACAAGTGGTTAAGTTTCTTATCTCGGAGTCAGATCAATGTATGTGATGTAGTCGGATATTCATTTATTTATCAAAGCAATAATCTAACATAACGCAACGACGTAATCAGCGCACGCGCCGCACTCACCGATAGTGGTGTCGACGTCCTTGACCTCGCTGGTGCTGAAGTACTCGCCGTCGTGCGCCGTCAGCTTGAGCTCGTACAGCTGCGCCGGCTCGAGGCCGGTGAGGATGACGTAGTCGTCGTCGGTGACCTCGGCCGTGCGCAGCCACTGCGGCTGCCCCTTGAGCCGGTACCACACCACGAAGTGCGTGCCCGCGTGCCCGTCCAGCGCCGGCAGCCAGCGCACCTGCACGTGCGCCGTGCCCTCCTGCGCACATACAACGTACTCGGTAACTCGGCTTCATTGCAGAACCTTGCATACACACAACAGGGTCAGGCGGTGTACTCATACCATATTACTAGCGAACATAGGTCTCTGACGTCTGCATGTGATCTAACGAAACGAAAACAATGGGCAGGTTGCACGCTTTTTATTTTTATCGAAACAACCTGGCTGCAAAGTTTATTCGAATAAAAAGATTTTTGAGTCAATATCAGTGGCATCTAATCTTAATCATCTAACTATAGAAGTCTGACAAAATATCACGGGCCCCGGTGCGGTATAGAATACTTGTCGAGGACCCCAACCGATGTAACGCCACGAACCTCATACAGTATAATTACGCCACTGGGCCAAAAAAAGCAGTTTACAAAGTCCTACATATTTTTATATCATTTAAATATAATAGCGCTATAAAAACAACAACAAAAATTAAAATAAATCATGTTCTATTGCAACATGTTCTGTTTGTTATAAACCTATATAACTAAAGAGTATTTGAATTTAAATAATAACTAACTAACTAAACTTCACGCCACCTCCCTAGCAGGGTAGGCAGAGAGAACCGAACGAATAAAAGTATAAAAAGTGACTTAACCAAACGCCATAAAAGTATAAAAAGTGACTTAACTGAACGCCATAACAGTATAAAAAGTGACTTAACCGAACGCCATAACAGTATAAAAAGTGACTTAACCGAACGCCATAAAAGTATAAAAAGTGACTTAACTGAACGCCATAACAGTATAAAAAGTGACTTAACCGAACGCCATAAAAGTATAAAAAGTGACTTAACTGAACGCCATAACAGTATAAAAAGTGACTTAACCGAACGCCATAACAGTATAAAAAGTGACTTAACCGAACGCCATAACAGTATAAAAAGTGACTTAACCGAACGCCATAAAAGTATAAAAAGTGACTAATATTACCTTGGCAGGTAAGGTGGTGGTCTCGAACAAGGGTACATCGGGGATGCCGTTGACGGCGCCCTTAGTGGTCTGCTCGACGTAGTACTTGTCGCCCTCGCCCGCCTTGGTCTTGGCGCGGATCTCGATGCGGTACTTGGTGTTGGGCTCGAGGCCGGCCAGCTTGGCGCGGTCGAACTTCGCGTCGATCTCCTTCTTGCGCTCCTGCTGCGGGCCCAGCGAGGTGCCCAGCACCTTCTGGTAGTAGATCTTGTAGCCGGTCAGGATGCCGTTCTCGTCGATCGGCTTGTCCCACTTGAGCAACATCGCCGATGAGCCGATCGGGTACGCCTCGAATGACTTGACGGTGCCAGGTTTGCCTGTACGAAAATAATCATTTACAAATGAGAGAAATAGAACCACAGGTTCGTATTTTTAAACGAAGTTTAAATGTTAATTTCTAGTGTAGACCAACTGTTATATATATAACTAGTTTATATTCTATAAAATCGATTGTCACCGTTAGTCCTGCGCCTGATTCCTATTTGGTCATACCAATTTCCTTCTTCACCGGACTATAAGAGTTAACCAGAGAGTGCACCTGTGTTTGCCGAGACACTTGTGTACTATAATATCTTCTGCAGTTTAGTTTTCAACCGACTTCAAAAAGGAGGAGGTTCTCAATTCTACCGTATATATTTTTTATATATTAGTATATATGTCATTACCTTCAGGGGTGACGAAGCTAAGTATATCGCTGGCGGGTCCGTTGAACCGTCCGTTGTAGACGAGGATCTTGGCGTTGTTCTTCTTGTACGGCTTGAACTTAGACACGAGCGCGCTGGTCGCGTCCGCCTTGATTAGGATCTCCTTGGGCCGGTCCTCCTCGCCGTCCGTCCAGGTCTGGATCTTATAACCTGCAAGTACGGATTTATGGTTTATTCAAAGTATAGACTACAAGATACTAATAGAGGCGAATTATATAGTTTTAAACCTTTAACTATCGTGATAGACTAGGAATATCCTTGACTTTCTAGTGAATGAAGTGGAATTGACTATATATCGCTAAGTAATTAAAATGTCTAGACTGCGCGTCAGGAAGACGCACTCTGCTAAAATTGGAACATCATTTCAATAACATTGCAATGCATTTTATTATTTATGATGGAGAGAAGTTATTAGATGATTAAGATTAGATGATTTAATAGTATGGGCATTAGTCCCCGTTTTCAAACGTAAAGTGTTTTTAATTATTAAACATTGTGTATTTGAATCAAAAGGCTATTGACCTTTGAAGTGTCCGCGCACAGTGTCGGGCGGCACGGCGTTCCAGCTGAGCAGCGCCGTGGTGCCCGTGGTGACCTGCACCAGCGTGAAGTTGCCGGGCGCCTGCAGCGGCACGTCCTCGCCCGACCAGCCCGTCACCTCCACCGGCGTCACGTTCGACCGGCCCTTCGAGTTCACGGCTACCACCTGGATACACGGACATTTGCTTATTTGGATGTAACTGGCTTTTATGCCAGGTTTCGCTAGCGGTAGTAGGGTCCTCCTACATCTTGAGGGCCCTGAGAGTTAGTGACAACCTGCTGATTCCTCCCGTATTCAGCGGGATGGTATGTAACGCACTCTCAAGGTGAACCAAAAAAAATAAGTCTTCGCGGCCAGGTGATGATTTTTCTATACTCTGGAAATAGTAGTTTAATTTTGTAGGGCTGGATACCGCGCACCGTCACGCCGGTGTACGGGCCTATAGCGTGATACACTAGTAGTAGCAACAGGTCGGCTGCGCTCACCTTGATCTTGTAGGGCTGGAAGGTGGGCGTGTTGGGCACGACGTGCTCGGTGACGCGCCAGTCGCGCACCGTCACGTCGGTGTACGGGTCGCCAGTGATGTTGCGTCTCCACGACACTATGTATTGGAATCCGGGACCGTTGTGTTCGATTTGCGGCATTTTCTGTTGGCATCAATACACTTTTTACTCATAAGAAACACATGAGAGCGGGAAAGTATAGGGATAAACTTTCCAAACTTGAACATTTGGTTACGAAACTGTTACTTCAACGAAAGGCAGCTGAACTGGTACTGACCGACCAAGAGATGACCATGTTGGTGGGGTCGGTGCCCTTCCCCTCCACGTTGTCGGGGTTCTTGTACGGCACCTCGGGCTCCGTCGTGCACACGTCCGAGTGCGCCGACGGCGGCGATAGGCCAATCTTGTTCGACGCGATCACTCTGTAACAAACATTTGTGATTCAACCTAATAAACAGACAGCAGTGCCAGGTTAGCCTATATAGCAGCGTGAGTGAAATTGTCCATGATCTCTAATTTTTCCAAAATTCTTCTGTCAATTGTGTGAGTGTGGGATCTGGAGTCCTGAAATACAGGGTTGTCCTACATTAGGCTCCAGTCACACTTCAACAAGTTCCTTTTATTCTATGAAATTTAATTAAAGAGTGTGAAAATAAAATTATTATTTTTTTATTTATTGGCGTAGAGTACATTTTATATTTCTCCACGGTATCAG
This sequence comes from Glyphodes perspectalis, assembly GCA_951394215.1. Taxonomy (NCBI): domain Eukaryota; kingdom Metazoa; phylum Arthropoda; class Insecta; order Lepidoptera; family Crambidae; genus Glyphodes; species Glyphodes perspectalis. Next base: position 17,460,426 of record OX596200.1, on the reverse strand, counting down.
CGTAACTACGGAATGTATAGTAAAGTCAGAGGCGTTAAAGGTCCTGTGGAAGGTGTGACTCTAAAATAAGCCTACGAGGCTATGAGCCATAATAAACGTCTAAAACGTTCGCTACATGACTATTGATGATTCGATCTGACTCTTAGCGAGAGTGATGACCACCTGTAGAATTTTTCCTACATCCCGTCCATCAGTATGCCTTACTTTAAGATAAAAAAATAGATGTTTCGGGACACAGTGTGTCTATATATCGGTGACCTCACTATGAATACCCAACATTAAATAGATAAATGTTTATCTTTGCCGATGTAAGAATAGCTAAAAGATGATACCGGAAGGTGTAGTTGGCCCAGGGACTGAGGTCGATGGCCCAGGTGGTGTCGATGGCGGGCACGCGGTCGTTGACCAGGTCCCAGGCGTCGGGCGCGAACGTCGTGTTGTACTGGATCACGTAGCGCAGGATGGGCGCGCGGTTGTCGCCCGCCGAGTGCCAGCGCAGGTGCGCCATCTTGGCGGCGCACTCCACGCCGTCCAGGACCGGTGGGTTTGGCTTGTCTAAGCGGACGAAAGGGTATGGTTTTAAAATTGAACATTGACAAAGTAAATCAGAATATGTATAGATTGCTAATAATCGGTTTTTAAGACTTCATAAAAATCGACGTCAATGTTCTGACTTCATAAAAATGTGCCGTCAAATTAAGGTTTCTCAATTTTCAACACGTACTCCCATATAAAGTGTGAGAAGGTACTTCTCTTAATATTGTATACTTATAGCAGTAAAGTGTACTAACAGCCAACATAACCCGATAGAGCTGCTATAATATCTTATTGGCACTATCTTTCACTCATTAAAACTGAAACCACTTGCTGCTCGAGTGATGAGCAGCGAGTAGTCGTTCGTGAGCCGGTATACACTGACCTTGCACAATGAGCGTCGCCTGCGCGCTGGCCTCGTCGACCTCGGTGCGCGCGATGCACGTGTACTCGCCCGAGTCGAGCTCGGTGGTCTTGCTGATGAGCAGCGAGTAGTCGTTCGTGAGCCGGTATACACTGACCTTGCACAATGAGCGTGGCCTGCGCGCTGGCCTCGTCGACCTCGGTGCGCGCGATGCACGTGTACTCGCCCGAGTCGAGCTCGGTGGTCTTGCTGATGAGCAGCGAGTAGTCGTTCGTGAGCCGGTATACACTGACCTTGCACAATGAGCGTGGCCTGCGCGCTGGCCTCGTCGACCTCGGTGCGCGCGATGCACGTGTACTCGCCCGAGTCGAGCTCGGTGGTCTTGCTGATGAGCAGCGAGTAGTCGTTCGTGAGCCGGTATACACTGACCTTGCACAATGAGCGTGGCCTGCGCGCTGGCCTCGTCGACCTCGGTGCGCGCGATGCACGTGTACTCGCCCGAGTCGAGCTCGGTGGTCTTGCTGATGAGCAGCGAGTAGTCGTTCGTGAGCCGGTATACACTGACCTTGCACAATGAGCGTGGCCTGCGCGCTGGCCTCGTCGACCTCGGTGCGCGCGATGCACGTGTACTCGCCCGAGTCGAGCTCGGTGGTCTTGCTGATGAGCAGCGAGTAGTCGTTCGTGAGCCGGTATACACTGACCTTGCACAATGAGCGTGGCCTGCGCGCTGGCCTCGTCGACCTCGGTGCGCGCGATGCACGTGTACTCGCCCGAGTCGAGCTCGGTGGTCTTGCTGATGAGCAGCGAGTAGTCGTTCATGAGCCGGTAGCGCGGCTGCGACTCGAAGTCGATGGGCTGGCCGTTCATCAGCCACACGATCTCGAGGTGCAGCGAGTCGTCCGCGTGCGCGTTGCAGCGGAACGTCGCCGAGCTCTGCGCCGCCACTTCGTACGGCTCCGGCTTGTCCGTGATCACGGTGCGCTCTGAGGGGTCAAAAACATTGTTATTATAGGAAGCAGCAAGGTGCTGTAGATGGTACAGGTGAAATATCAATGTTAACAGTACCATGACACCACATGTGCATAACAACTTTACGATTACTTATATTATAATATATATTATTTAGGAAATAATTTACTCTATCCCCTTCATAATAATTATTCAGTTTTACATTAGTTGGTAATAGGCATATTTTTCTTTTTAATAATGTTCTCACCGATATCGGTCACGACGGCCATACTCAACGAGGATTAGCCAACTGCGCAGCAGGAGATATTATAGTGCACAAGTGTGTGCGCAAACACAGGTGCACTCTCTATTCCTTCACTCTCATAGTCCGGTGAGACGGCAATTCGACATGACCGGAGAGAGGTCAGGCGCAGAAACAACGGCGTTACGTGGTTTCCGAGGCACGGAGGTGATTAAACTTCCTGATTGCGGGCTGTTACTGAGTAATTTCAATATTGAAATACCCAGCCACAATGTCCTGACTAGCTATATAAGCAGTTCCGTAGGCATACCAAGAATTACACAGACGACACATGACATTGGTCGCACACATTGCATATATCGGCAAGCATTGTACTCACTCTTGACAGTCAGTGAGCCGAACGCGGAGTTCTTGCCGAGCTTGTTCTCAGCGTAGCACTGGTACTTGCCGACGTCGGTGAACGACACATCGCGGATCACCAGGTCGCCGTCAGCAGTGATGTTGTATCTGCGCAATACAGAAACACTCGTGTAGATAACGATACTTCTGACTATTGAATAAAGCACGGTAACGCGCTTATTACGTAAATACATGCATATATCATAAACGGGTAAGGAAAAAGATAAGAGTATTTTTTACCCAGAAGTCTAGTCCTATTGGTCTGGGACTTAAAATGGATTTACTATCTACGGTCCTTACCTACCATGCGTAAAAGGCGAATAAAAGAGGGTTTGTAAGCGATCCTGCATCACTTGCAACTGTTTTTTCATATTTTTTTATAATCCGAACTCACGTTTAACTTTTACCCTTACCCCTTTGAGAGTCGCAGGCGTGATTCAATTTTTTAATTTTTTTATTTGGACAAAAAAAGAAATCACGCCTGCCATACTCAAAGGTATATATCGACGATGAAGTGACAATACCTCCTAAGTAATATTTTTTAAGAAATATACTTTTTTAATGCAATAGCCTTAAAATTCAATTTCGCGTGGACTATTATTTTTTTCTCGTCTGTTATCAAATAATAAAGTAATCCTGTAAACATTACATTAAAAGTTATATGAAAGTCTTATGATCAAAACCTAAAAATTTGGTCGTTTTTTCATTTTCCTGTAAAAGAAGCATATCTACAGTTAGGAGGTATTGTCACTTCATCGTCGATATGTATGTTAACTTTTTTTTTTATGTTTGTTTACCTAGAACAAAATATTGACCTCGAGGGTAAAATATACCTCACTATAGGTGTATCCTCTCTCTTAATATAACAAATTTGTTGTGTGTTAATGAAGACGCCTCAAAGCGTTAATTACTGGGGACGTACGTAAATAGCCTCCGGGGTATAAATACACCGCGCCCGTGGGATGGATGTCGTGAATGTCAGCAGGCAAGCGATTTGAGGTGAAGGTCAGCACGCGTTAACGTATTAATATTGTCCAGGCGTTAAATCGAGTTTCAGAATATTCATGACATTTTAAAGTGGAGTAATGAAAACCCATAATACTGGTATATTCAACATGTGACCCATGAACGTTTCGCCTAAGCTTAGAGATTAGACAAGTAAATAAATTCAATTAAAAACACGACCAGCGAAGTTACTACCAATATTAAGATATTTTCAGGGTTTTCCATTTAACCCATTTCAATATATTTTCTTTGCTAAAAAGCTCCTTAGACTTTTCCTACGCCTACGGTGATTGCAAGCGTGATAGTATGGTGATGATCAGTACTGCCGTTTTGACACGCGCCATTTTGTTTTTTTGTGTTATCTATTTTCTTCTTTGTGGTCTGTGTTGTCTGTTATTACTTTGTGTGTGTAAAACTATATTCTAATCTATTCTACAGGCCCCGCAGCATTTTAGTATATATACCCACACTCCAGCCCTGACAAAAGCTAAAAACAGATAACAACAATGCTCATAAGACAGGGCTCTTGGTCGGATATTTGCTACGGACCATCGGCTTAATGCATATAAGGGTCTTTTGGCAAACAGTCTACTTCGGGCTTCCGGTATGATACGATGATGGCGTAAACAGTAGTCATGTCACTCACTTGCCGCCGGTGAGGTCGACTTCGTCGCGCATCCAGCGCACGATGGGCTTGGGCGCGCCGAACACGCGGCACTTGAGCACCGCCTCCGACCCGTCCACCTTCACCAGGTTCTCTGGGCCCTCCTTGATCTCCGGCGGGATGGCTGGAATTGCGACAAACGAGTTGAAATTATGAAATTATTGTAACATTGTGACGCTTCGCAAATTAGATTAATTTCCAAATAGAACAAATATAATAAGAGTAATTTGGGATTTGCAATCCGGAAAACCGGATGAGGCTTAAAATAACGTATACCGGGTTCGGTACCAATATACTGGATGTACCGATGTCCTGATCCGTTGAAAGGATTTTTGGCAAAAAATAACAGCGCTGTTGCTGAATTTTTTTTTATCCCCAATTGCAATCCAGAAAACCTGATCCTGTAATCCGGCAGATCCGGCATCGCTTTCAGTCTGACTGGATCCGGCCGGATTGAAAAGTATACCGGATTGTAATATCTAATTGGGTTATTGCTTATTGAAGCCCAGAATTAAACTTCATTAATTTTACTGGATGACTAGTGGTATGTGGCCAGTATTATACGAGTTGACCTATGTTACTTAGAATTGTGGTAATAAAGAAATGTAAGTATAATCAGGATCATGTGATATGCCTATGTTTGAAATCGCATTCGATGCGTTTGGTCTGTTGCGATGATCATGCAGCACGACAAATATTGTTAAAACAGGTGTTAGTCTCGGGTCTGGGTGTTTGTGGTGCCTTAATTAATTTTGATATCCATAATTCAAGTACTTAGTAAATTTTTATGTGACGTTGTCTGATATTTACTTATGTATTTTATTTTAAAGTCACTTGCTTCAAAAAACATAACAGAAACAACTGAGTAACCATATTATGAGGAAGTAAAACATGTTGACAATTCAATAACAGTTAATCGTAACTGAGCTGTCAAATACCCTATTAACCGTACGACAGATATTGAGGATGAGGCGTATATAAGCGTACAGTGGCATTATTATCCCACATGTCCACTTTACACACCCGCAGACGAAACTCGCCTAGTCTGGCGACGGAATACACGGCAACTAACAATATCCGTCGTTCCGTGTGGATTGCGGAGTGGGCGTGCGAAGAGATGCCGAGGATGTGCCCAATAGACTTCAAACTAGATTACAGTGTAATTACGGGCTGGCAACAGGATTTATTCTAAATTTGGGCATATTCGAATGTCAAGATAAGTTTTGATAGTAGTAGATCCGGACCTAAGTCGATCTTCACCGAGTTGATAATAGAATGAAACATATTTTATAATAAATTTAGTATATTAGAAAATATATCAAAAATGGGTTGGCTAAATAAATCCTAGGCTGAATATTTTTAATTAGGTTACATCTAACCCAGCCCTGTTCTGTTCTGGTTAAAGGGGATTTCTGTCCCTCGACTCTGCCTACCCCTTCGGAGACAACGGGCGTGATATTGTATATGTATGTATTGATATGTAAAGACACGTAAGGAGCGTCTAACCCTATCTGCATTCGCAAATGAGGTATCGCGAGGAGCCGCGACACCGCTGCGAGAGTGGGGCACGGGGGCGGCGCACCACGTGGGCGCGGTGCAAAATGCACTTACTGCTCTAACCTACTTTCCTTTTGTTTACTCAACAAATGTATGTAAACTACGAGACAAGATGATTGAGAAGTAACATGTGTATTTTGTATAGTGCAATTTTATGAATAAACACCAATATATACTAAAGTCTATTATCAGTGGAATAGACTATAGACGAGCTTTTGGATAAACTTGCCGGAAATACATAACTAATCGTATAGTAAAAGATGGTCTGGCATGTTGAAAATTATTTCCCGAAATCTATGTTCAGATGTTCAAAGGTCAGAATTGACATTGGACCATTCGTTTATGAACAAGTAAGAAATAATAAATCAATAAAAAAATGTGTCACATAATAGATTCTCTTCCTTTTTGATGGCATTGTAAGCTAATATATTCTTTAAGCGATTATATATTCTACAAAATGATGTCACAGTAATCCATACATATACTAATACCTACCGATCTAGGCCATCCATATAAGCAAATATAGGTGAAATCGATTTGGCACCTAAAATATCTGATCTCAAATTCAATTTCGACGCCGGCACAATCTAAAGATATTTATTCAAATCCCAAATAGTTCAGTTCAGTAATAAATAATATACAAGATCTTCACAATAACAACATCATGCCAACAAAACCAAATATCACGAAACTTAACGTTTTATGTTAGCAAGCAAATAACTTATTTTACGAACATATTCTTCCTACGCAGAACCTCACTTTTGTGCGCGTATAAAGAGACGACGCGTAGACGACAAATGACCGACCCACGAATATCTCATTCGTATGACAAAAAGCGGTCAAATTATACGACAAGGAACTAGTTATGAGACTCCAAGTGGAAGTTTGTCGAGTGTGCTCCCGGTTTAAGGAGCGGACACGTGCGCTGCATACCGAAACGTGGCCGTTAGGCTGGCGGTACACGATCGCAAAAAAGTAATTTAAGATGTGTGACAACAATCTTGCCTGAAGATGATGTAATTTGTATAGTAAAAGTCCCGTGAGACTCCAAAATGCTGGAATAGATTTGCCGTTTCTGCAAGTCAGCTAATTCAAATTCAAATGTTTTATTGTCACTAAGTGTAATATACAAGGTGGTTTATTATTATATTGCACTTTATTACTTAGTCGCCCTTTTCGAGCATTGCAATGCGTAGAGGGCACTCTACTCTTAAATCTACATAAGGTTAATAACAACATAAACATTAACATTATATAACGTAAATACTTATTGTATAGCTATTTTGATGAAAGTAGGTATTCCTTAACTGAGTAGAATGAATTTCTTGTTTGTGCTAATCCAATACTGAAGGCACATGATTTATTCCAAGCCGTTTAAGACTTTTTGGACACTGGAAAATGCGTTACACGCCTACCCGCTAGAACTGGTAAGAATCAGCAGATATACTCCGGTCGAATTACAGGGATCACCGTATCGTTCGAATCTCGAATTTGACTCAATGAGATTCGCTTGAGGTTCTGTGAAGTCGTAAATATTTCGGCCGAGTTATTCATGTCTGTATGCCAGTTTTAAGCTATCTGCACCAAAAAAGGTATTCACATAGCATTTTGTGTGGACGCGCAGGAAATAAACATAATAAGTAAGCCTAGATGGTTTCGCATTTGATGGTTCTGTTGAGATAGAGCTTTTCTGTTTTTGTAGCCACGCCGACAACAGCGTTTTAATGACTTTCCTTGATTACTGTCCTTGCAGCTATCGCGTTGTTCTGGGAAAATCGTTAGTCGCCACCGTATAATTTCTGCTTGTATTTATTTGTTTTATGAAATAAAAAAGATACTTAAAGCCAAGCTATCTTAGCTAATACAGTGCAAAGTGAATTCTCTTGACCTTCTCGACGTGTGGCAAACCGTCATTAGGGTTAAATTGTCAAAAGATTTTGAGTGGTCACTTAGGGCTCTGACTTTGCTTATCGTGAGAGAACCGGGACCAACAGTTTAAGTGATTTTCATAGTCGTCCACGGTGTATGATAGATCCTTGAATTTTGCTATCGATAATTTGTTTCACATGTCATTAGACAACTGAGGTTAGCTTCACAGGCCATTACGCAACTAAGGCCAAGGTCAAAGGTCCTCGAAAACCACTGAAGGGTTTGGAGATTAATAAGTGTGAGTATTTTTACAAACGTACATTGACGATATGTTTAAACATATCTTACACAAACAGGCATTTTCAATTACATTTCTGAACTGTTGACCCATATAATCGTCGAGCAAAAAAAAACAATAGAGTGGCAACAAATATAATGATTGGGAATTGATTGCGCTTTCATTGCCTCCATAGAATTTTCAGATCTATAGCAAAAGGCTGAGTGATAGAGGATTGTTTAGTTTAATTTCGATTCGATCTCGGTTGACATTTTGTAAGTGACAAATAATTGTTATATACCAGAATTTTATCGTCCATATAAGCACTTTATAGGCTCGATAAGTACAATACAAGTACACTGTCAGAAGGGTCAAGATCCTCAGCAGTAAGGGAACGACTAATAAGAAGAAGTCCAAAATAATTAAGGGTATGTAATCTGAAGCGCGTAGAGACGCAATCAAAATATATCGTCAGTAAACCATACAACACATTTTTTTAAAGCAAAAATACGTTAACTTATTTAACAATATCAACAAAGTAGTTACAGTTAAACCGTGTGCAGCCGGCGCAGGAGTCGAGTTAATTCGTACGAGCACCCAAGGGCAATGGCGAGTGAATCCGCAGTTATTACTATTGCATAACTTCCTTTGGATCACTGACGATTTACCGCTTTAATCTTTCAATTTACAGTTTATTTGCTATGGCGTATAAAAACAACAATGTAATAGTTAGAGATCAATTATAATTAGAACTATCAAAGAGTTAGAGCTTAGATCCACTAAATTAAAGGTAAGTGCAAGTTCTTTTGTAAGGGATTTGGAAAAGTTGTCAGTGAGCATCTTTTATTTTTTATTTTCGATCAATCAATTTCAGACTGGACGCGACTGATCAGATCTCCATAACTTTAACTTAAATATGGCGCGGCTAAATTTGCTTTAAGGAGCTTATCGTTTTACTTGACTCGACAGGCTCGATGGCGCATTCGGTAGTGACCCTGCCCCATGTGTTAAGAGTTGTGGGTTCGATCCCCACCCAGGGCAAAAATTCGTATGATGAATACTTGTGTTTGTTCTGTGTCTGGGTGTTAATATCCAATATTTAAGTATATATTTGTTATACCACTGTTGTTTCTGATATCCGTAACACAAGTGCTTAAGCTACTTACCTCGGAGTCAGATCAATGTATGTGATGTAGTCGGATATTTATTATTATTTATTTATTACTTGAACTCTGCCTACCCCTTTGGGGATTGCGAAAAGTATGGTATGTATGTAATAAAACAAGTATACGATTTTGAATTACTCGAGGTGTTAACAGGCTAATCTTCAGCTTGCACAGGCCAAAGTGTTCCAGTGAAAAAAGAAAATATACGAAGTAAAAAGCTTTTGTAACTAAAAATAAGACGTTCACAATTGAAACTTCCTGTGAAACAACAAACAGATTTCATAACGTGTTTCCTGTTGTTTACGTAATCGTCTCGAGGAAATGTTTGGAACACTTGTTCTACACATTCAAAAATATAATTATTTTGATTCATTATACATTGTTGTACCATTTAGAATACAATTTTGAGAAGAATGAGTCAACAACGCATAAAATTCCCGCTAATATGGAATTGGTCATAATAAATTATGATGAAAGATTCACAAATAATTACAAATACATGACCAAATATTTCGAATTAATTTGAAGTACCAAAGGACCCGAGAGGAAATAACTTCTAAAATTTGATCTAGAATGATAATAGGATTTAGAATCTACGTGATTCGTAAACCAATACTAGCATCGGATAATCCCTATGACTCACCGGGGTTATCGAACTGGGGAAAAAAATTCGGGAGTAAGTGTTACTAGGGTTGCCAAAAAGATTGTTAACCGTTTCAATTTGAAAATAAAGATGTTGGTGTGGGACTTACAAAAAAATGTGCCAACTGTGGTTCTTGCCTAGCATGTAGTAATAGGCGACTAATGGTATTGGACACGTGTTTGTGTAGGCGACAAGCTAGCCACTTGTCACTACTTTTTCACAATTTTACATCTAACCCAACCCAGTTTTATTTTTGGCTGTATGTGGTTAAAGGGGCCTGCTGTTTCTTTGACTCTGCCTACCTCTTCGGGGATTATGGGCGTAATGTTATGTATGTAATAATGATGTGTAAAATAGAAAGCGTAAATAAATATAAATATCCGACAACATAAATAAATATTTGGGCAAGAACCAATGAACATTGTTTGCACTGAACATTTTTGAAATAAGCATTTAAGCAATAAGTTTTAAAAACCTAATAAAATTATAGAGTGGTGACATTAAGTTAACAACGACTACAGCATTACTTTCTACTACTCTCAATAAGTTATTAGAACCAGCTCATTCAACAATGAAAATATCCTACTATATTCATTCAATTCGATTTTTGTAGTCCAATCCAATCTTATGAACAAAAGTAAGAATCTTGATCGAAATTAAAATATCTTACCCAGAATAATTAACATTTCAGGAGTTGTAACAGAAGAGTTTAAGTGGCATAAGCAATAGAATTTATTATACTCCGAATCCGGGATTCAGTCCATTTCTACAATATGTCATAAACATTTAATTTTCTTATATATGATATTCCCAGTGTTAGGCCTTATCTTAGTCGGCGCCTGAGCAGATCATGAAAAAAAAATCTGTCGAATTGAGAACCACCTCCTTTTTTCGAAGTTGGTTAAAAAATATATTAACAAATCCCAACATCGTAGAGTCCACGCGGCACAACCCTGTACAACACCCCTGTCTAGGCCGCGCCTTCAGGGGGAGCTAGGCAGGTAGCGGCGTTTTGTATAACACGCAATTCCGGGTGATGGGTGCAGCTGGCTTTATCGAGGTGACAATAGCCTCCATCGCCGCGAATCGCTTGGTTATTCGACACTGGCGACTTTAACTAATTTGATTTTCCATCCTGCTCTACAAAACGTATACTGATAGAGACAAAAATAAAAATCTGACTTAGACCCTAAGGCCACACTATCGCAATACCGCGAAGGTTTGTTTTTCTCTGCTACTCTACAAAACGCAGACAGATAGAGACACAAACAAAAATTGCATTAGCATAGTAATGTAGCCCAGGCGTAAGGGATCAATCACTGTGTTTGCGCCGCATTGTACTATATTATTGTGAAATGGGGCTATAACACCACATCCAAATATTTACCCACTGGATTTCTGCCTGTGGTTTGATTTACGGTGATTTTGTTCGCGTCGGCATTGTAATTAAGCCAATTAAATACGTTATCACAAATATAATCCCATGGGTAGTCAAAGAATAGTTTATAGTGATCTGCATGTTAGATTTTAATGTGTGCTAATTAGACATATCAACGTACAAACATTCTATAAATGAATCTAAAATATTTTGCCTAGTTACAGAATCACATCATCATCTTCCTAGCGTTATGTCCCGTGCTTAGACGGGGTCCCCTTAGACCATGATCCAGGATGTAGCGAGTCTGATAATTACATTGAAGCGACTGCCGATCTGACCTTCGTAACCCTAAGATAGGGGAACCAGACAATTTTTGGATCATGGTTACAAATCCAAAGTTATTTGAATTTGCAGTTTTCATCACGATGTTTTCCCTCACCGAGTTACAGAATCACAATTAGTCTTAAATTGATTTGAGTTTAAGCCATCATGATCCAATAATTCTAATAAAGTGACAGCATAAAATGTACTAGAAATTTAATTTATGATTGGACACCATAGTCCCCATAAAGTACTTCATAGATAGGGCAAGGATAGAATAATAAGGACCGTTGGTTAGGCGAGTTGACATAAACTATTGTACAACCAATTTTTATTTATTTATTAATTTAGTTTATTATACAGTGGAAACTCGATTAACTGGACTAATTGTTCGTTAGGCATCCGAATATCGAATGAAGAAGAAGAAAAGCGAATTTTGCACATACCTAATACATAATCTTTAATTTTATATGCTTATTAAAAACAGTTTTTTTTTTCAAAATCTTGTATCAAAATCTTCTGTCTGTACTATATAGTACAGTTATTATGGTATGCCACATTGTGGTCAATTGCCACAAGGCCAACGAAGACTCGACTTAAACCCATGAAGCACAAGCTCCTCACAACTTGACGAATGTGCTCACAATTTATACGTCCGTCCATGATCAATTATAAGTGACGTTTATTGCGGTCGCCCGAGTTCAGTTTGGGAATAAAACTAGCGCATTAAAACTGACAACGTGAATAAGGGGATTTACAGCGGCCATATTTATAAACCGGGGGTATTATACTGTGTGTAATCTAGTAGATGGATTTATAAAAAGAGCGGGATGACCGCACGAGGGGTGCCGGCTATTTAGAGATAGGGGAGGTTTTATAATAAAACCCTTAAAAATTTCATTTTCATCCATAATATTCAATCAGGACACGAGATAGGAATGTTGTAGGTTCCAAATCCAGCACACCTCTGAAGGTGAAGAAAATGTTTTTTCTATATAACTATAGATGTGTTACCATGATCCAATTTGTCCAATCTAGGGTCCAACCTAAGGTTACGAAGACAAATGAGAGTCGATTCAACATAAAAATCAGTTTCGCAAAATCTACCCCTCGACTATGAAGATGAAGAATAAACATGTTGCAAAAATTATATTGCAAGCAAATGGAACACTAAAATTAAAATGGATTTAGGTAATCAGGCCATCGCCGCATCGTAGCGAAGTTCCATTAATTAAAAGTCCATTAAGCAGCGAACATAATAAAAGAGGTTATAGAACGAGGAATGCATGACGTCTTGAGAAATGTGCGTTGGCAATGCGAATGGGAGCGAAGTTCGGGCGGTTGGGACATAAAAATGCGTGCCAATTGGGTCGCGGCGCCGTAACGGACTATGCGAACTATCACGGGCCGTGACACCACCCTCTGACTCGGGAGGTATTGCGTAAATAATAAAGGTCCCTCTACATAAAACGAGCACTGTAAAAAAAGCCATCAAAGCTGGTTATAAAACCTAATTAGGTCTTGCCAAAGCTGTGGTGCTTATTTAAAATATAAAATTCTTAAGTACTCGAAATCCGATTGTCTTCAATCAATATACGTATATGTGCAAAACATTGTAAACGCACATATTTCATCTACTGTCTCAAGAAATGCAGCGTAAATAATATAAATCCCTCTACATAAAACGAGACGTGAAAAAAGGCTATCAAGTTGGCTATAAAACATAATTAAGTCTCGCCAAAAAAATTCAGGACTACAAAATTGTGAAACAGATACTTCTTGCATAAGAATATTTTATGTGGGCAAAACATAAAAAAAAAAAGGTTAATCGTTGATTCTTTTATAATAGATCGCGGGGGTTATTAGGTAGCTAACATCGTTATGTCTATTTCTTGACATATTTATAGCTCGAATTAGAGCTCATCTCTTTCTTTATCTTGATTCCGTTTATTGAAAAGCCAAAAACATTCATAGGATCCTTAGTATATAGAGATAAAATCGTTGTTTGTAGATCACGTCTTCACGTTGTATTCATGTATATGTTTTCTCTTCGCACGCAAACTACATAAGTCTATTCTCGCCCAAGTACATAGCTTTGTATCTACTAGGTATAAGCATTACTGCTAGCTAGATCAATTCGAATGAAGTGCACAAACACTTTGTTGCAGGATCGAGGAAGCGTTACTCGCCGGCAATCAGACGACGGTTCCCGGGGGACTCCTGTTATGTATCGAGTCGAGAACGTAGCGGTGAGATCACTTGGTGCAGTGAATGCGATGCACCGCGGGGATGCGTCTAGCCTCGAAATGCAGAGGCACGTAGTTATCTAGCCGCTGGCCGGATTGTTTACACGTCGGAGATTTACGGTCGATAAAACTGTAAGGCGTAAATTCAGAGGCGTACCGTTTATTACGGGATTGGCACGACGGGTATTATTAACACCACGTTGAAGCCGAAGCGAGTATAGGGAACAAAAGTATCGGAAAATGGGTAATCTTCAGGCAGAAGTACGAATATTTTATGAACCTTAATGTCATAATAACGTCAATTGTTTTTGTTGTCATGGAATAATTAAAAACAATTGACAGCACGATAACGATACGTAATGTAAATTATTCGCTCTTGACCCACAGAACACATAAGTATGTGAGCACTGAGCACGCAACGAGAATGATAATCGACGTTAAACATTCATCTAACAAGAGTCTAGAAATCTGGAAAGCCTGTGCAGAAAAGGAATGCATTGCGAGTGGAATTTAATTCGAAGAAGACGAATGAATCGATATCGTATTATTCATGATGCTCAAGTTTGTGAGTGCGAAACGTTCCTTTTAACAACTTGTAGCAACGTATCTGCATCTGCAATTGCAAAATTGGCAACACCAAGGCATCTCTGGCCACATCGTTTTTCGGCGTCAATTCATGACAGAACATTCTAATCAACTCGCTAGGTTCAAAAATCTACACTAATATTATAAAGAGGAAAGATTTCATTGTTTGTTTCGAAAGACTTCGAAACTACTGGACCGATTTGAATAATTCTTTCACCAATAAAAAGCTACATTATCAGCAACTAACATTAGGCTATATTTTATACCCATAATCTTACGGGATCGTAAACTAAGCGGATGAAACCGCGGAGCTCTGCTATCAACTATAAAATAATTTATTTAAAAAATGGTTCAATAAACCCAGTAACGAGCCTATGTGTCCCATGGTAATTCCAGTAAAATTTAACGATGCCCATTTTTTGGAAACAATCCTGGCATTTAAATTGCCATACGTGTGCGTGCCTTTCGACTGTACCGAAGGCTGGAAGGCGTTGGCGACCTCAATTTGAGCACTGTTCGCGATTGTACGGCACGTTTCACTACACTTACGATAAGGGCGGCGATAGTAAACTGGCGCCTTATCAGTCGTACACGATTTGCAATTATAAATGTTTACTATTGTTTTTATTTATTAATGTTTATTAATAAATAAAAACAATAGTAAACATTTATAATTAGACGGATTCACACGCAAAGATCGAATTACAAAGTAGCTGAAGTATTTATAAGTATGTAGCTTGAATTTTTTGAATAAAAAAAGGATATACTAATTAAACACTCAAGCCCGAAACAAAAAACAAAAATAAACTTTTGTTCATTGTTATATTACGCCTTATCTTCTACTGTAGACTATTTTTAAGAATAGCGTGAACATTGCTTTCAGACATTAGAAACTTGTAGTAGTTTTCGTTTTAGTGTCTCTTCCAACATTGTCCAAAGCTAATCGAAGTCGTAGTTGATGTTTGCTCGACTGTCCGTAAAGTGACAATGAGAAACAACAAAACATGCAAAACAATATCCCGCGAATAAACACAAACTTAACAGCAACCTACGGATGTAATAAACAGGCGCTTAACAAAGTGTTACAAGTAAAAAAAAAATACTTCGAAAATATGTTAATTCCGTACATCCAACAATAAAGTGCCACATACCACTTTGCAAAGGGAGCGATGGTAGCTCAATGGTAAGGACACGCGCCTCTTAACCAAGGAGTGCGGGTTCAAACCCAGTCACGTACCTCTGGATTTTTCAAGTCTATGTACGTATTTATACCACTAGCTCGACGGTGAAGGAAAACATCGTGATGAAACCTGCAAATTCAAACAACTTTGGATTTGTAACCATGATCCAAAAATTGTCTGGTTGCCCTATCTTAGGGTTACGACGAAGGTCAGATCGGCAGTCGCTTCAATGTAATTACCAGACTCGCTAAATCCTGTATCATGGTCTAAGCGGACCCCGTCTAAGCACGGGACATAACGCTAGGAAGATGATGATACCACTTTGCAAAGGTCATCCAACCAATTTCGATAGATTGCCGCTTAAATTGTACTATATTGTCAGTCGCACTTCGACGAGTGTTTTATGCAGTAAATTGTATTTTCGTAACTATCGTTCCAAATATTGTTTTGGAAATTTTTATGGTTTTACGAGAAAATATGTATAACAAAGGATATTTATCATTTGATACAATAACATGATATTATTTGAAATAAGCCAATAAGTTGTCATTGCACCAAAAGACATTACCAAATCATCTAGCAATTATTAAGGTATTTTGACTTTATTTCCGAAATTGAACAGCAATAATCCGTCTCATCAATTTCATACGGCCCATTAAAATCCTCATTAAAAGAAAAACTGAAATGAAGTACTCACATTGCACGTTAATGTAGACATCCTTGTAAACATATCCAATCGAGTTAGTAGCGTTGCATCCATAGTTGCCGGTGTCTCGCTTCTCCAGGTTTGTGATGATGATGGAGTCAGCGGTGACCTGCCGACGCGGGTTCGGCGGCGCCTGCTCGATCGGCTTGCCGTTGTGCACCCACGAGATCTGCGGCACGGGCGTGCCGGCGGCCTTGCAGCGGATCACCGCCGTCTCGCCCTCCGCCTTGTTCTGGAACTCAGGCTCTTCGGTGAAGAAGGGGGCCGCTGTGAACAAATATAAATAATATAATATAAATAAATATCAGACTACATCACATACATTGATCTGGCTCCGAGGTAAGTAGCATAAGCACTTGTGTTACGGATATCAGAAGCAACAGTGGTACATATTACAAATATGTAATTAAATTCCCTTCTCACTATAAAATTATAACATAATACACACTTAGGATGGCCCAAAAATGTATTAAAATGAACCGTGAATGATCTCTACCCTTTACATTGGAAGATCAGAAATGTGTAGATGGAAATGGGTATATTTTCAGTCACAGTCAGAGTTAAAAGTAACTAGAGAAGTACCTATACAATAGCTGCCCCTTTGACTCTGCCTACCCTGTCGGGGATTACGGGCGTGATGATATTTATGTATGTATGTATGTATAAAACATTTTCATTTAAAATTACTGACCAGGATAAATTCAGCGGAAAATTGCATTATGAATATCCTCATAACAGAATTTTACTGCTGCGCAAGTGGTACTACACTGCTCGTCATATCATAAACCCAATGGATCTGCCTTACAGCATGTAAATGTATTCGAATAAACTGCGAACATAACGTGTAGTTGTTGTTAAGTTGCCAAAACGGTTCTCGTATAATATTGGGGTAGTGAATAATCAAATTTAGATGAAGAACGCTTAATATTATTTGGCTATAAAAGGTTTATTGGGTGAACATAAGCACGTATTCTAAATATTATATATAAACGATTGGATTATTATATTCCTATGCCAGAACGACGGTCCAAAATCAGATTAGTTTGAGAATACACGACTGCATGGCAAACTATTTTTTCCCCATACTACAAGTAGATGGGAGCAAATACTGTTATAACTGTAAAACGAATTAAAAAAAACTGTAAGACTATACATTCACAATACTACCACTTCTATTTACAGACCGTCTGGAATAGATCGATAATACCGTCTACGGACTTTACTTAATTACAACCGTAAGACCGTTCTATCCATACCTATTACTTTTTAATATTGTACAATGTACATAGCTGAATTCCAATTAAGCTTATAAACGTAATTGTTGGAGTTTTTCTGTAAACTCTTCTCAAATATTTATGTATAATTATCCATCTGATAAGTTATTTTCCGCGTACAACACGATGATTCAATGTATATCACACTGATCAAAAGTTTCCTCCTTAACGAGTCGCTAGTAACGAAAGCTTGAATAAACTGCGCACCCTATGGAATAAGAAATTCGCGAAAAGAAAATATTCCAGAGATGACGGGGCCAGTCACCCCGGCAGGATTTCCCGACGCGTCACTAAGCGCTCTTAAACGTATCGACTGAAACCCGACAACGCGTCTCGGCTCCGATTACACGCCAGGATTAGATATTTACTAACACTCTTATGTGCTAGATTTACATCCAAATGTGTATGTACCACCAGAAACCCGGCTTCAGCTTTGCACGGATGGTTGGCTAACATATCTGTGTCGGCTGATTGTTTTTATTCACAAATTGTGGTAGATACTTTTCTGTTCGTGATGGAAAACTATTCAGCTGTGAGTGAATGTATATCAATAAATCTGGACAATTGGACTAAAAGGGTAACTCGACATACTATCACACCTACTGTGGATATAGGTGAGTGATTTTATGTCGCTTAGATCTAACTCCAAAATAAATAGCATTGTACATTTATTACATTAAATACTGAATAATTATATTATAATACGGATGCATGGTACCTATACATCCATTTCTAGAGTACAAGTGGCCGTGTTATTAAGATGAACATTTTCCCCTTGGCCTAATCGTTAGCTAGAGTCCCTTAAATAACAAAACCATCTACCTATAGACGTAGAAGAAAAACAGGCCCCTCTTTCCCACTGGGCAATCTGGGCACGTTCCCACGGCCCCGCGATCGTGGGGGGCCCCTAGTGTAACGTTGCACCTGGGCACATTAACTGTTATATTCACCAATAGAACAATTAATTTCCTTATGTGCCCAGAGCCCCAAATAGGTTAAAAACGGCCCTGAAGACAAAGGTTACATTAGAAGATAGACGGTGGGACGGATGTTTCTCTAGGGATCGGTTAATTCATTCTTTGAGTATAAATTGGTTGGTACGATTTATATGGTTAAGAAGGGTCTGACGTTACACCCTATACGTTTAGAAACCCATATGAAGATATAGGTTAATCTACGTTAAGCGGAAACATCGTAATATTCAGTCCATCCGTTTTGAATATGGGGACTATTAATAGCGAACGGCTAAATATACAATTTAACTATTACTATATTAAAACATGATGTTCCTCTATATCGACTAACCATGATCCAAAAATTGTCTAGTTCCCCTATCTTAGGGTTACGATGGTCAGATCGGTAGTCGCTTTAATGTAATTACCAGACTCGCTAAATCCTGGATCATGGTCTAAGCGGAGCCCGTCTAAGCACGGGACATAACGCTAGGAAGATGATGTACCTCTATATCGACTATGACTACCGCAGACAGAGGTGTGCTATATTCGGAGCCGCATAAGTCTAGCAGTTTATGACCGGTTTCGCGGCAAATCGCGCCTAGTTCCACGAAGGGACGACCTGCCGTGTACTCACACGAGGACAATCCATAATCGTAATGAGGACGCCGAGGGCCGCGACCCGTTTTGTAACCAATGCCTATTTTCCTATGTATAGAAACGAATGACACATTTTATGAATCAAATAGTAATTAATAAAATTTGTCATTGAATAATATTCTATGTTATCCGTCTTTGTTATTCCCTATTAATTTTAAACTGAATTTAACCGGAATACAATAAATGTGTGTGGTTTAAACGTGCCTATTATGCATTTAGGCATTTTACAGAAGTCAGTAGGTTAGGAATAACAAATAATGTGGTTAATTAAAACCACATTTTGTGTCATCCATATTTTATATGAACTTGTTTTTCCTATTACAAATAGGACAACAACCGATGATTCAAGGTCGGTCTCCAAAATTGTTGCAATGAAGAATTTTATTTAATGTATTCACCTTCTCCAAAATTAAATTTTAACAAAAATAAAAACCGACTTCAAAAAACCCCACAAAAAATGTTTATAAAAAAACACAAGTAAAAACTGCCATAATAGCTATTTAAATGTCCAAACACTAAAAAGTATAAAATAAATTCTATCGACTGCTTCGATGAAAGTATTAATCTTTAACACGTATTTAAATATTTACAATAATCAGTTAGTTTTGGAGTCGGTGCCAGCGCGCGTAATTATATTATCATTTCGGAATTTGCAATTATTTGGTTCCTTGGTGAAGGGTGGTAAAATAGGTTTTGAATATACAAAATCAATAGTAAGTTAATACTCATATTTTAACTAATTTGTTTCATATTGTTATTAGTAAGGTAATTTGTTATTAAGTGTCTACTTTTTTTTTAGTTTGGCTGGCACCGACTCCAAAACTAACTGATTATTGTAAATATTTAAATACGTGTTAAAGATTAATACTTTCATCGAAGCAGTCGATAGAATTTATTTTATACTTTTTAGTGTTTGGACATTTAAATAGCTATTATGGCAGTTTTTACTTGTGTTTTTTTATAAACATTTTTTGTGGGGTTTTTTGAAGTCGGTTTTTATTTTTGTTAAAATTTAACTTATTTGTTACTTTTTAGTGAAATTTATTAATAGGTAGGTAGACCAAATCAAAACGAGCTGCTTTAATGAGACAGTGCCGGTCTTATGAGACTAAAGACGAAAAGGTATAACGAGTCTTTAATATTTAAAGAATTACTTAAAACTACTAATCTTCAAAGAGTTATACCTTTCATCATCAGCTAAGCAACATAACATGATGAGTACGAGATGCAAATACTGGAATCGTTTTAGAAACAAAAAATAAAACACTTAACATGTCGTTAAAATTTAAGAGTGGCCCTCGTTTTCATGGAACCCCATCACTAGACCAAGACTTGGTGAAATTGAGACTATCTCGAGAATAACATTCGATATGGCCCTGTAATATTGAAAGAATTATCCACGAACTCCTAATCGTTAAGGAGTTGCACCTTCCATCATCAGCTCAGCAACATGAGATTATGAATACCAGACGTAAATACTTAAATTGTTTTAAAAAATAACTAAAATAGATTGTACGCGCCTATAATACTTGAGGGTTTCCCTCGATTTGCCTAAGATTCCTTCATCAGATCCAGATGTGGTACCAATAGGACCAACTCCAGGATATACCCTTTTGAATAAAAAAAAGAACTCTAAAAATCGTCTTACAATTCTCGAAGATATCTATATTTAAAGAATCATAAACTAATTCCTAATCGTTAAGGATTTGTACCTTCCATCATCAGCTCACCATCATAAGATGATAAGTACCATACGTAAATACTTGAAAAATCTTAGAAAATGTCTAAAACACATTGTATGTGCCTATAAAGTTTGAGGGTTGCCCTCGATTTTCCTGGGATCCCTTCATCAGATCCTGACTTGGTGGCAATGGGACCAATTCGGGAGTAAACCCTTTCGATTAAAAAAAAAGTTTTGGAAATCGGTTAACAATTCTCAGAGATATCGAGTAACATACATACAAAAAAAAAAAAAAAAAAATTCAGTCGAATTGAGAACCTCCTCCTTTTTTTTGAAGTCGGTTAAAAAAAAGAATATTCTCCGCAAGTGCCTAAATACCCCAATTCCCCTAAGCATTCCCCCACAATGACCTAAATGATGGATCTCAAAATTCATGTCACATTAAATCAGTCAGTAGTAGACAACAATGTTATGTTTATAAAAAAGATTGTTTACATATTAAATACAAAGTATGCACATACCTTTTGATTGTTCGTATTTTTAACCGACTTCAAAAAAAAGGAGGAGGTTCTCAATTCGACTGATTTTTTTTTTTTTTTTTTTTTTTTTTTTTTTTTTTTTTTTTTTTTTTGTATGTATGTTACTCGATATCTCTGACAATTGTTAACCGATTTCCAAATATTTTTTTTTAATCGAAAGGGTTTACTCCCGAATTGGTCCCATTGCCACCAAGTCAGGATCTGATGAAGGGATCCTAGGAAAATCGAGGGCAACCCTCAAACTTTATAGGCACGTACAATGTGTTTTAGACATTTTCTAACATTGTTCAAGTATTTACGCATGGTACTTATCATCTTATGTTGGTGAGCTGATGATGGAAGGTATAACTCCTTAACGATTAGGAATTCGTTTATGATTCTTTAAATGTTGATATCTTCGAGAATTGTAAGACGATTTTTAGGGTTCTTTTTTTTATTCAAAAGGGTATATCCTGGAGTTGGTCCTATTGGTACCACATCTGGATCTGATGAAGGAATCTTAGGCAAATCGAGGGAAACCCTCAAGTATTATAGGCGCGTACAATCTATTTTAGTTATTTTCTAAAACTATTCAAGTATTTACGTCTGGTTTTCATAATCTCATGTTGCTGAGCTGATGATGGAAGGTGTAACTCCTTAACGATTAGGAGTTCGTGGATAATTCTTTCAATATTATAGGGCCCTATTGAGTGTTATTCTCGAGATAGTCTCAATTTCACCAAGTCTTGGTCTAGTCATGGGATTCCATGAAAACGAGGGCCACTCTTAAATTTTAACGACATGTTAAGTGTTTTATTTCTTTTTTCTAAAACGATTCCAGTATTTGCGTCTCGTACTCATCATGTTATGTTGCTTAGCTGATGATGAAAGGTATAACTCTTTGAAGATTAGTAGTTTTAAGTAATTCTTTAAACATTAAAGGCTCGTTATACCTTTTCGTCTTTAGTCTCATAAGACCGGCACTGTCTCATTAAAGCAGCTCGTTTTGATTTGGTCTACCTACCTATTAATAAATTTCACTAAAAAGAAACAAATAAGTTAAATTTTAACAAAAATAAAAACCGACTTCAAAAAACCCCGAAAAAATGTTTATAAAAAAACACAAGTAAAAACTGCCTTAATAGCTATTTAAATGTCTAAACACTAAAAAGTATAAAATAAATTCTTTCGACTGCTTGAATGAAAGTATTAATCTTTAACACGTATTTAAATATTTACAATAATCAGTTAGTTTTGGAGTCGGTGCCAGCCAAACTAAAAGAAAGTAGACACTTAATAACAAATTACCTTACTAATAACAATATGAAACAAATTAGTTAAAATATGAGTATATTCACTTACTATTGATTTTGTATATTCAAAACCTATTTTACCACCCTTCACCAAGAAACAAATAATTGCAAATTCCGAAATGATGATATAATTACGCGGGCTGGCACCGACTCCAAAACTAACTGATTATTGTAAATATTTAAATACGTGTTAAAGATTAATACTTTCATTCAAGCAGTCGAAAGAATTTATTTTATACTTTTTAGTGTTTAGACATTTAAATAGCTATTAAGGCAGTTTTTACTTGTGTTTTTTTATAAACATTTTAATGTTCATTTTTAACCGACTTCAAAAAAAAGGAGGAGGTTCTCAATTCAACTGAATGTTTTTTTTTTTTTTTTTTGTATGTATGTTACTCGATATCTCTGAGAATTGTGAACCGATTTCCAAAATTTTTTTTTTAATTGAAAGGGTTTACTCCCGAGTTGGTCCCATTGCCACCAAGTCAGGATCTGATGAAGGGATCCTAGGAAAATCGAGGGCAACCCTCGAACTTTATAGGCACGTACAATGTGTTTTAGACATTTTCTAAGATTGTTTAAGTATTTACGCATGGTACTTATCATCTTATGTTGGTGAGCTGATGATGGAAGGTACAAATCCTTAACGATTAGGAATTAGTTTATGATTCTTTAAATATTGATATCTTCAAGAATTGTAAGACGATTTTTAGAGTTCTATTTTTTATTCAAAAGGGTATATCCTGGAGTTGGTCCTATTGGTGCCACATCTGGATCTGATGAAGGAATCTTAGGCAAATCGAGGAAAACCCTCAAGTATTATAGGCGCGTACAATCTATTTTAGTTATTTTCTAAAACAGTTCAAGTATTTACGTCTGGTATTCATAATCTCATGTTGCTGAGCTGATGATGGAAGGTGTAACTCCTTAACGATTAGGAGTTCGTGGATAATTCTTTCAATATTATAGGGCCATATTGAGTGTTATTCTCGAGATAGTCTCAATTTCACCAAGTCTTGGTCTAGTGATGGGATTCCATGAAAACGAGGGCCACTCTTAAATTTTAATGACATGTTAGGTGTTTTATTTATTTTTTCTAAAACGATTCCAGTATTTGCGTCTCGTACTCATCATGTGATGTTGCTTAGCTGATGATGAAAGGTATAACTCTTTGAAGATTAGTAGTTTTAAGTAATTCTTTAAATATTAAAGGCTCGTTATACCTTTTCGTCTTTAGTCTCATAAGACCGGCACTGTCTCATTAAAGCAGCTCGTTTTGATTTGGTCTACCTACCTATTAATAAATTTCACTAAAAAGTAACAAATAAGTTAAATTTTAACAAAAATAAAAACCGACTTCAAAAAACCCCGCAAAAAATGTTTATAAAAAAACACAAGTAAAAACTGCCTTAATAGCTATTTAAATGTCTAAACACTAAAAAGTATAAAATAAATTCTTACGACTGCTCCGATAAAAGTATTAATCTTTAACACATATTTAAATATTTACAATAATCAGTTAGTTTTGGAGTCGGTGCCAGCCAAACTACAAAAAAAGTAGACACTTAATAACAAATTACCTTACTAATAACAATATGAAACAAATTAATTAAAATATGAGTATATTAACTTACTATTGATTTTGTATATTCAAAACCTATTTTACCACCCTTCACCAAGAAACAAATAATTGCAAATTCCGAAATGATGATATAATTACGCGGGCTGGCACCGACTCCAAAACTAACTGATTATTGTAAATATTTAAATATGTGTTAAAGATTAATACTTTCATCGGAGCAGTCGTAAGAATTTATTTTATACTTTTTAGTGTTTAGACATTTAAATAGCTATTAAGGCAGTTTTTACTTGTGTTTTTTTATAAACATTTTTTGCGGGGTTTTTTGAAGTCGGTTTTTATTTTTGTTAAAATTTAATTATGCAAACATTCCTAACTTATGTTGCATACTTTGTACAGTCGAGTATCATATGCATGATGCATGCTGATTGCACTTTTATCGTATAAACGGCACGGACGCTCCCATCAGACGAGAATAGCTTCCAACGAGAACTATTGCAAAGTAAATATTTATCGTTGCATTTGCGGGAAACTTTGTTATTAGTTGTTTCCCTCTTACAGGATGCAACTTCCTCCCCAGGAACTATTATTATGTATCTAGATATTTTATTTTTGTTTTAATTTAAATAAATGTTTATATTCGATTGTTTCTCAAAACAATTGTTAAACCAATAAGGCGTGTTGTGGATATGTTTAAACATTAAAATTTGAATCAATGTTCATCAATCTATTCGATTAAAGAAAAGATCTTCAGAAAAAAAAATCCAACAAACAAATGTCACTAAATAATTTATACCACTGAAGGACATTTAAAATATTGGAGAATTTGAAATAATTGTTATAAGTAAAAAATATTAAAGGAAGGTCCATTATTTTAGAAATATTGACACAAAACATTCGTCATTCACCCACAGTACAACAATAGAGAAACATTAACGAGATTTCCACAGCGGCGCTTTGCATGCGAAAGCCTACAAAAGGGAATTTACAAATATGTGCGGAATCTGTAATGAGTTTTCATTTAGCCGGCTTTCAATAATGTATGGCGTTGAACTCGAACCATTACACACGGGGCCACTGATAGAGATTTACGATGGAGGAATAAGACCGATAAACAGAACTAGACTGAGCGTAATTGCTCAGTTTATAGCCAAAACTTCGGCTAGCTTGCGAGCCAACGTCTTAACCATTATTACCAATCAGAAAATGTGTTTGTTTACACCGTGCTTACCACTTCCTCAATTGAAATATAATTCCAGGAATACGGGAATGGAATTTAGTAATTTCATCATGATAAGCGTTACGGGTCCTAATACTGTTGCCAAACAGAAAAAAAATACAATAAAGATCATTCGCCTTTGAACATTGCGTTCGATCCAGTGCTTTGTTTATCGACTGTGTTATTTATGTCTCTGCTTTTAACTTTTTCTTCTATCAAAACAGCTCTGTTTCTGAGGGATAAAAATCTACATTCACAAACTATACCCTGAAGAAAAACAAGAATCAATTAGTCCGTACTGAGCTATAAGCTATTATATTAACGTCAAAAAGAAATGGAACATCAGGACTATATCCGATATCTTGTTAATTTCCGACTCGTAATCTGCAGGAAAAGTTCTTATACCAGCTGACCGGTAACATTTCTCAACATACGAGAACTGGGTTGCGGGGTAGCGTGACAAGCGTTGCGTCACTGCGCTGGTGACGCGTGACGTGATCGTATTAGTGCACGCTGTTGCCGGGAACACTACCATACGACATCATTTACTCTCGCAATTAAGGGTAAGCTTGGATGGAGTTCACCACAGGACTCCACATTATACTTGGTGATAGTCAACCCCCGCTGCTAATTAAATTGGTAATTACAGCAAAACAACAAAGCAGGTATTATTGATTGTATCAATGATTGACAGCAATTAATACATAGGACAATCATTTAGCGTCTTAAAAGTACCGGATGCTTTGCCATCGTTAATATTTCAGTTCTATTTTTGGAACGAACTTAGTAAAAAGCGCATACTAAATGCAATCAGTTATCTTTGATAGTAACAGACTATACGATAAAACACTCTACTCCCTATCTCAGGAAAACTGGTTGAACGTCATTTCAAACGATCTCGCTCACATTTGTTACAATTTTCTTGGGTTTGTTGACACACATTTGTTAACAAGTGCAGAGTTTCTCAATTACAAACCTATTTTCATTTGAAGATTATAATAAAGCTTCTTCAGTATACTGCGTTTCTAATAAACATAATCATTGCAAGAAGTAAACGTAAGCGCAAGCAAGCTTGTATCTCTTCATAATCGTTATATTATAAAGTTAGATCACTCATATTTTTATGAAATTTACAACGTAAACTTAGACTAATAAGAAAGGATATTTATTACAGGAAATGTTTTTAAGTAATAATAATTTGCAGTTATTTTATTCCAGTGGGAACACGACACGTACAAGGCAATAATCTAGTATTAAAGTTTACGTATAAACCTTCTTGCCATGATTGACTAACTTGATCTACATTGAGTATTTAAGACTGGGAGTTTAAGAATTCATAAGGCGAATATATTAGGGTTACACGTCATGCTCATCAGGTATTCTTTACTTTCTCCCTGGTGATAAATTACATAATGTAATTATTGTCTTCCTAAAATTAAATTGAGATCCTTAATCTTATTGATATCTTGAAGACGATTTTAAAAAGGTTATATAAAACCCTGACTAATCGCAAACCAGATTCCTGCTCGAGTAAACGTTTGGACTTACGGAGAGGCGGACCTTAGATCGCGATTGAGTTAACTTCTCGAGACTCGAGGTGCAAATTGAAGATCCGTTATGTCTTCTGAACGCGTGTACGTTAAACTGGTTTTGTTTACGTTATAGCAATAACATTCACTAGTATAAGTATATTGGTCTAATATCAATATGGATATTTCCACCGAACACAAATCTTTATCCGATGTTGGTCTAGGACTTAAAAATAATGTGCCAACTGTGTTTCTTGCCTAGCATGTCGTAAAAGGTGACTAATGATATATGGGGTTGTAGGTATGTGATTGCGTAAGCGACGAGCTAGCCACTTGTCACAACTTTTTCACAATTTTCCACCTAACCTAGCCCATTGTCCTATATTGGTCTGGGACTTAAAAAGAAAGTGCCATCTGTGTTTCTTGCCTAGCATGTCGTAAAGGGCGACTAATGGACTGAAAATTCTGGCAACTCTTTCTATAAGCCGTGTGACATCAGAGAGATCATTAATTTTTTACGCTAAGGCATGTAAAAACTTGGTCGAGAGGAAAAAAATTAAAAGAAAGGCTGACAGGTTAAGCTCTTCTAAATATTCATCTAGCTAGAGATAGGATAGGAGATAGACGTCTCAAATTTATCAACTGATTTGCCAACAGAAATATAAGACTTCAATTTGTTGTATATAACGTGTGCAATAAAATTGTGCAATATAGTCTGATTAATATTAGTGACCCCTCCAAAATGTTAAGCTACGGCCGCGCCTGAATAGGTCATGGCGCTTTTGTCCTCTAGTCTAGAGCAACGGTCAACCATAAGCGGACCGCGGTCCGTTTGCGGACCGCGAAAGGTCGAACCTGGGACCGCCAAATATTGTATTCCAAGTATAAATGAACACGTAGAGTATCTAATAAATTGATTAATTTCTCGAGGACTAAACTATAAAAAACTGGCTCAAGAGCGTTTGTGATAGTTTCTTACATAAATTTTAGATCTTGTGTTTCATTGTTCTGAATTGATTTGAAACCAATATAATGAATAGGTAGCACTTAATTATTATCAGTTATATTTTTCTGGACCTCGTTAAAATTTTCCCACAGTATCCGGACCCCATCTGAAACTACTTGCCGATCCCTGCTCTAGCTAGATGATCAAAAAAAGCCTAAAAGCAGCCACGTTTTACAAAAAGGAATAAGCCGGGCGATACCTGACCTAGAAAACAAATTAAAAGCATGCGGCCGAGAGGTCGTCAATAGAATGGCTGTCGCTTCATCTTTGGCGACGACACAATAAATGAGATATTAAACAGTGAAGAACCGAGGGCACTCTGCACTATATTATTTCTACTTGCAATAAAAGCTGTTAAATTGAAATAATATATATATATATTTTAACCATATTTGTGTAAATATTTTGCAATCATTTTGTTGTTATTTCGTTAAAAACGTCTATCTTCACTCGTAATCCACAAAAAATATCATGTAGGTAAGTCTTGAGATTTGTTTACGATCATAAAAATGCAAAAGGTTTATATTCTACGATCATATACAGTATAATAAGCCTATTATATATATTTGACTTATCCAATAACGTTTTCGTTGCAAAAATATATCAATGGCAGAAGTGATTCTTCTATTCGGTTTAAATAAATACACAGTAGTATGCTGTTATATGGTAGAAATCGTTCTCCAAGCTTTCAGTGGGTTGATACAGACATAATAATGATCCAACGTAAATGAACTCACACGGTATGTCGTTACTCTTCCTAGTAACGAGCGAGTAATCAATCATGATGTTATCAAAACCAATCACCCGCGTTCGCGCCTTTCGTTATTAATAGACGACGTTAAAGCAACGCAACAATAATTCCTTTTTTAGCGTATAACTATTCGGATAAACCTAGTATCAATTGTTTCGAGCATCCGTGATTTTTTTTTATATTGGAGAGGTAAACGAAGGTTTGCTTATTTCATGATGGAATGACTTAACTAGCGAATACCTGACAAATACTTTGAACTTCACGAAATTATGCACAAGAGTCTGTTGTTTTGACTATGAGCATCATCCAATAATCCTCTTCCTTTTAGAAGACAGTCGAGTTCTAAACGTTTACATACACGTTCACGAGCTATTTCAAACAAAAATCCCGAAGAAATTTCAAACTTGAAGTCACTTTACTGTAATCTATTATACTGTGCCAGCAGCTACGCCACAAAGGTCTAAGGAATATAAAGGACCCGATGGAACTCGGAATGTTCGTAGTAATAGCGAAGTAAAAAGCAGGTTGCCATTGTAAGGCTAAGTGCACAACCATTGTATTGCAGCAATTGCGGCTGGAATTTGCGCTATACAAAAATTAAAGCGCATTTAAAAAATACTTTTCAACTTAAAGCAAGGTATCGCAATCTGTAGTAACTAAACGTTTTACCAGTTGCCCATTTAAAAACTTGGCCTTGTTAAGCGGAGTCATATAAAATGTAAATAAACCTTCACGATATTAGTCGATTCACCTTACAAATTAATATGTAGTAACCTCCACACAAATGTTGGTGCACGCACCCGTTAATTCGCGTGTTAAGAAAGAAAAACAAAAACAAAATAGTAAACTAAAATTGTACCCGGCGTCACGTCACAAAACTTTGGCACACCCCGCTCCGCTATAAAAGTTTCATCAGAGATTGATGATTCCATTAAATTGTTCTAATAAAGTCCATTTTCCAGTCTAGTTAATGGAACTGTTGTGTTACTCTTGGATAACTTAATTGGCACTAAGACAAATCCAATATCATGGATAGGTTGAGAAGTTATAAATAGGCACGAATGCACTTAGAACTTTCACTCATAATGCTGCATTTAAACGGATGAATTCGTGATTCGAGACAGGCCGCCTTGACATATGGTCCAAGTTAATCACGTTTCTTGATATCTACTCCTTACGTATTCTGCTTGGGAATACAATATTAACCTAGTAAAATTCTAAGAATTGTTGTTTACGCTTTGTTTACAACTGCATGTAATTTCTAAGCAAGCAAGAAATGCTCATAAAGCCAGGCACCTATTTAAGGAAATAATTGACATTAGTTAACACTTATTAACAGTTTCTAAAAACAATTCCCAACTCGATATAAAAGGTTATTGAGAAGGAAGCCGAAAAAGAAAGCAGGAAACTGTGACACAGTTACAGTTTAGGCGGAAGTAGAATAGACAATCAAAATAATAGAACCGCTTTCCTTGTCCTCACTCGAGGAGGAAATGATACAAGAAAACCAATTCCAGACCCCATCGCGAGTTTAGCAGTAGAACCTGTGCCGGTGAGCTGTGGTCGGGGCGTGACAAAAATTTCCAATAACGGCGTGCCTGCGTGCCGGGCGGATTCCACCCCGAGTGAGTGCGAGTGTGTGCACTAAGCTTTACTGTACTACTAGTATTGTGTGTAATCCACCGATCAATGCTGATCGATCCGAATATGTTTTCAAACGTGGACAATGAACAGAGTGAATTATAAAGCGAGGGTCAATTTGTGTTCCATTTCTAAGATAAATGTAAATACATTGAAATCCAAAAAAAAATTACAAACGAACTTTAGATAACATGGAAAAAGTATGGAATTTCGTCAATAAAAAAAAATATACCTGCGTTTTTAATTAATACACACCCGTAACGCTAATGAAAAGTAATCCTCTTACTAACGAAAAACAAAGCACACTAACTATACCTACAAATTTGTTATATTAAATAAAGATAATGTACAAAAGTTAAACGTTAGGGCAAGTTAAAAGAAACTTGCTACGAAGCCCACATGACTTAAAAAAGGGAACAAATTATATTTAGATGAAAACTACTCGGTTAAAACTTCCTACATATGGTTGCACGTGCATGATGCAGTAAAAAAAAAAGCGGCTCGCTAATTTGCATCGCCGTAGCGTAACGGGACTGCAGGAGATAACCATCAATGCGGACCGGAGCACACGGCCGCTACGAGCAGTGGACGTGTGGCGATATGAGGTTGTACTAGTACAGACAACAGAGACCAGACTCTCTCTTTCCCACTGGACTCTTTGGGCACGTGCCCAGAGCCCCAATCTACATAGAAGGCCCCCATAGTCTAACATTTTCAACGGTTCATTAAAATTTCTTACTTGAAAAACCTTCTACTTTCCTAATGTGCCCAGGACCTCCAACAGGTTAAAAACGGCCCTGATAGAGACAGAGGGAAAACAAACCAGATTCGGCCTCACATCAGGGGGCATGGTAGTGCAAGACAATATACAAATTTTGACTAGGTTGCATGTAGAGTTAGAAGCTGAGCTCTAAATGAGATCTGATAACATTTTGGCGGTGCCAGCCATATGACATTTAGCATTTTATATGATATGACAAGTTAATTGAATTAAAACTGTTTAAGAGCAACAAATCACTTATATGCAGGGCCGGATTTAAATTTGTGCCGCCCTGGGGAACTGAAGAAAATGCCGCCCTATGACTTAAATTTTATTTTAATAGTTTCGTATGTTGGGTTTTTGTCGCACGCCCCGACCGCCCGTCGCGATGACGTAATCGAGCGTCCACTTCACATTTTTTTTTTGTGTATGCGCGGAACTACTTGACCGGTTATATATTGTAAAGAAACTTTTTTCTCAGTTTCCAAATTTTGCCGCCCTTGAAAATTTGCCGCCCTGGGCACTAGCCCCGACTGCCCCTAGTGTAAATCCACCACTGCTTCTATGTATTTTCTATTTAAAATACACAAGCTAATATTGTCACAGAGTAAAAGTGTCAGAGAAAAAAAAAAAAGTGGCCAAGTGTGAGCCGTCACAGAAAAGGCGCGAAATTTAAATGACGTATTTAACATGATACATATGATCATGACTGCAAATCGCCGAAGGTGTAGGCTTAGCGTACACCTTCGGGATTCCAGGACGAAGGAGCATTAGGGCCCTTAAATTAAAGTTAGCTCAAAATAAGGCTGAGTTGGATGGAAAAATCGGTTTTATTACAACAATGAATTATTAACACCTGCCTAAATAATAACTAACTACTTTTAATGTATGTTATCTCTTGAAAGTTATAATTCATAGTTTTCATCAAATATAACAAGTCTAATTGGATTAATCAGTTCCTATTAAAAGTGATTTTCCCATATATTAGTCAATATGTAATAATTTATTGTATAAACCATGTAATAGTTTTAGGTATAAACCGCGCAACCCAAACAAACCCTCATATACAGTAATTGCCTTGCCTTCGATACATTCAGGGAAACGGTCCCTGCATTATACAAATTGCCCTGTCATAGTATCCAATCAAATGAACTATTGTGTATAAATTTACTGAAATTGGAGTTGCTTACTTATAAAATATCTCTCCAATATTTTTGTTCAAATAAATATCCCTCATTCGGCTTTGAATTAGACTTAGTCGCATCACTTTTTACCATTTTTTTAAGGCTGAATACCTGCGTCCACTTTACTATGCGGCCTCATGGCTTTATGGACGCAACGAATATTTGATGACGTAGCATGGTGGTTCCATCTAAACTGTCAACTTGACGTTCAATTGCATAATGTAGACCAATTTCAGAGCACCATTCAACAATTTTCAGCATTCGCACATCCGACTACGACTTAAGTATAATTTATGAATAGAATGGCCTACTAAAAAGTTGTAAATGTTGCTGATACTTGCACAAGTTGACTTTGTATTCATTCATACGCGTTCAAGACTAGTGTCAAAATATGACTGTCCGGCACTGCCCACTGATCATATGCATAAGTAATTATTAATATTAACTAAGTCGCATGTGCGCGAGGAAGCGGGCGCCAAAAACGGCGCCCACGTCCCCAGCAACCTCTATTAGGGCCCTTTATTTGGTACAATGTACCGCGCATTGTCGCGCCGACGCGGGAATGTTAATACGCGCCTGGGTCCATCTTCTATTGCGCCGCGGTTCCCGAACATCACTACAAGGTTACCTAAAGGAGATGGTACTAACCAACACTGAGAATATTTTTCAAAGATAAATATATAAAACTTTTAAAAATAACTGTTTCGTAACTAATATACTGAATGTCGTGCAAAATTAGGCGATGTTTAACTTTATCGTAATATTTTAGTGAATGTAAAAAAATCGATTATTAAATCTAGCTTTACGCCATTTTTCAGCAGAGAGAATCAAATATAGATCATCATTAAATATTAATAATAAACGGTATGACAAATTAAAGGTTTTTGATTTAAATAAATAAAACGAAAAAAAAAGAGAGTAATATTAATGATATTAAGATTTCACAGCAACAATTATGCTTATTCATTCATAGCCAAATTACATTCTTAGCTCAACTCCAATATTGTCTATCATATTCATTTGATTATCGTTAAGAAAAAACCTAATGAGCATGTAGTCTGGTCTCTACCTACGTTAGCGGGCATTATCTTAGTGGCCATTAAAAAATAGTCAAAGGGTGCTTTATAGCCGTGTAAAACATTAATGATATTTATGCACCCTCAACGCAGAGCGAGGGCTTTTGAGTGGATGGTACAACCTCTCTCACATGTGTACGGAAATGAATGTATATTCTAGTTCTTCCGCAGTATTTTAAATGTTAAATTACGAAACATGACTACGAGATATTGAAGACTCGTTAAAAGGAGTAAACACAAAAAAAAGATCTTAAATTTACTCTTTGAAAAATATTAAAACACGTCACAGTAGAAAATTTATACAAGATCGTTTAACGAGACGGTCATAAAGAACTTCCCAGTTGAAAATTTTCCGACGAATTGTCCCAAACTCCAGTTCAAATAGTCCAAATTTGTGGTTGCACATTAAAGCATGAATGTGGGTAATAAAAACTTTATAGTGATCTTCCTGTTCATAGCTCGCAGTCGCCGCATCACTCTCGCAAATGAGGCGAATAAAAAAGTGACAAATGACCCGTGTGATGCCGAAACTTATCAACGGACCCCAGTCTATGTGAAAGGATCGTCAGAAACAGATGATAAAAGTTCTCAGGGGTCTTCTGATGGGGGTCGCCCTCCGTGGCTTGTAATTTTGTTAAGTACGCAATACGGTGGCGGATCATATTTCTATCTGCATTTAAAAGGTTTCTTTCCATTTTCGTACAATGAAAAAAAAAAAACAGAATAAAAATTTACTTGATCTATATGATGACGAAGTTTGTTTATTTATTAACTTTTATATACAACAGACAAGGACCATTATTAATATTTAATGATGATCTATATTTTTATTTTATTTTGATCATTATTTAAATAATGATCGAAAATAAAATAAAAAAAGGTGAAAAACAAGATACCGTAACATGAATATATGCAAATGCACTGTAGTACCTAACTAGGAGTCAACAAGTATTTTTTTATCTGGTAGTTATTCAACTTCTATCCTAACGAACACGAATCATAATATAATATAGGCGATAATAATATGTTATTTTCAATAAAACATACCTATATTATACACTGTTAAGTACTTTTCCATTTTATCCGAAACATACTTCAACGTGGGCGAGACTCGTCTAAAGGTAAACAAATAACAAGCAACATATCAAGACCGATTTGAATAGCGTCGACCTTCATTGATCAGCATACAAAAAGACGTCTCTTCTGATCTAACGTGTAATTTGTGAAAATAACGTACACCACCGTTACTTTCGCACACAGAGAGAAAAGAGCACAAATACAAGCGCAGTGTTCCACTACACAATGTAAATGGTAATAGACATGGGTAACCCTCTGAGCCAACTCAGTACTAGGGATGATGACTGCGTTAAAAAACTATGATTCTATTTAGTCCGTCAGTTAGATTATACAAAAATACTAGACACATATTTTTCGCTTTATCAAATGAACAAAAAATCACATAGATTAAAAAGAGCATACAATTTTTGGAGTGGGCTTGCGACGTCCCTATTTTGTAAACATTATACGTGTGACGTCACGCGCTACTTGAATGCATTGTATCTCCCTCAATGTTTGTTTGGTAAACAAATAAAAAAATACGTGTTCAATATTTTCTATAATCTAACTGACGGACTAAACATAATTTTTTAGTCATCTTGCCTATTCCCTGCGCCGGCTGATTGTGTTAATTCTAAATTATACAAGGCTATTTTTAGTGATATGCGAAACCACTTACCTACTTATTTAACTCATTATTCTAACTAAGGAACCAATAAGAATAAAAAAAATTAGCAAACATTTTTTTTACGTTCCATACAAAGGTTGATCACCTATTTGCCTATTTTGTATAAAAAGTTAAAAATTGTTTTTGCTCTATTTCTAAAATCCTGTTAATTGGTTCCTTAGAATATTGAGATAGGTAAGTAGATAAGCGGTTTCGCAAATACTAAAAATGACCTTGTTTAATAAGCGCTATGGCGCAGTAAACTGGAAATCGTCACGTGAGCCGTGAGGCGCCGAGCTAACGCCAACACATTTAATAGAAGTGAGTTACCACATCTGGCGCAGAGAGCTGAGTTAGCGCAACTGTACAGCGTAGCGCAGTGTTACCATTGTCTAGACGGAACGAAGGCGAACAAAGTGCTGTTCGTTCGCCACCGCAATTTGAGTATTCGGCGTCGCATTTTTGTTGTGCCGCATTACAAGTTTCCATGAATAAATGTCACGTTTCGCCTGTTGGCGACACGGGCGCGACGGACAAAGGACGGGGCGCGGAGAATGCGCCGTGAAGCACCGCGATGCACGACCTCTACCAAATGCAATTTAACGTTGCACCATACTTCCCGAAAAACAAAAGTGGAAAGGTCGTATTTTTATATTAATGTGGTTTTAAAGACTCATTTCGGGTCGTGTACAAACTTATTTTTAGTACTTATATACGATAATCAAAACACGGGTCAAATATTTTAATTTCAAAATTCAAAACAACACAGTATTCTCGTAACTTCGTTAATTTTTGAAATACCATTATATATTTTTTTTATTTAATAAAAATATTTGGCCGTGTTTCGGTTTTTCAGCTTTGTTTAATGTCAACCAAACCTCTCTGCAATTCCACAGAGCGTGACGCAAATATATAAAGATCTACCTTTTTCGCGTTGTCAATTTAGCGCGGTGAGTTTGAAACGAATGTATTGCCAGCCAACGGGCGGACGATCCTCGATATGAATGGCCTTTGTTATGCATTTTTATATGTTCCGACTTTATCGTTCCAGTCCCTCTTTTCCCATTTGTAAATCAGATTTGGAAATTTGTAACCCATTTGTAATCAGACTGTTCGTTCATACTCAAATAAAAAAGGCCTATATTATTATAACTAGAGTGTATGTAGGTCATTTACATCATGATAAATTATAGGAATATAAATTGCAGTAAACATATTTTGGGTCGAAATCTTAAGTGATTTTTTTTACAATAATTTTAAACTTAAAAAAGTTATTTCTGGTCAGATATACGTAGCTATTCATAATATGAAAATGTTGCATATATACCTACACACATACATACATAATGTCACGCCTCATATTGCACATATCCCTGCATTAAATAAAGCCATACATAATAATAAGCTTAAGTCTCCCGACCCGCGTGTATGGTGATTCGAAGGGAATTGTCATCATCATCATCATCATCATCAGATGAATGAGACGTCCATGGCTAGAATATAAAATGAATTCACGTACATCATAACACCGAGGCCCTAACCAAGTATTTATTTGTAACACTCACCCTCAATTTCCAGCTCTACGGAATGCGTGAGAGGTGTTCCAACGCCATTGCTGACCTCGCAGGTGTACGTGCCTTGGTCCTCATACCCTGGGTATTTGATGACCAGCGTCTTGCCATAGTTGTCCTGCGTAATACTTTGGGAAGACAATATCACATTGCCGTTCTTCTTCCAAACTACTTGAGGTAGCGGCCTGAAACAAAACGCACGTTGTAAAATTTTCTATAAATTAAAAAGAAATTTCTCAACCGTAAAATCGAAACGACTTTCCAACATGTGAAATCGATTAAACTAACGCGTACAATTATATCGAATGGATAGTAAAATAAAATAGTTAATTAAAGATATAAATTACGATATGAGCTAAAGCATTTGCAATAGCAAATTATTATCATTAAATTACGCCAAAACTTTATCCGGCTATTCGGAAACACGTGACACGTGGCCGACGTCACGCTTTCATAAACCCATTAGGGTGTATTGATCGAGCGAACTCGATCCAAACTGGGGGAAAAATATACTCACGTTCCACCGTAAATACAGTAGAGCTCCACCTTCCTCCCCTTGAGCCCCTTCTCGTGCCTCTTGGTGGTGTACTGGTGGACTGGAGCGTGCTTGTTCAGCGCCGGCGATATGCCCGTCTTGCTCACTTGCAGGTAAACCTTGTTGCCGAGCTTGTATTCGTTCCTGAACACGGATTTCGCTGCGCAGGTGTACGCGTAATCTTCGTAGGCGTCGAAGCTTGTGACGTTTGAGAACCAAAGATTGCCCTCAGGGTCCAGAGTCATCCGGGAGTTGTTGATCGTTTTGAGCTGGCCAAGTTCGCCTTGCAACATCCAGTACACTTTGGGGCTGGGGTGGCCGTCGGGAGGCTCACACGTGAGCTTGAAGGGCTTGCCTTCTTCGGCGGATTTGATGGTCTGCGGCTCTGACTCCTTAAACGAGTTGAGTTCTGCCTTCCTCACAAAGACTGAGTTGGAGGTGGCGGTGCCCCACTCGTTCTCGGCGAAGCACTGGTACTGGCCGAGGTCCTCGTTGCGCGGGTGGCTCACCACGAGCGTGCCGCGCCCAGGCTGCTGCGATATGCGGTCGGCGTAGCTCGAGTACTCGAAGGGCTTGCCGTTCTTTATCCATCTGTACCTGTTATAGAAAAAAGAAAATATGTTAGTACTAGAAATATAGCGGCCTGAGAGAAATGTAAAAAAGCTTTCACTAAAGTATGATCTCATTTTTAATATTATCAGTTATACCCAGTATGATCCTGGATTTATATCATACTAGCAACGCCCCACGGTTTCACACGCGTAGTTTCCGTTCCCGTGGGAATATGGGGATAAAATATAGCCTATGTTACTTCCGGATAATGTAGCTTTCCAATGGTGAAAGAATTTTTGGAATCGGCAAGTTTTTGAGTTTAATCATTACAAACATACACAAA
Organism: Glyphodes perspectalis; assembly: GCA_951394215.1. Lineage (NCBI taxonomy): Eukaryota > Metazoa > Arthropoda > Insecta > Lepidoptera > Crambidae > Glyphodes > Glyphodes perspectalis. Next base: position 17,422,453 of record OX596200.1, on the reverse strand, counting down.
AATACAAATCTTTCCTCTTTCTAATATTAGTAAAGAAGTATAGATTTGAAATCCAAATGAATAGATATTTCAACCGCCGTGTAATATCCTTTCTTCTTAATTTCGGTATGCCATTCGTCACGTTTGCTACAGCGCAACGGCTCAGTTTTTTTTTTGCACTGCACAGGCATTATTCGACGGCCCGGAGTGTAACATATGCTACTGTTTACATTGGTAAAAGCCTTTTAAACCCTGACTGGGGTGGGCAACTGCGATATAATTTATTAGTCGAAAATAAAATTTCGTATTTAAGTACGACAGACGGACACAATGATTTTAGAAATTAATGCACAATAGACGGCTGCATTAAAAAACTATAACTCTATTTAGTCCGTCAGTTAGATTATACAAAAATACTAACACATATATTTCGCTTTATCAAATTAACAAAAAAACACAAAGATATATAAAGAGCATCAAAGTTTTGGAGTGAGGGCTTGCGTCATTATTTATTCAAAATTGTTCGAAAGCGTGACGTCACGCGCAACTTGAATGCATTGTATCTTGGTCAATGTTTGTTTCACAAATAAATAAAAAAATACGTTTTCAATGTTTTTTTATAATCTAACTGACGGATTAAACAGATTTTTTTTAGTTACTTTACCTATTGCACATACATTTAAGATAAAGATATTTTTATTTTATTTTTATTTTTATTTTTTTACATTTTTGTACGATTATAAAAACTATATATAAAGTTCTAAATATATGTAAAAATTACGTAACTTGTAAAAATGTGTCAGATTTGCATCTGACAATACATTGATGATCGTTTTTATGTACTTAAAGATCACAACAAGTGACGATAGTAGCCTGCTAAACGAACCATAGAGAAACTGCCGTTCATAGACAAGGCAGCATTTATTAGTGGATTCTAAGATCTCTTCCAATATTTAAGAAACAAAAAGTGAGTAATGGTCTTTTGTCATTCAAAGTGTTGGTGTATGAGGCAAGGCGGTGATCATGACATTCGGTACACACGAACTCAAAACCTGTTCTCTCGATTTGGGTTACGCAAAGTTAACAGTGCCAAGTGGCATTACGTCAGAATTAAATATAAGCATCTTGAATGCTTATTTAATTCTTACTGGCATTCATGACTAACCAAACCAATATTAAAAAAATTCAGACGAATTGAGAACCTCCTCCTTTTTTTGAAGTCGGTTAAAAATGCGTAAGTAACCATGTTTATATGTCCGTTATGTTTTGACACCTAACGGCTGAACTGTTTTTGACGAATTTTAGTTTGTCAGATAGGATTTATAAATCTTGAAGGATATGAAAATTTGTATACCAATTATCTCGCAAATTATAAAGGGATGTAATACAATTTTCAGATTTATAATTAAAGTACTGATTTTAATGAGAAGAAGATGCGGAAACTAGCTGGTTCCCTATAAATAACGTCACTTCCCATGATTCATACTTCTTACATACTCAATTATATGAAACTTGATCAAGCGAGTAACGGTTTCTCTCGCTGTCGACTACCTATATTGAAACAAGTGCTACTGGTCATACACAGCAGTCTATCCTTATTAACATTTAAAGAGGAACGAAGTAGCAGATAATGCAATAAACGTTTGAATGTAAAGTCAAGCAACTGCCTATACCAAAACCAGCAAGGGTGATCGAATTATTTGCTGCGAAAAGCACGTTAACCGCATGGTGTTTGTTATAATACGCCAAAACTGACTGCCCCGTTGGTTGAGTGATCAGAGACCTTGGCCACGAAACCAAGGGTCGCGGGTTCGAATCCCGCTAGAGGCAAATGTTTCGTGTGATGAACATGGACATTTGTACTCGAGTCATGGATGTTTATAAAGGTATTTAAGTATGCCTATCCGTTCGCCTAGTATCCATAGTACAAGCATAAGCTTAGTTTGGAACTAGGGAATTGGTGTGTCAGTGTGGAGAATTTATTATTTATTAATAAAACTTATAAGGCAACAGTTTAAATATTACTACATAGTTTAATCATAAACCTACCGAACACATAACCAATATACTATACCTATAATCGAAAGAAAAAAGCTGAAATCTCTGCGCTGATTGGTCCAGTAGATTTGGTGGGTTTATGATAAGACGCTGATAAGTCGAGAATTGTTTCACAATAGATTTTTTATTTCTTCATTGACAATTTAGTCATTTGTTACAGATTTATAACGCATAACATTACTGTGTATGATGTACGAACAAACCATACGATAAGAAGAACTTAATCAGTACGTTTACCGTACTACTCAACAAATGCTATCACTTGAAGCTGCAAGCTACTCTCAAGTCAATATTTATATTGGCATTTTGCAGATACTGGCTGTCACTAGAGGCGAACATATAAAAAGTGACACATACTATTAATTCGACGCTACCACCGACGACCGAGTACGGCGCATTCATACAAAATGCATGTAAACTGCAGTGTGCATTTTGGCGGCATAGTGAGTGTCCCCGGTGACCCGTGCGCAAGGTTAAGTGTGTTATTCGTTTTGTCCACAAACGGACCTACATAACGTTTGCATATTTGAAGGAAAACGTTGGTTTTCCTTTTTTACGTCCAACAGCTGCAACGTTTTCGAGGAACGCACAAAAAAGTCAAAAACCTACATTTAAAGTTTATACCAAATTAGCACATATGCGCCATAAAATGTTGGTAATGTTTTTAAATGCAAATTGTATCAAAACTTGTAGATGTTACTATTTAATACTACGATCTATCGTGCTATGCTATTTTCACGATAGACATTCCGAAATGGACAGTAGGACTAAATACTAGGACAATACTAGGACACAATTTCTTTAGGTATATGATTGTGTAGGCGACGAGCTAGTCACTTGTCACTACTTTTTCACATTTTCCATCTAACCCAGCCCGTTGACTCTGTCTACCCTTTCGGGGATTATGGCGTGATGTTATGTATGTACAAAATTTACACGCTTACTTCTTTTATTTTCAATACTACACTAACTTCTTTTATTTTCAATACACACATGTTTTGTATAGCCTTAAAAGACTTACTAAAATTGATATGCGTACCACCAGCTAACATTATTACACGAACGATAGTACAACGGGCATAAACTAATGCACATGCATATAAAGCATAAAATAATGCATAAACCGTAAGCGAATATAAACGCCACAGCCCATAACATCATCAAATACATTACAATAAATATGATATCAACACAACATTTGCATAATCAAACACAGTTCAAGAGACCTCCACATGATGTCGGCATGACTTCATTCAGAGGTTGATTCACGGCACCAATATAAACGAATGACGACGAACAGGCAGAGTTAATTATATTTAGAAATAAATAACTTATTTATGAACATAAAACCACGACTGGATGTATCATCATTCACCAAAGTGCAATAATTTTATTAGTCAGAAGTTCATCAGTCTATGTATGTACAGTATTTTCTGTTAGTAATCGAAATTTACATAGAAATTAATGTTAACAAGTATTTTATCATTTTTTTTTTATTACTGTGGAGTCTTGTCCCATGTTGGTCCGGCACTTAAAAAGAATGTGCCTACTGTGTTCCTTGCCTAGCATGTCGTAAAAGGCGACTAATGGTATATCGGGTTTTGGGTGTGATTGTGTAGACGACGAGCTAGTCCCTGGCCACTACTTAAAAAAAAAACTGGTACTTTAAAAAAAAAACCATGTATATTAGTCCAGTTTTATTTTAGGTTGAATGTGGTTAAAGGGGCTTGCTGCCCCTTTGACTCTGCCTACCCCTTCGGGGCTTACGGGCGTGATGTTGATAGATATGTGAACAAATAATGTTTTACCTATTTGGGTCAATCATGCAGGAAAAAACAATTTCTCTCATGTTTGATGTGAACATTTTGGCAAAAGCAGTTACATTTTAATAAAATTTATCCAGTCAGAGCAAAATGTGTCGAGTATAGTAAATTGAATATCACTTCCCTAATTGTTTAACGTAACTGAAATGGCATTTAAGTACCTTATTTTATTACTTATGAATTTTCAAATAGCAATTCAGGCTAATGTTCATGTAATATTCAATTTAGGTTAATTTCTGTTTATGTAGATTTAACGTGCTGTCAAACCATTCTTCGGTATAGGCAGTTCACTTCGTCTTAGTCAATTTTCTGACGCCCGCCATAATTTTAGGCCTAACATGCCTATTGATATATCCAGCACCGACAAAAGGTCATAGTTGATATATGCTTTAGTGACGCCACGCTGACCTCAGATAACATAACGTTACTAATGAAACCTATCTTGTGAATCATTTATCTAAAGATCATTTAATCATGTCTAATAGTGTGTTGTCTCTGCATGACAGAATGGATTTCCAAGGCGAAATTGAAGGTACGAACCAACCCCAATGGCAAATAGAAATGTAAGTTGTCTATGGCCTCCCTTTCCCTTTGACTTAGCTCTGCACTTCCCCCTATATTGGTTTCAGTTCCCTTTGGAACGGGCTACAATTTAAGGCGATCCAATCGAATTTCCTCACGAATTCTATGTAAATAAATGCAAATGAACGTGACAGATGACGCTTTAAAGAGATTTAAGACATTGTTTTAATTTGGCTAGGAATTAAACCATGCTGGAACAAGAATGGAATTATACTCAATAAGTATAAATAACACAGGCCTTTTAATTGACATTATTAATTTTCACGTTCAATAATTTCATGATAAATGATCAAAAGGGTTTATTTGTTTGATATCTCTTTATCTATCTTGACCACGCGATGTGTTAGATCGACTTGTTTTTAAAGGCCTTGGAAGTGACTTGACAATACAGTGCGATGCAAATTCTATGTATGAGATGACATGGCAGAACGAGCCTGTAGATGATCGTTAGTGCATCATTATCTAACTGTTAAATTCAAAACTGGCTATATTTTAATACTAGATGAAAACCCGGCTTCGCTCGGGTAAAATGTGATAATACACATGTAGGTAGATATTTCTGTAGTTATCGGTTCTCAAGGAATATTATAGGCAAAGCAAGGCATTGTTATCGATACTATTGCTTATGCCCAACTATCGATAGTCTATCGATTAGGCTATCGAGCGGCAACACTACTTATCATCCTTTCGTGCATCGATTCATCATTATTCATTTATTATTAAGGGCATCGTTCATTGTGTTTAATAAATATAGTAGATTAAAACTGCAAAAGTTCTTACGAAAATAATTTTAATTTTAAATCAACTTTCAAAATAAACTAACTAAATTAACAAAACAAATAGCTTTTATGGTTTATTTTCTGTAAACCTCTCTGTTTTTAGCACTTAGGCTTTTTCTTAACTTTGGTAGGTAGGTTTGGTTTATTACTTGGCTTACTATTATTTAAAAAAAAAGATCTTTTCTCTCTGTTATACAAACTGGCTAAATCAATAATGATGTTGAGAAACCAAGTAAAACCATTGCAATTTTTCAATGAGTACTCATCCGAGAAGTTGGCAAAGGTACTTATTATGAAAATCATAAATATTCTCTATTTTCACAGATTAATTATCATAAAATGTTTCTAGTAAATACAACATTTTTTCACATTCATTTTATGAAATACTTACGATTTTCGGCATAATATCCATTTAGTTATTATATCCATTTAGCTATTATGATACATATTTAGTAAACTAAATGGATACTGAAACATGTAGAATAACATTCGAAAAGAACTTCAACTTAAAAAATTTTAGGGTTAAGGACAGTATTATTTATTTAATGTTATGGCAATTGGCCAATCTCAGGTTTTAAGAAAAAACACTTAACCAGAGTACCTACGTTAATAGCTAAAACGGAACGTATGTACTCAAAATGTCATCCGGTGTGAGTGACGTTTATGAATATGGCGACTGCGATTTGTCTGTCAGCACCATTAGAATTTAACAAAATACTCGACAAACCGAATTTTGCGGATATATGTTGCCGACTCGAATTTTTTATTTTTTTATGTTTTATTATTCAAGTAAGGTTTCGATCGAGTCTACCGTACCCCTGCACGAAATTATTAATATAGATCTTGGCTGGCATAAAAGGTAAAAAGATCGACGAAACAAATACCCTGTTTTTGAAAAAGGAATAAAAAAAGGACTAAAGAGTTCAATTTCAATTTAGAACTCGAACTCTAAGTCAACCGCAGATACAATTTCAAGCCGGCCGGCTCTAGTATGTAGGTACATTGTGGCTCTGGAACAAGCAGAAAGTATTCTATTTGCCCAAGTATTACGTGATATTGAACACAATGCGGGCCACTATAAATAGGCAGTGCTATCGTGGTTCATTTCGATTTCAATACTCGGTGCAAAAAGTCGATGGCCTTTGACGGGTAGCGTTATGAGCCGGCCATTCAAGCAGCGAACTGCAGTTCGCGACTAGGTATCAAATTACCTTTTAACGTATTTAAAACACATTTTATAGAAACATGTAACTTTTGTTAGACAACTGGCTTATGTGGCTTTAACACACGAGACACAAAGTATGACCCTAGCTAGGACATTTAACTGTAAATAAACAAGTCATCAGCCTCATTTGTGCCAGTAAATTTGGGATAATCATAAAATTACACTCTCATAAAGTTTTAACTTGTGCCTAGGAGCGTACAACATAAAGCGTATTTTACTTTGCTTACTCCAAGTGATTAATACGGAGAATCTATTAGAGTTGAGGATTTCATACCAACCGCCACTGGCACTATCCACAACTACACTTTCAGTTTGCCCTCTTTGCGACTGTCTTGTAAATATATCACAATAAAATTTGCCCGCGTGAAATTTGTTATTGAGCCTCCAATTTAGTGTGTTCTGTGGAATCTATCTTTTTTTCCGGAGTAAAAAGGAGCCTATGCCACAGGATTCAAACTGTTTTTGTGGCAAAATTCATCGCTATTGGATGAGTAGTTTAGGCGTGCAGACGTAACAGACAGATAATAACCCTATTATTTTAACCGTTTTACATATTTTATAACTACACTTCATAATCTTAAATGAATACATTTAAAGTTGTTGCCTATTGTCTTTTTTTAAGGTTCGTTTAGGAGTAGCTTTGGAAATAAGCGATGATGAGTTTAGTTCAAATGCCACACATGTGGCGGCAAAACATATATTTAAAAAAAAAAAATGATTTATAAGTATGATTAGGCAGGCTCACGCAAACATATACTCCGCACGTGTTATATTGAATTCATGTGTCTGTATGTTTACTATACAAATAAATATAACATGATGACGATCGTCATACAAATTGATTTTAGGCGTTAATTTCATTTGCCTCCATAACGGGTGTAGCATGAAGAATCTTTAAATATATCTATCATCTATATGATATAGTTTACATACACAATACCCTATTTATAATAGTCTTGCTATGCATATGTATAATATAGAAGATGCATCATCAATTCATCATGTCTTCCAAGTGAATATTAAATAATGAAAAGGTTTAGTAAAAATAAATGAACGGCCTTAGCATCAGCTATTATATTAGCTTTGTAGTAGACGCATAGACTGACTATCGGAAAGCTCTTATACGCCGTATAGTAAAAAGGCTATTCTCTTAATTTAGACTGACTAAGTCAGTTAGTTGCGACATGTGTACCTATTCGATAGTAACACATTACTTGATGTTATAGGCTCGATTCAAGTATAAGTTAGTCGTAATTCATCGATTTAAATTAAACCTTAGGGATATGAGCTTAATAATATGGGAAGCATAATGCACGACCGCGAACGTCACTCATATCTGTGTTCAGAATACACACAAATATCATCAAATAAGTATTCGCTTGAGCGTCTTCGCTCCCACGTGCAAAAATGCTTATTCTAGGACCTCCTACACACTGTACGTAATAGTACCTTTCTTACTGCCTTCAGATGTGCATAAATGTTTAATAACCTGAATATATGCCTTTGGGCATAGACAACAGAATTTTATGTGAGTGTTGGTATTACATATCATGAGCGGTGCTAGCTGAATGAAAATTCGCACCTCATATGCTAGTGTAGTGTAGTGTGTTGTCCCATGTTGGTGTGGAACTTAAAAATAATGTACCAACTGTGTTTCGTGCCTAGCATGTCGTAAAAGGCTACTAATGGTATATGGGGTTTTGGTTGTGTGATTGTGTAGGCGACGAGCTGGCCACTTGTCAGTACTTTTTGCAATTTTCCATCTAACCCAGCCCAATTTTTGGGGTGGTAGCTGACCCTTTGACTCTACCTACCGCTTTGGGAAACGCGGGCGTGATGATATGTATATGTATGTATACAATGTATATGGTAGTGGCTTTAGTTCAATCCTCAGCACATTGTTCTGGGTATTTAAGTTCGATGCGGATATATGTGGTATAGATCCGCAGCATTCACACACAATCCGTAGGTCGAAAAATATCGTAAGGGTTTCATTGTTCAGGTTTGTGCACATAAAAATCACTGTATATTATGTGCAACTATAATCTAATTTGTCTGGTTTCTCTCGTTTAAAGGACTACGAAGGCCAGATGGCAATCACTTTAATGTGATAATCGGACCCCGCAAAGTGATGTTATTGAAAAAAAGCATGAAAATGGACCTACAGAGTCCACATTTCACTTAGTCGGCTGAATATCGAAGGCATACTGATGGCACCAGCACGTATATTATTACATTTTTGACATCGTCATTATAATATAATTTCTGGATATGACATTAACGATTAAGTTACGAAAAAGATACGAGTCCTAAATTTTACTCCCAAAATCAACTCGAATTAAATTACCTAATTGGAATCTAGCTAGAGTGCTAGCCAATAAATAGGTTAATTTAATTACCCTGTATTGTATATATCCTAATTCCTAATTAATCAATACATTTGAACTTAAGGGGATTCAATATTATTTTCTAAGCTAATAGTCAGTTGTTTTCTATATCCAATGAAAAAAAAATCAATAGAAGAAGCAAAACATGAAGTGATCAATACAACAACCATTATTTTATATGAGAATGGTATGGAAATCTCATACAGATATGATGTTTTCTGGAGTGTAGGGTATAATAATTATTTATTTATTCTAATGCTACGACAATAAATGTTTTACATAAAGCACAAGAGCTTGGTGACATCAGCCTGTCTAGTTGACCTTAACATTATACATTTTCAATCACCTATTATGCTACAGCAATAAGACAGATATTACAAATAATGTTATTAGAAAAAAATAATCAAGAGCAAGAATCATTTTAATTCTTCAAGTTTATTTTTAACTAACTAACTAAACTTCATGCCACTTCCCTAGCCGGGTAGGCAGAGAGAACCGAAGTTTATTTTTATGGGGACAAAAAACCATACCCTCCTATTTAAACACCCACCACACTCCTAGTTATACATAAAATTTAGACATGAATAGTAGTATGACAAATTTGCATAATAAGAATCTTGATTCTTCAGTTAAAGAATCCCCTGACAAAATAACATCTATCTTCTTAGCTAAATATCTCCAGCTTACAGTTAAACAGTCATAATTATAACAATTAACTCACTTGGCCGCTGGCTCTGCTTCTGCTTCACATTCAATTAAAAATGGCTTATCAACTTCTCCTGGGATCGGCACTTGGAACAGCACCTCTTCTTGTGTGGGTTGCTTCACAATCTTCGGTGGAGAAGTCACTGTAAAACAATTAATTTTTAATGATTTTGACGACGGACACTTGCATGGCAGATATAAATTTATAGTAGTGGTACACTTAAAGAGTATGATCTACAATAAATAAAATACAAGGCTTAAAAATGATATTTAGTTAAGATTATTGTTATTATTAAATGTAAATTACAAGGTCAAATATAAATTATAAACAATAAGGAATATGCATGACTTTTTATTATTTATTTCTTAAAGTGCAAGTGAACGAACAAATCTGGAAGATTTTTTTGTGTATCTTGATTATTGACCTACATAAAAAAGTTCAAAGTTGTTGGTAAGACAGAGAGATCCAATGTGTATATATGATGTGTATGTACACAGAGCCATTCAACATCCATAGAAGTCATTTTTTGTGAGAGAGATGAAAATATATTTGTTTCAAACTGTTATAACTTGTTATACTCCTAATAATTTTTTGTTGTTTTCACTGTTAGTACTCCATTTTTATACATTGCTTGCTAAATGTATCAAATAGCTAAAAGATGTTTCATGCATTCCCTATTAAAATAAATAAATATCTGATGACATCACATACATTGATCTGACTCCAAGGTAAGTAGCTTTACCACTTGCGTTACAGATATCAGAATGAACAGTTGTATTACAAAGATATACTTAAATTGGATTGGATATTAACACCCAGGCACAGAACAAACACAAGTATTCAGCACACAAATGTTTGTTCTGGGTGGGGATCGAACCCACAACTCTTGGAGCATGGGGTAGGATCACAACCGAATGCTCCATCAATCCAGTCAAACTATTATGCTACTCAAATATTTAGTAAATCAGTTAATTTAAGGATGTTGAACCAAAAATTTTAGAAGATTTTACTCTTGATTGTACTCCTATTACATTCCTTTTTCAATTTAATATAATGCTACAAATTTTTCCAAAGTGTTATTTTAGGATCCTTCAAATAGCTGATAATATTTAAACATTAATAAATATGTATCAGTATATGTAAACAAACTACCAAGTTGTTAAATAACAGCACATGTACTATTCCCGCATTCACCGTTATTCGAGTTTTATCTTTTATTTGTATAATTTAGACTGTTTAATGGTGCATTTTTAATATCCAATACAGCCTCTAAATCAGAGTTGACATAGGTCACACATGACATAATCCTGTATACAGCTCTACCAAATATATTTGATGACATCAAAATCTCAATCATACACAAGACAAGGACAAAACAATATTGTCAATTACCAAACTAGGACATTAGTAAAAAGAACATGTACTGAATGAATATTTTACATTTCCTACACAATACTTGACTTTTCTTTGAGCATACAACTGTTATCAGATTCTAATTTGCAGCATTCAAGTTGCAAAAGTTTACCAAAACTATGTACGATAGAGCTTGTAGTATGATAGTATTCTGCAACTGATTGAAACTACTTCTATGACACATTTACAAAGTTGCTCTCTCTACATGAATGAAAAGTTCATTCGAAAACTTGATCTGCACAAACCTTACACAGTAACAAATTGAATGAACCAAAATTAACAACATAAAACTAAATACCGACAACAGTACGGTGAAAAGAAAGTAAATACTCACATAATGCCGCCGCTTGCGACACGGCCGCAACGAAACATAGTAGCTGAACTGTGCCCATGGTTCCAACAGTCTCCTACCTCGTAGATCTAGTGAGAAACCAGAGAAATCACTTTAAATATCACAAAACACATTTCTCCGGCACACATGTTCAAGCACCCGATGACCTAATCCGAATAAAGCTTGCCCACAATGACAACACCCACTAAAAATAGTTACACCGAATTCACCATATTACGATCCCCTTGTGTATTAAATACAGTTTCTACGACATAAGAAGCTATTAAAAAATCTAAAGCCTTTTCAAATACACAATTTCACTGCGATAAATCATTGGAAAACCGCACTATTTCACTGATTCTTTCGAAGGACCGTAAATCAATAATCACATTCCAATAACACATTTACGTCTCACTATAACATAGGAACGATTTAAAACAATGTAATATAATAAATAAGTTACCTATATAGATTTTTATAACAATATCATCGCGAAAATCAACTAAAATAATAAATTACGAGAGCGTTTAAAGGCGGGGCCTCAAGTATAGCTGTCGTTCGTTCGTTCAGACTTCAGCAGCGTTGACGGTTCAATGACTGCCATAGACAAGGAATTCTACGCCGTAACCTAAACGGTCAACATGACAGTGAAGCTTTTTCTTTCACTCACGTCATTGAAGGAATAAATTCGTTTCGCTTTGATTTCATAGCCAATAAAGATCCTTTACATTACAGAATAATTTTACAATTCCTAAGTGAAATAACATGTTTTTTGTCTTTAATAAATTAATATACTCATTAATACATATAACTTAATACACACATGCAGTAACAAATTGCAGACACATAATTATCACGCTTTTGGGATGATACCATTTATTATAATAAGAGATAAGAATCGTACCGTGTAATTCATCCCATCTGCCTTAGACTTTTTGGAAGTTTAGTGAAATCGTTATATGTTTATAACGATTCGCCAAGCGAGGCTTAAGAAATTATGAAAAAGCTAAAAATAGTACTTTCAGTGCAATAAAAATGTAGTTAAATATCTTTCACAATAAAAGACTACCAAGTTACGGTAGTAGACCGTTTAAAGATTTTGTACAAGAATATTTTAAAATAGTTACGTACTTTGAACCCTAAAAACACTAAGAAACCGGGCTGAGAATTTGAGGTTCTATGTATGTCTCAACCCGAAACTTTAGCTTCTATTACTTTTTTTTTTATTAATAAAATTTCTATAATTTAATATAATACACAAAAAGCCGAAGTTTTCAAATTATATACATGGGACATGGATGAAATCTCAGAACAGAAAAAATAATTTGTTCCGTGGATGAAATCCTCTTTACTACGTTTGTCATTTGTTCACGTCTGTTGTTCTGTCACGGAATAATGAGATGCTGTAGCCGATTAACTTGACAAAATTATGCTGATTATTTTCCAGTTCATTCAAAATTATTTGAATCTATATTATAACTAAAATAATAATCAACCTGCAAAACCCATCAATGGTATTCTGAAGGCAAGTTTCGTACCAACTCCCTAAATCTACTTTGGAATATATTTTTATAAAATATCGCTGTTATTACAAATTTAATTAGTGATCCTCTTTTTGCAGCAGCACATATTTGGCAAATTCTGGATGAAATAATGTGTAAGTTAAATGTCAATCTTAGAGCAATTAGGGGGCATCCCTTAATTACGTTCATAAGGTCCAACCGTAGCTTACGTGGTGTCCTTACTTATTACGTAGGGAGCAATATTCTGTTTAATACAATTCTAATTGTAATTCCTATGTCGACCTTAAGAGGCAATAGGGATAATTCCTTCTTTAACTAATAGTATTTTAAATGCATATTATCTGTCGTTATTACGTTATTGTTAATGTAATGTCATTCAACCATCTAAGACCGGTTTTTCCATAGGCTAAGTAAGCAATAACTAGTACCTACTAAAATCTATGTCATATATATATTCATACCTAAAGTCCAGCTATGCATTTTCGTTTCCTGAGAACTGACGTAGTTATTCGTAGTGCAGGTATTGATTTAGCGGCCATTGGGTTGATCACCTTATAACATCGCTGGACTTCAGGTAGGTACCAGATACCTATAGGCATATTATATAGTACTTCAGTTCTATTCTACTTATCGTAGGTGACTACCGCGATAACTTAAAAACACGTCATAGTTTCTACGGTGCGGAAACACGGCGTAGAGACTCTTTCCACTCTGAAGCTTCCTGGAAGTCGGATGTAAATGTAGTTCCAGCTCCCAAGCTCGCAAAGAACCCGAGCCGAGCCAGACAGGAGGCACCAAAGGTGCAACAAGACAAACATGAGGATTGCGGCGAATATTACAAAAGATACGAGCTTGATGAAATACCGGTCAAAGATGAATCCAACTCGAACAGAACGATTGATATCGACGTCAAATCCAGCCGCAAAGACTCCTTAACCAATTCAGAATTGGAGAAACTAGAAAACAAAATTTACAAAAACATATCTCAAGAGTTGCAAACAGATGACTCGTCGGTGAGCAGTCTCGAATCCAATATAAAATTCTTCAAGACGACTGTTCAAGAAATTTTCGATAAATTTAACACGTGCATGCAAGATTTTGACCTGTATAAAAAGAGGTTTGAAGAAATTATAGCAAAGAATCGCGTTGATTCGATATCAGACATGGAGGATTTCATAAAAGACATGATACACCATATAATGTCGTCGGAATCCACCTTATCTCGCGAAAGTCGTAACTGGGCGGATATGGCAAACTTAGAAGTGAAAGATAAGGAAGATCCCAGTAACACAAGCGCGGTATCTATAAAACAGACTGAAAAGCTAATAGAGAGCCTGCATTCAGTTGTCGAGGCTTACAAAAATGAAAATTATCTGACAGACTCCACGTTTGACGAGAAACCCTCGAAACTCAAAAACAATTTCGCGCAAAAGGAAGAAACATTAAACATTTATTTACTGAGCGGCGTACCTTATGTGCAAATAAAAATGAATGATCGCAATTTACTATCTGAAATAAACATTAAAGATCAGAGCCTTAAAGAGGAGATACATGTGGCCTCAGCCGAAAATCTGAAGAGCTTGGCTGCCAAGAAACAAGAACTGGAGCAATACGTCAAGCAACAACAAGAAAACCAAGCGCCGGATAGAGAGATACCCGTCAAGGTTTCGTTTGCTAAGAAAAATATTTATTTGAATGAGGATTTTTCTCACGAACGAGATAGGGAAGATAATAGATCTTTCATGTCAAAAATCTGCAGCTATATCTGCAAGAAGTTTCGCAAGTCATAATTTTTTTTAGTACAAGTGTTTTAAATCTTTGGCAAATAAAGATAAGTCTTTAAAGTTAACAAGTATTTTATTGAGGACTAGATAAACAATGAACATGAATAAATTGAACTAAGTATCACATTTCACCATTCTCTTCAAAATTAACTATATAGTACCACCGAATCATGGTTATGTGTTTGCAAAGTTGCAATGCGAATTCCTTCTTCATATGCAAGAAATCCCTTATTGTTTCTAAATCCAGCATTATAAGCGCTTCCCCATCGATCTCTTCTTGCTTCATTCTATCGGCAATCAGTTTGCAATCATCAGTGTTCCTCAAATATGAGTAAACATCATCTACGGACCATTCCAGCGGATTCGGCGACAGCTTCAGTTTCCCCTTCATCCATGTCATTGCTGTGTCCTTTTCGAACATTTTGTTATCTGACGGCAAAGGATCATATGTATTGAATTTCAGTTTCTTCAGTTCCGGCTCCTCACTATCGGATACGTCGGAAATATTCTTCGCATCTCTGGAATTGGAGCTACTTTCATTTGTATCATTTTCTGTATCACTATCTTGGGAGTTCTGTTTCTTTGTGGCGCATGTGTTGCTGTATATTGTCTCCACATCCTTCTTATCCCAGTGCGATTCCTTCATCTGGAGAGCGAAGTTGGGCAGTTTCGCGCCTCTGGTTTTCATTTCCATTTTGGGGTAGTTGCTTCTGGGCTCCCTTTTCCTCCGTTGACTCCGCTTGTACTCCGCAGCGCTGTCGGGCGAGTTCGGCCGGGTGCCCGACTCGGAGGGCGGCGTGGAGCCCACGCTGTGCTCACTGACTGATTCGTTGTCTTTATTGCTCTCAGACTCCTGAGACGGTTGAGGCTCTTTCTCGCGTTTTTCGGGTGTACACTTTTTCTTCTTTCTTTTCCCGTTGAGACTGCCTTTAGGTCTGCCGCGTCGTTCTGTACCGTTATCTGTAATTAAATTTGTTATACAATGAATCAATCTAGGTTATTATATATTCTGGACAAATTATAAAGTGAATAATACTTGGAGCAGAGCTAATTTAAAACATTTGTTCAGTTCAAAGAGCACGACATCCAATCTGATTAAAGCCGCTTGGCTGATAGTAAATAATCAGATAACAGAAAATATGTTCACTAAGGAGGACTCTAATTTAGGGCTTTCACACATTGTTTGACTATTGAAACTATTATACCGGCTGAGTTTTGAAAACCCATCAAATCGTTAATATTCGATACGTTGCATTATAGCGCGTATTTGGGTGGATAGGGTCTTAGTTTATCTGGTGCACTCACGGAAGGTGGACTTGTCGACGTGCTGGCAGTCCTGCGGGCAGCGCGCCGGGTGGTCGTCGGGCCCGAACAGGCTCGGGCACGCCTGCAGCTTGACGCACACGCCGCGGCAGAACGCCGCCACCTGCTGCGCGGACGTCGCGATGCCCACGTACGCGTGGTATGTGCTTGACTTCAGCCTGCGTATCGACAAATATTTTATGATTTCATCATCCTTAAAGGTACACTACAAAAAATTATTAGGCATCCGCGCAAAAACAATTTTTAAATTTGTTCAATTCTGCGTGGGCGAAGTCGCTAAGTCATATTTTAGGACATTTTAAAGGAGGGTACTTTCAATGGTCTGGACGATAGAAAACATTATAATTTGTTAGCTGTTACTTTCAAATCGGCTAGAAATCAATTGCATAATGTGACATCACAGGATAAGCAGAAGATAAACTACTACCTTTAGAAATCTTTCACAATCACTACATGCTACTTAAAGTATGTATGTACTACATAGAATTATCATCTTTCAAACTGGTGATCAGATGTCTCTCTAAAATATTATTTTGAGATACTATTAATTTCCAGATGTAGTTGCGAAATTAGAATTATGATATCTTCAAGCGACATCATGTTACAATTATCTGTACTTACTTTGCTCGCAGCATTTCAAGCCTCATGCCTTCTTCAGGTGGCCCCTCGCTTTCCCAGTCCTTGAGCAACTTAGCTGGCTTATACGACGCCGATATTATTTTATTCAGCACTTCCTTTAACACCAGAGTCAAAGGGCCTGGCCCTACATGCTTCGGAAGCTGAGACAATTTGTTTCTGCTAATGGATGGTCCAGCGTAACACTTGTAATTGAAGAAAATCCGATCGCACCACTCCTCAGAGGACTTTATATCTTCCTTGATAGTGCGAACTTCCTCAACTGGTTTAACTGGTTCCTTCTCAACGACGTTCACGTCAGGAATGTGTAGAGCGTAGTTGTTGCTGTCACACCAGCCAACCGGGAACAGGAAGTCGCTGTTCTGAGCGTACCAAAACTTTTCCCCTATCGGTAATAACTCGACGGAGACCATATGCTCTATAATGGAATCTACAGACGCAACATATATCTCTTCATGATTTAAGGGATTGACTGCTTCTAACTTCATGTTTACTTCGAAACCTTTTACTGGCTCCTTATTACCGAAGCAATAGTCAGGGGCTGGGACTGACGACGTCATAGTGAGATATTCGTCCCAATCGAAAGGGCCTTCTTTCCATATCTTAGGCGTTTTGAAGGTAATGTTATTTTTCTGGGCCCATCCTATAGGGTAAATGTATGGGTGCAAGGAGTCACACAACCAGGCGACCTTCGAGTCTTCATAGTCTTCGAGGTGGTCATCGATGACGACAAGGAAGTGGAAGTTATTGAAGACTTTAGTGACAGTCGCAGGTCGAACCATCTTCATGTCTTGCGGATTTAACGCCTCTAGTTTCATGCCAGTAACAAAGTTGTGGACTTCTAAGCTCTGGTTTGGCTACAAGTGATAAACTGAACATTAGTAACGGTTATTTTGTGACCTTAAGACGACGTTATCGCGCTTTTCGCGAAGACTTACGCATTCTACTTTTTGTAAAGCGGTTTGAAAGAAAACCTTAAGGTTGGCTGTAAGTTTACGATAAGAAAATATACTATATGTACATATATATCCAAGAACTGAAACTATAAGGAATAAATTGTGTAAACAAATACATAATATGCTAATATAATATAACAAAAATATAATACTAAATCTGTAAGTTAATGTGCAATTAAAAATCCTGAAAGTTAAGTTTGGTAAGACAATTAATATTTACCTGGAATAAATCTGAAGGAGTAGGTTCCTTGATAGATTCTTCAGCGCTTTGCCTAAGTTGTATACTAAGTTTATTTTTACATGAGAACTTGTTGACTTTAGTAGGGTACTTGAATTGCCATGGAGAACCCTGAAAATTATCAAATTTATGAGATCCCACACAGTATTTCATTGATTAATTTATTCTAATAAGTTATTATTCACTAAACAACATAAAAGTTCAAAGCATAATAATTTAAACAGGATAATTTGAATTTAAGTTGCTGGCATCAATTTGAAGCGTTAGACATAATGTTAAAATGTTTATAATAAACATTTTACCTTGTTAGTGACAAATCCAAAACTGCATAAACGTGGGTTTGAGAAAAATATCCAAAATTGCGGTAAATCTTCATCAGAGCCATCATAACGTAATAGAAGTCTCCCTCCAACATTTTCAGATACCTAGAATTATTGTAAAGTGACTTTAATTAATAGAGAACAGGTAATAAACAATAACTTCATTGAACTCTTCAAAATTTATACATACTGTAGCAATCCAGTATCTGTATGGATCTATGATATGTTGCACCTCCACCTTCATCCCAGTCTTGATCCTATCAATAGGTGACAGCCCCTTATTGTTCAATGCCTCAATTGTTACAGACTGTCCATCTATTAAGGCATTCTTCATAATATCTATAATATTATCCCCATATCTTTCATTTATCTCATCCGGAGGTTCTATAAGCTCATCATATTTTCCACACCATCCCAACGGATGGACTTTAGTTTTTGAAATATCGCACCAGAAGTCCTCATTCGCTCCTAAGAATTTGATCCTAAGAAGATGGCCACATACCATGGTGATCTCAGCAATCCAGTATATGTCCGGGTTGTTTTTGTGACATACTTCAAGTAGCATGCCTTGCTTAATGCCATTGTTAAGACTGGATTCAACCTGAAAGAATATTTGTTATTTAACCATCAGTTGCTATTTGATATTATTCAATTAAGACTGAGTTATCATGATTTAATTGCTATCTGTGTAACAATAGATTCCTAATCACATTTTCTAAAACTAGGATTATGTTCAAGCATATCTGAACTAAAAAAATATTACCCATAGAGGGTGGTAATTTTCAGAACACATTGAAATAAATAGTGTCATAATCTCTATCTCCATGAGAAAATAAGACAGACTTCCCTAAACATGGCTAGTTAATATTAAAAGACTGCAGGAGCAAACCAGACAGACATCAAAAGAGCTATGTTGGAAAAAATATAAAAGTTTAGAATTAGCTTATTTGGCATCAAAATCATGTGAGAAGTTCAATGTAATTCTTGTATTTAATGTTCTATTGGGTAATATTATATTCAGCCCCAAGGTCTCAGTTTTAAGATTTCATTTAAAATAACATATGTTTTGTATTCAAAATAAAAGGCTATTTGTTATTATTCTATATAAGATTTTTAAAAATTAAGAAAGAATTTCCTGGAACCCACAATATATATGGAACTTTGTATAGTACCTGCCATTTAGAGTGTTGTAATTTATTATAATTTATAATTTAAAAAAATACCACATGGAGTTATACAACTTTAATACCTCTAAAGTGAATAAGAAAATACATTAATGTTAGTACTAAATATTTTGAATTAATTAAACAATTGTATATAGGTACCTTGGTTCTATAAAAGGTCAGAATGGTATTTTTATTAAATACCAGGCAGCCTTCATGAAGTTGCATAATTAGCATTAATTTAACATATGGATGACAAAAAATATTAATAGTTCTTTATTATATACTGTAGAGGATTTAGTAACAAAACCTACAAAATTATCTCACTTGTATTTAATTTCACTTTGTGGATATTATATTTTATGTTAAATGATTAATAGTAAGTACAAATCTAAAAATAGATCGTTCTTCAATGTCCATCAAAAAGTAATACAAAGCTCTGTTTTTAATTATATTAAGTTTAAGTTATGGAAAACAACTGACAATATACATATACAAGAGGAATATGAATTCATTATAAAATTATGTAAAACAACTTGGTCACATATTTTTTATAAAGAAAATTGTAATATTTTCACGCAAACTTACGTGTGAAAACAGTTCTTCGGGCACAGGTAAGCTTTTATTTGCTTCTAAGTAATTACTCCAATCGAAGTCCATTGTTCGTATCCTTTAATTTAATTATATTCATGAAAAAATATTATAATTTTAATAGAAAACAAGTATGTACCTAAATCGAACGGCCGAACTTGGTACGAAATTCAGATATTCATTTACTGTTTCAAAGATATACCTGTCTCATTAAAATGTATTGAAATACGGTATTGCTATCTCACTCTAGCTAAAATGTAAAGCACACAGACATGACACAGAATATTAGTGATGGTACAACAGATGGCCCACTGCCCGCGTCGGTTAAACAATACCAAATGATTTAAGTCAAAAAAAAAATTAAGGGTACCTAGCGTGAATGACAGTACGCAAAAAAATTGACAGCTAACGTCTTCTGTCACTTAATGCGCAAAAATGTTGAAAAACGATCCATAGATATTTTCCAGTCCTCAGATCGCGCACACTTATGACATTGTCCATCTCTTATTTCTATTTAGGGCGCTAGGAAAAAAGCTAAGAAGAATCAGTAATATATTATTAAAAACCGATATCTCAGTAAAAAACCACACATACTTTGGTAACAATCAGGGTCACGGTCGTTCGAATCCTGCTAGGGATAAATGTTATATGTGATGTGATGAACATGGACATCTCGAGTCATGGATGTTAATAAATGAACAATTTAAGTATGTCTATCCGTTTTATACCTAGTATCCATAGTACAAGCGTAAGCTTAGTTTGGAATTAGGGAATTGGTTGTGTCAGTCTGAAAAATGTATATAAGTAGGTATTATTAAAACAATCACAATTTCGTTTCATTAACGTTGCCGAATAAATGTTGGTTATTTTTTTCTACGTTTTAGTCAAGCACTCGTAAATAGTACATTTTATCAAAATTATTATTAACTTGTTTACTTTTATAAAATTTTATGTGCAACCAATTGATCCAAAATTTTATTTATATATATGTAGAAATAGTGGAGCCGTTATGTTTGCATAATGATTGAGAAAATAGAGCTTTATTAAAAACGTAACATTTACAATTTAACATTTTCACATATTACATATTTTTCACCAGTTCAGAATTTACCAAGTTTTTTAATTTTAGAATTTTAATATATATTAATTTAATAATTACGTACGTAATTTTGACTGGCCCGATGGTCGAGTGGTCAGAGACCCTGGACACGAAACCGAGGGTCGCGGGTTCGAATCCCGCTAGGGGCAAATGTTTCGTGTGATGAACATGGGCATTTGTACTCGAGTCATGGATGTTTATAAACGTATTTAAGTATGTCTATCCGTTCACTTAGTATCCATAGCACAAGCATAAGCTTAGTTTGGGACTAGGGAATTGGTGTGTCAGTCTTGAGAATTTATTTATTATTTTTTTTATTTAATAAATAGTCTAACAAGTAATTTTCATAATGTGTGATAATGTTGCTGAAAGGGCCAATATAGGCCAACATTGGTCAGCAATAGCGATGTCTTTACTTGATTTCATGCATGTGCCAAGCCTGTGATTGGCCAATTGGTTTGGTTCTCGGTATTAATAAACCAATAAAAATAAGGGTTAGAATTTGACGTTTAATTTTCAATTACGCTGATTGGCGAAAAAGTTCTAAAGTTTTATCAAATTAAACATTTACCTAATAAACACTGTCATTTAATCAAAGAAAAAGTCACAGGCTCGCTGTGAAACGTCACTTTTTCCATCAATTTTGAAAACATTTGTTTTCGGTAAAACCTAAAAAGTTGGCGACGTCCGACATTGAAATTATAATCGAACAAGTGTATAAATAAGTTTTCGTTAAAGTGCCTTCAAATAGAGTGTTTTACCATTATGTGAATACTTTCTCTTTTTGTGCCTGACTGATTGTGTTGCGAAATCAAAATGAATAGTTTTACGGATGAATTTTTATACGCAAATAAATCTAATGGGACTGATGAAGGATGCATGCTGACGAACAGTACCCAGAAATTGTTGTTCGGTGGTTACAACGGCATTCCACAGACATTAATACTTAACTTGGTGTCATGGTCATGTCTTATATTATTGTTCTCTGTTTTGCGACGAACCGCTTGGAATTATGGTCGAATGGCGCTTGTGCAGCGGACAAAGAGCCGTTGGACGAACTTGTTCTACCGCGGCGGAGATGGCGACTCACTCGTGGACCGAAGAAGGAGCCATGACGAGACAGTGAATATTGATGAAGGGTTCTTCACGTGGCTGCCGGCCGTGTTCCGCGTGACGCGCGAGCAGGTACTCGCCAAGTGCGGCCCCGACGCCGTCCACTACCTCTCCTTCCAAAGACACGCTATAACCCTCATGTTTATTGTTACATTGATATCAATTTGCATAATCTTGCCCATAAACTTCTCTGGAGACTTAATCTCAGACTTGGGCTCCTTCAGTAAAACGACACTCGGCAACCTGAATGGCAGATCTAATTGGCTATGGGTACATACTCTGATAAGCATCGCATTGTTGCCGTTGTCAGTGCTGATAATGAGGAGGTGCACTGGACGCAAACCGGTGCCCACATCCATGACTGGAACTGTTATGATTACAAACATATCAAGAGCAGATAGAAATGAATCAACAATACGAGCTTACTTTGCTCATAATTTTCCTCATATTCAAATAGTTGATCTACGTCTCGCATACAATATCAATAAGCTGAATGAAGTACATGAAAAGAAAGAGATGGTGACAGAAGCGCTCACATACAGTGACACATACTACAGAAAGTCAGGGAAGCGTATTACAGTCAGAACAGGATTGTGTGGACCAGAAGTTGATGCTTTGGAGTTTTATGGCAATGAAGAGAAGCGACTGAAAGACGAAGCCAAGAGATGCCGTGCGATGGTTTTGAACGAGCCACTTGGTATTGCCTTCTTAACTTTGCCATCATATCAGTTAGCTGAACATGTTATCAATCAGTTCAGCATGCACCGAGGATGGATCCTGACCCATGCTACAAACCCAGCAGACATCATTTGGGAGAACTTAAATGTTCAACCTGGTATTTGGTATATCAAAGCTATTTTTGTCAATTTGTTCCTGTTCCTTGTTCTGTTCTTTCTGACTACCCCTGCTTATGTAGTAAATCTATTTAATACCTTATTTGTAAAACTGAATCCACATGATGGGGGAGGCAGCAGTGTGATTTTTGAGTTCTTGCCAACTTTGCTGCTTTGGACCATGGCGGCTGTGATGCCAGCTATTGTAGCGTTCTCTGATAAATTCCTTTCACATTGGACCAAGTCACAGCAAAACTACTCCATAATGACCAAAACCGTCTCATTCTTGTTACTCATGACCTTAATCTTGCCTTCCTTGGGTCTGGCTAGTGCCGAGGCGTTCGTGCGCTGGACCCTGCATCATGAAAACGACACGATGCGATGGGACTGCGTATTCCTAGCCGACAAAGGCGCGTTCTTCGTGAACTACGTCATCACCTCTGGTTTTATCGGTACTGCCCTGGAACTGATTCGCTTCCCAGAACTGTTCCTCTATGTGTGGTACCTGTTACAGTCAAAGTCCAAAGCCGAAAAAAGTTATGTGAAGAAGGCTATTCTTTATGAGTTCCCATTCGGCGTGCACTACGCATGGAGCTTGGCCATTTTCTCTATTACAATGGTGTATAGTCTTGCCTGCCCTCTTATTTCTCCCTTTGGCTTGATTTACATGATGTTCAAGCATATTGGAGACAAGCATAACTTGTACTTCGCGTACGGACCCAGTGACATGAGCGGAGTAGGAGGCGGCAGGATCCACTCCACCGCCGTGAGACTGACACGCGTCTCTGTGCTACTTCTGCTAGTGAACATGGCAGCTTGGGCAGGTTTGCGGGCAGGATTTGAGCCGCGCACTATTATCTTGATAATGGCGTCTATTGTCGCATTCGGAACGTTCCTGTTCCTGAGTCCGTTCCCCAGTTGCACGCCCCCCGCGCCGCTGCAGGAGGAATCGAGTATCAGGTTCCCGGAGTACGTAGCTCCGGCTTTGAACAAGCCGATCGAGACTCCGCCCAGCACGACCCCCACGACCCCCGACTACGGAGCCTCCTCGCCTAACACCCAGCATTCATACAGTCCCGACCCAATAAATATATAAGCAATTTTTGCGGCCTCTGACACCATAGCGTTAAAAAAGGTAATTTTTCACCTTTTCGTGCATTACACGAGACGTAATGCTATCTATTGATAAACAAAAAGCATCGATAACGTTTTTTTGTTTGATATATATCTGAAGTAGAATAATAATCTTAATGGAAGTAAAGTATGTAAATATTGCAATATTTTTATATTATGTATAGTGTATTATTATCGTATAAGATTGTTTGAATGCAGTGCGCGAAAAGCCGGCATAATAGGGCACGAAGGAGTGCTCATACAATCTTAGACGCACGCTTGTTACGTTATGAAATATTCACATAATTCGATCTAATGGTTTAGTAATTTTATATTATATTACATAATTACATAATACAATGCAATTTTATCTAGTTAATTATATGCAAACTGCTATTCGCGCCCAACATTTTAACTGGTTTAATGTCATGGAGGGACAGGCAGCTATAATGCGCTGGGTCTAGTTAATCGCGTCATCGTTATAAGCAATCCAAGCCCTCAATGATATGAATACGTGTAATTACTTGGTTGTATATTTTTACGCCTATTTTGTTCTGTAATTTATACTGTCTTAACGAAGTACGTAATATTTTGTATTATAATTTGTAAATTAGATCTTTTTTTGTTATTGCCAATATATAAACTTTTAGAGGAATAATGTGTTTTGGCATATTATATTTATAATTTATCGTGTGATAATTAGTTAGTCATTATTAATTAACTCTTATTTAAAGCTGATACTGATATGGTGTGGATTGCACATCGCACTTGGCAATAACGTTATTAATGATGAATAAATGTGATTTTTTTCCTATGGGACCTTTTAATCTTTGCCTACCTTTTTTCTTCTTTTATTTATTTATATATAAAAACTAATAAAACTGAAACTGTGAAACCGTTTGACTGATTTGAATATATTTTTTTTGTTTAATGGTGGTTTAAAGGAAAAATAATAGGGAAAATCTTAAAGAATGGAAAATCTGAGAATGGGGCCGAACGAAAATTGTAGCGTCAACTAGTTATTTACTTTAAATTATTAATATTTATTTTTAGATTGACAGTGATGTCTGCGTTGGCTGCTTGCTAACGATAATTAAATCAGAGTAGTCCTATAACACAAAGCGCTTGGGAAACACTTGTCTACACAGACGACGATTTCTTTAAAAACTGCCGAATTATGTATTCATTGTCTTACGCGCCTGTACACTTTTTCATCACTTACGTCATTGTTTAGCACTTTTGTACACAAAATAACGATACTAAATTTTGAATCACCTGTGAAATGAACGTTAAGATGGACCAAATTATAGATGCTAATTTAAGAGATGCCTTTGTACTCTGGTTACGTCCACGGAGAATTATGGAATGGATTGGAACCAGCCATGACTGTGATCTCAGAAGCGATTAGTTATAACAATGAAGCGACCAATGTTTGTCTTTGGTAACCCTTGCACAGGAGATAAATTAAATCATGGTTACACACCCATTATAAGAATGCGCGTTTCCTTATGATGTCTGTCAACCGAGCGAGTTCCGTAGGTACCTACCTACTTGAGTTTTTGAAAAGGCATAGTACTTAGGTATGTGCTTGATTTTGAACTAAAATTGACCAGCACCTTATCTTCTGGGTTACCATCGCTTCGTTTACAAAGAATGCTGTTCTACCTTTGTGTCTAACTATGAGAAATGCCTCTTCATTTCTATAGATAAATATAACACTTATATTCAGCTTCTTTTTGCTGACATTATTGGTTCAAGTACGGTCAATATCGTCATAAATAAGGTTGGACTAGGGGAATGTGTTTTGTCCGTAATCTTAACAGGGATTAAAGTGGGCTGAATATAGCGGCCAATTGAGTGCCTTCAATGAGCCGTTGACGTCGTAACGTAAACTCATACCTACTTTTTGGCATAATTCGGTAAAAACGTGAGATTTCCACGTCAGTGCACAAGCACGCGTTTTCTAACTTGTAAAGAACTATTGGGTTTTTTTACTGAATAGGTAGGTTGTAACTCTAGACAAGATTAAGGAAAGGAATATTTGCCTAAACATTTAGTGAAGTATGCAGATAGTGCATTAAAAGGATTACTTATGGTATTTACTTGCCTGGCTGTTTCCAAACTTGGTATTTATAAATTTTTATTGTTTATAGCAGCGCGATCTCATCCGTATAGTTCTCGTTCCCGTGGGAATACTGGAATAAAATATAGCATAAGTTGCTCGCTGTAAAGTAACTTTCCATTGGTGAAATATCATCTAATCGTCTGTTCGTCATCATATCTTTATAGATACATAGCATCACGCCCACAATCCCCAAAGGGGTAGGCAGAGTCAAAGGGGCAGTAGGCCCCTTTAACCACATTTAGCCATAAACAAAACTGGGCTGGGTTAGATGGAAAATTGTGAAAATGTAGTGACAAGTGGCTAGCTTGTGGCCTACACAATCTTTGTCAATAAGTAAATAACCTGAATCAGTTTATTGTGTACCTATATAGATATACCAAGCTATACCTACAAATAAAAACCCAGAGGACTTCATTCAATATCTCACGTGTTTCGTATACCTACCACATGGTTGAGATCAAATGATAATACCAAGAAATCATAGTATGAAATAAAACTTTATACCTACCCGGTGCATGCAAACTTAATCGAGTGTAGCTATCAATTGGATATTGTTTATTTCCATTAGCTAAAGACGGCAGTCAATTTTGTGAGTTGGCATACTATGAATAAACTTATCGTATCTTTAAATTATCCCGGCTGCCTGTTGTAAAATACGTTTATCGCAAATTTGTTTTAGTAGATAGGTACCTACCTGTTAATCACCTGATAAACGGTCATTAAAGACTTAGCATATTAGCTAAAATATTGAAGTAAGTACACAAGTTTTAAATGTCAATTTGAAACGTTCGCTTCATTCGTATTCGTATAGATCTACGTTTTTAAGTAGCTAGTAGAATATTTTCAAAGGGAAAAATCTCATTATAATGTAGCGTAAGTAGTTTGTCTAATGATGATGTGTTCAATTTGTTATAAGTACTTACAGGAAATCCCTTTTTGTTCTCATGTGCCACGTACATCAAATTCTACAGGATAAAGATATTCAAAAGTTTCCTGGTTAGATCGCTTCGTTTTTTATTTCTATCTAGTATTTTATGTTGGGCCTACAACTAGATTCTTTGGATTTGAGTTCCGGCTGTAGGAAGCCCGATCTGAACCGCTACTGAAGAAAGACCACCGTAAGGGTTATATGGTAGTAAAACGGCAGCTATCAATCACTCTGGGCCCGACACACCCTCGTAGGCTGAACCAGGGCCTGAGTACTTGGACAGTGTGTAAATGCATCCTTCTCTTCTATTCTATTCTTCTTCTAGATTTGGGAAAAGCAAAGCTCATTCAGAACGGTCAAGGCTCTCAGTAGCTTGAATAATATTGTGTCTCAAAGTATATAATGAGAGTTGATTGAACTCGTTATGTATTAGCTATAAGGACCTAGTATGTACCTACCGACAAGCTTGATTAAAAAATTTACGTGATAAGTGCCATGTGCTGATTCATTAATTAATACAATGAGTGTATCCTAATCTGCTTTTTGTTCATTTTTACTGTGTGATACAACGGAACTTGAGCTAATGTCATAGTTTTCCATGTTTGTCGTTCAGCCTTCATTCAACAATTGCACCTGAATGTAACATGTGCTTGTTTTTCTCGCTCATTATCACCTTAATGTCGTGAACAATAAAGACTAAGGCTGAGTCTATTATATGTTTTGTTCGACTTGATGATGTCATAGCTCGCGTCTCGTTTTATAAACCTGTTTGAAACACTTGGCTAAACATGAGCGGATAAAA
Source organism: Glyphodes perspectalis (assembly GCA_951394215.1). Taxonomy (NCBI): domain Eukaryota; kingdom Metazoa; phylum Arthropoda; class Insecta; order Lepidoptera; family Crambidae; genus Glyphodes; species Glyphodes perspectalis. The sequence continues at coordinate 17,394,623 of OX596200.1, read as the reverse complement.
TAATTATCATTTTGTAGCAACCGTAATTAAATCTACACAAATCTACTTAATAAACTTAAGTAGCTACAGTACAAATAATATCCTAGTGAGAGTAGAAATGTAATTCTGTTTATCAAAGCCTATGTTTGACATGGATTTGTTTGAAGGGCTCGAGAGTTATAAGAGCAAAAGTGCCATGACTAATTTTGAATGTCAGTATGTTTATGTACCTACCTACTTACTTACGTTATATTTCAGAAATGTAAAAGAACCAATTTTTTCAGTTACAACTGGTTGGGGCAGCAAAAGTATGTATTTTCTCTGCTAATAGCTGTATTTCCCTCTAGCTCTAGGGTGGTAAAAAAACTTCGCCACTGGTTTTTATACAAGTCATGTCAACGTAGACGCTTTATTATCGCAAATCGCGGTAGCGAGCGACCGATTATTGGAAATTTAGATTAAATTTACCACTCGCCTTTTTATATTGACTATTACACTATATTGTTCTAGTGTGTTACGGTAAGTATACAAATCATATAGCAAGCAACTAACTTTGTAAATATACCTACCGTAAACTATATTTTTACTGACGTAAGCCTTAGGTACGGGAACATACTGTTATTATATTTAGGTTTACTACATAAGTTTTTGATAAATATAAAAAAATAGCTGTGGCCGCGGTTTCACCCGCGTTTGTGGTTAATATTAAATAGCCCAATAGCCTTCCTTGATAAATGAACTACTTACTTATACAACACTAAAATATTTTTTAAATTTGGACTAATATTCCTATTAGCGCGTTTAACCAAACAAACTAGCTCTTAAAGTTTATAACATATTGGTAGATAAAGATTTGGTTGAAGTTTTGAGTCTACTTCGGCTTCATTAGCGCTATTGAAATAAATTATATATAAGTAGATAAATATATACCAGTTTTACTTTAAACGGAAGCAGATTCACGAAACAGGTCCGATATAGGCTTATTATTAAAAACGTTAGCATTCAGTTTTGATCAAATTTAAAGAATAAGTAATCGTGCATTTGCAAATTTCAATTACAATTAGATTAGATTTGGCTTAAATCTTGTCTCATTGTTTGTTGATTAAATCTAATTACCACGCTTTTCTAATAGACAAATACGTACTTAATACATTTTATAAAAATATGTTTTTACGTATTTATTTACATTCTGTTGATTCAGTTTAATTAAGTAAGTAGTATATTTTTTTACATTATATTATAACTTATCTTTATCTAAAGCTGAATAAATTGTTTTAAAAGACAACAACATGACTAATATAACGAATAATATGCAGCAATTCCAAAACTTCTACAGCCTGTGAATTTCTTGCAATCCATTTCCAATCAATAATGAGTTCATTTATAGGTAGATATAAGCGATTAATATGGGACGAAACCAAAACAAAAAGGGACTTATTAATATCTAAGTATTTCACATTCGCCAAAGTATAGAAATCTCTGAACTAGAGGTGCTGGTATTGAGGCAGAATTCTTACCAACTTAAAGATACCTGCTCTACTATGATTACCCAAGTAACACAGATAGCAGTATAAGGTCTTAGTAACAGCAAACCCGGGAGCGATAAGCTTAAAAAGCTGTTGATTAATGTCTGAGTAAACGTGTACTCAGCTCTTATTCAAGCAAATTGGGCACACTTTTAAATGCTTTAATTTGAATAATAGCAATATAAAATCTGAGTAGTAGCAATGTAATTGTCCACATAGCTTAATAACGTCTGAAAAACGGCAGTCGTTACTTATACACAGATGTTTTATCATGTTTATTCAGATAAATATTTGTGGCTGTGATATTCAAAAACTACTCAGCTATAAGCACATTTGTACCACACTATTTCAAACAAAATGTGTGTTTCCTTCAAGAAATTGTTGACATCATTAATATTTATTAAGATATTAATGTGGACGGAATGAATACTTGGAATTGTTAAGTAATTTTTAAAAATACGAGTTTTAGCTATTATACAAGTGAAATAATATTGCGCAAGTAATTTTGTCGTCAATAACGTATGTCCTGTAACTATTGGTTTTACGCGCCGCTTCAATATCGAAGTTTAATGATAGAAATAAGTTAATGTACAAGACAGAAATAAGGCAAAAAAAAACTTTTAGCGTAATTCCTTATTTTAGTGTTTTAAAAGTAATAATTAGTTTATGTATAATACTCGAATTTGTATCTGAATTAATAAAACACAGCATTTGATAGCAAAAACAATTCCAAAAACATTTTTTTTTGAGGTTATAATGGCGATTCCTATAAATCTGATTATTAGCTGCTCACGGAGCTGTTTTACCGAGCTGCTGCTGAATAATAGTTTTGACTCGTCACATATTAAGCCTTTATTTGGCAAAGCGCGGTATGGCGGAATAATTTCTGAATAACAGTTGAGTATTTGTTCACATGTTTTATTAAACAGCTTATTAGGGTTCAAAACAGAACAATCAAAAACTAGAATTTCGTGGAAAAATGATTAGGTGATCGATCGAACTTTATTATTTAACTATTATATAATGCAATCATTTCACTTAAATAAAAAAAAAAATAATTAAGCAAATGAATTAAAGCTATTTAGGTATACCAATCTAACGTAAAAAGGATGTAAAATATTTTTTTTATTTTGTTTTATTTAGAAAAAAATCTGTTGTAATCATGTTTTTTTTTTCAACTTACGTACCTATGTCTAGTTTGAGTTAACTACTCGTATGTACTGCATACCTTATTAAAATGCTAAAAAGGGAAAAGAAACGAGGTCTCTTTTGGTTCCCCATCTATTCTAATGATAATGTAGCAATTTTTCATTGTCTGAAAACAAACGGATATTATACCTACACTAGCTGTGCCAGCGGTGTCACCCGCGTTTATGGTTAATATTATATAGACTATTTCCGTCATACATGATTTCTATGTAACTTTAATCATTAAGGCTGCACACGCGACGGAAGCTTAAAAATGGAGTAACTTCTCCCGTTTTCCCAACATTTCCCGTCACTACTCTGCTCCTATTGATTGTAGCGTGATGAAAAGTATACTATCTGCCCAGGAGTATGAAGAATAATTGTACCAAATTTCGTTAAAATTCGTCGAGTAGTCTTTGTTTCTAAAAGGAACATACAGACATACAGACAGACAGACAGACAACAATTTTACTGATTGCATTTTTGGCATCAGTATCGATCACTAATCACCCCCTGATAGTTATTTTGAAAATATATTTCATGTACAGAATTGACCTCTCTACAGATTTATTATAAGTATAGATAAACGGAAACCTAAAACAAAATTAAACCTAGCTAGATAGATTAATTGCCCCCGAAACCCCCTACATACTAAATTTTATGAAAATTCTTGGAGCCGTTTTCGACATTCAGATTACAATATAGATAGGTATACAATAGTTTTTTTATTTAAAGATACGTATTAATAATATCATAATGACACATAATTTGAGTATACTATACAAATTCAAAACCTCGGACACAACAAAAGGTAGATTTATACTACCGCATTGAATGTACTACAAATACAAAACGCTAGAATAAAATGATTCGGACCGCGCGTATTTTTGAATTCGTTAATATTCTCATCTGATTCATCTCCACTAGATGTGTAATCATCGTCACCCACACAGTCTGTATATGAAATTGCGGGTACGGAACACTCTTCTACGTACGATCGCACTTGACTGTTAAGGTTAGCTTGACCGCTTTCTTCCACAGCTAGTTTACTAAACACTATGCTGCCTACGCCCAACTTACAACAACTAACGTTTAATAAATATCTACAAATAAAGCAATATTCAGCATTCTTCTGTGTAAATACTGTTTAACTAACTTTTAAACTGCTAGTTTCGGTATAAGAATAGAAGTATGTGTAAGAGAGTTATAAACTATGTCTACATTTCTTTTATACCAATATAAGCTTAATTAGAACCCAGAAAATACTTTTTATCAGCAGCTGAATAATTCGCAAAATAAAGAACCTTATAAGATTTCAAAATAATATTAAAGCTGTTATTCAGATACAAGCATTTTAAAACCGAATTTTAACACTATTATTCAGCATCTAGTTGCTGAGGGTACTTTATACAGAATATAGCATTTTTAACAGCAATAAGCTTAATAATGTTTGTATAATAGTATTGTACATTACGTTTATTCAGCTTGTTATCTTTTAGCTTACTGTTATGCAAATTAAAGCTATGTGAAACTCTGTAAGCTTAGAAACGTTTGTGTAATATTGAGAATAAAAGTTATTACTAAGCCTTAAGAAAGAAGCCGAAATTATACAAATTTTACTAAGCTTAAAAAATTATAATAGCCGTAATACAACGTTAGTCAGAATTTAGCTATTTCCTTAACTGTAACACAAATGTTACGTAACTATTAACTGTGTTATGAGTCGCATTAGTACTGTTATCATGCTTGTGTGTTACTTGGGTAGGTAAGAGGTAGGTAGGTACCTACACAATGCATTTTATGAAATTACATTTATTTCGCAAGATTAAATATACATATACCTACAATCAGTGGCGAATTTACAGTCTTGGCCGACCTAGGCCCGAGGCTATAATTCTCAGAACTAACGCGTCATCACTTAATTTTTAACAAGATTGGCCGCCTTTATTATCTGGCATGGCCGTCCTAGGGCCGGGCCTACTGGGCCTTAGGGTAAATCCGCCACTGTCTACAATGTATAGCGATGATTATGACAGAAAACTAATAATTTTCTTCGTTAGAACCTTATGTGTGTGGTCTGTGACATTGGGAATTGGGATTACGTTTCTTAATAGAAGCCCTTCAAAGGAGGCTTCTGTTATTACCAGTCGCCCAAACGGGACCAATACTTCCTTTTTTGTGGTAAATAATCATAATTGATTTATCGTCTAGTGTAAATTCTTTGGGCTGTGAAAGAAATTATTATTAGGTACTCTACGCAGAGCTCAGGTATGTCTCGTCTGGGAGGCACATCCCAACTCCCAGCCTATGCGCCGCAGTAGGCCTGGTCGGCGTCGTGCTCAACACCTTGCACGCATGCCGCCGTAGCCGGTGATGTGATCGGGGGGTCCATCACCAGCACTCTATAGCCGAGACGTGGGCGTCCCGACGTGTTCCCGGGGCGTCACGGAGAGACGCTCAATGGAGCATTTGAGAAGGGCCCGAAAGGGGCAACCGCACGGGAGGGGTTTCGTTGGAGCGCGATGCGAAAAGGTATGTCTCGTCTCAGGCCCCGACTGCATTCAACTCGCGCGCTATCTGTATCCGTGAGCATATGACTTCTCTTGTTAATTTTCTTATCAAAACTTAAATTGTCAATTTTATATCCTTTATTCCTGAATGTAATAAGGTAATAATGATGTTGTTGTTACCTAGGCGATTTAGCTAATAAGGGACGAAAGTTATTGATTGCTAATTGTGCATTCACACAGGATTTCCTTCGCATTAGCTACGATTACCTGTCCTATTTATACAAATGTTATGTATGTTTGATTAACATATTTTGTAATATTACAATTAAAATAAGGATTGACTTCCTTTTATTACGATGTGGTATCGCAGCAATACTAGCGATTGTGTCCGCGTCTGTATTAGTTAATCGTGTCGAGTGAATTTATTTATTTAGATCAGTGTTTTTCAATCTTTTTAAATACGCGGCCCCTTTTCTAGTAGAACAATTTTCGCGACTCCGACCTTGGGTCATAGAAAAAAAATCTCACTTAAAGTGTGTAGAATTTTGCCTTTTTCTTTTTCCCGGCGACTCCCCAAGCGAGGCATCGCGACCTACAGGTTGAAAAGCACTGATTTAGATAATGTATTTAATTACGCAGATAGATGACCATTAGAAGGACGAACACGCAAACCGCACGGCGATCCGTTACTTGAGTTATTTGGGTTATATTATAGATACTCGACCTAAATGCGATATTTTATTAATGTCAATCGATTTGTGTAACTTGCAGTTGCAGTGTAAATTGTAGGTAGCGAGATAATATTCAATGATAATGATATAATATTTATTTAGGTTAGAACTTCCCAGCCACTGGGGCCTGCCTCCTCGTGGCATATATCAATTAAAAGTGGGGCCAATATACGTTAATATATTCCTTTTTTTAATTTATTCGCATACTTAATTTTCTAATACTGACTTCTGAATGATAAATTCGGTAACATTTCTGATGAAAGATCTTGTCATAACAGGCAATACGATTGGCTTGGCGTGAACGTGACTATTAATTATGTATTAAGTACTAAGTAAGTAGATATACTTATTGGCATATTATCTAACATCTAGTTACTTAGTTGATGTATCTGGCCCGTTGATCGACTAGTCAGTGACCCTGGCCACGAAACCAAGGTTCGCGGGTCGAATGTCACTAGCGGCAAATGTTTCGTGTGATGAACATGGACATTTTCACATGAGTCATGGATGTTTATAAGCGTATTTGAGTATGTCTATCCGTTCACCTATTATCCATAGCACAAGCATAGGTTAGCTTCACTTGGAACTAGGGAATTTATGTGTCAGTCTGGAGAATTCATTTATTATTAATATTATCTAAGTATTTTATTGAAGTTTTTTTGGTACTTAGATATTTAATGAAATGTTTTAGTTGTTAATAAAAAAAAATTGTACCAGTCCCGTTCTAATCAAATATTGTGTAACACACAGTTTTAGTATAGGTGTGTTGAATGACACATTGCAGGACAAAGGAAATCATTGTTTACATTTAATGAACACTTGGGATATATACCTACCCTACTTAATTTAAATTTAAGACTCACTACAGTGTGTGATATGCGGTATCTATAGGTAAGTAGGTTGATGGTGCAATAATAGAAATTTCCTTTAAAACTAAAGATTTAAAGGAAATTTCCTTTTAAACTAAAAACATGTTGGTATATTGGTAGGTATAGTAGGTAGTACGTAATAGCTCAATGGTAAGAACACGCGCCTCTTAACCGAGGACGTACCTCTGGAATTTTCAAATCTATGTACGTATTTATACCACTAGCTCGACGGTGAAGGAAAACATCGTGATGAAACCTGCAAATTCAAACAACTTTGGATTTGTAATCATGATCCAAAAATTGTCTGGTTCCCCTATCTTAGGGTTACGAAGGTCAGATCGGCAGTCGCTTCAATGTAATTACCAGACTCGCTAAATCCTGGATCATGGTCTAAGCGGACCCCGTCTAAGCACGGGACATAACGCTAGGAAGATATATATTGGTAGTACATATTAGGTTTCAAACTATTTTTATCTATACTACTTAATATCATAAAGAGGAAAGATTGGATTGTTTGTTTGCGTTGAATAGACTCCGAAACTACTGGAACGATTTGATTAAATTCCTTCACCAATGGAAAACTACTACATAAGCTATATTTTATCCCCGTATTCCCAAGGGAACGGGAACTACGCAGGTGGAACCGCGGGGTGCTGCTAATGTATGATAATGAGAAATGAAACTTGAATTATATTTTTCGAGTTCATTGATTTGATAAAAAAAAAATCGAAAATACATATCTACATATCATCTCGCCCATAAAGGGCAGCAAGCCCCTTCAACCACATTCAGCCAAAAATAAAGTCGGGCTGGGTTAGATGGAAAATTGTGGAAAAGCAGTGACAAGCGGCTAAACTATCGCCTACACAATCACACACCCAAAACCCGATATACCATTAGTCGCCTTTTCTTTTACGACATGCTAGGCAAGAACCACAGTTGGCATATTATTTTTAAGTCCCAGACGAACATGGGACAGCGGGCTGGGTTGGCTAAAATAAAATAAAATCAATCTAATAAACATTAGTATTACCTAACTTTCACTAATATTATAAAGAGGAAAGATTTTGATTGTGTGTATTGAATAGGCTCCGAAACCCAGTGGTTTCGGAGCCTATTCATTTACATTACACTTACATTTACACCGATTTGAAAAATTCGAAAATTTAAAAAAATCTTTCACCAATGACAGCGTAACTTCAGCGATATTTTATCCCCATATTCCCTCGGGAATAGCAGTTACGCGGGTGAAACCCCTTAGCGCTGCTAGTCTAGTCTATTAATAAACAACTAATGTATTGTTTTTTTTATATAATATTGTAATAAAAGAAACTAACTTCACGCCACTTCCCTAGCGGGGTAGGCAGAGAGAAATGAACGCCATATCGCAGTTAGTTAGTTAGTTTGTAATAAAATAATATTTTTGTAATGTAACATTGTATTTTAATTGTTTTGTTGGATTAAAAATTAGTTCCTAACTAGATTAAAAATGATATCTAACGTAGAAACGGCGCGAGCGCACGATTCGGATTTGACCTAAAATAAATAAATATAGGCTACCTATTTTTGTTCTTATTTCCGCAATTTAACACAATTCTTCCCACGTATTAACAATTAACAAGGGGTTTGAAAATAATTTCATTAAGTTCTTACCAAATCATATTGTAGGTAGGTAATATGTATCGGGGCGACCCCAGTCTTATAAATATATATAAAAATCAATGCCACTTTTCGTTGTTATTTTATAACTCAAGAACGGGCTCACGTATTCAAACCAAATGTTAAGGTCTTTGTTCGGACTATTTAGTAGATGGTTTATGTGAAGTTTGCACAAAATCGGTAGAGCGGTTCTTCATTTATCACATTTTTTGTAACAAATGAAGTCAATAAATGGCGGATCAATTTGTTAATGGGGATATTTCACTTTATACGTAGCGAAGCACGTACCGGGCCGCTAGTAGGAAATAATAAGGGATCTATCGAAAGTAATATTTTCAATTGTTCATCCTCCTTTGTATTTGTTATTTGATTAACGTGGGCGATATAACGCTTCTCTGATATATTACCCCGTATGCGGGCCATATTGTGTTATGAATTGTAATATTAACAACAAAAACCAACTCAACCAGTAATCGCTCGAATCGCTTTCATAACACAGTTCACTCAGAGTGTTTTACGGGTTGGCAAAATGTAATCGTTACGTCAAATGTAGTAGGTACGTACGTAATGCAATCGAGCTAAATACAAGCTGATAAGCCAACTTCATATGTACAGTTACAGTCTGCGAAAAAACTAATGTGGAATATTAGGTTAATAACAAAATTTTTAGTAGGAAAAGTATAAAACCTCCTTTTCCTTAAAATTTCTATTGCTATTTTGTATAAATACTTACTTTCTCGGATTGCCTACTTTAAATTTTTTTTTTCTTTTTGCAAGAAATAATAAATTATCTATCTCGGTAGGTAGATACTTATGATAATCGCATTGCTCATGATCCCCAGTGAATTAATCCACAAGTAATAAGTGATGATTGTCATTACAATGTCCACGTGTTGTGTTGTCATAAATGTCCATAGCATTGCTGGCTATAAATGGAGAAAAATTATGCTAATTATAGGTGGGTACATATAGGTACATTACATTGAAGATGTCTACTTAACTTACACCCCTTATTAAGAGATTATTACTGACTAAATGGGCCTATAAAATAATTCTGAGGATCCGCCCTACTTGCTATTTTTAGCAATTTGGTAATGTGTTTTGTTACACTGATAACGTGTTATATATTTTTATAATGGTCAACCAGTTTGGTCTATCATAAGTGAGTTTACTTTTTAATACGATAGGTTTATGTCATAGATCCTGAACATGAGCAATAATGCCCCCTTGTAAGAAAGAAAGAAAGAAAGAAAAAGTATTTATTTGACACCACAACAAAACAAAAAAAAATAAAAACATAATCAAATTAAACGCAACCAACAATCACAACAACCAATTGGGACCCTATCCCAGATGGGTGTCAAAATGGTCACCGCTCAGTATCAGGCGATGACGACAGAGAACGTCGCCACCACCACTGGTATTCTGCGGAGGCCAAACATAGCGAGCGATGGCTCGCACAAGCTGTGCAAAGGGGCGTTTGAAGTTTATATGGGCATGCAGTATTCAAGTAAAAAGGTTTGATGCCAATAAACAACATTAATATCCTCTGCTGATTTCGGTCATGGCGGCTAATCTCAACGAGGGGCTAAACCCCGACCCACGTGTGTCTAGACACACGTGTGTCACAAGAGACTGGTCTCTTGTGTCGAGTTGATGAAAAACCCAACCCTCGCAGGGGATATTTGGTAGGTATCTACAGTGTAATAGTGTCTGTGCACTGTGCTGCACTCACTTTCTTCTCATATAGTGTGTCAGGAGAGACGGCATCCCGTCATGATTGAAGAGAGCAGGCGCAGGACTAACACCTAGCCGTACTTTCCGAGGCGCACGGATGAAGAACTTCCTTACTCCAAGCAGATACCTACTGAGTATCTATTTCAATATTAAAACACTCAGTGGAATTCCTAGCCCAAAATGTGAACGCAGGGCAACGTTTAAATAGCGCTTGCTACCAATTGACAAACAGTAAAAAAATACAATCTAACTAAGGTGCACTCTTTTTTCGGGGGCTCTTACAAAAAACAACATAAGTATTTAGAAAGTGGGCGGTAGATACCATGTGAAAATAGTTTAAGTAGTTATGGTTTATTAAGATAGGTAAAAAGCGATGGTAGCTGCATGCTAAGGACACGCGCCTCTTAACCGAGGAGTGCGGGTTCAAACCCGAGCACGTACCTACCTACCTATATCTACATGCATTTTTCAAATCTATGTAAGTACGTATTTATAGGTACCACTAGCTCGACGGTGAGGAATCGTAATAAAACCTGCAAATTCAAACCGCTTTGAATTTGTAACCATGACCCAAAAATTGTCTGGTTCCTCTATTTTAGGGTTACGAAGGTCAGATCGGCAGTCGTTTCAATGTAATTACCAGACTCGCTAAATCCTGGATCATGGTCTAAGCGGATCACGTCTAAACACGGGACACAACGCTAGGAAGATGATGAGGTAGGTACCTAATAGGTTTGGAGAATAAGTTGACCGTAACCTCAATTTGCACACGTTAAACGAGTTATTTCTATTCATAAAAGTAGATTAATGTAGAAGGAATTCAGTCGTAATGCATGGAAGACGATTATAGGCTTAGTAGGCACATGCATTTTATAAGAAGTAAGTACATAAAGAATAATAATCAATCGCTTTGAAATGGCACCATTATTTTATTTAAATTTGCAAAATTAACATTTCAAATTGGTTAGCTAGTCTTAAAACTGAGTACTTATGTAGGCATAGTTACATATAAGCTAAGTAAACCTATATACAAACTTTTTTGGAATTGATATGTACCCAGCAGTGGCGTAGCCACCCAGGTGCAAGGCGGGGCCCCTAAAACCTGATAAGCGCACCTCTTCATTTGAGTTTCATTTGACTCTGTCTAACGTAGGAAGAAAAATGTAATTGCCCTCCCTGCAGTAGGGAGGACCTGGAACCAAAGCTGCGTTAGCCCATGGGCCTTAGTTTCTTTTTTGCCCCAGGGCCCTTTGTCACCTAGCTATGCCACTTTATGTACCTAGGTAAGTATGTAAGTAGGTATACAATAGTAGGCACAAAACTGGAGTTTGTCGCACCTCATATGAATATCCTATTCAGTTGTACTGTTACTACAGGTGTATATGACACACTGCTCAAACTCAAGCATATTATCATGGTAAACACCACGCACAATGACAACAAACATTAAATGTAAAGTATTTATACCTACACGAGTAAGTATCTAACATACTTAGTTATCGATCTAAGTCAAATAAATACCCAGTGGTGTTGTGGGTTTGACAAGACTCCGAATAAGAGGTTAGGCAAGGCGATGATATGAGCGAGGCTTAAATTTGAGCGAGGATTGTCTTTAATTTAAAAAAAAACTAATAACCATCGCTAGTCGTACACAGTGGTGGATTTACACTAGGGGCAGTCGGGGCTAGTGCCCAGGGCGGCAAATTTTCTAGGGCGGCAAAATTTGGAAACTGAGAAAAAAGTTTCTTTACAATATATAATTAACTAAGTAATTATTTTAAATAAACATTTTATCTTTCAAGGAATATAATTTATGCATTATGTATTAAATTAAAATTTTGTATACTATAATATAGGAAATTTAAGTGAAAACTATTCAAATAGCTTTATCAATTTATTTCCATAAGGGTTTGAAATACTAAAAGTTGGTATTTTTATTTTCTGGAATTGATAAGTTGTAATTGATAAATTAAACATAATATATAATACATAATAAATTTCCTGCAATTAATTAGTTATTCTAATTTTTAAGAAATAAGATATCAAAACTATTAAAATAAAATTTAAGTCACAGGGCGGCATTTTCTTCAGTGCCCCAGGGCGGCACAAATTTAAATACGGCCCTGTTCGTACATAACTCGACCGTGTTCGGATGGCTACAAAAAAGCGGCCGTGCAGTACCTATAAGTTTTTTGATGAATAACTTCGCAATGGTTGGACGCACAAATGATTACTTAGCATGCACAATTCCATGACGTCATCCACTAAATATCTGCTAAACTCAAAGTATGATATTTGAACTTTTTCCGCTGGGGCAATACACACCCTTATGCCGTTACGCGGTACTTTAACGCGCTGCTAAGTATCTGCATAATTTTTAGCTTGTTGAACAAAATAAAAAATACGTAAGCAATATTTTTTTGTAATCTCAATAGTGGACTATAATTTTTTTTTTAAGAAAATAGCCTATTAACCACTTGCCAATAAAAAAATGCTCATCCGAAATGACCGTGGACGTGTAATCATTATCTTATTCATTTTTTTTCTCTCTAAAGGCTACGAACCAAGAGAGACTAGGATCACGGTCTGTAAAACAAGGACCGAGTATAAAAAAAATTATAATCCTTGGTGGTCTTGCTAAATACTGTTGCGCCTTATAGAATTTTAAGAGCATCGATGCATGCAGTTAATATGCAAATGTCAGGCGCTTGCGTAATATGGTGCATTGAGGTATGAGCGACCATCGCTAATAATAAAACAATGACAAGATTAAAAGAAGATTGTTGCCTAAGTGATGGTTTTAATCCAAGCGTCTCCATGAAGATTTCCAAACATACTCAGTTTACGTTCAGGTCCACACACGGTATCCACCCTAAGCTTAAACGACATAGGTATGCACCTATTGGAACGTAATATACCTAATAAAATAAGTGTATTCATTTTCGATAGACCCGTTGGTGCAAAGGTTCGAACTTTGCGTCGAATGAAAGGACAAGTTCGATCCCGGTACAAAGTTCTTTTGGATAATAATTAACCTGGATTCCTCGTTCCTTAATTCTGATGTTTATAATAAAAATCCTTAGTTAAAAAATTGTATTTTCGGAATTACTTACTTATCACGAAAGTATTAAATCCCCATAATTTAGGATATAAAATATATTTAGGCTCTTCAACTAGACGTTAGCCCAAATTTGCGCCATGACGCAGCGAAATGGTTCGGGATTTCGGGCGCGAGGGCCATTAGATATATAATGGCAGCAGTTTCCGGTCCGGCGCAGTGCGCCACACTTTGCCACCAAATGAATTTTTTTATTTTTTATTTATGATTCAATTTCAAAGCGCGGTCCGTCACTCACTTGGGGTATCCGCCTTAGATCTTCATGACTTGCGTTATTTTAAAACTGGTAATCAAAAATAAGGTATTGATATTTATGAGCTGATTGCTGAAAAACCATTGTCGTCTTATCAAGTATGAGCAAGTTCTGCACTCATCTTACGAGATCGGCAAGATAAAACTAACTATAACATGACGGAATTTTGTCAGAAGCATTTAAACACAACATTGTAAAAATTGTCTTTTTTTATTGTTCATATAAATTATTAACAAATATGTAGATGAACGATAACTAATGAAGATGAAAGGCCATCGCTAATGTTCTACGCGATCATATTCGACTCATATTTACAACGCATTCATCCTACAACAGATTAGTTAGAGCCCAATTTTAGAATATTAGGCAATAAATAGAATGTCCAAAGACTGAGATGTCTTGACTTGAAATTTTGCAATCAAATTAGTTAATTAATTCCTAATACAAACATTCAAGAAAAATCAGGTAACAAGCTTACATTAAGGCAGTAGTAAATAAAAAAAACTATTGACGCCTAAGACATTAGCAATGACATAGTTAACTAACTACTTCACTATTTGTAAAAGTCAAAAATGTTTAATAGCTTTCACTTGTTACGTCTTTTTCCGTCCCCAACATAGTTCACAATATTTTAATGCATTTCTGTTTTCACTTCATCATTTAAGAAGAATTCCCTATTTAATAGTATTTGTAGATGAAGATACAGATCCTATTTATATTTCATAATCGACGAGAATTCCAAAAATCTAAAGGCTGCTACTAATAGTAAAATTTACAACCATAAGGAACTTTCATTCTATTAGACATTATTGAACTTTCACAAACAATTCTCCTAGATGCTAACTAATGAGTCTTCTTATGTTTAGCGAGTTTCTCATATTTGCTCTTAGACGAGAACCAAAGACCGAAGGGAATAGCAAGGGAAGGCAGAGTCATCACAGCGAATGCGGCCCAGTCCAGGATGTGCGAGGAGAACTTGCGGTCGTAGTCTTTGTACGCGACGATGGCGCCCTCTCCGGGGGAGCTGCTGATGGCGAATTGAACCTGAAATAAAATAATTATAAACTATAAACAGATTACAATATCTTATAACTAATTAGATATGACTTTCGACTGCCCTGCGACCTGCCCCATGCGTTATGGGTTCGATCCCTACCCAGGACAAACATTTGTGTGATGAATACTTTTGTTTGTTCTGTGTCTGGGTGTTAATATATAATATTTAAGTATATATTTGTAATACCAATGTTGATTCTGATATCTGTAACACAAATGCTTTGGCTACTTAGCTCGGAGTCAGATCAATGTATGTGATGTCGGATATTTAATATTATTATTTACTATATGAGAAAAATAGGGCGGCAATAGAAGCTTGCATTAATCACATCAGTTTATTACAATGCTGGCAGTGATATTTCTCAATTTTTAATTAAAAAAAAAATTTAATAAAAGTTCTATTTAAAATTTGTCCAGAATTGAATAGCATTATCATACAATAAGACTGCAATAGATTGGGTAACTTGAAGGGATAAGTTTCAAATTTAATATGAAGTCAAATGTTCAAATTTAATATGAAGTCAAATGGTGAAGGTGATTAAAATATTGTACACTATTGATAGGTCGATCCAAGATTAGCATACTTTCACAAATTATTCAACTATTGTAAAGATTTCGTAGATTTTAAAACAAAAATATTTGATTACAGTGCAGAAATCATTTAGGTTAAAATGGTCATGAAAATATTGTATGATTGTACAGCGCTTTTGAATGTATGGTGCATGATGCACTTACGCTTTTTCTCATTGCATGTTTTTTTTTTATTTCTAATAAACATCACGCCCGAAAATCCCGAAGGGGTCGGCAGAGTCAAAGCGACAGCAATCCCTTTAAACTACATGTAGCCAAAAATAAAACTAGGCTTGGTTAGATGGTAAACTGTATTGAAGTAGTGACAAGTGGCTAGTTCGTTGCCTACACAATCACATACCCAAAACCCGATATCCCATTAGTCGCCTTTTACAACATGCTAGGCACAGTTGGCACATTATTTTAAATGCCAGACCATCATGGGACATTCATTACATACTTTTTACTTGTACAAATTGAAATTGTATTAAGAGAAGAATTGAGCCTTTCTCAAAACCATATCACTTTCAAGAATATGTTCAAAATATCTGTAATTTATGTAATTGTGTCATAATAAGAGCAAATTCAACATATTTAACACTAGATCATTTCTGTAGTATTTTATGGATTTCAAAGTAAATCAATTAAGTTTGTATCAGAAAAAGGCATATGAATAAAGGTCATTGGACTTATACTGAAGATTTGACTGTCAAATACAAATAAAAATAATGTACAATAATAAGGAGTAGACTTTATGTCAATTGAAACTACATTCTACATAAGTTAATGATCTTTTCTGATGAAAGTCTATAAATGATAAAGGTACAGAGCATACGCTACATAATGGCTATTATACTGCATTTCATGATAACTGTGCTCTCTCTGCCTACCCCGCTAGAGAATTGGAATAATGTTTTTCACAAAATCTATCACAATAATTAACAATGATAAATCAATATATTATGATTATTAAAATGGGAAAACCTAAGATGATTCTTATTAGAAAGTTTATATGAAACATACTGTCAATATGGTAGATAGATAAATTAAACTAAAAAAGGGTATGATTCAGATTGTGACAATAGAAAGAGTAAGCATATTGCATGAAGACAAATGTCAACTGACCTCAGTGGCGTCTTCGCTGGGCTTGTAGGTGACCTCAGCGGAGGTGAAGTTGAAGTAGCCGTATCTGTTGGAGCGGACAGTGACGACGTGCGACACGTTGCTCTGCGGCGGGATACGCTCGATCTGCGCCGACAGCTGTCCGCCTACCACCGAGAACACCTCCGGGTGGAACCCGTTGTCCACCAGCTTCACGTCCACAGCAGCCGCTGTGCCGACGTTGTACAGTGTATACTTCACTAGAATGTCCATGTTCTCAACTAAGTATTTGTTCAACACTTGTTTCGACACGAGTAACCTCGCCACGGTTGCTTCCTCGTCGGCCATCACAGCGGCCGCTACGATGAGGATCAGCGACAATAATTTCGCAGCCATTCTGTCTGTAATGTAGAAATAATTCACTTTTAATTTGGTCCAACCGTACGCATACTATTTACGGGAATTATTGAATGAAATTGTTGTTTTAAAGTAAAAGATTGTAAATAAGATAATGCTTGAATAATAACAAATATTAAAAAAAATAATTACCTTAGTGTAAGCTTAAAATATAAAATTAAACTAGATTGCAAGAGAAAGACTCCCGATTATTCAATGACAGGTATTCGTACGTGGCTGACGTTTCACTCCACGCGTCCGAAATTGTTGCCAGAAATGCCAGATCAAACGAAAATCACAGTTATGGATGCGTTCAGCGTCCAACATTAATTGTTCGGATTAGGATTTTTTGTTAACATATCATAATGTAACAATATTAGGACTCTTTTTTTCACAAAATATAATTAATAAATTAGCATTTAACACAATTGTTTATAGGAAAGTATTTGGTTGAGTAAACAATATAATTTATTGCAAATAACTAACATGAACGCAGTTTAATATCTGTCTGAAATACGTGTGTTTGTTTTCGTGTTTGGGGATTCTGAAAATTTTCGAAAATATGAGTTCGTCGAAGATATCTGATGTTTTTGAGTGATAAACAGTCCTTAAGCATTAAATAAATACTAGAGAATAATTTTGCTGTTACGAACTATGACAGATAAAGAAGATGCTACCCAAAAATTGGATAAAGAAACTCTAGATGACGACGCTCTAGAAAAGTACGGGATACACGTTATTTTTGTGTAATAAAACGATAAAGTCAGATAGATTCGCTACATTGTCGATATGTGCTTATCTCTGTAGGTACATGATGTGTTTTGGGCTAATTTCAGACTCGCCGTCGAAGAGTTAATGCGGGAGGCTGTTCAAGGCGCCGCGAGAGCAGAAATAGTGGGTCCGTCCGGTTGGATCAAAGCCCCCCAGCAAAAACCCAACAAGCGATTCCTCGTAAACACATTGCGGCATGCAGTGAGCTCCAACAAGTACCACCAGTCTAAAACCAGTACCAGATCATCATACAGCAAATCACCAAAGCGTGATTCCTATCCTAAGCCTACCATTAAGAAAGACAGATCAAAGAAAAAGCATTAAAATGGCTGAATATGATGTAAACACTATGATTAAAAATATATTTGATGACATAGAAACAAATAACTGGAAACCCGTAGATAAAATTCCCCTAGTAATTAAGGAAATAGATACTCTTAAGAATGATTTGAAATCTTTCTTGGTTAGTAGTAATTATGATATAGAAACTATACTAAAAGAGAGCAATGAGTTGTCCAAAGAAAGCAAATCCATTGTTGATGATATGGAGCTGTGCAAAAAGGAAATAGAACAAGAAACAATGGCTGAGATACTTAAATCAATAGAAAACCATGACACATTGACTAAGGAACTGCAATCAGTCAACTTTGCATTAAATATTGTGTGTGATATTGTGCAGTGTGGTAAGTATGTGAAGGAATTTGATGACGGCAGGGAGGCACAGAGCTTCACTCGGGCCGTCGAGGCGGTGTACGACCTACTGCAGCACGTCGAGATGCCAGCTGAAGGTTTTAAGAAACTAGACTTCTATAATAATACTAAGCACACCGCACAACTAATTTTAGACACCTTACTCCAAGATTTGTATGCAGAATGGGATAGATTGCTCTTCACTTCTGTAAAAAGTGCAAATCGTAAAACAACAATTACAATAACCCTTTTATTGGATGACTCGTTGATAGTAGTTGATATCTTAAACGCTCTAGAAAATAGTAAGAAACTTACGGAGAAAGTGACTGCGTTCTCTCAGTTTCTTATGAAGGATGTTTTAATACCTATAATAAATAATGATTGTACTGTCTTTGCTGAAACAGATGAGCTTATGACCATTACAGTCAATCACAAACCGGACTTCAAGCCTCCATACGATGCTGTCATAGCAAATTTGAGACTGTTGTTCCATTACCTTAGCAACAAGTTGAATTTTGAGTTCAAACGAGATATTTCGATAATGAAGCTCATTGGAAAGCAGATTAGCTGCGAATTTAGAGACATACTAGTCAGAGATTGCCTCATTGATACTATACCAAATAATATTAATGAGCTCCAAAGCTATGGAGTAATAACTTCTGAAATAGAAGACTTCCAGCATTTCTTAGCCATAGTTAAGTTCTTCCCTGATGAGAATTTCTCAATACTGCAGTATGTTAATAATATTGATATTCTCTTTGCTAATAAGTCGAGCCAGTATTACTTAAAGACTGCTCGTAATATAATGCTCAAAGATTTGAGTGCATCTATGTCTATTGGTGTTGAAAGTATACCAGATGAGAATGCAGGGACCAGTTCTAAGCCTGATGAGAGTGTAGACGAAGCTTTAAAGATTCTCGATAAGACAATTCCAAAGAGCTTGTTTTATTTTCCACGGTGTATGATATCCAAGACGGCTCAGGAGCTGCTTGATCTTGTGTATGTGATGATGGAGCAAGCAGTGCAGTGTTCTGATGTGGTCTGCAAGAAACTGTACAACACAACGCGTCTAGTGTTCGAGTTGTATGATGCTGTAGTTCCTTATCACCATGAACAGCTTTTGCTGAATATACCGCAATATGTTGGTAAGCAACAAATGTTATTTTCATAGTTTGAGGTGTTTACTGCAACCTCCAATTCCCTCTGGGCCTCATTAGCCTCTTAGGTGGAGGGCGGAAGACAAATTTTTGATATAATCAAATAAAAATTTGAATAAAAAGTACTTGTTAATATAACTAAACTAACTAAACTTCATGCCACTTCTCTAGTTAGTTAGTAAGTTTGTTAATACAAATCTAGAATTGTTAGATAGAAAGAGATTTTGCAATTTATGTATGAAACATACTTAACATTTTTTATTTTAGCACTTATATGTATAATCCTATTTTGTTGGTCGGAAGTATGACTCTTGAATATACATATATAATGGACTGCATAGACACATGAGATTTTATCAAGATATTGGATATTGGTAGAGCCATAGTAAATGTCCACTATATAACCTCCCATTGATTCCAGCTCTGTTTCACAACAACTGCATGTACCTGGCGCACAACCTGCAGACGTTCGGCGACAAGTGGCTGATCCTCTTGGAAGGCCGCGAGCTGGACTACCCCATCAGCTTCGTGGACCTGGTGCAGAAGATCAGAGATCTTGGCTACAGACACCTCACTGCGCACATGCAGCAACAACGCAGGCAGATCTTGGATAATATACGCTCCTCAGGTAATGCCTTGGTGCGTGGTCCAGAAAGGAGTCAATGATGACATTGACTTCTTATTATATTTTACTAGCAGCGGTTTCCGCAGCGTAGTTTCCGTTCCTGTGGGAATACGGGGATAAAATATAGCTTATCAGATAGATATATCATGGACCGATTTGTATAATTACAAATTGATCCAGTAGTTTCGTAGCCTATTCGATGCAAACAAACAATCATATCTTTACTCTTTATAATATTAGTATAGATTAAAAGCGATTCTAGTGTCTAACTAGTCCTTTCTGTCTACCCTCCTAGGGAATTCGCGTGAAGTTAGTGCCTAACAATATTATAAATGTGTGTGTGAGTTTTGTTTGTTTGGTTTGATTTTATGTCTTAATTACATACATGTATCATCACGTCGGCAATACCCAAAGGGGTCGGCAAGAAGCCCCTTTTTTTAACCATTTTTGGCTAAAAATAAAACATGGAAAATTGCGAAAAAGTAGTGGATCGCCTATCGCCTACATAATCAATCAATTAATCATATACGCAATATTTTAATCATGAAACTTTGCATATCCATTGTTCAGAGTACAGAAAACGAGTATATTACATTTTGTAACAAATATATTTTGTTACAAGGATAACACCACGAATGAAACGTGGCGTGTGAGCGTAAGGCTGCCAACAGACTGACTGCAGCGCAGCAACCGCGCGCAGTCGATATATTCAACTGCATGCAGTTATCTGCAGTTGGATCTGACTTAGCGCAGTTGACGCCACGCATCTAGCCGAGGAGCTCAGTGTAAGATTTAACGTTGAAATGGAAGCACAGACGTTACTTCTCTTATTATTATTACGGCGCCGCCGCCGGCAGCGGTGTAATCGAATTGAAAAACTGCAGCGCGAATGTGGATTGATCCTTTGCTAATATTTTGCTATACAGAAGTGTTGTTTTCATACTGTATACGCAATTAAGACAATATGAAGGTAAATTTTAAAACTTTTATAAAATGTCTATTGTTGCATTTGATCAATTAAATGATAAACTAAAAGAATCAGTTCCTTAGGGGCCATCCATAAAGTACGTCACACGAATTTCATGATTTTTTGATCCCCCCCCGTCCTTGTCACAGCTGGTCACATTTGTGGGACTCCCCCCTCCCTAGAGTGACATCACATGTTTTGCAATTTTAAATCCAGAAATTGCAAATTATTATGATATTATTAGATTTTGAAATGTGATGTCACGAAACTTAGGACCCCTCCCATCCCTTGTCACACCATGTCACACATCGTAGACCCCCTCCGTCCCCCTTTACGTGTGACGTACTTTATGGATGGCCCCTTATCAAGACACTATCAAGCTCCTTGACTAACTGCACACAACTGAATGCGGTTGGCGATAGACCGCGTGCGTCGACCCTACACGGCTGCAGCCGATCGCGTAAAGTTGAAGTCACGACTGTATGCAGTTGAATATATCGACTGCGCGCGCTTGCTGCGCTGCGATGCAGTCAGTCTGTTGGCAGCCTTACGCTCACACGCCACGTTTCATTTCGTGGTGTTATCCTTGTAACAAAAATATATTTGTTAAAGATAACCTTTGCATTTGCAATATTAGTTAAGAAAAGCTAGGTAGGAAAAGCTACAAGTTTTTTCTATAGTCATCATTAGCGGCAGATGTACCCTAAGGCCCAGTCGGCCCGGGCCTAGGGCGGCCAGATATTAGAAGCGGCTAATCGTGATAAAAAATTACCTAACTGTTGACGCTTTAGTTCTGAGAAGGCCTTGCTGGTATTCACTACTTGACCTGGGGCCTAGGGCGGCCAAGACTGTAAATCCGCCACTGGTCATCATAAATTCTCAAACTTTTTATGGTGAAGTGGTGGTGAAGTGGTGGTTACCTGCTTTTCATGGACTTGAGATATGGTTGTTGAATCATTGCAGACCTGAACTGCATCGTGGTGAAAGATTTGCTGAGCGACAACGCGGAAGCGGCCGTGCGCCAGTGCCTGCGCCAGCTGCTGCTGCTCAAGAACGTCTGGATCGGCATCTTCCCCGCCAACGTCTTCACCAGGTAGTTTCTGATATCCGTAACACAAGTGCTTCAGCTACTTACCTCAGACTCTGATCAATGTATGTGATGTTGTCGGATTATGTAATTATGCCACGATCATCCCCTTAGCTGTCATAACGCCCCCATTTTCCTTTTGGGCATGCTATCGCGCCCTCAAAAATCTCCAGCGCCCACTAGAAGGCGCTATCTACCCCGTCGGGAACGGATGGGCTATGCTATACTGACGTGTGACGTCTGTTGCAGACTGATGGCCACCCTGGTGAACATGTTCGTGGACGAGCTAATCCACCGCGTGTGCACCGTGGAGGACATCTCGATGGAGATGGCGACGCAGCTCACCGAGCTCTACACGTTGCTGCTAAAGAAAGCGCCTGTGCTGTTCCAGGTTAGAGTCAATACAAGACTTTTAGAAGTAACACTATATCTACGGGCATAGTGCAGTATTATGTAGTTACACTTGACCGTAAGGCCTAACTTGACTATTAACTTGGTTGCCAGAGTCCACTTCTGGCCAAGGACATGTCGCTTATTATGGTCGTATTTTCAAATTGTTTGTACGACACAACATAACATAATATCACGCCCATTATCCCCGAAGGGGTAGGCAGAGTCAAAGGGCCAGCAGACCCCTTTAACCACATTCGGCCAAAAATAAAACTGGGCTGGGCTAGATGGAAAATTGTGAAAAAGTATTGACAAGTGGCTAGCTTGTTGCCTACACAATCACATACCCAAACCAGATATACCATTAGTCGCCTTTTACGACATGCTAGACAAGAACCACAATTGACTTTCTTTTGTATGTACGGTTGGCAAGAAAATTGCAAGTAACGGAGCACATATTATGTTTTAACATTTGATTGTTGTACAATAAAAGTACCATGTTACAGTTGAAAGTTGTATGCATATATAAGATTACCTTGATTTCTTGAGTATAGACAGAATTCTGGCTTTCATGTTTAACTTAAGTCTTTAATTCTATTCTATTGCTATATGTTTGAAAAGTCTTCACTGAAGACACCCTCTAAAATGAACCAATAAATTCCAGAACTCAACGGACGTGGAGACCCACGTCAAGTCATGGGCCAAGCTGCGCGAGCTGATCTTCGTGCTGAGCGGCTCCCTGAAGGACATCGAGCAGCAGTGGGCGGACGGCGCCGGGCCCCTCGCCACGCACTTCCGCGTCGACGAACTGCGCTCCCTTATTAAAGCGCTGTTCCAGAACACCCAGTTCCGCGCAAACCTTCTCGCCAAGATTAAGTAATTCTGTGTACTCCCATTATTTAATTGATGTATGGTGTTGAATGATTATTTGCGTTTTATTTTACCCTTTATGAATACCCCATCCTGAACAGGAAAATAATTTTAGTGAGTATTAATTATTTAAAATTCAGCGTGGTTGACTGTAGTTGTATGCAAAATTCAGCGTGATTGGCTGTAGTTTTATGAAAAATTTATTGAAACAATTTCCACTTGGTATAGTACATTGCTACCGATATCTCGGTGTTGAGTCGGGTTTAATTGATATAAGGTGCCCGTAGACGACAGACTTTGTACGTGGAAATAGGTCGTTTACAATTGCATCAGCCAAAGCACATGAGGGACATAAAGTCCCCCATACAATAGGGGATAATAAGTGCAGGATCTAGCCAGCGCTGGGCCCGTCTCCGTTTACAAATGTAACGCGGGGCCCCCGCAAAGCGACCTCTTGCTAATCTCGTTAATCCGGCAATAGGCTGGGGATACCAATCAACACTTAACAGTCCAGACCGTACAAAATACGGGGCAGCCTCGAAAATAATAGAACTAACATGCCTTACGTGCTGAGGAACATCAACGCACAAGGGTTTTAGTCCTTGTTACGCGCTCATTAAATATGACAAATGACTGCACACCGTATCCGTTGAGTCCTCGGGGGACTCATTTTCTATGATTGGGGGATTTTGGTTCTCGGCGGACAAAAGTCTTTTGTCTGTGCGTACCTTTATTGGGTTTATTAATATTGTATATTACATAGAAGTATGTACAAGCAACTATAAATCGACATTAGCAAAAATTTTTTTATTTAGCCAAATGCAGATTTCTCTACGATTAATATAAACAATCATTGAGGTGTAGTTATTTATTAGTCGCGGTCGTACCTATTCGGACTTAAGTAAAACAAAACGCTAAAATTAAAAACAAAAAAGTCATAACATTCTATCATCTGTCACATAACATAACCTCAAACTATTCTGTGATAAAATGAAAAAGTGTAATTAACCCACAATAATGCATGCAATAAAAACATTTGTAAGCCGTAGTAATTCTAGAATTTTTATCCAACGCGCTTACGCCACTACAAAGAAAAAGGTATCCACGGAAACTGATGAAGATTTACCAAGTAAGTCCTTGGTTATATTATTTTAATGAGAAATGGAAAGTATCTTTAAAGAATCTGCTGAAAACATTATTAAGATCACCACATATAATGACAGAACAGAATAATTACTTACATTTTAGGTTTTCGCTGCGTGTCCCGCTAGGGAGATGGCGTGAAACTAGTTTAGTAAAGATCGTAAGAAGAATGAGCAAAAATATGGCGCTCTGTTCTTTCTGCGTACCAGTCCAATGAGCGGAATGAATGACGCTTGTTTAATTTAAATGTTTCAGTATTCCAATATCCCGTGAGTAAGAGCTCGGACAGGCGGGTGTACGTGTGGGGCTTGGCAGAGACGGGGGCGCTGGGCATCCACCTGCCGAGGGGCAAGCGCGGCAAGTCCAAGTACAAGAACAACTTCACGTTGGCCTGGCACCCTTTGAGATCAACCTTTGCCGAGAGGTTTGATGTGAGTTATATAGTAACACTTTTAAAGAAGTTAAGTCTTAAATAGAGATTATATGATATACAGTTTACTTGATGCTTAGTAGTTCTAAGTCATGAGTAGGGCATATTCTATGCATTATGGTCATGTTGTATGTGAGAAACATTAGGATCCATAGTCTTTGAAATTTTGGGCTTCATCAGGTATATTAGGGAATGATAATGCTTTATCTCTTAAAATAATGGTGGCTACTATGCTCTAAATTCATTTTAGATAATAAAGTACAATATGATGTCTTTATAACATTTAGATTATGATACTTCAAACTTCCATAATATGATTTAAATATGTTGCAACAATGCACTACATACATATTTTAAGATTTTTTATAATAATAAAAAATTGCTTCCTAAAGTGAAGTTTCAATTACATTTTCAGGTGACTCAAATTGCCAGTGGCTATGGATTCACAGTGGCATCAATAAGGACAAGTGAGCAGCATAAAGTGTTTGGCACAGGCATCAACACAGACTCGCAGATTGGTTACCACGCTCCTCGCATCGGCCATCCACTGGAGACACTTCTCAGTCCAGCTCCTATTTATATACCGTACAAATCTTTAGAGAGTAAGGTAGGTGGTATTGGGTACATCTCAAATGTTATCTAAACTATATATATTATTAGTAACTGTGCAATTAATTCTGATTGAACAGACTGGATACGTACCTCTTATAATTAGGTTTTATTTTACTGTACATGTGTGCTTAATGGGGCCAAGTCTGTATATGTATAATTCAATATCCATATTGAATGAATTTTATATTGGTTTATATATGGAAATTATGATTTTACTCCTAGTGATAGTCAAAATCAAAGATTTTCAGATTGTAGGTCTATCAGCCGGCAGGGCCCATACTGTTATACTCACTGACAATGAAGGTGCTTATACTTTGGGCAACAATGCATATGGCCAGTGCGGTCGGAAGATCAATCCTAAGGAGGAGTACCGGGGAAGTATGGTGACTCATAACATAAAGAGACTGGGCCAAGAAAAAATAGTGAATGTGTGCTGTGGTCAGGATCATACGTAAGTCAAATAAAAATAAAGTAAAACTCATTTACCTATTGATCCAAAAAGTTATTGGGTTTTGGGTGTGTGATTGTGTAGGCGATGAGCTAGCCACTTGTCACTTCTGTTTCACAATTTTCTGTCTAACCCAGCCCAGTTTTATTTTTGTCTGAATGCTAGTTGCCCCTTTGACTCTGACCCCTTCGAGAATTACGGGCGTGATGTTATTATATAGTCTTGGGTGCCCTAAACAAAAGCATTTTTTTTAACTAAAAGCTATGATAATTAATTCCAGCATGTTTATCACGGAGTCGGGCAAGGTGTACGCGTGCGGTTGGGGCGCAGACGGCCAGACCGGCCTGGGCATATACGACAACCAGCCCTATCCTGCGCCAGTGAAGGGAGACATCACGAGCGAGAAGATAGTCAAGGTGGCGTGCACGGTCGACTGTGTACTGGCTATTAATGGTGGGTTTATCATTTTATTATGCTGTACTTGAAATACACTTTTGTGACTGCAATATACAGTTAGGAGGAGTGTTGAGCTTTTATTCTTTCTTAGGGAGAATCGGCAAGTGGCGCATAGTCGTCGGGCCGATCGTTCTACTTTCCACATATTAAGGAATAAAGTTCATTCAGGGATACTAGCTTTGTTACATACTTTTGTCAATTTAATTTTTATCATCATCTTCCTAGCGTTACGTCCCTTGCTTAGACGGGGTCCACTTGGACCATGATCTAAGATTTAGTGAGTATGGTCAGGTCTGAATCGACTGCCGATCTGACCTTCGTAACCCTAAGATAGGGGAACCAGACAATTTTTGGATCATGGTTACAAATCCAAAGTTGTTTAAATTTGCAGGTTTAATGGCGATGTTTTCCCTATCCACCAAGCTACTGGTATAAATACATAGATTTATAAAAACCAGAGGTACGTGCCCGGGTTTGAGTCCGAACCCTTCGGTTATGAGGCGCGTATCCTTGCCATTGGCAAGGATACGCGCTAAGATAAGGTATGAGGCTACCACCGTTCAATTTAATTTTAGTCATTTAAAGCTCATATGTAAACTCTTTCAGACAAAGGCGAATTGTTTGGTTGGGGAAATTCAGAGTACGGCCAAGTGCCAATGGCATCGAAACAGCAGCAAGTGAACATGTCATACGCTCTAGTCAATTTCACCAAGGGACTGGGAAAAATCAAGGACATAGCTGCAGGCGGATCATTCTGTTTGATTGTAAATGGTATGAAGCTTTTCGTATATTAGGTACATTGTTTTTACGAAAGCAATTTTATTTTGAAAATGTAATTTCCCAATGAAATCATTGAAGGATTTTTTTTTTTCCTTTTTTCCTAGTCTGTGTTATCACCGCATAATTTCAATCTTTCGTATGTAATATTCTTGCGCGCGTTGATTGCTGATCAATCGTACGATATCGCTTCGTCAGGACGTAAGCAAGGCAAAAGGCGAAAGCGAGACGGGCCGATAACGAGTATCAATCCAAGCAGCTGTGATACTACATGAAATATGTATTTTGTGTTTTGCAGATCAAGGGGATGCTTTTGTGTGGGGCTACGGCTTGTTGGGACTGGGGCCTAATGTCCAGCACACGCCGAAACCGACATTGATACCTCCACCGCTATTCGGCCGCAACGAGTTCAACCCCGAGTGCATGGTGGAGCAAGTTGAATGTGGCATTGGACATCTAGCTGCTATCACCAACAACGGAGATTTATATACATGGGGGAGGAATAGACAAGGCTGTTTAGGTTTAGGGCACACAAAAGATCAATATTTCCCTCTGCGAGTCGCTGTGGGAGCTCATGTTATGAAAGTAGAATGTAGTGTAGACCACACAATTGCTTTGTGTAAGCCTTTTGTGTAGAAGTTATTCTCATTTAACACTCTGTATGTACCTGTTATTTTAGAATAATGACAATATTCAAATTGTTATGATTGTGTTGTTTTATAGGTGAAAATAAAATAAAACGTCAGTTATAAAAAGAAATTTGTATTTTTAATCTTAACCTGTGATACAAATTTTGGTCATTGTCTTTTGTGTTACTAAGACAATAATGCAGCCAAATACCATTAACACATTACACTGATTCACAAATATGATAGTCTTAACATTATATGACATACATACATTACATTAATAAAACTGTACTACATGATTCTGTTTTTCATTTAGTTTGTTCAGTTTACGAAAACATTTAAACGTTTTTGCAGTAGTGAATACATTCTTGTGAAATTTAACATTCAGTACAATGCGGTATTATCGTCAAAAAAATCCGTAAGTTACATTATTAAAAAATATTTAATACATATTTTTTGCTTTATCTGATACTCGAAAAATTACAAAGATACAGCGCTTCAAAGATCTTAAATTTAGCACTTTACGTTACTTGGACGGTAAAATTTTACACACCTAGTGACATGGTACTTTAATGCGCTGTATCTTCATCATTTTTAGTTTGTTGAACAAAAGAAAAAATATGTAAGCAATATTTTTTTGCAATCTCAATATTGGACTATAAAATTTTTTTGAGGAAAATAGCCTATTTTTGATTATTTAATTATCTATAGTATAGATTCCATACAAAGTATAAAATTGGTAGTCATAGTGTTATCTTGGAACAATTTATTATTTACTGAAACTAAATGTTTACAAATAACAAATACAGTTTTTCAAACATTTCCATCATAAAGTCTCTTCACCATTTCAAATATTGAAGGAGAAGGCCACCAAGCCTGGACGGTTAGTGCCCTCCTCATTCAATACCACATTAACTATTGTTTGCATTCATCGTGAAACGGTTCAAGCGTGCGGAAGTCGCGCCACGCCGGCGGCAGCAGTGATATATGGTGCAAGTGGCAGCTGCACCGTTTGCATGGCTCGCTGAAGAGGTTGACGTAGCTATGTAACCAGGTCATAAATGATCGTACAGCTAGCTCTGGTAAGTTTGGTGAATAGAAATGCAACATGGCAGCATGTGCATTTTCTGTGACTTTTCTGAAGACATGATGTCTGGATTCAGTCCATAAGTCTAAAGGCTCACCATAGCCTTTCACCATAACCCATTCCATCAGAAGACCTTTGAAAGCAACTACGGCTTTTAATACATGGCTTAAATTAATCTGGACAACTGCATTGCTTGCAAAAGGCCGTGATATAGTGATCTTCATGTCATTGTATGATCTGTCGATGTTGTTGATAACATTGTCGACTTGCAATGGGGCGACATTGTGGTTGCTTTGCAACTTGCCTCTACGTTTCGTACTGCCAGAGTTAATGTAAGACCTTTTGAGCGAGTTCTGACTCAGCAGCGTGTGGGCGAAGGAGCTGTACTCGTGAATCTTGTCAGTCCACTTGTAGCTGTTCACTAGTTGTGTGTATAGCGCTTGTCGGTCTTGAGTTGTCTCTTGACTTAAGAATGTTGTGTTTCCTAAGTTGAAAGGCGCTGTTGGGATAGGCAATCCGTTTGCTGTCTGCTCCAAGTCCCGGAGATTAATACTGACGTTATTGAGCAGCTCCTGGAGTTCCAGCAGGAACTTATCCTTGCCCTCTTCACCGTGGTCGGCGCGCAGCCCGTTCGAGAGCGTCTCAAACACATGGCTTACGCTTAATCGCAGAGTTCTTAGCGATGTGAGAGCAGAGTTTAATTGATCAACAGTTATCGACTGATTCATGTTGATTAATTACAGGTTTAGCATAATATTTCTAAGATAATACACAAACACAAGCAGCAGAATACGCCGAGAAATTGACATTGATTGACTGACATTGACAATAACAATATCTGACGTTGACAGTTATCTGGACGTTCTACTTTTTATTAGTAATGGCTTTGTTTAATAGTTTTTAATCTACAATGTTTTGGATACTAAAACACGATGGAATCAATGAGTGATGTTTAAAAATTATAATTTGTAAATTTTAGGAAGTACAAATGACAGGACTTAAGTCGGAAACGAATGCCGTTTACAGATGAACACAAAATAGGTTGTAATTTACAATGTTATTTATTATTATTCGAAATATCAGGTTAATATCGTGTAATTTAAATTCTTAATAATAAGATTTGATCTCAAATTTTTCTTGTTTGATTTACCGGGTCCTAGATTGGAGAAAAACCCTAAAGAATAAAAATTTAAACTTTTCATTATTTTTTGCAAAAAAAGTGCTTTATGTTGAAATATTGGGAAATTAATCGCAATTCAGCATTGATACGGAAGTAGCCATTGCAATTTAAAATAAGGACTTTTGTATTTGCATTATATAAATGGGATTAGGAATATTGTAATAAGACTGGCCCGTTGGTCGAGTGGTCAGAGAACCACGAAACCACGAAACCAAGGGTCGCGGGTTCGAATTCCGCTAGGGGAAAATGTTTCGTGTGATGAACATGGACATTTGTACTCGAGTCATGGATGTTTATAAACGTATTTAAGTATGTCTATCCGTTCACCTATTATCCATAGCTCAAGCATAAGCTTAGTTTGGGACTAGGGAATTGGTAGGTCAGTCTAAAAAATTTATTTATTTATTTATAATTTTTAGTTAACTATACTTAGCTATATCCTAAGGTCCCAATAAATTTGATGAGGGCATCGTGTCCTGTCGCGGGGCTACTTTACCCAATGCCATTGGATAGAGAACTCAGGTAGAAATACCATTCTACCTGAGTGAAGTCGCGAGGGGATCTACCTACATAATTTACTTAGGCATTTAAATAAGTAAATGCCTTTGTAAATAATTCTATCGTTAATAGATTAGCTACCGCTAGTTGTAGAATATTACTATTTTTCGTTTATTGTATCTTGAATTAGTGCGATATTGAGGTAATTCCATTTTGTCTGAATTACCATTTTCAACAAATTTAAGTAGGCCATGAAGCATAAAAGACTTTTCGTATATTCCATCAGTGCGGTTCTGTACCCGTTCCGTGCTCGTCCCGCAAACCTCTCGGCCATTCCCGACCACGATCCACCATTATGGTCCTTAACGCGGAGTTTGTATGCAAATGTGGGTATTCGTACCACCGCCATCTTTGAAATTAGCGCGCTAAAGCTTTTAGTTGCAATTTGGGTTTATGAATTGGCTATCTGACTATTGTTCTAAGAGTACTTAAAAGTCTTTGAAGGTAAATTAGCATAATTTTAGCACTAGTGGTGCACGATAAATTAAGTAATTAGATGTAATTACTTAGGATTGCATGTTTAAGCCCAATGAAATTGCGCGGTTCAACTACGGACTATGACATTATTACATAAAATCATTCATTAATTTATTTTAGTGTGTATTAGGAATTTAAAATTAAATGAAATAAAACCCAACCTCAGGATTTGTAACAGAACACATATCTATTATAATATAGGATTAGATCAGAATTACAACATTGCGTTATTCTAATATATGTACAATTATACAAGCTACAAATATAAATCTAAGTACTCTGTGTGGCAACGTAATTAATTTAGTTAAATTCATGGCAGGAAATAATTCCCAAATATGGATAATACATTATATATTAGTCTGGTGGAATGCAGTCCTAGGCAAGAGTTCACGCTTGGAGTTCTTCTTAAATTCTGAGGAGTTTGCAAGTATTATTTGAATATATTCCTTTGATATGACTTATTTAATTATTTATGTATTTTCCAACTATAAAGCAAAATGTCTCTATCAACTAAAAGCATAACAATTCGTGTGATTGTTAATATCATTTAGAGCTAATTTTTTAACAGTCGAATAAATCACAATCCTGATGATTTTAAAATATGCCTATTTCTTAAGTAAAATACCGCATGACATCCGCAAATTGGTGACTTTAAACTTTATCAGTCCGTTAAATCTTAACTGAACATTAAAAAAATCGGACCTTATATTTGGGAGCTCCAGTGGGCCCTCGGGTTGTACCTGCCCTAAGTATCAACAAGGAAGTAATGTTAGCGTACTCTATTGTCTTCATATCACTTAGTACTTAGTTGCCATTTAATCTCACTTCGTTCAACGTCCGGAGGGCTATCGCCTATTTTATTTGCTTTACCCGCCAACTTATTTAGAGCAAATTAGAAAAGTTAGTAATCGGCTACGTAATTAGTTTTACGTTTCGAACGACTTTTGATTGGATTTGACTTGTTTAGTGTTGAGACACACCGCGCCCTGAGCTGGTCAAGCACGCTTGTTGAGGGGCTAGTTTGAGTTAAGCTAGTATTATTAAGAAGCTGGGAGGCAGTTAGAAACTGAAACTTTAGGTCTTCATCGGTACAGTACCTAGTCTACATGCTGTTTGTAAAACTTGATATTCCGGTAGACGAAGGTGCTATGGTTCGGTTCGGATCGTTACGATACCTCCACATTGATGAAGACATACAAGTATCTATCTATCGCTATAGACAATGTTTCCACGAAGCAATGGTGGACGTACGCATATGAACTTCGCAGTTGA
Organism: Glyphodes perspectalis; assembly: GCA_951394215.1. NCBI lineage: Eukaryota > Metazoa > Arthropoda > Insecta > Lepidoptera > Crambidae > Glyphodes > Glyphodes perspectalis. The sequence goes on along the minus strand of OX596200.1, from coordinate 17,362,304 downwards.
TTGCAGACTCTGGTTTCCATTTTCACATGTGCACAAAATACTGAGGTATCTCTAAAAGTTCGCTTGGGTACTTGTGCTTGGTGCGTCCCGACACTTCGTCGAGAAAGTGGCCAGAGATGCCAGATGAGTCAGATGCCTGTTTCTACTAATTTAATTTTATTGACTTTAGATGGCTCCGAAGGTCAGCGGACGAGTCGGGCTCACTGACCCAAAATTAATGGCGTTCGCTCCACTTGCAAAGATGTTCCGTAAACTTTGATGCCTGGACGCCAATGAGAAGAAAGACACGACCAAAGATATCGTTTTACAATAAATTTCGGCATTTCATGTGGAGTTTGGATCCATTAGATGATTTTCTTATCGATATAAAACTAACAGATGATATGATATGCGGATGGCTATTTTCTATATTACAGGAAGATTTAGAATTTACTTCATAGGCATTCTTTTGGATCTCTGAATTTCTTTTTGGAGGAATCGATATGCCAGAGCATATCGATATCTGAATCGTGTATCGAGTCATACCTATTTTAATATTGGTAAAGTGGTTGTAAATTTTTACACTTTTAACTAAAATCTTCCATTGTTTATTTATTTACGTTTAATTTCCACAACATTTATGATAAACAGGTGCTCGTTTTGTCATTACCTAAATTGTTCCGGCGGGATCATGTGGTCTGAGCGGCAGACATACCTACATTTACGTCTGCTTTTATTGCTCTCAAAGCTATTGTGATGTCTAAGTAAAACAAATGTTTCTTTGTTGTTAATGCTTAATGTTGTTCAAAAGTCGTCGACCTAGTTGAATGTTTATCGCAAACGTCACGAAACAACGCAGCGGGATTTTCGCGTCGCCGTTTCACAAAAACAATTTCGCGAGCTCAACTCGAAACTCGCAAGAAAGTCGCTCACAATTGAGTTGGTACGTGTGCATTTTTGATAAAACCTTCAAACGCCACAAAGGCACAAGTTGGGCTCTTGTTGTTTTTATGAAGTTTTGTTTGTAGGAGTTGGCAATTCTGTCTGTGTGGTTGATAGGCGCATAGCTAACTTTGGCATTGCAGGAATCTTTAGCGAGCCTATAACAGTTTTTCTTTTATATTAGGTCCTCAAGCTTTATCGGGGTTAGGTACTTATTGGGCATCCACTGTAAATTTTTCCTCGGTATATTCATTAGGCATCACTCATGATTGTTCTATCATTTGGTTGAGTTGTCGTTCATAGCAACTACTTGTTAAGGCCTGTGACGTGTGACAAAAAAATAGCCGAAACAATTTGTCTCTAATGCTTCCCATGCAGGCTTCGGGGCCCCCGGGCCACGGGGCCCCCGAAGTGCGTAAGGAAAAATTAATAAAAACTTCAAAATTAATAAATCAGTTTGCTGAAAAAAAGTCAAGGAGAGTGTATATTTAATTTGAATTGTTTGTTAAAAATTTTGAAAAAACTGACAGATAATAATGATGAATAAATATTTCTATTAATTTTATGCAAACATTTTTTTTTCTTTTCTGAGAAATCTTTACACTTCATAAGGGCCCCCAAAAAATTTTTATACTGGGCCCCGCCATGGCACGCTACGCCACTGTTCCCATGGTGTAGGCTGGCCCAACTAGTGTGGTTATTATGTACATATTTAATCACATTAGTCTAGTAGGGAACTAACACATGTGACAAATTTACGTCGACGAAATTCGGCAGTTTAGTTATCGCTAATAATTTATCGATTTAAATTATAGATATCGTAATTTCAATCACGTACGAGTGCGGTCTTCCAATTTTCATATCTTTTTACTGCAGCCGATATAATCGTCTACAGTCTGTGTTTGCGGTAGAATATGAGTTTCGTAGGTCTACGAGCTGGTTATATACAAATACAAAGCATATAAAAAAGCAAGCACACACATACGTACCTACATACAAGTATACCTAATACAAAATTGAAACGCAAGTTTAATGGAATAATTTAGTAAAAAGATTTTATTCAAATCCTTGCTAGTTCAATGACTGAGGTAGATTGAGAAGGTATATGCGCACTATGAATGTCCGAAAATCTGGTACTTATGCAGTTAATTAGTAACAGTAGCATCTAACCCCGCCCAATTTTGTTTTTGGCTGAATGTGTTTAAAGGGGCCTGCTGCCCTATTGACTCTGCCTACCCTTTCGGGGATTATGGACGTGATGTTTTGTATGTATGTATGTATGTATGTATGTATGTATGTATTTATGTAGTAACATTAAGCAAGCATAAGGCTCTTTAAATAATATAGTAATGGTGTATGTTGTAATTGAAATTCTGGACACCATGCGCGATGAGCTGAAAGCTAGACCAGCCACGGTTATTGCTTACTTCTTCTGATGGTGTCCTTGCCTGCTTCAACTGTGACCGCACGTTTCTCGATGAGATTGGCTAAGCTACCCACTTACAAGCACATGGGATAGTTACTTAGTTAGTTAGTTAGTATACGGCCAATAAAGGTTCCATGAAGTGGTAGCTACAACCGGTTAAGAACCCTTCGAATTACAATTAATTGAAATTAAAATATCATCATCAACCTAGCGTTATGTTTCGTGCTTAGGCGGGGTCCGCTTAGACCATAATCCAAAATTTTAGCGAGTCTAGTAATTACGTTGAAGCGACTGCCGATTTGACCTTTATAACCCTCAGTTAGAAGAACCAGACCATTTTTGGATCATGGTTACCATCTATAGCTGTTGGAATGTGCAGGTATCATTGTGATGTTTTTTTACGTAACCGCCGAGCTAGTGGTATAAATAAGGCCGTACATAGATTTGAAAAATCCAGAGTTTGGGTTTGAACTCGTTACCCCCGGTTGAGAGGCGCGTGTCCTTACCATTGAGCTTCTACCGCTCCATTGAAATTAATTCTAATTAAAATATATACCTTTATGGACTACAAATATGTAAAAATCGTAGTGACAACAAAATAACTAAACGTCGAGTGGCCCCGGCTCGACGAGTGGCCCCCGGCGGCGCCGATATTCGGCATCGTAACGGCTCCCTTCGGAGTCGTAACTTACCTGCCGTAAGGACGACGAAATTGCTCTGACGAAGACAATGTTGCAACGTTTTCAGACGAAAGCGTTAAACGTATTATTATTGTACTCGTGATCTATTTATACGTAGGTAAAGATGGTTTCTACATACTTAATCTTTCGTTAAGAACATCATGGAGGAACAAACAAAGATTTTTACTTAAAAATATTATTTTTAAAAACAGTTTGCCTACTTTTATTGTCGTCTGTACACTTTATGAAATTTAAAATTAACGAAGGTATTCCAAACATTCAGACCCGAGAAACCTGTTTGATTATCCAATAGGTATTTATCTTGATTACGTGGATTTTACCCACGATCCTTGCGTTCGACGAAATGCAGCCCAGAATGTCAAGTGGTTTAATTTTTTTTTAATAATATAATAAATCTTTAAACAGGCCTGTCTTGAATATAAAAGCAGTCCTTTCAGTTTTGAAATTACCTTGTAGTAGCATAATCTATGTATTACTTATACGAAAGAATGGAGGTTAGTATATGTATATATACTCGGGCGGTATAAAGCCTTTGTTTGTGGCGTGCGAGGACAGAAGCAAGTCCGGTTGATCGCCCATGAGATGAGCAGCCCAGTAATATTTTATGCCCGCGGCGTCACTCGACGACTTTATGCAGTCCTGAGTTTTATGTCGTCATTGTCGACGAATAAGCCGTAGAGAGTATGGTTATATTGGCATTATATTTGTTACGATTTGGCATTGTGGGAACATTATGTCAGACATTTTAGTTTGATAAGTTTTAGCATGTGTCTGGTCTAATATTGTCAATTTTGTGTGTGACTGATTGAATAAACCACAAAATGTTACAATAAATTGTTATAAATTTAAAGTCTGCTTATCTTTAAACGGGGGAACTGGACAAATAAGATCAAAGTAACAAACACATGATATTACCAGAATATTTGCAGGTATCCCTATGATGTTTATTTTCATCGACAAGTGGTAGGTATTGTATTTTAAAACGTCGGAGGTAGGTATTTGGATTCCTTACCGCACCTACGCATCAGATCAGTGGCGGTGGTGGGTTAATATATCTAGTTATATGTTGTATCATTTTTTTATTTATGTATCCTTTATACATTACTTAACGCATTATGTACGATAGTATGTATTTTTCTGTGTCAAAAATGGTTATTGATTTTTGACGCAGCTGCGATAAAAATACATATCTACTTATTTTGTAAGAATGAATTAAATGAAGAAAAAAGTAAGGCCACCTTTTTGAGTTTTGAGCGTATCTATATCGCTTAAAACATAGATAGTATCGATGGTATAATTAATGTTAATGTAAATCAAAATCAATACTGCTGATATATTGGTAAATATAAATGCGTTTTCTCGGCGTAGAGGAATCTTATCGGCTGCATTCTCGAGAATATTCCGAGCCCCGCCTGAGACCACAACCTACTTATGCAGATGCCTTTGTGACGCTTTCGAACGCAGGAGATTATTCTCTTTGACAACCTTTAACCAGCACGATAGGAAATCTGTCGAATTGCTTTCAAACACTACTTTGTAGCGTTTTGTTCCGTTACTAGTCGATTCACTTTTACTGTAGAATTATGGATTTGCCCATATGATCTTTGTAAAATTTGGGCAGCGAAACAAGGCCAAACGGTTTATAGGTAAACTTTTTGTAATATTCACGAATTGGTTAGAACATGTTTTAATGAATGATCAATACTGTTGTTTAATATATATAAATGATCGTTATGTAGTGTAATATGTCGTGATGTTTATAAATGTATAATATAAAATATTTAAATACAAAATGTAAATACATTTTATTCTACAAAATAAACAAACTAGACAGTAGTCAGAGTTCCAAATGTAAAACACTATTTTTATAAAATGTGGGCTTTTCTATAGATAATAACTACGTTATTATTAAGCATGCAAATAAGTACATTTCAATACAAATATTAAATGTATTTTTTAAACATGCTGCCTTGTAGCAATATTACCGCTCCAAGCACTATATTAATAATGAGAAACAATTGGATTGGCATAATACTGTCCTTTGTTCGGCTGAAATGAATAAATTAAGCTTGTCGGAACAATCTACCGACAATTTTAATTTAATTCCACATTTGTACAGCACCATAAATATCGAAATACGAAGTCAAAGTAGGCACGGACGGGCAGATATTATTTATTTGCAGCAATCTGTGTGCGTCCAGTTGGAAACGAAATGAACTATTAAAACGAACAACAGCCAGATTATTCTGGGTATGGAGATTAATTGAGTAGTAAAAGCCGAGAGCAATTTGTCTCTTTATAAACGGCGGGATTCGCCGATACGGTAAGTGGTAATAATTTGTTGGCAGTGGAATTACGTCGTCCAGTTTGCGTTGGCGCCCAACGTGGGGTACGTGACTCTTGGATTCTCTAAAGTATTTTGTTAAGGTAACAATGCTATTTGATTTTGGAGGTAATGAAGTGAGCTTCTATTGATTTATTGTTAGTGCCAGGTTAAATAATGCTGTTATGTTGTATGGATATTGCATTTAAATCTAAGAACTTTAAATTAATTGCTTGAATATGCGAACGCTATGTTAGTGCATACTTTTCTAAAACGGTGCGTCGTTTATTTAGTTTTATTTTACTTTGTTTCATTATTTAACATAGGAATTACGATTAAATCCTATTATTATTATTAATATAATAAACGCGAAAGTTTGTGATGATGTATCGATGTTTGTTACTCTTACACACCAAAACTACTGAATGGATTTTAATTAAACTTTACAATAATTTAGCTTAACACCCGAATAACATATAGGCTATGTTTTACTGATATATCACGCGAGCAAAGCCGCGGGCATTTTTATACCCAACAAGTCTATAGGAAACTAAGAAGGTAATATTTTACTTTTTAGAGGAAATATAATAGTAATTACAAATATTGAAAGCAACTTTTTTAATATACAGGGAAACTCCGTTTTTTCTGTTGAAACCATCATTTGCTAAAGTAATAACGTTACGTTTCTCTATAAATCACTTTTATCAAATAAGGTTTTGATATTTATGAAGACAAAGTCCTCAACACACAATTCGGCAACAAAATGCGATTCAATATGTAATGGATAACAGAACAGCTCAACAAATAAGATTTGTAATATTACTGAATCATATAAAAGAGTTTTTCCTTTTGCGAAGTTCAGATGGATTGATTTGAAGAGGATTACCTCCCGGCGGCGGCATCTAATATGGGCTTTGATTTGTTCCCGTCATGTCCAATAGTAGTGTCTTCGGGCAAGTCATGTTAAGCCATTAACTTGTGAAGTACGCTTCACTCGAGATAAGATGACTAATGGATTGGGCGGTCATGCGTGTTGGCGCCCGACGTGGGGCTCAGATTGCCATAATTAACCCGAGACCGCTCTTTTATTTAAGTCCTGATAAGACTTTCAAAATATTTTTTGAAAATCTTGCCTGCTTGCAGAGAAAATGGCTTTTGTGAATATTGGCACTCAACGTGGGGCTGAGATTAGTATGGTATGATAAAAGCTCAATCTTTTGAATGAACAATCTTTCAGAATTTATGCCAACTTTTTAAAAATATACTAGAAAAAAAAGTTTCATTTGCAAAGTAATATAAAAGATTCTTAACGCTGAAATCACCGTAAAGAGATAAGGTACATTTTAAACATTAATAGAGTTTCCGCATAGCTAATGAATCGTCTATCATGTGGGTGTAGGCCACGCGCGCGTTAATATTTCAGTAGGGACACAGCTCAACTTTCACGGAGGGCCGTCAAGGGCGCATAAAGATTACAAGTCGGCGCGTTGAGCGACATCGCATCCCGGCCGAGGGCTGCACCGACCTTGAGCCCGCTGCCCTACTTAGTCCCGGGCCCCCTGGACGCCGCTAAACCCTATCAAACGTCAATCATTGCCTCAGATGTTGCAGTAAATCTGTTGCTAACATTGCACATGTGGCAGAAAGTCATTGTCGTAAGTGCTGAATGAGTAATCACCTTCGAAACATAAAGAGATTCCACGGCCTTTTTCAAGGGGCAGGGCTCAGGTCGCGGCTCGCGCACCTGGAGGCTGCGCAGGGGTGGGACGCGCGGGCGGGGAGGGGGGCGCGCGGGGGGTCGCTCGGGGAGGCAGGGGGCGGTCGCGCCTAGTCCCGCGCCGAGCGCCGCTCGGGCCGGCCGCGCTGCAGTTGAGGCCGCATGAGCGCGCCGGCGTGCTAGCGCAGCGTGCGCGGGTGTGGTATGCCCGCGCGTCGCCGCCATGGCCCCCATGTTGGTGGCCGTGGCGCTGCTCGCTTTGCTGCCCGGTGAGTGACCGACCTCGTGTCGACGCAACAGGCGTCCGCCGCGCCGCCGCGTTTGTTTACCCCCGATCCACAATCGATTGGCGTGATGGTGAGAGCTGAGGTGTTGTGTGTGTTGGGCCCGAGGCCCGAGGATGCGATAGGCGAAGCGCGAGGAGCAGAGGTAACGCGGTATGAAGGACGGCTCGTCCGAGCAGATAATTCGGTCGAATTGGTCAGGTAATGGTTTACGAAATAGGTGAGCGCGGCAGCAGCCGTCTGCGACGTAAACTCATCGAGATAAAGCACGGCTCGCAAATTCTCAGCTAATAAAATAGAGATTTCCCCAGAGCACATTGTAGCAGGTACATTGTATGAACAAGCCCTCGGGGGCACGTGGGTTCGGCTATAACACGCTAGACTTTCCATTTCCACGTCTTTGAGGTATACGACGCCATAAAAGCGGAAAAACTGGAGTTTTACGAGTGAATCTGTACCTGTTTCGCGAGTTAAGCGAATCGAATGCGCGCTCCAAATCCCAATCATTTGCGTTCTGTTAACGCGAGAACATTTTATGGGGCGGCCCACAATCTACATGATTAATTAAAATGGGATTGTCTTCTAGTGGATTGACTTTCTTTTATTGTCTGTTAGCCAATCACTGGGAGACAATTACATCTGGCTCTCTTTATTGTCTCAGCCGAGATTGCAAAGACGCACCACCTTCGGATGTTAATTAACGTTAACTGTACAGCACACTCGCTATCATATATATAAGCATTCATGATTAAGCTCAGATTACAACGACATTTTTATAGCCCATAATCATTTTCGTTCGATCGTAAAATTGTTCGTAATCTTCAGAAGGGTGTATTTTGATGGAACTGAATGATATCAGATGCTGTCAAAAACAATCTTCTTTTTATATTTATTACCTTGTCGCCAATATCCGTTACGTTGTAACTACATAAGCACACCACGGAATGGCTTTACAAATTAATGATATGCAGATAATTAAATCAAATAGATAACACAATTCATCTGCTAATTAAGCCATAGAAAACATTGCCAATAACAGGAGTTACGTTTAGTAACCTGTTTCGGCATGCATTATTTAAATTTCCACTATCTAGTTGAAATCTGTTTAATGATTATCAGATTTCAACATGAAAATCACCTACGATTTTCATTATATTATTATACAAATGAAAATTGAAACGTAGTTGTGAATTGTATTGATCAAAACTCAATTGAAATAGATCACAATTATAACGGGACTATGTTTCCAATGTTGATTATAGACAAAATAATTCGAACATTGTAAAAATCATACTACATCACGATGGGGATAGACGAGTAACACATTACATTGTAGACTAAGTTCTATGAGCGGGATACTTAATAATTTCGGTGTGAAACCTTAACAGTATATTTTTATGTACCTATACGTAAAAAGGTAAAAGAGAAATTAGGAAATATGTATATCATCAGTAACTGATAGGACATTTAATTTTGTTTTCCTAAAAAGGACATAGGACTATATTGTATTGTACGATGTTAGAACATAAACAACGATACGTGGGTAGATGGGTATTCCACTAATGATATATGAGTGGTAGATTATATATGTACTTATAGTGCAATATAATATAAGCAAGTAATTTGTGTCTAAATCTATGTTTATAAAACAATTTTGTCAAAACATTAATAACCCTAAAGGCTAAAATTATGAAAGCTAGTTAGGTTAGGTTTAGTTATTGAAATATCATCTAGTCTTAAAAATCGCTGCGCAGCAAGAATATTAGTTTTATATTATAAAAAGGTAATTTATATGCAAGTAACACACAGAAGCCAGCTTTAAAATTCGCAAAAGCGATCAGTTTTACTATCAAAGTTTTTACAGCCGAATCAATAAAAGGAACAAAGATTTTCTCTCAGGTCATGGAAACGATAAAAAATCTAATAACTGACCGTCAAGTCTTGCCTCTTTGTACTTGGGTAGGTTAGCTTGACAACAGACGAGAATGTTTCCATTCGAATGGGCTGTATAATAAATCTTAGGGATATAATTTGATTCCGAGAAATGTATAGTAAGCCGTTTCGCAAGCAATAAACTTACGCCGTCTATAGAAATATTACGCTTTGTTAATCAAAATGTGAAAACGGAGATATCATTTTGGAGGGCAAAGCCTTTACCAGTTAGAGACAAGTAGAAGGATATAAGTATATGAATACTGAAATCATTCAACAGCAGTTATGTAGGAACATTGTTTCATGGAAGTATATAGGTACCTAATAGGTTAGGCTCAAAATGTGATGATGACAATAAAGCTCAGATTGATAGCACGATAAAAAAATAAAGTAAATCTTCTTCGTTTTCTTAATTTTAAAGTGAGAAGAATTCGGACTGTCATGAAGTTCTAGAAGTAAACTACATACATAACATCACGCCCATAATCCCCGAAGGGGAATGCAGAGTCAAAGGGGCAGCATGCCTCTTCAACCACATTCAGCCAAAAATAAAGCCGGGCTGGATTAGATGGAAAATTGTGAAAAAGCAGTGACAAGCGGCTAACCTGTCGCCTACACAATCACACCCAAAACCCGATATACCATTAGTCGTCTCTTACGACATGCTAGGCAAGAACCACAGTTGGTATATTATTTTTAAGTCCCAGACCAACACGGGACAGTGGGCTGGGTTGTATGGAAAGAAGTAAACTTTAGCTAAATATGAATGCACTGGTAGACAATAATTGCGTTAACGTCTTTGCCCGTGTTGTCATTCTATAAAAAAAATTAATCGTATAGCTGACACATACGAATAGGCAAATCCTCCATTTTTCAGCTGTCCGCGCGAATCTGCTTGGTTCCATAAAAACAATGAACCCATCATCGGATACGTCGGCCACGTCGGCCGCTACAAAAGAAAACAAATTGTTTCGGACACGTCAGCGTGGTAACGCGAAAGTAATCTCCCAGATTTATGGCGAGTTGTCCTGTCGCGAACATTCATCATGTTCGTGCCATTACGTCCGGTGGGCAGGACGCAGCGAACGCCACGGTTGGGTCGCACTTTTGACAGCTCGTCCATTTCCGATCGGCACATTTCTGGAATAGCTAAGTTGAAATATTCGTCATGGATGACGGCATCCTTTAAACTCATCGCACATGAATGGTAGGCGGCAGGACATCAATAACTTTCGTTTGCTATCTAGATAGCAAATATCGAGATGATCGAGTGAAGGCATAAATACCGTTTTTATTAATTAAATTAAATTATAATGTTTATCAATTAAAAATAATATTTTTGGTATAAGATAGGCGTATGCATGTATCAATGTGGATAATCAAGTACCTAGCCCAGTGATTGCCTATCAACTAGTTCCTGTTTATTCGAGGCATTATGTAATAAATTAAAAAATAATACTGAAAAATCTAATTAGTGTCGTCATTAAACAGTTCGTTCTTTAATTACCACAGCAAAACCTTTCATTGCGTCTAAAACCACAAACGGCCTGTGAAATTACACAAGATTCCAAATAAAACGCATTCATTCCTCGCAGATTGCAGAAGTGTTCGCTTACAAAGAATCCTTGCCGTTATGAAATGCTTCAGCTGCGCTCCGTTCCCTTATCAGCTCCTTTGACCAGGCTCCCGGGGCAGACGCCTTTGCCTGCCTCACCATAATAATGAAAAAAGTACAAAATAACAATATTACTCTTTGGATTCAAACAGTTCCGTCTGACTATACCTAAGCTTCTTCGTTTTATGTTAAGCCTGTGTTTCTTACAAAAGTTGTGAATATTGTGTTAATTTGTTTGAGAAATATGGCCGCGTTATTTTGTTCGTTGTCAGGCAAGTGCATTATCAATAATGCCTGTAAAAGTTTGCTTTCATTGCGATATCTGACGAAAATGTTATAGATTAAGAGCATGGTTGGAATTGTTACAAATATTTGGTCAAAAATTTATTGTCAAGTTTATCAAATGATTTACCTCCCAAAAATTGGCTGTTTACTACCAATACTTTTAAAAGTCCAAAGTATTTAATAGAATACTACGCTAATAATGAAAGATCTTTCTAAATAAATCAATGTTTTTATGCCGAATAAGTAAGCGAAAAGCTTCTAAAAATATTAAGTCCGTATTTTATTCATTAAGCCTGAACAAACTTTGCTTAGGACTTTGGAAAATGGCAAATACAATGTTTTAAACCTTTGCTACAAATGCGATCAGCTGTGTGATACTTTTTTGAGAAAACAGATTTATTTTCTGCCAGCTATGCAAAGTTATTAAAATCTGCTCGTTTAAGCTAAAATTATTTCCAATTCATTAATAAAATGTTAGTTAACATTGATATCTAAAATGCGTTGTCATTCGTTCTATATTTGAAAGTCCGTTGAAAATCTAAAATTTAAATTTAAGTTATTCGGAATTAGAAATCAGAAACATTGCAAGGTGTATTTATGCCTGTGCTATGTTATTGGCTGAAGGCCCGTGGGCCAGGGCCAAGACCCGAAGGGCGGGCCTCGGGGAGGCCGCGGAATTGAACGCATAAATCCGCGTCGATACCAATTAACTTTCGACCGGCCACAAAACAGGAGCCGCTATATAAATCAACCGTGTTTACGAAGTCAAGTGTTAAAAAATATAAACGCACTCCCTTTTTTACTGAACGTGCCCGTGGTTTGTGAGATTTGTATATTGAAAAAGGTTGGCTTTCTGGTTTTTTGTTTGCGAGATATTTTTTGTTGTACTTTTACTTAAGCGAGTGAAAGTCATCGTTTGTATAAATATTCTATATACAAATATTAAATTTGTGACTCAACGATGATTTTATCTGCTTTTTTTGGATGAATAAATTAGTCATCGAATTTCTGGGGTCACGTTGCTAATATAAATATCGAACAAAAAATCCTACTTATTTAAAGAAAATATTTTATTAAATAATATGAGTGTGATGTGATCCTTGTTAGCGTGTAAGTGATTGCTCAGTATATCTTGTATGATTAACCTGATATTGTTTTGAGATTCGATAAATTTTACTATGTTTCTTTCACTATTCAACGGACCTTAGAGTAATTTACATTCATATCATGTTTCAAAGTGTAGTGAAGTGATGTAGAGACAAAACTATTTAAATATTTCGCTTTTGGGGCCCTATCGAGTGTCAAACGAATTGCCCCGCAAATATATGAAGCTTAGATCATAAACAGCAATGAAATATGAAAATGATTTCTTTGTTAAAACTATCAATATACCTACTACGAAATTGGCACAGATAAATCTCATAAAGGGATGATAGTCATTAACCATAACAAACTGTTGTTTCTTTTGTGACTGGCCCGTTGGTCGAGTGGTCAGAGACCCTGGCCACGAAACCAAGGATCGCGGGTTCGAATCCCGCTAGGGGCAAATATTTCGTGTGATGAACATGGATATTTGTACTCGAGTCATGGATGTTTATAAACGTATTTAAGTATGTCTATCCGTTCACCTTGTATCCATAGCACAAGCTTATAAGCTTAGTTTGGGACTAGGGAATTAGTGTGCCAGTCTGAAGAATTTATTTATTTATTATTTATTATTTTGTTATGTAGTTTATGTGAAATATCTAACTACGTGAAATGTTTTAACGAATTGGATGCGTGAAAAAGGCGCTGTGAAATTCAAACTCCTACACAATTACTGAATTTTAAAGTAACCTACATTAAAAAGTTAGCTGTATGAATATTGATGAGCTCTACAGAGCTTATAGATACACTTATGGGCTTTAGGTACGTATGTATATCTATCATAATTTGAAGCCAGAAATGTGTTAAATCCCAATCTATTCATTAACCTGATCTCCTTATTACGGGGAATCGTTGTGAAATTAATTTCCCCGCAAAGTTATATGAGTTGCGTTAATCTTTTTCCTCGCGAAGTTTTAATTTGGTTCTACAAAGGTAGTATGCGGGTAATTACGTCGGTTCTGGGTAGAAGTTGTGTTGTATGGGTATATCAGCTAAACCGTCTTTATGAAGCATCTGTGGGTAAGAATTTTTCCTCTATAGCTTTAAGATATAAGGGGACTTTAAATTTTTAATATAGCCAACTTAGATATATGTCATACACAGACAATGTTGCTGTTTGAAAAATAATGATTAATGTTATAATAATAATAAAAATAATAAATTCTCCAGACTGACACACCAATTCCCTAGTTCAAAAACTAAGCTTATGCTTGTACTATGGGTACTAGGTGAACGGATAGACATACTTAAATACGTTTATAAACATCCATGACTTGAGTACAAATGTCCATATTCATCACACGAAACATTTGCCCATAGCGGGATTCGAACCCGCGACGGTTGGTTTCGTGGCCAGGGTCTCTGACCACTCGACCAACAGGCCAGTTGAAAGTCAACTTTTTGTCTTACACTTAAGCAAGCTTAATGAAAGATGCGACACGTAGTTTTGCTAGAATATCTTTTTTTTGACGTAGCTATGAAGTTTTTTTATCAATAACATCCATTAATTTCAATACCTACTCATGTATTTTCTCTTATAAAATAAAGGCTTTTTAATAGCTCGACGTATTTTTTTTATGTTGACGGTCAAAAAGTTTGTAGCAATTCGCTGAAATCAATCCCCGCTTAAGTTAAAAAGAGTTTTAGACCGCTAAACGAAGAAATTGCCTGTGTGTGAATGTGGGCGAAAGGCTACTACTCTAAATAGTGTCTCTAAATATATTGTACCACATAGATCAGCCATACTCAACCTTCTTTTTATGGGGGCCACAAATACGTTTTAGTTTAGTCATAATGTCGAGGGCCACAAGCAAAAATAGGCTAGTAAAATATTTTTTTTAGTCCGCTAGTCAGATTATCAAAAAATATTGAGTTCGTATTTTTTGTTTTATCAAATGCTCGGAAAATAACAAAGATACAGCGCTTCAAAGATCTGGAGTGGGGCGCTTTTACATCACTTGTTCCTAAAATTCTACAGAACAAGTGACATCACGCGCACCTTTAACGCGCTGTATCTTCGTCATTTTTGGTTTGCTGAACAAAAGAAAAAATACGTAAGCAATATTTTTTTGTAATCTCTATAATGGACTAATTATTTTTTTTGAGTCAACTTGCCTATTGTTTAGGTCTTAATTAAAACGTTATTCAATAAAAAATGGTTTACAATACATTTGTAACTCCAGATGGGCCAAAAACAAAGGCTCGGCGGGCCGCAGGTTGAGTAAAGCTGACATAGAAAAAAAAAGATCATTTGTCGTCTATGTTCAATATCTAGAATTTTCCAGTTGTTCCGTGTTCCGAGTTCAGAGGTCCTACCGAGAAGAAACCTAAATTATTTTATTTAATCATCGCACATCCATAATTGTAATGATTCCTATTTTCTTAACGGGACCCCTTAGTAAATAAGACAGAATACTATAATTTCGAGAACACTCCCTTCTAGTCCCAGTTCCAAGTACTTTAAAACGTTTTTTAAACACGAATCTAAAGTTATTTCATCTCTTTCATATCTACCAAATAATGTTATGCTTATTGCAGTGTGTGCGGTACATATCTAAATTCCAACGAAATCCTTGAAATTCCTTCGCCAATATTAGTGCATGTCTGGTGCGTTTCAGCGCACAGATGTCTCCTAGGGACAATATCGTCCTCAGTCAAATGCAGACTGTTGTTGCGGTGTTTGCCTTTCTTAATAAACTTTAACCGCAACGTTGTTACTGGAAAAATACAAAGGAACGGACACAGTTGAATTATTAAAGTGAGACTTTGAAATAACATGTTGAAAAAGGTCTCGGGGAGGGGAGAAGTTCCATTATTGTTGGGACTCGCTACAGTAAACAAATGTAATTAGAAGTCGTCAAATGTAACTTATGAAAGAGTAGTATTATTATTAGCAGTATATTGTTAATTTATAAACCAGTAGTAGTCGCAAATATTTGCATGTGTTCCAAATCAGCGGATATTCGAGGTCTCGTTGTCGTATCCGGTACAATTTAGCGGATTCGAAAAGCATATTTTATGATAACAAATATATATCGTCTATCAAATTCAAAGTAAAAAAAAGTCAAAATACTCATTATTTATACAGGTTTAAAACAAACACTTATAAATCGTCAATTTATCAAGAAAAATAATTAATAATATGAACCTACCACCCGTTCGGAACAAAACTGGGCCGTGTTAGATGGAAATTTGTGAAAAGTAGTGACAAGTGATTACCTCGCCGCCTACACAATCACATACCGAAAACCCGATATACCATAAGTTGCATTTTACGACATGCCTGGCAAGGAACACAGTTGCCACATTACAAATTCATCATCTTCTTTTAGTTATGGCCTATGCTTAGTCGTGATCTGCTTAGCCTACGGTCCTGGTTTAAGCAATCTATTAAGGTACGGTACTTCAAATTATTCATTTAAAAGTATACAAATTATCATAATATTTCATACAAAAGCTTAAAGACATTATTATGTAGCGATAGTGATGAACAATGGTGTTTAAATCGCTCCTATTAACATAAATTCAGATAACATAGTGCGGACCATAAACGTAGATCAATAAGCAGTATCCGATGTCTAAATCGCAACGATTATAATAATCACGAGTAATTGATGCACATTAGTGGCGATTAAACAATAATTGCTAAAGGGCCCTGAGTGATTTAATTGATTACATGAATCGGCTTGGTTTACTATCCATTTTATTACTCAATGCGGTACTCTGCGTAAGAAGGTACCTAATGTTAGTTTTATTTTATGTAAGTTCTTTTAAAATCTTGTCTTCTTTGCTACTCTACTGTGCACATTCAATTTCGGTGTACACCTCACCTGTAATTAAACATTTGTATTCAATAAACAATAATATAACGTACGTACAATTATTATTATTCATTTGACCTCTGAAAAAATAACCAGATCGCATATGGCAACTTTGTCTATTTATTTATATACTCGTAATCATGAACTGAATTGTTATAATAATATTACTGCACTATATTATATTAACTATTTTAACAGATATTAAGACAATCTTGACAGTCAACCGTACTAAGATTTCTTGTACCATCCTAATCTTAAATCAAATTTCCAAACCACGGACATGTAAATAAAGAAGGACTCCGCGCTGTCATACTGCAGTGTGAAGCCACGTATATGCATGTGTGAGTGAGATTCTTAATGTTATCAGATATTGGAAATCTGTCATTTGGAGCGCTTATGTCAATGTGTGTCGTAAATTGCGTGTCAAATTAGAGCACCTACGGAGCTTCAACGTCTAGTTAGTGGCGCGGTCCTTCTTATTTTACTAGTCTGCGTACCAAACATAGCAATATAGATAAGCAACCTATTCTCAATTAGACATAAATATTGCTTGTTGTCCTCGCAGCCGACTAATCGGTACAAAATAGCAATACATTATGCTCCTGACCTACACGTCCAAAGTAATTTCATCCCCATTCATTACAGTAAGAGCAAATAATAGATGGCAGTCGCCTCTATCCCGCCCTACAAATGTAATAAAAACGGCTAATATATTTTTTCTGCGCCCAGGATATTATGATTGATGGACTGATCGTGGCAGATTGATATTGCACAATAAAACACTCTGGCCACTGTTAATGTGATGGCCATTATGTACACCGAAAGCGGCGTAAATAGATTTCACGTCATTCGAGAACGTGTAAGATCATTTTTATCGTTTTCTCGCTTGCTAGAACTCATAATCTTGATTTTTATATATTTTTTCTCTTTTGAGAAAAATTACTTCACTTAGGTACTTGGTTTAACTCATAAGTAAAAAGAGACTGGCATAAGTGTCTTTACATTACATACATTTGAAATAAGTACTTAACCTATATATTTGTAGTGTAAAGTTATTATTTTAGCTAAAGAGAGACCTTTTTGAACAATTTTACGTACCTATCTATTTAGTGTAAAGTAAGTTTTAAGTCGATGCGATAGTTTTATATTACATGATTGAAGAATAAAGAAAGCGAATAAAGACGAATAAAGAAAGAAAGATCTACATCTTAACATTACAAAATATTAGCAAATACGCTTTCCATTACTTTTTATTTCCTCTGCTGGGCTATTTCTATTGACGAAGAGTTTATAGGTTTTTTTTTAAGGAAAATGTCTTCGCTCGCTGCGATTGAGGTGAAACGGATAATAACAGTAAAATTAAAGGAAATGGGAAAAAAAAACTGAATATAAATCGGAAAAGTAATCTACCATCACGTTACGCGAGTAAGGAACGTTTATTTTTCCGTATATTTGTGTGGGCGTTTTATTATTATTCAATGTCTAGTTTTCGTAGTATACAAATGAGCTCTAACAAATGATAGCATAACCTGTTACTATGTTACTGTTGAATAATACATTTACAGTATGATAGAACAATGGGAGAATCATATAAATGTGTTTACCAGACTGCTTTCTTTTACAATTATTTAATACCTTCCAATGTAACAACCGGTTAAATGTATCTACATCTGACTCAAAGGACCAATTTTTACCGCACGAGTGCCATAAGAATTTAATGTTTATCTGGATAGCGATAAAACACGGAGTTGTTTTAAAGACTCGTAAATTAGAGTAATAGTTTGTGTGTCTCCTTCACAAAGATCGAAAAAGCTGAAGTAAAATAATAAAATAAATTAATAATTTAAAACGTAACTGATTTCTGTGTTCACCCGAATTCTCGTGACTTTTGTGATGGTATGTGAATTACATAAGCATAGAGCTTATAGCTTTGTTTCATCTCGTATTACTCATGCACTGATTGTAAGTGTTTTCGCAGGCTTTTGTTGTGGTTTAACCAAGCCACTATCCATACGACAGTTAACCCAACAATGTCCACACATTCCGTGTTTGCTCGTCCACGTTGGGAGTGGAATAAAAATCAGTGGCTTCAATCAATATAGGCAAATAGCAAATAATGGCGGACAGTACGGCAAATATTTCGCTGCGTCGCCGGTAATGAAAGTCCTAGAGCAAACAAACAAACATCCCACTTATTTCAGTCGGCACACAACAGCGCTGGTCACGAGTGTTTTGGCCGATTGTGTTTAAAAGAGGATTGTGTTTTGGGTTATGTAGACAGTTTAGTTTATATTTTGAGTGGCTCGACGGCGCGTTCGGTAGTGACCCTGCCCCATGCGCCAACAGTTGTGGGTTCGATCCCCACCCAGGACAAACATTCGTATGATGAATACTTGTGTTTGTTCTGTGTCTGTGTGTTAATATGCAATATTTAAGTACTTTTATATTTGTAATACCACTGTTGATTCTGATATCCGTAACACAAGTGCTTAAGCTACTTACCTCGGAGTCAGATCAATGTATGTGATGTAGTCGGAAATTTATATTTAGGCGCTATAAGATATAAACAATAGAAAAGTTTCAGCGTCATACTGCTTTATTTACAGGATTAGTCGCATGCTTAGTAGCAGAGTGACGTAACTCAACATTTGCTGCTGATGGAATATGAACCAAAATGCAATTTTAACACGTAATATTAATTTAGATATACAACAAATATTGCTATAACGTGAAGTAATTTTCTATCTTACGCTACAAAACGTAAATTGACGGAGATACAAATGAAAATGTTCGCGATAGCATGATAATGTAGCCAATGCTGTTGGATGGTATCAACACAGTGTAGGAATGAGGTACATTAAGATCTTCAATCTAAAGTGAGACTTTTTTTATATATTTTATAAAATGTTCGAATATGTAATGATACATAAGTCGTTCTTCTTAAAATTCTATTTCAAATGAATATTTGGTTTATATGAGTATGTATGGTACTATATTTACTTTGACCGAAAAAAAAGCGCGTTAATAAAAATGTATCAACTGGAAACATTATTTCTAGAAATAATACTGACGGGACTAAACGCGATATGCATTATACTGGGGGTGCTCGTTTGTTTGGGCGAGTTAATTCTTAGAAGGGGGTAGAAGAAGAATTAACTCGCCCAAACAAACGAAAACGTCGCGCACCCCCAGTCCGCTTGTGACCACGGTCGTTGCAACACGGCCGAAACGTCAAGCTGTAAGTACTCATGTACTACATAATGCATATCGCGTTTAGTTCCGTCAGTATTATTTCTAGTGATAATGCAACGCGAAAGTTTAAAATCGAACATTATTTCTATTAAAATGCAATAATATGAGCGCAAAAATTAGGTTGGCAAAAAGCAGGCGTCCCTGGGGTAATTTTATGTAACGTCCCGTTTTTCCAATTTCAACGCGGGACACTAAAGCGAAAGAAACTCATTCGGGTGCCAATTTTGGGAGCTCCACGAGGCGCGACAAAGTGGGGGTTTCAGCTAAATTTTCCACGGTCAGTGGCCCATAGGCAACTGCCATATATCTAGGGCTGCCTCTTCCTGCCTTCGTGAATAGGGCGCAGCATCGTGACGATAAATAAAAAAATATAGGCTTGGTACATGATTTGGATTGCTCTTCGAATAATAATATTAGAGTCATGGATGTTAATAAACGTATTTAAGTATGTCTATCTATAGCACAAGCATAATAAACTTAGTTTGGTAGGGAATTGGTGTGTCAGTCTGGCAATTTTTTAAATTATTACTATTAATATTCCAAAGAAATAGAACGATATAGCGAAAATTTTGCGTTTTCATTTGATTTGATAACATAGGTAGGTAATAAAATTGTTTTATGATAAAAAAAAATATACGCCTCGAATTGATAAACTCCACTTTTTCGTCGGTTGAAAAGTTTGATAAAGAACCATTTTGACCAAAAAATTTCTTTCGTAGTATTTAGTTAGACGCACATGAGAATTGTTACGTCTTGCCTGTGTTTCGATCATTTTGTTCTGATTTGTCGAAGAATATCCTAAAATTTTATATAAAAGTAAATTTAATAAAATATTTAATTGTTAATATTTTTAATGCAATATGTAGATATATCCAAAAAAAGATGGTGAAAGTCCAAAGAGAATGTGACTTCTGGATTTTCTTTCGCATTTTCACCGATGGTTTTCACCGACTTAAAATTCCTCGTTCTCAGAGCTCGCGTAAACTCTGTGTGATGCACCCAAAGTGCATTGCATGCATTTTTTGAGATTAAAATATTTTTACATTATGCATATAAATTATAAGCTATAAAAGTGGTTGTAATTAAGCAGCATTTAAATATTACAGATAAGTACACGAGTAGTTATCAAGACCCACGAAAACGCGACAGTTGACATGCAAATTGCAAAGTTCCGTAAACAAAGCCCTAATAACCCCTAATACTCCAAAATTACAAGTGTTATTGCAACAAAATGTGCCAGTTTGGCACCAAGCTCGCCGAGTGAATCCGTTCTAATTGGGCTCGCTCCTCAACCGCGATAAGTGAATGCCGATTGCCAAACTTGGCCCGCCAACCGGCGGCGATTAATTGCCTCCATTGTTCATATTTTTTGTCTGTTTACACGGAAAAGGTTGACAATAGTCCTTTATGGGTGTTTGTTCGATTCTTAGTGGATGGACTGTTTTTGCGTTGAACACTTTTAGGGAGGCTTTGACGAGATCCATTTCGAGATGAACTTTTGCGGGTCACGCTGATTCGGCAAGTGCTATACTATAACTGCCTATGGGCAAGAATAATAGCCGAGTATATCGGAATATACAATCTTAAATAGCTTAAATTAGGTTAGGTCAACGTTTAGTCTTGGAATGAATGGATGTTTATATTCTTGCTCTATTTGTGATAGCATCAGGTGGAGTGGATGAATGAATGAATGCATGAATGAACGTGTATTTTTATGTACATAGTCATGCGTTGCATGAAGCTTATATTTGCTTCATACCATCATATTTATTTCATTCAAGTACATATGTTGAAAGATCAAATCACATCAAAGTTTTATCCCAGAAAAAATTAAGATTTCCTTAATCCACTTGAATCCACGACATGCTGCAAGAGAGGCCAATCCTTAATACACCTGCAAAGATTTCATACGTTTCATTAGTCACGAAGATAAATTCTTTTCCAACACACATTTGCAGCAAATAGTCTAAACACGCAATCTCCATTGGGATCTGAATTTTTCATTCGTTTTCCTAACCACTTGCAGCCTGGCAGAGTTCCAGCCGTGAGCGTTTATCTGCACGTGCAGTTTGCACCCTGTGGGATCTTTTCACGGTTGAGTTTCATAATCTATAGTCTGCAGGCTTCTAATAATGACAGGATATCCTTAAGAGTTGACATCTGAAATAACATACCGCTTAAAGACGTAAAATTTATAAAATGATACATATTATACTCGAAGAGCGGTGGTAGCACAATGGTAAGGACACGCGCCTCTTAACCGAGGAGTGCGGGTTCAAACCTAGCACGTACCTCCAGATTTTTCAAATTTATGTACGTATTTATACCACTAGCTCGGCGGTGAGGGAAAGCATCGTGATGAAACCTGCAAATTCAAACAACTTTGGATTTGTAACCATGATCCAAAAATTGTCTGGTTCCCCTATCTTAGGGTTACGAAGGTCAGATCGGCAGTAGCTTCATTGTAATTTCCAGACTCTAATCCCGCTACATCCTGGATCATGGTCTAAGCGGACCCCGTTGAAACACGGGATATAACGCTAGGAAGATGATGATACTCGATTACTCAGATCTTCCGACCGATTTTTCACAGATACATCACAGACAAGATAAGTGATATTTTTCTTTTTTCGTCCGTGATTATTACAGCATTGCAACAACTGCCAACCTTTTTTCTTAACTATTATATAGAAGAACTAAACGGGTTAGATCATTGTTAGAGATCATACATACAATCGAAGTTGTCCAAATGTTTCTTCATATCACATCTATAGACCTTGTGATATACTAGTAAATAGTAATTACTTAGATTTGTACTTTGTAGGGGTACCCTACGTATATTACGTAAATGAGGATTCGAATTAACAATCATTGCATTTGAACCGACCATCCTTATCTACTAAAACACCACTGTTGATCAAACTCCAAACTAACTAACTAACTAAACTTCATGCCACTTCCCTAGCGGGGTAGGCAGAGAGAACCGAACGCCATATGGCACGATCCTTACACACCTCACTCGCCTCTTCAACATTCATAATCCTTTTCATACAAGCTCTACGGTTTTTATGACTCCTAACATCACCTTCTGTTAATACACGACCAATCTGGTCGTGGTAGGTGAGCCTGGGCCTTCCGCAGCTCCTACATCCTTCCACTTTCGCATTGTATGTAACTCCATATTCTAATAATGTTCCCACGATATAGTTATTGATCTATTGGGGATCTTTCGATGAAAGGTTAGAGGCTGCTTTGCGGTAACGTGGCATCTTCAAAGGTCGAGCTCGTCTTCAAAGGTTGGTAATGCACCGCTAACTCCGGCTAAGTAATCGATGCCCAGTATACGAACCGTTTGAGAGATTGCTTCGCCTTAAACATGAAACGTTTCAGAATTAATAGAGCAGGGTTAGATCCGAAACCAATTCGAGACTCTATTACCTTACTGTTATTCTGGTAAATAAGTTTTGAAGACGTGGGCTTGTAAGTAAACGTAGAGTTTGGTAGAACACCAATCTGAGTGTGGAAAATTATATACATTAAGTTTAACGTTTTACGCCATTGGAAAAAGGCTTTGTATATAGAATTTGTGATTTAATTGGATGACCAGAATTCATCGTTAGTAGTACTAACACTTCCCAGAAGCCTTAAATGCATATTTCAATAGGGGTTTTCCATTAAAATTTTACTACATTTCTTGGAATAGATACCTATCTGTTTTGACTCCATAAGTGTACCGATATCTTGAAGTATCAAATTTAGGCAAAGGTTTACTACATTAATTGTCTCTTTCTTGAAGGATAACTATTTAGATTTAGGCCGCCACAATACAAGTTATCTTGACAGAATGTGTCTTTATAACAGCATTTTATTGTCTTTATTAATATTGTGCACAAAGGAATTTATTATTAAATACTGTATCAACAAAAGGAAATTTGAAGTAGGTAAATATGTTTTGTGTTCTCAGAAGGTGCCGTTTCTGTGAAACCGTTTTGCTTACTCATGTAATATTGAGCTGTTATAAATGTTGCCTACTAACAGATAATAACCAAGTAGTGCTCCTGGGAAGCCTGCCTTCTTGTGAAATACATTTTTATTAACTTCAAGGTGAAGATACAAGGTCCAACTGGGTTTTAAAGGTCTCATAAAAATACATCTTGTAAAATGTACGGGAAAAAGCTTAGGCTGCCAAAATATTTTTAAAGTATTTACTTAGTTTAAATTATTTATTTATTTAGTCCAAGGAGCGAAAAGCTCATCAAACCTCATTTAATAAAGAAAAATATTTAAAGTTAATAAATAAATAAATAAAATAAATTCTTCTGACTGGCACACCAATTCCCTAGTCCAAACTAAGCTTATAAGCTTGTGCTATGGATACTAGGTGAACGGATAGACATACTTAAATACGTACAATAACATCCATGACTCGATTACAAATATCCATGTTCATCACACGAAATATTTGCCCCTAGCGGGATTCGAACCCGCGACCCTTGGTTTCGTGGCCAGGGTCTCTGACCACTCGACCAACGGGCTAGTCAAACAGTCTTTTTTTTGTTAGTCTAGGAATTTGCCAACTGTGGTCTTTGCCTAGCATGTCGTTAAAGGCGGCTAATGTTAGGTATGTCGGGTTCTGTGTGTATGATTGTGTAGGCGATGAGCTAGCCTATGAAGTAGCTATCACTATTTTTCACAATTTTCCAGATTTATTTTTTGGCTGAAAGGTGCTAGCTGCCTCTTTGAGCCTGCCTACCCCTCGGGGATTACAGTGGCGATAGATAGATGATAGATAGATACAACGTTTTTTCTTTAAAACAACAAACACAGACATTTGACATTACATATTTACAATACAAACACAAAAATTATAAATAAAAACCGTAGCCCAGAAAATGAAGGTAAAATAATATTGGCAAACACTAGCTTATAAATTAGTGGTTAAACTAATAAAATAAATGTAACTAATTTTTAAAGTGTATGTACTTAAATAAAAAATAAAGTAATAATTGGTTGCCCCCAAAAATATTTTGTGGAGGTTTATTAAATATTCGCTATGATTTCTTTGTTACGCATACACATTATATACGACTTATCAAGCACACACTCATTTAATTAAGCAATTTCCCAATGTTGTTATTGCCAACACAAGCTGGGAAACGTAAATTGAAAAGTTGCCGCGGATTTTACTTTGTGTGCGAAAAGTAATTTAACTTTAGCTTATTTTTTCGGCGCTGTCTCTGCGAGCGTTTCCGCCCTTTGTCTCGAGTGAAATAATAATATGATAACTCCGCCATATTGGATCGGATTGGCGGGAAAACTTGACTTTCCTCTTTATTTTGCTTAATTTATTTGAGTCTTGTGAAGAAACCGAATAAAAAAATATATTAAGTCCTACTAATATTTAAAAAGAAAGTTTGTAATGTGTATTTGTTACTTAATCACGTTTACAACTGAATGGAATTAGCTAAAATTTTAAAGATTTAGATTTTATCTAACTTAAAACATGGACTAAGCACCAAGGTGTTGTTAGCATTAACAATAGTCCATGTATTGATGTCCATGGTTTTATCTTGATCAAATAGCCGAAAAAGAACACAAGTACTAAGTTACAGCTAACTGCTAACAAAGATGAAAGTAAAAAAATTAATCCTGTAATATTTTATATATTTTCACGTAATTTAATAGACGCACGAGTGTATTTTAAGCGATTAATTATCTGGCCTACATACACAACCCACTCGCGGAGAAAACGCTTAAACTAAACGGCTCCGTTGAACGCGAAAACAAACTTGGTATCTTGCACAACGGGTGCAACCCGTATTATCTAACATTTTCCCAACTATCTTGCTCTGCTAAGTTAAAATAGCTAACATTATGTATATTTGTAGCTATAGGCCTTTTTAGTTTAGTTTTCTAGGGGTGGCGTCTACGATTCCGTTACCCTCTGTTACAAATCACTGATCAACTTAATAATCCTATTATATTTGTAAAAGAAAGATGGATAGTGCCTTAGATATATGTTACGTTAGTTGTCTCCTGTTGTCTGGAATAATTAGTTACAATTATAACATAACATAACATCACATCACGCCCATAATCCCCGAAGGGGTAGGCAGAGTCAAAGCCAAAAACAAAACTGGGCTGGTTTAGATGGAAAATTGTTAAAAGGTAGTGACAAGTGGCTAGCTCGTCGCCTACACAATCACATACCTTTCGTGTGTCTCTTACCTAGCATATCGTAAAAGTCGCCTTTTACGATGTGCTAGGTAAGAGACACAGTTGGCACATTATCTTTTAAGTCCCAGATCAACATCGGACAATTTATTAAAAAAAATATATATATATGTGTGACAATCTTATAATATTGTAAGACATATATATATATACAAAATCATAATTATTCCTAACTTAAACATTCATGTTAATACAGTAAACACTCTGCTTACTTAACGGCAGACAAAATAAATACTGGACAGCATCACATGTATTTGATGTACTGAACTGAATTATAAGTAACTAGCCTATTCAAAGTTATTTTAAATAGAAAAATACAAATAGTCTTTGGGATAAGAAAATACAAGCTATTCGAAGATAGCACACTGCCAATATTAGGTTTAAAAATGAAAAAATCCTCGACTGATGTTAGTTGAAATACTGGTATGCAGAACCAAAAATGTGTTATCTAAATTCTTTTCAAAATTCCATCAAACATTTTAGATGACGCAGTATATGGATGCTTATATAGGCATTTTAATTGCAGGCCGTGGGATACGAGTTTTGATTAAAACGGCTATGAAAGTGTAATCTTACATACATGGTGTGAGCTCGGAATTGCCTCCCGCTGTAAACTATTCAAGACTGAACACAATAGCCGGGTCAGTTTGCAGACACTGGCGGTCAGCAGTAGTCAGCGTTCAGCCACTGACCCGCTGAGCGTTAGTTTTGGCCGGGAACGCGTGGGGAATTCGCTTTTGGGAGTTCGCAGCGGCCGGTCAAAGTGTAACACAATTTCATTGCCTTTGACTTACCAACTGTAGAGTGTAAGCGTTGGTTGTGTGAATAAAACGCGCTGTACGGCGAGCGTAAATAATAGTTGCCTGAATGAATACCGAGGATTAGTTTGTAGAGAAATCTCGTCATCAATACTACACTAATACTAAATTTAAGCGGCTTTTTACCTTGCGTTGTAAGGACGATATTGTGCGTCCCGCGGAATCCATCTTTCCCATTAAAATTTTCCTAAGATAAAAGTATTCTATATGTTCATTCGGGTTATAAATTGTTTACGCATAATCGCCATATGTTTTTGTCTGATTCAAAATTCAAAAACATCTAAACTTTACCATTTATATGTAATATACAAAGAGAGATAAATTAGACACACCTGTGTCTAATCTCCGTATGCTACTTATATAACAAAGAAACGTCTTAGACTGATGGTTTCACATTGAGATACAATGGAAAACAAAACAAAAGTTCAATCTTCAAGCTGTAAACAAAAACAAAACGTTAAAATGTTTTTATTAAATCAAAGTTAACATTGTATCTTATGAAATTAACATGAAAAGAGGAAATTTCAAAATACACACAAAAGAAGCATGCTCTATTTGTATATAAAGGAAGATAAGTACGATTCGAAAAATTGAAGCCATTATCCAAATATCCAATACCTGCGAATAATACAAATCCAAATAGCTGTTCTGGTCACATCATTAGCGTAACCACAATCGGAAAGAAAATGTCCAAAAGGGGATCTTCGTAATCTGGCCACAATAACGAGAGGTCCGCCCTCCGTCTTCTAACGATATCGCGAGTACATTGAAGGGAATGACAATGGACGTCCTGCATTGAATCACACGAAAACAGACCGCCATTCGTATGAAAATCCGATCTAGCGCCGGGAATTTCCATACTGGCCCGGGATTCCGGGAGCGGCTGAAGGAAGTATGTCAACAAAAATGTGACTCGTTGCGCGAATTGCCGGGAACCTTTGTGAGACAAATGTTGAGGACAGTTGGAGTGTGTAAAGGGTTCAGTAGTTGGAAGTGTTGGTGTGCGCAGGGTCCCGCGGGAATCTCCGGGTTTGCATGGTTTTTGTTCGATGACAATGTATCTAAGTTAAATTGTATACAATTTACATGAGTTCGTATTTTAGGTGTAGCATTCCTGTTTGATTTTTAACAATAAGAAACCAAAGTTGACCAGAGAATTGCTTTTAACAAAGCTATAATTCCACAAGGCATCCAGTTAAATTAGAAACTACAGTAAACTTCACTGTATTTTGTCTGAGTGTCTATTAATTGAATGCTTTCAATGCTATTACTAATGTGATATTATGCTATCAATGTGTTGCTTTTGTTTAGCGAATGCTTTTGTCTACTACGAATGTGCTACATTTGAGACAAAGAAGTGCTACGAAAATATTCTAAATGTGCTACAGTGGCAGCATGAAAGTGCTACGAATGTGTTACGAACAAGCTACAGTGAGTATACTAATGACCCGACGATTCGTCGTATCATTCAAATGTTTTTTAAATGTGCCTTGCCCTAAATTTACAACGTCTTAAAATCGTGATACTTTGGCTGCGAAATAGCTGTGAATATGTTATGGACTTGTAAAAATATGTTACGTAAAGCTACGAATCGTTATTGCACTCATTCAGTTCACACGGAATCGTCTATTATCTACCTGACCGCGCTATAGCAGAACGGGAACAGTAACTGTTGGCTGCGCCCTAGATTTTACTAACAACTGAAGGCGCTTCTATGTCTATTAAGCCTGTATCTACTTACAGTTGAACAAAGCTACTTATTACTAGTATATATTAGTATATATATTTTTTTGGATTTTCCTTTACTCTGGGTTATCTTTAACTGGATACTTAACCTATAGACAAAGTCAAAGTCAAAAATGTCTTTATTTACGTAGGCCTCAAAAAAGCACTTGTGAATCGTCAAGTAAGTACATAGAAGAACAATTTGAATTTACCATCGGTTCGGAATGTCGCATCTACCGAGAAGAAACCGGCAAGAAACTCGGTAGTTACTCTTTTCAATGCCAGATTAAATATAAAAATTAAAATTTACAGATTAAGTTAATATTAATACCAAGTCATACAGTTAATGTTCGTCAAAGATTCAGCCAAGTATTATTAGAAGTAAAAGGTAAACCAGACCTAAGTAAGACCTATTCTGGAAGAGCCGTATATAATTATCTTAAATTGAAGTATACAGGGTAAAAGTTTGTATTTAAATGCGAAATATATATAGTGGAAGGGTGGCCAGTGGTATATATATATATATATATATCGATTAGTGGTTACGAAAATATTGAATTATTGTAATGTATATAATACGAAGTACATTAATATCTCAGTCCTGTCCGTATTTATTAATCTTTGTTTAGTTATTTTAGCACCACTATTATTGTATTTTCTGCTTATCTGATGGGTGTTCTTATTAACCGAATGTTTAATAAAATCATTGTGTTAAGATTGAATATCTAAACTTAGTTCTAGGAATCCCGCGAGCCTGATCACCTCACCACCCGACTAATCTGCATAGTTTCCCTAAGCACTTTCCTGTGTACGGAACCTAAATTGTAGACCAAGTTTGGCTTGCCATAGAATAATAAAACCAAGCCTAGACATCCCCTCCTTCACTCACTCGGTCACAGGGGAGCGTTCGTTCACTCCGGCCGTCTTAAACTTTGTGAATGGCTAATTTTAATTTGGCGAACGAATGAGATTAACTGTCTTTGGTGCTTCGTGTCGTCTTTTGAGCTGAAACATTTATAATTAAGTTGGAACTTGAGTGCGTTGTAGACAATGGTCGGGGAAGTTGCGAAATGAGAATAGAGAATAGGCTGAGTCTGTGCCGGAGCAGTTCCTGGCATTCTGTGTGCTAGTATTAATTTATGCAGTACCATCATTGATGCAACGGTAATGTTTCTGTTGTATATCATATTTATTCATTCAGAAAAAATCGCCAGAATGACGGCGTCGAATATGGTGACATAAAAGTATCTGGGAACTGAAGAATTAATTTTATAGGTAGTCAGAGTTCATGAAATCTTGCATATTATCATCTTTCCCTTCCTTCTTTGTTTTATTGCAGAAATCTTAAATGGAGTATCTTTTGCAGTTATGGACTGATTTAATACAACACATAAAAAAATTAATATTATGCTGTCCGTCCCCATAATATACTCGTACTAGCTGTGCCCGCGGTTTCACCCGCGTTTATGGTTAATGGTATGTAGCCTAGCCTTCCTCGATAAATGAACTATCTAACAATGACAGAATTCATCAAATCGGACCAGTAATTCATGAGATAAGCGCGTTCAAGTAAACAAACAAACAAGCTCCTTATCTTTATAATATTAAGTATAGATTATTATTTAGAAGATTTTGTTTTGTACCCAACCTTGACTACAAAAATGATATTGGAGAAAATACAAGACTTTTCAATATATATGTATATCAATTTGTATTTGAATAGTAAAAAGGATGGACCGCTACACGAACAGCCAAAAGACGTAGAATATTTATTCAAAACGAGAGAGTGTTACTGTACAAAAAGGCAAAATAACAATAAATAAATAAACATCAGACTACATCACATATATTGATCTGACTCTGAGGTAAGTAGCTTAAGCACTTGTGCTACAGATATCATAATCAACAATGGTATTACAAATTTATACATAAATTATGGATATTAACACCCAGACACAGAACAAACACAAGTATTCATTATACGTTGCAAGGACCTTTATATCTATTATATATAAAGCTAAATTACCACTCACTGACTCACTCACTGATTGGGGTGTTTTTGCGGTGTGAAGGGGGTGGTTTAGCACTTTTTGATGTATGGGGGGTGGGTTTAGATTTTTAATCAACGCAGCTTTTTCTTGTTTTTTTTTTTAAATCCAAGATGGCCGCCGAGTATGGCTTAGCGGGAAAAAAAAAATGTATGGAAACGTGGGGCGGTTTAGACTGTCAGAGATTAATGTTTGAGAGTTAGGAATGGAAAAAAAATAAAATGTCAAAAAAACAAGATGGCGGCGGTGTAATTGCGGTTTGAAAATCCGATTTAGAGTCATTTTTGCGCAGTCGTACTGAAGGGACGCGCATAGACAGTGGAAAACTTTCTTTTGACATTTTTTGCGGGTATAGTCGACTCGACGACCCCATCCATAGATTATAGAAATTCAAGATGGCGGCGGCGCTGGCGGCCATTTTGTCCCAAGAAAAATTTTTACATTTTTCAAACACATTTTTCGGGTGGATGGCAACACTTTAGAGAATCGCTTGTAAGAAGGCTATGGTGGGGAATTTATTCGAGTGTTACCATGCGTGACAATTTCTACCAAATTCATGGTAGTTTTCGGGCCATGGGAGAAAATGGTAGGAAAAAAAAATTTTGGATTTTGGAAAAATCAAGTATGCAGTTTTGTGGAAACCCCGACCCGCTTGGGCCTTTTTGTGGTTTTTTTGGAAAATTCTGGCAACACTGGGAATTATCGGTAAAAAACGTTTTTTCGACATTGTCATCTTCTAGGAGCCCTGTGGGTCCAAAGAAGTATCGGAGGAAAAAATTAAAAATGAGGGTTGATGGGGTATACGATCCAGAATATGGGAAAAATATGGGCATTGCAAAATTCAAGATGGCGGACGCGCTGGCGGTAATTTAGTAAAACTCAAAATTTTCCAAAAAATTGTTTTTAATTTTTCGCATGGATGGCAACATTTTAGAGAATCGCGTTGTATGGGGTAGGGGGAGAGAATTTATTCAAGTGTTGCCATGCGTTCGAATTTCTACCAAATTCATGGTAGTTTTCGAGCCATGGTAGAAAATGGTAGGGATGAAATTTTGACGTTTTGCGAAAATTCGAGTATGCAGATTTATGGCAACTCCGACCCGCAATGGCCTCATGGTAGTTTTGTTGAAAAATTCTGGCAACACTGGCGACAGCGGACCAAAACATTTTTTCGACATGGTCATTTTCCAAACTCTCTCTGGGTCCGAGGACGCACGGGAGAAAAACACGAAAAATGTGGGTTGGTGGGGTATACGACCCAGAATATGGGAAAAATATGGGCATTCGGAAATTCAAGATGGCGGACGCGCTAGCGGCCATTTTGTGAAAATTTCACTTTTTCGAAATTTTATTTTCAATTTTTCGGGCAGATGGCGACACTTTAGCGTTTTCCAATGTACTAGGCAGATGTGTGTCTGGTCGAGTTGTGTTGCCAGGTGAAAAAAAAATTTGGGAGTTTTTGGTAGTTTTCGAGATAGGGCCCAAAAAGGTCGAAAGTAGAAATAACGACTTTTTGGTGAATTCATTGCCAGGTACTTAGAGGGCGGGTCCATTAAAATGACATTTGACTATTTTTATCTCATTCGCATGGCAACACTCGGAGCGGTAGGGAGGTGAATTCCGGAGGTATGGCCTACTTCCAGAGGCTCTGGAGGACTCATTATACGTCGGAGGGAAAAAGTAAAAATGCAGTTCGATGTGGTATATAACGTAAAATGCCTAAAAAATACTGGCTTCAAAAAAATCAAAATGGCGGACCAAGTGGCGGCCATTTTGTAAAAATGTGAATTTTTCAGAATTTTCAAAGTGGTTTTTGGGGCAGTTGCAGTTAGTAAAGCTAAATTTTGATAATGACCTTTGTTGTAGAACCTTATAAGACCTATCGACTGGTTAAAATTATTTCCCAAATTTCGGGGTAATTTTCGAGTTTTACCCCGAAATGTAAAAAGTCGAAATAACGACTTTTAGCAAAAAATAAGTATAAGGATCTGTCAAAATTGGCCATTTATTTCCATTTCGATCCAATTTTGGACAATTAATCAACAGTCAAAAGAAAAAAATTGAAAACTCCATGTCATGTTGGTACTCCATTTTCCCATACATTTTGTACTGGAGCCGACCGCAAATATAAGTTTGTACGATTTTGTATGGGGAAGTGGTTGCATACGAATGTGATTTTTTTTTTCATAATTAATATTAAGTAATTAAGTAACGTGGCAGTTGTTGTAGCTTAATGGTAAGAACACGTGTCTTTAACCAAGGGATGCGGGTTCAAACCATGTACGTATTTATACCACTAGCTCGGCGGCAAGGGAAAAAAACGTGATGAAATCTACACATTCCAACATCTAATGGACGTATAAGCATGAACCAAAAATTGTCTGTTCAAATCTGTAGTCGTTATAATGTAGATAATTAACCAGACACGCTAAATCCGGGATCATGGTCTAAACGGACCCCGAACAAGTATGGGACATAAGAAGGAAAGAAGGAAGAAGTTAACATACTTATTAAGTAAAAATTAAAAATTTTAATCATAATTCAGAAAAAAAATATGGTCTTTTTCTATTATTCAATCGTGATTTCTTTTATTCGTTATTATAAGCCTCTATTTTTTTTTCCCTTTAAAAATTGTGTAAGATAAATAAAAATAATACATAGGTACAAGAGTATTATCTAAATTTCATTGTTAATATACATTGTTAAGTGTTAGTATGATTTATTAGTTACACGACTTTCTTGTGATTGTGTGATACATAGTAAGGTAAATTGGTGTTGTTAGCAGGAGTGGGAAAACAGGATATCTATGCAAAATAACTATGTACCATATTGTGGATCGGTTAAGGTTGAATCATTACCATGCGCTACTTTAAGAATCGAGAAGATCGACTTTATTAAGTCTTAAAAGAAATTTCGTTACAAAATCAATAGATAGCCTTTTTAATAAGTAGTTATTAATCGAAACCGAACGCCATATTATGGCAACGGTCCTTAGGTATACACCTCATTCACTTTAACAACATTGATAATCCTTTTCATACATGCTCTACGGTTTATAACTCCTAACATCACTTTCTGTTAACATACGACCAATCTGGTTGTGGTAGGTGAGACGGGGACTTCCACGATTTTTACATGCTTCCACTTTCGCATTGTACCTATATCTGTTTAATCATCTATTCTTTCCACATGACCGATCAACCACCGGAGCAAGTAATCTGTTTAATCTGTAAGTAAGCAATATACCGCAGATTTTACTCAACGCTCGCATCTCGACCGCGTTTATTTTACTTGCATGCTTTTTTCTGCCATAGTCAACTCTCGCTTTCATACGTTGGGGTAGAAATCAGGATTGTATTGTGTATAGTGAGCTAGGTCTTCTAGCTTAAGACTTCACTGCCTAGAAGTTTCCCTAACGGTCCATTCACCCTATTCTCTTAATTTACCTACTCTTCTTTCTGTATCAGCAGAATACCTTATCTTCTCTTTTAAACTACAATCAACTAAATAATTATTTAAACTATACTTTCAATTAAACAATTATTTGTCAAACCCTAAATGATTACAGGGTCCAAAGAGATAAAAGCCTGGTAGAGTTGCGTATATAAATTATTATAGCCCCATTCTTATTTGGGACTGTCCTATGTTGGTCTAGAAAAATGTAAGTAGGTCCCTACCAACTGTGTTTCATGTCCAATATGTCGGAAACGCCGACTATTAATGTATGGAGTGATATATTTGTGGTTAGGTGGATGACAACAAACTGACCACTTGTCACTGGTTTTTTACAATTTTCCATTTAACTAAGCTTAACTTCATTCTTGGCTGAATGAGGCTTAAGGCTTTTAAGCTTATCGCTTTTTGGACTTTGCCCTTCGAGATTATGGTATTTATGTGTTTTTTTCGATTGTTTGATATGGCAGTATGATGTGACTGGAGTAATAGATTGAGCAGCTTTCCAAGCCTCGAAATGAATTTCCCCTTTAATGTTAGATTACATAAATGATATATATATATCTACACCATGAGTATTTTCTTGTTAACTCTAAAAATAAATTTGTGATAACTTAATAGTTGTTGCAATGTTAATTTCATTAGACTTAGATTTAGACTACCTATAGGTATTTTATATGTCTAAGAGATATTATTTGCTACGTAAAAAAACTGAGTATTTCAATAATTCATGACAGCCTATTTTTTACCCACATATTTATACTAGAAGAAGTGACTTTATCTGGTATACATGCAAGGATTTATTGTACTATTTATCAATTATGCACATTATTATTGCTTTAATATATTTAATATACATTTTTGATAAATTTATTAAGTTAAATGTGGGTAATTGTGACTAATAACTTAATATTTAAGATCTTTAACTTCTATTTTTATATAAATAATAATAAAAAAAAAACAATAATTAAATAATATGTTTATTAAAATATTTTATATATACTTTAATTGTTTACATTAGTTTAATTTTTCTGTCTCTGTTACTCAAATATGATGTCCATGTAAGTACATTAAACCAATCCGACATCCTCTGGTAAACTCCATTGTGTGTTTGATTATAGGCTGAAACAATATAACAATTCAATCAGTCGAAGACATATTTCAATATGTTAACATGTTATCTTAATGTATGTGTATTTATACACCAAATGAGTAGTAATGGCTATTGTCAATACACCAAAGATTCTCATGCCAGCTAAAATAATCAGTACAAAACTATATAAATATTGTTATGGAACCAAATATCATACACTCAGTATTATTAATTAAAAATTTTGTTCATTTATTATACTTGGCTAATGAGCTTAGAGCATCATAGACTTGTCCACCCTTTGGGTTATTGCGGATGTCATGGTATGATGATGATTATCCACAACACACCAGCATTAAATTTTTCTTAGGTTTATTATTGTTATACTGGCAATGTCTCCCCATAATACCTCTGACCCATTAATCTCTTTTACTCTTATTAGAAGTAGCCTTTTTTTTAATAATTAAGTGTTCTCTATCATTGTGCTTGACACTATATTGATGAATAAATGTTTAATAAAATTATTTACATAACTACTTTGGAAAT
Source organism: Glyphodes perspectalis (assembly GCA_951394215.1). Classification (NCBI taxonomy): domain Eukaryota; kingdom Metazoa; phylum Arthropoda; class Insecta; order Lepidoptera; family Crambidae; genus Glyphodes; species Glyphodes perspectalis. Next base: position 17,326,967 of record OX596200.1, on the reverse strand, counting down.
TGAATGGTAAGTAAAATGTATAACGGCTTCAATACACGACATTATTATTTTGATATTAGTTATCTGACCGTTTGACATAAAAGTAATATTTAACCACACGTGACGGTCAGAGGGTAATTATTTATTACGTTACTATGAAATGTTAAGGTCTACATTAGATGAAATCGATAATCAAATAAGTAGATAAGTACTTACCTGTGGGATATTACACTTTCTTTATGAAAATGCTTAAACAACGATAAACCGGTTAATGACCTATGCGGTGGCTGTCCTCAGTCCTTTGATTCTGCCTTTTCAATGTTTTGCAGGCCACACCATTTCATTAGATAAGAAGAAAAGAAGCAAACTTTTTAACGAAATAACGCGGGAAGCTGTTGTTGTTGATGGCAATTTGTATGTTTGAAAGTTGTCAATGACACTGACAGTGTTAAATGTCACTTTTTATTCGTTCCGAAACCAATATTTTTCGATATGAATTAGTAAAACTTATATTTCTATTTCTTTTTGAGAAATCATTAATAGGTACATTATTAAATCGTATCTTCCACAAAGACTTATAATTCTTACAAATTACATTATTTTTGATTATTTTGACCCACGTTAAATTTGTCCTTCAATATTTTAGGTTTAGTCAAGATCACATCTATTACACGGTTAAAAAAAAAATGCACTCAGTGTTGCAAGTAAAAAAAAGTTTAAACCCAATTTTAGGGTAATTATATATTTCCTTTATTATTTTCATTACGATGATAATCAATTGATATTCAAAATTATTTAAAATTCCGTTTCGTTTTTCCTTGTAAACAAATAGAGACTTTTGTAGAACGTATGGTGAACGGTGCCTGATGACTACAATACGTTTTTCTTTTTATTTATATAGTAGTGCTTTTGAATTTTGAAATTAAACATACAAAACATTAGTTTTAAATAAAAACGGCTGCATTGGTAATAATAATTTAATTATACCTTGTCTTCCTTTTTCATAAAATATTAAAAATACATATTAGTCTAACATAATATGTACAGTATTTATAAGTCTCTAACTTATAAATTTATGTTCGAAATGTGTTCTAAAAATGATTTGTATATTTATCAAAGATATAATATATTTTCAGCATTTATAAAAGTATGTATAGTTTTCATAAATGCTGGAGAAATAACATTTCATCAAAAACTAAAATCAATATATTTGACGGGTAACCACTAATGTCGACACTGACAATACTAAGAACAATCGCAAAGTTTTCTCCCGCCGTTATTAGCGTCACTTTGCCTTTGGCGTCACTATTTTTCGTCTGTTCTCAGGTGAGTTGCAAAAACTTTTTTATGTAAATACTTGTCGTTATTAGATAAAATGAAAATATATTATAATTCGATTTCTACCTATGATGGGGATTGTTTAGCATGCGTGAGATTTAACTGTAAGTAGAAATATTTTCAAGTGTTTTTGGATTGTTTCTATCACTCCGTTTTTGCAACAAAATGGAGGCGTGGCGTACCACTGCAAACTTAAAATAAAAGTTGGTACCTATTTAAATATATGTAATTATAACGTTTCCTACATTGCTACAACAGAATACAATAACGTAAGAAAGGTAGATTATGTGATTAATTAGATTTGAGAAGTAAGTACATAACGTGTATTGGTATATTCACTTGATACAATGCTTTTTTAATTGTTAGACTTTGAATTTGATATTAATTATATTAAATAGGTTTGCTAAAAATAAATTTTCCATTATTTATCTACTTCAACTTCATTGTTAAATTAAACAATAAACGAAGCCTTCTGACCGTAGTTAACGTAATGAATGATTTGGTAGGTATGACAAGATTATGTAGGTAAGTAATTTTGCATTATGGCGGGTGTTTAAAGAAATTAGTTAGTTGGACGGGTGTTTTAGTCTCGGTGTCGTAATATTAAAGAGGTAAGTAAGTAGGTACTAGATATACTTAATTAGGTACTCTGTTCTTACTTTTCCTCATTGATGTCTTGCGCGTCTATATGCAAATAAAACATTTAAGTAAGTACCTATGTCCTGCCTCAAATCCCCAATGTGCATTGGAATCATTAACTAGGTTCATAGATAGATAATATTCCCACGTACCTACTTAATTTATTAATTTAGGCAACAATGTTAAATATATAATTCATAATTTTAGATTTCTACTGACATCATGCCTGGGCATTCTGCTATCATCCCTGCATCTTCGTGCATCGCTACGGGTAAGTTGCACACTCTCATTTTATGTCCTATTTTCATCTTCTTTCTATTTAATATATATTTTGAGAGTTGATCTATTGTACTGTGTGGTGTTAATGAAATACAGTGCTTGAGGGGTAACAAATTTTTCATCCTCACCACTTAAGAACCATTTGGTTCTATCTATTGTTAATAGGTATTTTATAGTTTTATGAATCATTATGATTTTTTATTATAGATTATTTATTCCTTTTCACAATAAGGAGATTCTGTCACTAAAGAGTTACTAACATTATGGAGTTTGGTTATCTAATTATGTGTCTATCATTATCATTAATTTATTATGCCAAATAATTTAATTTTTGTTGTGTAAGTTAGTTTTTAAATAACAACCAAAATATATTTTAAAACCTTTTGATTATTCACATTAGAGTTGAGTTCAATATAATATAATATTGATAATATTAATATTTTACATTTTAAATCATTAGCGGTTTATGTAATCCCTAGGGGATATTAATACCTATATAATTTTTATAATGAATAATAGTGTAGGTAGGTTTCATTTCAATGTTCCTTTTGATTATCTACATTAAATGAATTTAGTCCAATGAGTTGCAGCTAGGAAATTGTTATATACCTACTTCATAAATTTAATAAATAGTGTCATAATTGGATCCTTTAATTTACATTTTAAATAATTATGGTACAATAAATTTGGGTAGGTTGGGTTATTATTCTATGAATTTACTTGTATTTTTTTATATGCAACTAGATGGTTACATACATATTTAAAAGATTTCTCTTTACATGATAATTAATTATTATTCAAGTGATAGTAGGTATCTAGATAGTTGTTCTTTTTGCATATCATATCTATTTATTTATACAATAGAAATCTTAGATCTAAATAAATATAACAAAACACTTTGTCCTTTTGACTATTATGTACTGAAGTAACATAAATTTGAATAATTTAAAAGTGCATTTTATTCATTTTCAAGTGTAACTTTTTTAAATTTTATTTGGGATATACAAATAATAAGAATGAGATATTTTTGAAGTTTGTTTTATTAATTTATGGCTATAGTTTAAGCATAATATATTTAAGCACAACTATTGTACAAGTTTAGTTCTTATCGTTGTGTTATTATTTATAAATATATATGATATGAAATACATATAAATATGTAGGCAAACTAGAATTTACAATGATAGAATTCATGACGTTATTTATAAAAGTAAATAGGTAAACCTTTTATATTTAACGATTTCCATTACTTTAATTGTTTCGTTTCACAGTATTATGTGGGGAATGATTATTTATTTTATTTAATTTAGATAATTGCTATCCTTTTGAACTGTTACGATAGGTATCATTATTTATCTGGATCAAAACCCATCAAGAGGAGTAAGAAATAGGTAGGTAGGTATGTGCATTTGTTTTGTAAACATAAGAACCCAATTGTAATATTATTATAATTTATATTTATATAACATATTAGTACTACCCAAATGCGAGTGTTTTATTAGCAAGATTGAATTAATATCACCATTATTGTAGGGTAAGTTCGACTTTTCGCGTCCATCGCCCAATTTGCGTCCATTTTACGGATCCCCCTTTGAAAACTCTCGAAATTTAGTATAACACACTAATAAGTGGAAATATCATTGCCGCCTATACTTCAATGTATAAGAGGCACGCACACATAGACAAAAGTTTCGTGCGCCCAACCAATCCTGTGTAGAAAAAATAGTAATAAGACGGCTGTTCAACAAGAGAGCGCGGACGTGCGGGATTATGAGACAAAAATAGTGGGCAGCGGTGCGTTTGAAGGCAAGTCTTTTATTGTAATATGTGTATTTTGGGTCCATAGCTGTTACAAAACGTTGATAAAAGGAATTATGTTAAATGTGAATTTGCTAATTTTTTTTATAGTTAGTTCAGTTAAAATACGGTGGACGCGAATTACTACACCGAATTTATAAAACTTGCACTTTGCGTCCACAGCAAACTATGCCGACAGGGAATAATAACAAATCGCGTCCATTTTTTAAATGGATTTCCTACAATTTATTTGTTTGTATTTTTGAATACAAAATGTGTAGTAGGTAATTTTTTTATTATGACTACATATTTAACCCCTATTATACTTTGTTTGTAATGAGTAATTTCTTAAATTCTAATATTTTATGTTTAAGTTGAGTTCTTCAGATATAAGAATGAACAAGGAAAAAAAGGACATACACAGAAGAAGATTTAAGAGGAGCGTTGAATGAAACTCGAGAAAAGAAGAAATCGGTAACAAATATGCAAAGAATATGTTTTTTCTAAGACCACAATATTGGACAAAATCAGTGGGCGCAGACCTGATGGAGTAAAGAAACCGGGCCCAGAAACTGTATTTAAATTGGTTTTTAATGAAATAAATATAATTCTTAAATAAATTTTTAAAATCCAATCTTTCTTTACATTATCATAAAAATATCACACCTTAATTCCTTTTCTAACATGGTGGACGCAAAGTGGTCCAGCGGTATACAATTGTTTTACAGCTTTTTTTTTTTATATATATATATAACTGCACGCATGTTTTCAATGTTGCCTTTTTGTAGGCAGCACCCATCAAGGGGACCGCTTACTTTTCCGAGGTAATAACGCACAATGTGTGGCAATGTCGGCATGTGCATCCTCTTTGTCAGTAATTTTAGACCGTAGTCCGTTCTCTACTTTCGATATAGACACCATTTTGCGTAGTGGTGACGCGTTGTACTTACATTCAAAACCCGCCCATCATGTTTATTTATTACCGGAAGAGTTGCCTTCTGAATTTCGTGTAGGAAATTTTTTGGTCAAAATTCGTGCTATGGAAGACAGCTGGATTATTAACGGTTTGTTTCCTAATAGCTTGCAGACTTTTGACATTAAGTCGTTAGAATTAGAGAATCTATTGCGAACGGTTGTTTTTAATGCGTCTCACATTGATAATTCTGATAGCTATCTTTTTACGGGGCATAACAACACGATTTCATTTTGGAAATTTAATGACAGGTTTTATCTATTCAATAGTCATGCGGTGGATAGTAGGAATACGTATTCTCATAATACAGAACTAAATAAGGCGCGTTTATTTTCTTGTGGTACTTTAAAAAATCTTGCCGAGTTGCTATTTAGGAACCATATGTATGACGGCCAAGAATATACAATTCATAAAGTTAGGGTTTTAGGCCATTCGGAAATAGAGCAGGATAGAGTAAATAGTTTATCTCACGTTTACTATGACATTAAGCTAAGTACGCTGCAACCGGTAGTTGTTCTTACGCGAATAGATTCTCCGATAGTATCCCAACCAGCTAAGAAGAGAGGCCGGCCTACGAAACGGAAACTCTTAGCCACCGCATGCCGCGACAGTAAAAAATCCTCGGCGGGTCAATTGTCTGTTGTTACTCATGATGAAAAACATAATATCACAAGTCATGATGTAAAACTAAATATGAAACCAGTCGTAGTATTGAAAAAAATAATTACTCATGATACAAAACATAATATCACCAATCATGATGTAAAACTCAGCATGAATCCAGTCGTGGTTTTGGACAAAATTGATTTCAAGTCATTAGAACTCGAAACCCCTCTGCGTCTTCTTAACGGAGATCAGAATGCCGAGGTAAAAAATTGTGAATCTATTGCTCGTCACAGAGACGCTGTTAAACGTTACTCGCTCCGGAATCCTACCGTAAATCGTAAAGCTGTGAAACGATACACACAGAGAAATCCTTCAGTTAACAGGGAGGCTGTTACTAGGTATTCACAAAAGAATCCCGATATACATAGAAAAGCTGTGGAGCGGTATTCTCATGAACATCCGGATGTGAATAGACAAGCGGTCCAACGTTATTCTCAGATTCACATTGACGTTACTACAGAATCTACAAAACGTTACAATGTTGTCCGTAACATCGAGCCCGAGTTGCGTAGATCGGAACATTTGATAGGGCAAAGACAAGGCGAAGAATTAGGAACCGTTCCGTTATATTCGCTTAAAAGTAGTTCATTTAATAGTTATGTATGTCCTTATTGTCACGCCCGTCTCTTTATTGAGGAGAAAACGCGAGTAAAATGGTGCTGTGGGACCGGAGCGTACAACGTACAAAATTTTGAGCCTTTAACGGAGGAATTTTATACACAGCGCGCGTTTATTGACCGCGCTCGCGCATATAATAATTTATTTGCCTTCAGCGCCTTGGGTGTATCGCACGGCTTTCAACACCCAGACACAGGTATTTCGTTTTTGAAAATACAGGGCCGTATTTACCACCGCGTTTTTGACTTGGCGTACTCTGAATCTACAAATCCTATTGGGTTGTACATTCACGATAGTCAGGAACGGGAGCGCCTAGCCGCTGGGCAAAATTTAGATATAAACATCGTGCAGTGTATAACACATTTCATGCACGAGGTTAATCCCTATATCGAGTGTTTTAAACGCTTGTATCGGGAAGCTTCCGAAGAAGCCCATCTTATTTTTGAATCCACTACACGACGCACCCATGGTAATATTTTAGGTGACATGCCATTAGGAGCAGAAATAGCTGCTATTATGAGTACGGAACGAGAACGTTTCATACCCAAAGCTATTGTGATTTGGAAAATTGGAGCTAGGAAACCTCACACTGTGGACCTTTTACATCCACTTTATGAAAGTTTTCAATTTCCTCTATTATATCCTCATGGTAATCCGGGCTGGTTACCCAATAAAGTAGATAATAAAGGCTCCAAATTAACTCAAAACAAATATGTGCGTTGCTTATTACTGTCAGAATCTAGATTCTCAGAAATTGGCAGACTATCGGAGGAATGGATAGTAGATATGTTTTGTAGAATTTCTGAAGAGCGCCTCCGATACATATCTAACATGCAACGTTCATCAAATACTGCTCAGCTTAGATCAGCTCCATTACAAGAATTAGAATGTAATGTAGAACAGATTAATGCCGACGAGACTATTCAAGGGGAGGGCGGCGTAGTGCCGGGACGTGTTTATTTGCCCAATTCATTTACTGGAGGCCCACGATACATGAAAACCAAATATATGGATGCAATTGCGTTAGTCAATAGATTAGGCACTCCATCATATTTTTTGACCATGACATGTAATCCAAAATGGCCCGAGATCCAACAATCTACTCCACAAGGTCAAAGGCCTAATCCTTTAATTTGTGCTCGAGTATTCAACCTAAAGTTAAGTCAACTTTTAAAAGATCTAAGAACTGGCGCATGGTTCGGTAAATGTGTATATATAATGCATGTCATAGAATTTCAAAAACGAGGGCTGCCGCATGCGCACATTTGTTTTAGGGTAGAAGGCGGTGGCCCAGTCCAAAATACGGACATTGACAAATTTGTTAGAGCAGACCTTCCCGATCCTTCTGAAGCGGAAGGTAGGCTACGCAAGGCCGTGATTGATCATATGATACACGGCCCATGTGGACCTCCCAATAGGACAGATTTACCGTGTTGGAATCAACAAAAAGGTAAATGTATAAAATTTTTCCCCAAACGAGAAACATCTACCACTTTTTGCGATGATAGGGGTTTTGTTAATTTGCGACGTAGTAGCACAAACGTAGGAACAATAAAGTACCGTGGTAGAGACGTCACCATTAGTGACTTGTGGGTGGTCCCGTACAATGCCGCTTTACTTTTGAAATACGATTGTCACATTAATCTTTTAGTTTATTCAGCCCGTGCTATAGTTAAATATTTATTTAAATATATGACCAAAGGTCCGGATGAATCACGCGTAGCGGTGATCCCGGACAGTGACAAAAATAATGAAATAGAGCAATATGTCACCAAACGTTACCTTGGTTCTTGCGAAGCCACGTGGAGGATTTTAGAGTTTGACATCACCGCTCGTGAACCGAACGTCAAGCAACTTGCTGTACATTTAGACGGCCATCAATCCATCTTTTTTAAACCGGGCACCGAAACTGAAGCAGTCACCCGACGAGACTGCTCGGATTTATTAACATACTTTAATCGTCCTCCCGGTGAGGAATTTGATAATATAACCTATTTAGACTTTTATGAACAATTTATTGTTCACACTAGACGTCCCTTGACCAAAAACGTACAAATCTACCGATTAAACAACGGTAGATATATAACAAGACGTCAGAGGGGCGAGTTAGTCTCCCGTTTGTTCTGGGTCGCGCCTAATAGAGGTGAACAGTTTTATTTGCGTCTATTATTAGCTTCTCAACCATGTCGCGGTTACAGCGATTTGTATAAACTTGGCGGTCCACTTTGCAGTAGTTTCCAAGAAGCTGCCAAAGCTCTAGGGATCGCGAACGATGAGTCCGAGTACGAAATGGCTATGCAAGAAGCATCTACTTTCTTGACAGGACCGCGGTTGCGTAGCTTTTTCGTTCTTCTAGCAGTTAACGGGGTTAGGGTCGTTTCACTTTGGGAGACATACAAACGTATAATTAGTCAAGACATCTTGCAACGATTTCCGGAAAACGAAGATAGAGCGTATAATCTTAGCTTACTTTGTATCGACAGGTTAATGCGTAAACATGGGACGTCGCTTGTCGAACAAGGATTACCGGCGGTCATAGACGATACCACGGAGGTAGGTCGCGAGCGCATCGAATACGACAATAAGCTCTTAACAGCTTTCGTCGCGGATTGGCTTCCGAAGTTGTCGGACGATCAACGTCACGTATTCGAATATGTAGATAAACTCTTACGCGACGGGAGTTTTCGCGATACTCACGACACCGCAATTTTCTTAGACGGTCCTGCCGGAACAGGTAAAACGTTATTGTTGAACGTAATAACAGCACACACACGCGGTAACTTGGATAGCATAGCTTTGTGTACAGCGAGTTCAGGTATTGCAGCTCAGAACTACGAAGGCGGCATAACGGCGCACAGTATGTTTAGATTCCCTCTGAATCCCGTCGACGATCTTGGTTACTGGAACATCACGAACGGCTCTCAAAGAGCTGAATTGATTACTCAGGCTACTGTTATTATTTATGACGAGGCCCCTATGGCGCATAAATATCTAATAAACTTGCTCGACAGGTCACTTAAGGATCTCATGAAATCAGATAGGTTATTCGGGGGTAAAATTATTATTTTTGCTGGGGACTTTCGTCAAATCCCACCGGTTGTAGTCAACGCAAAGACCAATTCGGACATCATTAATTGCTCAGTCAAATCTTCACCTATTTGGCCTAAAATTAAGTCTTTTACACTTTCTACGTCACAGCGATGTAAAAGTGATGCAGATTTTTCAAATTTTTTATTAAAATTGGGTTCAGATCAATTACCAGTACAATCAGTTAAAGTAGATCGATCAGTTTTGAATTTAATAGATTTATCTTCAGTTAGTTTTGTTACTGAAGTTAATGACTTAATAGATTTTGTTTTCCCTAGCGTAGTAATAGATGAACCCGACATATGCGCTCATCGAGCCATATTGTCTACTCATAATAGCAATGTCAAAGAAATAAATTCATTAATTTTGAATAAATTGCCTCAGGATCCACTACATTTTTATTCAATTGACGAAGTTGTTAGTGATAAAGCGGACGAAATATTCTTAGGTGCGGATACCCTGCACAGACTGCAACCAAAGGGTGTTCCAGATCACGATTTAGTACTTAAGATAGGATGCGTGTGCATGATAGTCCGGAACCTCAGCTTCTCTGATAGGTTAGTAAATGGTAGTAAAGTAATTGTAGTAAGTACCACACCGCGACTTATTACCGTTCGAAAGCCAGGCGAATCGGGTAACTACGTAATACCTCGCATTTTATTTAAAGCCCCAATAGAGCCAAACAGTCCTATCGAAATGACGCGTCGCCAATTCCCGTTGCAAGTATGTTACGCGATGACTATACACAAAAGCCAGGGTCAGACGATCAGTCGAGTAGGTGTAGATTTGAGATCGGACGTATTCAGTCACGGGCAACTGTATGTCGCTCTAGGTCGCGTTCAAGATAGAGAGAGTTTAAAAGTTTTAGTGTCCCGGGACAAGATTATAGATGGTAAACTGATGCTCAATAATATTGTCTTCCCACAATTACTGTAGATTTAGACGGACTTTGTGCAGCCTCTTGCGATATAAAATTGTTCACCTCTAATCAGAATCGGGCAACTTGTATTTAGTATTTATTAAATCATAAAATCATGCCGACACAACTGTACATTGTGCGTTATCTTTATTATTTTTTGTTGTTATTTAGTTTTAGTCTTTATTTAGTTACACTACACATGCGCTATACACAGAATGCATTGAACGAGAAAAGTTTCATCTGTGGTAATAATGACGTATTATTGAATATCTTTCATTTTGTTAACTTAGCTTGTGTGTGTATGCATGATAGTATATTGAAGCTATTCCTTTGGTTGCGTTATTATCACATATTCCCGATTGGTGGTATCGGTGGATGTCGTCACTCGGAGAGTAATTCCATTATAGTTGGCCGTGGTTCGTGTGGCGGGAGTCTTTTCGGTCGTCCGGCTAGGGGGCGGACGGCGAGACTGCCGAGCGAACAGACCGTGGAATAGGTAGACGTTTCGCGTTGGTCGAGGAGCCGGCGCGCGACCGAGGTGCACCCGGCGTTCGGCGGGGCGCAAAGGCGGGTAACTTAGGGAAAGTATTGTCATCTAAGTGAGGAGTATAATATCGACATGGTGATGCATTGTCGATGTGACGCATGTGCGGCGTATCCGATGAGGCGAGTCGTCTGCATTCAGTTTCCGAACTGAATGCAGCCGACTTGCATTAACATGGTTCGCGTGATGTACCAATACATACAAACCATACATACTCACCGGAAGAAATAATTTTATTGTTTTTTTTTTTTTTTTTTTTTGTTTTTTTTTTTTGTTTTTTTTTTTGTTTTTTTTTTTGTTTTTTTTTTTTTTTGTTTTTTTTTTTTTTTTTGTTTTTTTTTTTTTTTTGTTTTTTTTTTATAACCTTTTTGTTTTTTATACACTTTTTTCTAAGCCGCCGTATTTTTTTTGTTTTATAAAAAAAATTGAAAGTGTTAATTTGGAATATTCCATAGTAAATTACTTATTTTTAATTACGTATCAGTCTAAAAATAGCATTAGCATAAAATTTAAAATAAAATATCCAGCATATACTTGTAGACCAATGTGTGACAAAAAAGCCATCTATTCTGATATTGCCGTACACCTTTTCCTATGTTATGTCTTATAGAGCAACGTGCGACAAAACATTGTACTCGTCCCTGGTGTTATCATCTCCGTTTACCATATGATAAATTATGTTCTATAGTTAAATAGTTAAAAGTCCATAAAAAATTATGCAATACACGGTAATTATAAACGGTATTTTCTCAACTTTTTATATTTCCTTAATCCGTTTTCTATTAAGAAGATAAATTAGCAATATTACTAATCTATTTCCAATGTCAACATTGTTCACATTTTAATGTTTTCCTTTATCACCTTTTTACACGGTATTCTCAAAGTTTTATACTACCTTAATCCGTTTTCTATTAAAAAGATAAATTAGTAATATTACTAATCTATCCCGAATGTCAACGTTGTTCGCATTTTAATGTTTTACTTTACCACCTTTGACCACTTTTTAAAGTTATTTTGAAAATTGTTAAACTTATTTATAAGAATTTGTGAAACAATACTTTTATAAGAAAAAAAATATTAGTACCTACTTTTATGGAATGCATCGAATTGTGATACGAAATTTAAAAATATCCAGCATATAAATTTATACAATTTTCGTTCCGATATTATTTTACTTGTAGATCAATGTGTGACAAAAAACCATCTACCCTGATATTGCCGTACAGTCTTCCCGTTGTTCTATCTCGTAGAGCAACGTGCGACAGATCATTGTACTCGTCTCTGGTGTTGCCGTACAGTCTTCCCGTTGTTCTATCTCTCGTAGAGCAACGTGCGACAGAACATTGTACTCGTCCTTGGTGTTGCCGTACAGTCTTCCCGTTGTTCTATCCCTCGTAGAGCAACGTGCGACAGAACATTGTACTCGTCCTTGGTGTTGCCGTACAGTCTTCCCGTTGTTCTATCCCTCGTAGAGCAACGTGCGACAGAACATTGTACTCGTCCCTGGTGTTGCCATACAGTCTTCCCGTTGTTCTATCTCATAGAGCAACGTGCGACAGAACATTGTACTCATCCCTGGTGTTATCATCTCCGTTTATCATTTATTCTATAGTTAAAAGTCCATAAAGATTTATACAATTCAATTATACACGGTATTCTCTCAACATTTTATATTTCGTTGATTTCGATAATATGTTTTATATTAGCAAGATAAATTAGTAATGTTACTAATCTATCCTCAATGTCAACACTGTTCGCATTTTAATGTTTTCATTTACCACCTTTGACCACTGTTTGAAAAGTCATTTTGAAAACTATTTAACTTATCAAAAGAATTGGTTGGTTCCAAAATATAATCTTGGTCTCACTTGACCTAGGCATGTGAGTCTTAGATTATCACTGAAATATTTATAAACATCGTTTATATTTTGAGTATTCAATACACTGATAAAAGAAAAAAATATTTGTACTTTTTGGAATACATGGAATATGATAAATGATCTTTCTTCACATATATGTAAAACTTTTCGAATTGCAAACTTTATTGTAGACAAATAAAATAATCTCAGTGATTTTTATAGATTGTTGTATTTTACACAGTATGTGCGTTCTTATTTGAAATAATCTGTATTACTGCCACCCAATATAAAAAAAAAACAATCTTTACTCAGCGCACACCACGAATAAACCAACTATTATATGAAAATAAGCATCATTTGATGATAAAAATCTCGCGCAACTAAATACACGTTGATAATAATAATAATTTAACATTTCATGTCTTCGTTTGTTATGTGAGCAATTGAATGAAATACTTTTACTCTGTTTATAATAAGTAGTATTCATTAACACGTACTAAACAGATTATAAGTATTACATTAGCAAATTAGGTGATTTGTTTTTGACCACAATTATTTCACGAGTTGTATATATGTTGTCTCCAATGCTTAGCCTAAATATTTAAAGGAAAAGCAGTATGTAGTTTTTTCGAATAAATTTTGGTAGTATTTAGCAGCACTCTCATCTAATGTCGTTCTCGTTTTCCTGAAATCCTCTGTCACATCTACACCTCTTGACCAAATAGGTTTAGATGTGACAAATATTTAATGAAATAATAAAGAACTCGTTTTATAGAACCAGTATTCAAAAATGGCCCTAATTGGCTTAATTCACAAAAAAAAAATGCATTTGTTTTCTTCGTTGTGTATTCGTTGTATATGTAAAAAAATCTAATAATTTCTACATTCAGACACAATAATGCATTATGAAAAATTACCCAACGTCATAAAACTAATACTAATTTAAAATAAAACCAAATTTGATGTTTTATAGGGCTGTCTTTTAGTATTCGTTTGGTGAAAAATTTTTACTTCCATTGTTGAATATAATAAATATACTTTCAGTTTAATATGTTCTTATGTATGTTGATAATTCAATTTGTTTTACAATCTTCTAACAAAATTGTCTAATATCATATCCTCAACACGATATTGGCATCATTCGATAATCCAATATTTAAGGTTTTTCTAACGAACCTGACCCGATCAAGAGTTTATAGACATGTTTTCTGCGTTGCTTTTCGTAGGTTATAGGTATCTTAAATAATTACACCAATAAATCATAAATTCAAACAACAACGATAAATAAAATCGAATAGTCCCAATATTTTGTTCAAGTTTATTTAATATGGCAAATAGTTTCGCTTAACGTAAAAGGCTCTTGAATCAGTGCATAATCAAGTATCATGACTTCATCAAAATTGCTGTCACATGGTTTGTATGTCCATGGTATTATAGTTTAATTTATCATTTTCTTGGGAAACAAGCGTTATCTTCCAATACAAACAGACATACTATTATAGCAGTAAGTATTAATGATTGTAAAACAAACTATATACGTTCCTTAATATAATTGACATCAATAGCTAATCCAATGTTTAAATTGTTTGATTCTTGTATGGTTTTGATAATACTTAGTAAGCACATAATGTTTTCCTTCGTCGTTATTCATATCTAAATTACCTAAGTATTTTCAAATCCTAAATACCAATAACTTTTATAAACAAAATATAAATACATATAAATAATAACGTAAAATAATCTAATACGAGTAGTCTCAGTTTAGTTTCAAACTATTCAGTAGTAGCGGCTCCGCCCTCAAAAAAATCGCACAAAGACGATTGCGGGTTTCTGTAATAAAAAATAGTCAATAATTCATCTCTGCCTAAAATCCAGATTCGTGTAGCCGTTCTAACATGATCAGTCAATAAGTATCTATCCAACTAATTTTCGTATTAATATTAGTAGTCACATACTAACATTTCGCAACTTTTAATGTATGTAATCTTAAATCATGCCTTCGTTTAATCACTTGAGAATTTTTTGTTGTACTGAAGTTTGATTTTTTCTTACAAAGACACTTTTAGCCAGTTGTATTCTTTATAAACGTCCCACGGTATTTGTGTTTATCTGTCATTTTAAAATTTTAATTTGATAATTTTCTTAGAATATAAAGGCACTTTCAGCCAGCCAAACAGATCGATGACACCAAGTGTTAGGTGATAGTATAACAAACAACACGTACACGTACGTAAATGTCGCCACTCATTAATCCAGTATTTTAATTCGTTTGTTCTTGTGATCTGGTTGATTGTAGACGGTGTTTTTTTTCAGTCGTTTGTCAGATCTAAATACTAAATAAATATAATATATATGTAGTCCTTGAAATAATAATATAATAGTTCGTCCCTTCTGTTCAAAATACATAATTACCTATGTATGAGGGATTAGTTTCGCCCCAGAAACTTGTGTAAATTTGAAATTTAATATGTAACTCTTGAAAATAACAAACCAAAAAAAATCAAATTTTCTCGTGAATTACAGGCGGTTTCAGTCAAACGTATCTCTGTGGCACCGAGTATTTATGATTGTAAGACAACACCAATCTGCTACGCCTCGTAACTGGCACTACTAATCATCCAGTGGTTTAGTTCTCTGTAACCAAACCTGGTTCAATCCACACAGTATACAGATATGTTTTCTCCGTTGCTTTTCTTTGGTCCTCAGTCACGTCCAAATCGCCGAGTAATTTAGGAACGTATACTTGTATAATTCCTAAAATTAACCGACGATTGCAGTAACTATATCATGTCCTGATCTCGATTGACAAATATATTTTTTTTAAATAGTGAAATTTTAAATTGTAATTTTTTCACGAAACACGGTCGCTTTCTGTCAAACGTGTCTCTGTGGCACCGAGTGTTTATGATTGTAAGACAACACCATATCTGCTACGCCTCGTAACTGGCACTACTAATCATCCAGTGGTTTAGTTCTCTGTAACCAAACCTGGTTCAATCCTAACAGTAGACAGATATATTTTCTCCGTTGCTTTTCTTTGGTCCTCAGTCACGTCCAAATCACTGTGTATTTTCGTGAATCAACTTATACAGAATTATTCATAAAAAACATCTTTCATAGCATGATAAGTACGAAACGTGTTTTTGTAAAAATTACCTATTTCCCCCCTTCCCTTCTTCTTTTGTACATAATTTTTCATCTTCGTAAGTAAAGGGCACCATAGGCATTACCATGGTTTTTTTTTGTTTTTTTTTTTGTTTTTTTATTGCACTTTGCGTGTGGTCTTGCCAGGAATTGTATTCCTAGCTCTTTATTTACACTCCTTTACAATTTTGTGCGGGAAGTAGGTGATGTGAATTTCCAAGGCACGTTTTATCCATGCATTTTTATTTTCATCATTTCCTATTTGTATTATCATTAATTAGTAAAAAATATTACACAAGAGTTATTTGGATTTATATAAAGTTCAAACAACAAAAAGTATATGACTTGGGGAAACTAATGCATCTTTTGAGTAATGTTGTATGATTTTTCGTATTCGTGATTTATTTACTTAATTAAGGAAGGCATGATTTATTATTTAAGTTGTACAAATGCTTTGACATTTATTAAAAAAAAAAAAAAACAATACCAAAATATCTTGTCAACTAATAAAAAGTGTATTTTTTCAATCGTATTTTACCAGACTTACTTGGTTTAAACGTGGTGTGCGATATAACAATATTATATACTAAAACAATGAAGACCTGAACTCATTTACTACTACTGTAACTACTACTACTACTACTGAACGCATTTTTAGAATATCGTGTTATTACTTTTTATAAACTATCATATTGGTAACTTAATAAACCTGTATTAGACTGATACGTAATTGTAGGACTAAATCTAACGTGTTCTTGATACAATTTCGGCAAAAACTTCACAATATTATTTAATACGTTTTTTTATTTTCCTTTTTTTTTCTTTTTTTTTTATCAATAAAATTATTTCTTCCGGTACCATGTATGGTTTGTATGTATTCTTGTACCATTGTTACGCGAATCATGTAGATGCAACTCGGCTGCATTCAGTTCGGACACTGATTGCAGACGACTAGCCATGGATATGCCACATATGCGTCACATCGGCAATGATTTTCACTCATGTCGGTGCTATACTCCCCACTTAGAAGGCAATACTTTTCCTAAGTTATCCGTCTTTGCGCCTCGCCGCGCGCCGACCGCACCTCCTAGCGCGCCGGCTCGTCGTCCACGCGGAACCGTCCACCTGTTCCTCGGTTCGTTCGTTCCGTAGGATCGCCTGTTCTCCCTCTGGTCAGTCGGCTGGGGGGGCCAATCCTGCCCTCGATCACGTGTCAACATATAGTGGTGTTTCCGACGTGCCTTCGTTGGACTGATAACATCATATCGGTGAAGTGATATAATGCTCCATTGTAATATTTTTCACTATATTTTTCATGTATTCACATTCATACTATTTATTCAAGATGCACTATTATTCAATAATACTTACTGCTGAACATTTTTCAACTTCAAAGCATTTGCACACGCATACATTTATGCTAATCAATCAAACGCTGGTATTAAAAGTTGCTGATTTATTGCTTTCATTTTAAATAAATCTTACATTTATCTATGTAGAATTGTAAAGATATTTAGTACTTATTGTTATTTTTATATAGTATTTGCTTGCTTGCTTTTAGTGCTTGTAGTTAGTTGGGGAGTAAAAGGGATTAACGTGTCGCAGGGAAGTTAAGATTTGATATGGCTCACAAATAATCTTGAATAACTAAACTTCAATAAAAATTTGATCCCCAATAACATGTAACTTGTTCTATAATAACCTATCCCAGCGACATAAAACATCATGTTTTATTTATTTTGCACGATCATTTTCACATGTGTGATTAATATATTGGTAAAGCAATATAGCAATCATTATCAAACTGTAACTTTATATGTTGTAAAATAAATAAAATAAGATGTGCAGCTACAGGATTGATTCACAAATATGGACGGCCATACTAACTAATAGCAATGTGCTCACTTATTGTGTTTTTGTTTTTCAAAACTTTGCATGAAACTCATGAAGTTCAATTACAGTTTAGCTATTAAACATATTTCCTGCTAATCCTGTACCTATCCAGTATACAAGATACCTCATTGATGTGGCACTTAAAGAGATGTACTTTAATGTAAATAAGAACCTAAATGATTTTTCTCATACTACTTTTAGGAACTCATAATTTTACCCATGCCAATAGTCTGTAAATGAACAATTACAATTTCTTATTATAAATTATTTAAAGTACCTTTCATTGATGGTACCAAAATGATGAGATATCCTGTATACATATCCCAAGTGCCAACCTCACCTGCACGTGGTGCTCCCTGCTGTGGAACTAACGAGGCTCTGGCCATTTTTTTTTTCTTAATAAAAGTTATCTTATTATTATAAGTTTTAATACAATGTTGTTTGTATATTTCAGATTTGTATGGCTATCTCTAGACGAGTAAGGAGAACAAAAATGAACCAAAAATAACAGGCCAATATCAATATTAAGAGCTGTAAAACGACGAGCCATCACAATATAATGTAAGTAAATATTATTCCTTACATAATTTAAGCAAACTCTACACTTATATTTTTTAAGTAGAGTTGTAATGTATTGTGCTGACAATACAATGGGTAATTTGGAAATGCAATAATTTCACAAAAAATAACTGATTTTATAGGATAAATGTCACAAATCTTGGTAACATTATCTGTTTATAAAAATAAGAGAATTTCATGCATATCACCTGTAGAATATTTATAGAAATCCAGCTTGTGCTCTCATGTCTACTTACACTTCATATTTCCCTTTTTGGAAGGAGTTAGAAATAAACAATATATCAAACAATAAAATGGATTTGTTAATTTATTTCAGACTAAGGAGAGCTCAATTATGGTTGAAAACTAAATTACTGCAACTGCAAATACTTGAGAACCAAGTGTAACGCAATAAGACTAAATTTAAAGTTAAATTGTAAGTATAAATTAGAATTCTTTTATGTTCTTACAAATTAGTCTAACACAAAGGTCAGACATGATCTAAGCGGGATAAGATCATGGCTAAGCGGGACTCTAATTAAGCACGTTAACATAACACTTTGTAGATGATAACTATGGGTCAGACTACCTGGAGTCTTCTGAATATATTTTTTTTGAAAATGAGACTTGTATGTTCGAAACCACATGTTTACATTGGTTAGGTTAGGTTAGTGTTGCGACCACAAAGCGCGCGAGCCGAGCGAGCGAAGCGAGCGTGCCGCGGCAGCGGCCGGCGAAGCGCCAGATTAGAAATAATGCCAACAAAATGTACCATATTAAAAACTTAAAATACAAAACTTGAAGTTAATAGTATGATTTTTTTAAATAGCTCTATTGAGATTTATTATTATTTACTTAACTTCCTTTTATTTTGTTTCAGATATGCAGAGTATGAGTATGAAAACACATCACACGCTGAATAAATACATAGGCAACGAAAGAAAGACGAAAATTCACAATTTACTTCTAATGATATTTGCTGATACTTAAAAATAAGAATTTCTAAAATTCTATTTAATATTAGTTGTAGGAAGATAATGTTGTTATTTACCCATGAATATAATGATATATATGTAGTCATGTTGTGTATAAATTTATGGAGTAATTTTTGCATTCTATACATTAGGGCAATGGTAAACAAAAATATTTTCAATTATTTTTGCCCCCTTCTACATCTTTAGGTTCCACAATTATAAAAATTAAATCGCTTAAAATTTAATGTTACTACTACGAGTGACAACTCGAAGATAGTCTGGTAGATCTATCTGTTCTAAATTAATAATAATTTGTCTTAATTTAAAATTGTATAAATATTTAACTAATTTTCGCCAGTAAATTATTTGAACACAATATATCAGTTTATGCAATCAACTGAGATCCAATTAATTCAAATCTGATCTAATACTTTTGGTAACATACTAAATTTGTATTTGTTTTTTTTTATAATATATTATTGTGAATGCTTTTAACATTGACCAAATGTATTAATGATTTCATATTACATGAACATAGTATTACAATATTTAAAGTAGGTAAGGAGCAAAAAATATATATATTTTGTATATTAATATATATTTTAACTACCCTGATTATGGGGGTTACATGATTATAAATAATGTGATGTTGAATAAGAATTGTTATTATATATGGACATAACGTCATTTTGTTTATGGATTATATTTATTCAGCTGTATTCATGTACAAAAATCAATTTATGGATGTAGTAACATGTTAACAATGTTGTATTTTTCTGTTATAATTATAAAAATTGTTTAATCGAATTGTTGTTGTTGTTGTGCAAATAAATAACATTTACATTTAATAAATGTATTTTATTTTGTAATATAACTGAAACTATAAAAAGTACATATCTATCTTAACTCTCAACAAGGTACTAATTACAAGGTACAAATAAAACACACAATTTTACCGTGAATGACCGTAGACGTATATTAGTTAAGAAGGTATTTCTTAAGTAATAATATTTATTTATATATGTACATAACATTTCAGTGGTATATTTTGTTTACTTTGAAGCCTTACAACGACCAATAAGAAACGTAAATCATTATAAACATAGAAATGGCTTATGTACTAAATAATTAAATTATTAACTTTCTTACACATTGAATATATGTATTAATATATTTGTCCCTTGGTCTGGGACTTAAAAATAATGTCCCAACTGTGGTTCTTGTCTAACATGTCGTAAAAGGCGACTAATGGTATATGGGGTTTTGAGCCTACTCAAAACCTATACCTATGTGATTGTGTAGGGGACGAGCTAGCTACTTGTCACTACTTTTTCACAATTTTCCATCTAACCCAGCCCAGTTGGCTGAATGTGGTTAATGGGGCCTGCTGCCCCTTTGACTCTGCCTACTACCCCTTCGGGGATTATGGGCGTGATGTTATTGTTATGTTCGAATGTATGTATGAATATATTAAGTGCCTTTTTTAGGTACATACCTACTTATTGAATTTTCAATATATTTTCATGTTGATTTATCAAATGAATTAAGCTTTATTTATTTTTATAAGCAAGATTTTACGAGTAGGTACATACAACGGGCAATAAAATGAACATGTAAACAGTTATTTTATAGTTACAAAACAATTTTATACTACCCAAAAATACAGTCCACTCATTTAAACCACAGACCTTAACACGCATCACGACATAAAAACCAACCATATGCGGTCATATTATAATAACCATATGGAGCCCGGAGCGGCCAAATAAATCATGTCGGACAAGGTCGAAGTACGTACGCGAGGCCGGAGGCCGAGCGCCCTCCCGGCCGAAGGCCTGGTTCTTTAGGACCCATTTGATGGAATAGGGCATCAAAAAAAGAATAAGAACGCCATTGCGAACGGTCCAACCCAGCCATGTAATCTAAGCGAGGCCGCAGGCCGAGCTGCGTATCGCGAGGCCGAAGGCCGAGCTCCGCGTAGGGCGAAGCCCGGAGCGTCCGCCTCGCAGAGCTGGGTTTTGGCAAGCACACGCGTAGCGTGTGCGCCAAAAGCTAGTCTATTATATATAAAGCTAAATTACCACTGACTCACTCACTCACTGATTGGGGTGTTTTTGCGGTGTGAAGGGGGTGGTTTAGCACTTTTTGATGTATGGGGGGTGGGTTTAGATTTTTAATCAACGCAGCTTTTTTTGTTTTTTTTTTCGAAATTCAAGATGGCCGCCGAGTATGGCTTAGCGGGAAAAAAAAAATGTATGGAAACGTGGGGCGGTTTATACTGCTTGAGATTGTTGTTTATAAGTTAGGAATGGAAAAAAAATAAAATGTCAAAAAAACAAGATGGCGGCGGTGTAATTGCGGTTTGAAAATCCGATTTAGAGTCATTTTTGCGCAGTCGTACTGAAGGGACGCGCATAGACAGTGGAAAACTTTCTTTTGACATTTGTTGCGGGTATAGTCAACTCCACAACTCTATCCATAGATTATAGAAATTCAATATGGCGGCGGCGCTGGCGGCCATTTCGTCCCAAGAAAAATTTTTACATTTTTCGAAGGCGTTTTTCGGGTGGATGGCAACACTTTAGAGAATCGCTTGTAGGAGGGCTATGGTGGGGAATTTATTCGAGTGTTACCATGTGTAGGAATTTCTACCAAATTCATGGTAGTTTTTGGGCCATGGGAAAAAATGGTAGGAAAAAAAAATTTTTGATTTTTGAAAAATCGAGTATGCAGTTTTGTGGCAACTCCGACCCGCTTGGGCCTTTTTGTAGTTTTTTTGAAAAATTCTGGCAACACTGGGAATTATCGGTAAAAAACGTTTTTTCGACATTGTCGTCTTCTAGGACCCCTGTGGGTCAGAGGAAGCGTCGGAGGAAAAAACGAAAAATGAGGGTTGATGGGTTATACGATCCAGAATATGGGAAAAATATGGGCATCACAAAATTCAAGATGGCGGACGCGCTGGCGGTAATTTAGTAAAACTGAAAATTTTCGAAAAATTTGTTTTTCATTTTTCGCATGGATGGCAACATTTTAGAGAATCGCGTTGTATGTGGCAGGGGTAGAGAATTTATTCAAGTGTTGCCGTGCGTTTGAATTTCTACCAAATTCATGGTAGTTTTCGAGCCATGCTAGAAAATGGTAGGGATGAAATTTTGACGTTTTGCGAAAATTCGAGTATGCAGATTTATGGCAACTCCGACCCGCAATGGCCTCATGGTAGTTTTATTGAAAAATTCTGGCAACACTGGCGACAGCGGACCAAAACATTTTTTCGACATGGTCATTTTCCAAACTCTCTCTGGGTCCGAGGACGCACGGGAGAAAAAAACGAAAAATGTGGGTTGGTGGGGTATACGACCCAAAATATGGGAAAAATATGGGCATTCGGAAATTCAAGATGGCGGACGCGCTAGCGGCCATTTTGTGAAAATTTCACTTTTTCGAAATTTTATTTTCAATTTTTCGGGCAGATGGCGACACTTAAGCGTTTTCCAATGTACTAGGCGGATATGTGTCTCGTCAAGATGTGTTGCCAGGTGAAAAAAAATTTTTGTAGTTTTTGGTAGTTTTCGAGATATGGCCCAAAAAGGTCGAAAGTAGAAATAACGACTTTTTGGTAAATTCATTGCCAGGTACCTAGAGGGCGGGTCCATTAAAATGACATTTGACTATTTTAATCTCATTCGCATGGCAACACTCGGAGCGGCGGGGAGGTGAATCCCGAAGGCATGGTCTACTTCCAGAGGCTCTGGAGGACTCATTATACGTTGGAGGGAAAAAGTAAAACTGCAGTTCGATGTGGTATATAACGTAGAATGCCTAAAAAATACTGGCTTCAAAAAAATAAAAATGGCGGACCAAGTGGCGGCCATTTTGTAAAAATGTGAATTTTTCAGAATTTTCAAAGTGGTTTTTGGGGCAGTTGCAGTTAGCAAAGCTAAATTTTGATAATGACCTTTGTTGTAGAGCCCTATAAGACCTATCGACTGGTTATAATTTTTTCCCAATTTTATGGGTAATTTTCGAGTTTTACCCCAAAATGTAAAAACTCGAAATAACGACTTTTAGCAGAAAAAAAGTATGAGGATCTGTCAAAAGTGGTCATTTATTTTCATTTTGATCCAATTTTGGAAAATAAATCAACAGTCAAAAGAAAAAAATGAAAAACTCCATGTCATGTTGGTATTCGATTTTCCCATACATTTTGTACTGGAGCCGACCGCAACGATAAGTTTGTACGATTTTGTATGGGGAAACGGTTGCATAGTATTGCGGTACTGTCTTTATCATACAAAATGGCTATGTAACTTTGCGTGGGCATAGGCGGAGCACATTTATTATGCCTTAATTTTATTTTCGCAAAGTTCTAGGCGGAGCGCCGCGTAGGGCGAAGCCCAGAGCGGCCAAAGAGTTAATGTATTTTGCGAAGCCACAGGCGGAGCGCCGCGTAGGGCGAAGCCCGGAGCGGCCAAACAAGTAATGCGATTTTGCAAAGACATAGGCGGAGCGCCGCGTAGGGCGAAGCCCGGAGCGGCCAATTTAGTTATGTTATTTTGCAAATGCTTAGGCGGAGCGCCGCGTAGGACGAAGCCCGGAGCGGCCAAACATATGATGTGATTCCGCAAAGCCATAGGCGGAGCGCCGCGTAGGGCGCAGCCCGGAGCGGCCAAACAAATGATGTAATGTTGCGAAGCTATAGGCGGAGCGCCGCGTCGGGCGAAGCCCGGAGCGGCCAAACAGTTAATGTATTTGTTCGATGTTATAGTTGTACAGCCCGGAGCGGCAAACATATAATGTGATTTTGCAAAGACATAGGCGGAGCGCCGCGTAGGGCGCAGCCCGAAGCGGCCAAACAAATGATGCATTCCAGCAAATCCATAGGCGGAGCGCCGCGTAGGGCGCAGCCCGAAGCGGCCAAACAAATGATGCATTCCAGCAAATCCATAGGCGGAGCGCCGCGTAGGGCGCAGCCCGAAGCGGCCAAACAAATGATGCATTCCCGCAAATCCATAGGCGGAGCGCCGCGTAGGGCGCAGCCCGGAGCGGCCAAACAAATGATGCAATCCTGCAAATCCATAGGCGGAGCGCCGCGTAGGGCAAAGCCCGGAGCGGCTAAATAAATGGTCGTTTTGCAAGACCGCAAGTCGAACTATGTACGCGAGGCCGGAGGCCGAGCGCCTTCTGGGCCGAAGGCCTGGTTCTTTAGGACCCATTTGATGGAACATAGGGCATCAAAAAAGAATAAGAACGCCATTGCGAACGGTCCAACCCAGCCATGTAATCTAAGCGAGGCCGTAGGCCGAGCTGCGTATCGCGAGGCCGAAGGCCGAGCTCCGCGTAGGGCGAAGCCCGGAGCGTCCGCCTCGCAGAGCTGGGTTTTGGCAAGCACACGCGTAGCGTGTGCGCCAAAAGCTAGTCTATTATATATAAAGCTAAATTACCACTCACTCACTGACTGACTGATTGGGGTGTTTTTGCGGTGTGAAGGGGGTGGTTTAGGACTTTTTGATGTATGGGGGGTGGGTTTAGATTTTTAATCAACGCAGCTTTTTTTTGTTTTTTTTTCGAAATTCAAGATGGCCGCCGAGTATGGCTTAGCGGGGGGAAAAAAATGTAGGGGATGGGGGGGCGGTTTAGACTGTCAGAGATTGATGTTTGGGAGTTAGGAATGAAAAAAAAATAAAATGTCAAAAAAACAAGATGGCCGCGGTGTAATTGCGGTTTGAAAATCCGATTTAGAGTCATTTTTGCGCAGCCGTACCAAAGAGACGCGCATAGACAGTGGAAAACTTTCTTTTGACATTTGTTGCGGGTATAGTCGACTCGACGACCCCATCCATAGATTATAGAAATTCAATATGGCGGCGGCGCTGGCGGCCATTTTGTCCCGAGAAAAAAATTGGCAATTTTCGAAGGCGTTTTTCGGGTGGATGGCAACACTTTAGAGAATCGCTTGTAAGAAGGCTATGGTGGGGAATTTATTCGAGTGTTACCATGCGTGACAATTTCTACCAAATTCATGGTAGTTTTCGGGCCATGGGAGAAAAGGGTAGGAAAAAAAATTTTTTGATTTTCGAAAAATCGAGTATGCAGTTTTGTGGCAACTCCGACCCGCTTGGGCCTTTTGATGATTTTTTTGGAAAATTCTGGCAACACTGGGAATTATCGGTAAAAAACGTTTTTTCGACATTGCCAGCTTCTAGGAGCCCTGTGGGTCAGAGGAAGCGTCGGAGGAAAAAACGAAAAATGTGGGTTGATGGGGTATACGATCCAGAATATGGTAAAAATATGGGCATTGCAAAATTAAAGATGGCGGACGCGCTGGCGGTAATTTAGTAAAACTCAAAATTTTTTCAAAAAATTGTTTTGAATTTTTCGCATGGATGGCAACATTTTAGAGAATCGCGTTGTATGGGGTAGGGGGAGAGAATTTATTCAAGTGTTGCCATGCGTTTGAATTTCTACCAAATTCATGGTAGTTTTCGAGCCATGGTAGAAAATGGTAGGGATGAAATTTTGACGTTTTGCGAAAATTCGAGTATGCAGATTTATGGCAACTCCAACCCGCAATGGCCTCATGGTAGTTTTGTTGAAAAATTCTGGCAACACTGGCGACAGCGGACCAAAACATTTTTTCGACATGGTCATTTTCCAAACTCTCTCTGGGTCCGAAGACGCACGGGAGAAAAAAACGAAAAATGTGGGTTGGTGGGGTATACGACCCAGAATATGGGAAAAATATGGGCATTCGGAAATTCAAGATGGCGGACGCGCTAGCGGCCATTTTGTGAAAATTTCACTTTTTCGAAATTTTATTTTCAATTTTTCGGGCAGATGGCGACACTTTAGCGTTTTCCAATGTACTAGGCGGATATGTGTCTTGTCAAGATGTGTTGCCAGGTGAAAAAAATTTTTGGTAGTTTTTGGTAGTTTTCGAGATATGGCCCAAAAAGGTCGAAAGTAGAAATAACGACTTTTTGGTAAATTCATTGCCAGGTACCTAGAGAGCGGGTCCATTAAAATGACATTTGACTATTTTAATCTCATTCGCATGGCAACACTCGGAGCGGCGCGGAGGTGAATCCCGAAGGCATGGTCTACTTCCAGAGGCTCTGGAGGACTCATTATACGTTGGAGCGAAAAAGTAAAAATGCAGTTCAATGTGGTGTATAACGTAGAATGCTTAAAAAATACTGGCTTCAAAAAAATCAAAATGGCGGACCAAGTGGTGGCCATTTTGTAAAAATGTGAATTTTTCAGAATTTTCAAAGTAGTTTTTGGGGCAGTTGCAGTTAGTAAACCTAAATTTTGATAATGACCTTTGTTGTAGAGCCTTATAAGACCTATCGACTGGTTAAATTTTTTTCCCAAATTTCGGGGTAATTTTCGAGATGTACCCCGAAATGTAAAAACTCGAAATAACAACTTTTAGCAGAAAATAAGTATGAGGATCTGTCAAAATTGGCCATTTATTTTCATTTCGATCCAATTTTGAAAAATAAATAAACAGTCGAAAGAAAAAAATGAAAAACTCCATGTCATGTTGGTACTCGATTTTCCCATACATTTTGTACTGGAGCCGACCGCAAAGATAAGTTTGTACGAATTTGTATAGGGAAACGGTTGCATAGTATTGCGGTACTGTCTTTATCATACAAATGACTATGTAACTTTGCGTGGGCATAGGTGGAGCACATTTATTATGCCTTAATTTTCGCAAAGTTCTAGGCGGAGCGCCGCGTAGGGCGAAGCCCGGAGCGGCCAATCAAGTGATGTAATTTAGCTAATGTATAGGCGGAGCGTCGCGTAGGGCGAAGCCCGGAGCGGCCATAGAGTTAATGTATTTTTGCGAAGCCACAGGCGGAGCGCCGCGTAGGACGAAGCCCGGAGCGGCCAAAGAAGTAATGTTATATTGCGAATGCGTAGGCGGAGCGCCGCGTCGGGCGAAGCCCGGAGCGGCCAAACAAGTAATGTTATATTGCGAATGCGTAAGCGGAGCGCCGCGTAGGGCGCAGCCCGGAGCGGCCAATCAAGTGATGTAATTTTGCTAATGTATAGGCGGAGCGCCGCGTAGGGCGAAGCCCGGAGCGGCCATAGAGTTAATGTATTTTTGCGAAGCCACAGGCGGAGCGCCGCGTAGGGCGAAGCCCGGAGCGGCCAAAGAAGTAATGTTATATTGCGAATGCGTAGGCGGAGCGCCGCGTAGGGCGAAGCCCGGAGCGGCCAAACAAGTAATGTTATATTGCGAATGCGTAAGCGGAGCGCCGCGTAGGGCGCAGCCCGGAGCGGCCAATCAAGTGATGTAATTTTGCGAATGTAAAGGCGGAGCGGTCAATTAAGTTATGTTATTATGCAAATCCTTAGGCGGAGCGCCGCGTAGGGCGAAGCCCGGAGCGGCCAATTAAGTTGTGCTATTATGCAAATCCTTAGGCGGAGCGCCGCGTAGGGCGTAGCCCGGAGCGGCCAAATAAGTGATATTATATTGCTAAGCCATAAGCGGAGCGCCGCGTAGGGCGCAGCCCGGAGCGGCCAAATAAATTATGTAATTTTGCAAGACCGCAATTCAAACCACGTATGCGAGGCCGGAGGCCTGGTTCTTTAGGACCCATTTGATGGAACATAGGGCATCAAAAAAAGAATAAGAACGCCATTGCGAACGGTCCAACCCAGCCATGTAATCTAAGCGAGGCCGCAGGCCGAGCTGCGTATCGCGAGGCCGAAGGCCGAGCTCCGCGTAGGGCGAAGCCCGGAGCGTCCGCCTCGCAGAGCTGGGTTTTGGCAAGCACACGCGTAGCGTGTGCGCCAAAAGCTAGTTCCTCTATATAGGTCATCATCATCTTCCTAGTGTTATGTCCCGTGTTTAGACGGGGTCCGCTTAGACCATGATCCAGGATTTAGCGAGTCTGGTAATTACATTGAAGCGACTGCCGATCTGACCTTCGTAACCTGTAATAGGGGAACCAGACAATTTTTAGATCATGGTTACAAATCCAAAGTTGTTTGAATTTGCAGGTTTCATCACGATGTTTTCCCTCGCCGTCGAGCTAGTGGTATAAATACGTACATAGATTTGAAAAATCCAGAGGTACATGCCCGGGTTTGAACCCGCACTCCTCGGTTAAGAGGCGCGTGTCCTTACCATTGAGCTACCACCGCTACCATATTCCTCTATATAGGTATTATATCATATTTAGCAATACAAAAAACATAACAATAACATGCTTATACTTATTAGTTACAGCCTAATAATAACGCGATATCAACAAGAAAACAGAAAATCCTCTCAGCCTAACGATATTATTTTGTCCAAGCAACAGACGCTGACAAAGCCCTATTCAAAAAGAATTCCAGTTGCCTATTCGCAGTAATTAAAAGGGCAATACTCAAGAGTTTCGGAGGCAATTTTCCGAAACATAAACTGGGACAACGAGACGCGGAATGTCTCGCGACAGAGCAACAAATTTGTGCGCGTCGCTTAAACGGGCGTATAAGTGATTGTCTAAGCTATTCTCTTTGTAGGCTATTACGTCTTAAACAACTCATCCGTATATATACATACGACTTGCTTCGAAATGAAGATTGGATCGCTGACACCACAAACGGGACTTCTTTAAACATAGCTTGTGCCCGCGGCTTGCTCGCGTGGTAAATCGATGAAACATAGCTTATGTGTAATTCTAATGTATAAGCTATACTATTGCAAAGTTTCATTAAAATCCATGCAGTATTTTTTGCGTGAAAGAGTACCAAACATCTATACATTTATCCATCCATCCATACAAACTCGCGTTTGTAATAAATAAAGTCTCCAGACGGACACATCAATTCCCTAGACTTTACAAGGTAAAGTATCGTCTCTAGTATGAAATTAAGATTAAATCTTAACACCAGATGCTTTTTCAAAACGGCAGAAGCATGTCTACTTATAAAAACGCCTTTGTGAGTCCAATTACTGCTTCGCAAACAAGATAATACATACATTTGCCCTACAAAAACAAGATATGCGTTACAAAGTTACAATCGCTATCTAGTATGAACGGATACAATCTGAATACTGAATATTTTTTGTGTACGTTAAGGTATTAGCATAAATAAGGTTGTAAGTGATCGGATAAGCTATTCACCTTGTACTTGTATAATCGAATCTTGTATACCTATACTCAAATTTACTTCTGCTTACTGGTAGTTTTCAATAACTCTGTTGATGGTTGAGATTTCACGTTGAACTTGCATCGGGACAAATAGTTTTAATGAAACAGATATTTCCTACGTAATATTTACATCGAATCTGATTTCCATAATAGTTACATACATACATAACATTACGCCCATAATCCCCGAAGGGGTAGCAGAGTCAAAGCGTCAGCAGGCCTCTATAACCACATTCAGCCACAAATTAAATATAATGTTTATAATAATATAATGTTTATATAATCGTATTTATCCCATTTTTTATTAATTTAATATATTGTATTATGTATAAGTAGATGTATAAAAAAGCAGGGCACTCGTCCGTGGGCATTACTCGACAGGGCACACTGAAAACCAACGTCATGGCTCGCCATGCAGGTTGGCATGGCTTAAATGCTGAGTGAGGCTCTTTTCCTTTGGACATCGCAAACCCGTGTCTGGTTATCGTAAACTCTCTTATATATTTTTTTCTCTTCTATCTCTAACCAGTCGTAATAAGTTGTGTTACTCCTTTTTGTTGTTGTTGTATGTATTTATACTGATGTACTATCTTGGTTGTGTTGTTTGTGATGTCCAAATGAAATAAATGATTCTTTCTTTCTTTCAAATGGAAAATTGTGAAAAAGTAGTGACATAGTCCATAGTAGTTAAATGTGAGAAAAATAAAAAAGTCTTTTTGCGTTCGTCAAACTATGCAGGTAGGTACGTGTTTAAGTTTTGGTAATAAACGTCTCATAATTAGTTATAATAATAGTAATATTTCAAACGCATTAGTTCAAGTGGTTTTTTTGGCGTGATTTTATCAAATTTTGAGGTAGAACAAGCCCGTCAACCTTGAGGGTTGGTAGCTGTTATTTATCGATGTAGTGCTTCGTCGAGATTATAAACTTCGTTAAAAAATAATAAATAAAGGAAGAAAGAAAATCATACCTCCATTTAAAAATAACAATAATGACATCCGATAATAATAATCATAGTTAAATGTTAAAATATGCAGCTAAAATGGTTGCCACTAACTCACCCAGCATCACCATGACGCTGAGGCGACGACATGACGCTGATTTTCAGTATCGCAGTAGTGAGAGGTGATTTGTAATGTCACAATTCACTGCCTCATCGTTTCAGATACACATCGAAAGTGTATTTGTCAGTAATTACGTAGTTATTGAAGCGTAATTAACGGCAACATAATTGGGGTGCGGTTCGGTTTCCCGTTCAGTTGCCAAATTGTTGGCCAAGCAACTAATAAACATGACGTTTGTGTCTGTTTGATGTACATGTGTCGGAATATATGTTATCAGATTTCATTTAGTGTGTACATCCCTAAAAGTAAATAGATTGGGTTTCACTTATGAATATGGTAGATTTTTTTGGTGTTCGACACTTGCATGATAATGAATGCGTCATATGAGTTTTAATTTTGCAATAATGTCACACTACTATTATTAGTCCCAATTTGGTTTGGAACTTAAAAAGAATGTGCCAACTGTGTTCTTTGCCTAACATGTCGTAAAAAGCGACTAATGTAATAGTTTTTGGGTCTGTGATTGAGTATGCGACGAGCTAGCTACGTGTCACCATTTTTTCACATTTTTTTATCTAATCTAGTCCAGTTTTATTGTTGACTAAATATGGTTATAGCAACTTGCTGCCCCTTCGACTATGCCGTAGATGTTAGTTGTAAGTATGTTATACTACTCACACAGAGTTTAATGTTCTACTTGCGTCTAAACTCTGTTTTGATATTTTGCAAAATGTGATTGATAAGTAAATAAAATATCGTAAATCAAATGGCTACACTGTCAAATATTCTGACACAAACACTTTAGCATTGTTTGAGCTTGTCTTACTTATTTCAAATATCGTTTCTTATTTGACGTTCCTATTAACAATGTTGGTAATCAAATAGAGTCTCTTAGCGACACAGATAAACTATATATGCTAAGGTCAAAATTTAAATGTAAATTGTTTTTTAATAAAACAAACTTAAATGTTCCCTCTCAAGCCGGCTTCACGCTGAAGCGGGCTGTTTTAAAAGTCTTTAAACAGTCCCGCGCTTATCGTCTCGATCGTAATGTTTTATTCGTCACTCCATTAAGGAGTGACTCCGCTCCACCGTCAACTGTCTCGCTTCAAGTTTAAAACTCCATTATCGGAACGTGGTTATTACAACGCACACCGAGACATAACTTTACTTAGGTACTTTTTATAAAGGGCTTGACGTTAAGCAGTTTCTTTTAGCCTTATCGACGGCAATATCTTGCGTTTTTCTCATTATTTTTATTGCCATTCCTTTGTGTTGAGTATTTATCCGTACTTCTTACTACAAATTATGAATGTTTAAATGTTTGTGAGCTTTGATGTTTGTTAGTCAATCACGCAATAACGACTAAATGGATTGGTATGAAATTCGGAATTTTGGCACAGGTTCTTACGAATAAAGCTTAGTACGTGAATAAACATGTAATATACTTTATGAAATGAAATGAATTAGGCCTTAATAGACCCTGCGGGATAGACAATCACTTCTCTGTAAAAGATAGAATTTCGCTCAAGAAGCCACACGCTATAGAACGTATATACAAAATGTGGTTAATCTGAATTCTAAACCATTCAATTCAAATAATGTACGACAAACCACGCAGAATCTGTACCCGAAGAACCTTTTCCCCAGCATGATACCGGCTTTTGATTTCATAATACATTGCATCGGGTAGTGCGGTATTCCCTAGTCGCTCTATGTCGGACACAATAGATAATGTCCTTAAAACGGTTTAATAGCTCCGAAATGTGACAATCGTATAACGGGCGTGTGTCGACATAATGTTCAGTCAGCATTTAGTCAGTCAGCTGTATCTTCTATTAAATTATTGTTCAGATTTTAATATTTGTGATTTTTTATAACATCCCCTTTAACCACATTCAGCTAAAAAGAAAACTGGGCTGGGTTACATATTTTTTTTTATAAACTAATGAATTGTAAAAAAAACTGTAAAAAACTTAGTAAAATTGCAAGTTTATTGGCGTAATTAGCGATTGAAATCATAATTTAACATGCAAGGTAAACATTAGAGTACACTATTCATTATCGTTAAGTAATCTGATTTCTTGAGTTTTAGACTCAGTGAGCGTTTGTGTTTTAAATATATCGTAAAGTTGTCTGGTTCTCCTATCTAAGAATTGCGAAAGTCAGATGGATGGCCCATGATGATGTTTCATTATCGCGAAAAATTATGATAAAAATTGTGGTTTAACAAGAAATATATATCCACTCTCCCCTATACTATCGTTTAGATTTAAAATCAAAAGTGAAAATCAATCGTCTTCACCGTATCATTCACCTGCCAGCTTTCAATTCAGTCCCTTGGTACTATATAAAATCCCGATTTTCTTTCAAGCCCGGACCTCTCAGCGCACTAAAACCACATGAACTTTAAACCTTCCGATCTGTACGTGACTACCCTTAACGCTGTTATTCCCTCCTTCTTCTGCCAGTAGCGACAGCTGTTAGAATAACCATAGTCTAGTACATAACAGTAAAGTCGTAATTGTTATGGCTGTTGCAAACTAATATTGCATCTATTATTTTTTGAAGAGCAACATTCTTAAATGCTTGTAGACATTATCTATAATTATAATATAGGTTTATTTCCAGTAAAACATTACAATACATGCATTTATTAGCAGACCTTACACTAAGCGTAGCTGGTATCGCAGCGACCAAGTTGAATTATCTGTTTTAGGGCTAATTTTTTAATAGTCAGATAAAAGATAACAATCGAATAAATCACAATCCGGATGATTGTAAGATGTCATTGCCTGTTTACTAAGTACAATACCGTGTGACATCCGCAAATTGGTGACTTTATACTTTATCAGTCGGTTAATTCTTATCTGACCATTAAAAAATCAGCTCTTGAACTCTTGAGGAACCGTCCGAAAATTATTGTAATTAATAATTTTCGGACAGTTCAAGCCAATATACGAACAAAAAATATATATATCTGTTAACGATAAAATATTAAAGAGTATTTAGATGGTGCCCAAATTAACTTTATGTATGTATTTGTAGCAAGCAAAGCTTAGTTAATGTTATCGTTTTGTATGTTAGATTACAAAGTCATTGCGTAAATTACCTACGCATCATATCAATCAGTACATGCATAAAAACATTACATCAAGCCCGTAATCCCCGAAGGGGTAGGCAGAGGGGTGGACGAGGAACACAGTTGGCACATTCTTTTTAAGTCCTAGACTAACATGGGATCATTTGTATTAATCAATCAGTAGCAGTTTGAATCCCGCTAAGTGACTGGCTTGTAGCGCATTCGGTAGTGACCCTACCCTACCCCATGCGCCAAGAGTCGTGGGTTCGATCCTCACCCAGGACAAACATTCGTGTGATGAATACTTATGTTTGTTCTGTGTCTGGGTGTTAATATCTAATATTTAAGTATAAATTTGTAATACCATTGTTGATTCTGATATCCGTAACACAAGTGCTTAAGCTACTTAGCTAGGAGTCAGATAAATGTATGTGATGTCGTCGGATATAAAAAAAGCGTTCCTATTCTATTTAAAACAAACTAACGGGGCGTTACGAAGTGCGCCGGGTCATCTCGGATTTTCAATACCCATATTTTTTTCCGTGCAACTTTTTTATTTTTTTCTTTCATAAGAACCTTCATCTAATAATAACAAACACAACTAAAAAAGAATTAGCGAAATCGGTCCAGCTGTTCTCGAGATTTGCGCTTAGCAATACATTTAGCGATTCATTTTTATATAATAGATGTATATGCAAGTTATATAAAAGTTCCATCTGCACACAAAGTCAAACGTCACAATAATCCATTACATTAGCTGCCATCAACAGTTTTAAGGCCTGTAGTTAGGTCTAGTGTAGTTTCTATTTACTACTCTCATAAAAGGCTATCCAAGTGGTTTTAATGTGAAGATTCCTCTCTGTCCCACACTTCTGTGTGGTTTTACGTCCTCCATCAGAGCGAAGTAAACGCGATAACTCCGCGTGTAAGTGGAAACACTCGAAAACCGGGCATAAAGTGTCGGCCACGCGCAGTAAAAATAACGTGCCGATAATGGGGGTTTAAACCCGACGAGAGATGTCGCCTACAGAGTGGCGTATAATACAGGGTTACTGGAAATGTGACGTATTCCTGTTAGGACGTTATAGGTGATGTCAAAAGCAACAAATTTTGTCATATAATGTTGTGCCCTAAACTCAAAGAAAATTTGTGTAAAAGATGTAAAAAAAAAAAAAATTAAGTAATTTAAAGATCATTTTCATGAAAAGTGTTGTAGTTTCTGGTCAAATTCTTATTTATTTTGATTACACAGGTTGTTTTCTATGATGTCATATTTAAATAGCAGGAATAAATATGGGATTTTAGTTTTTTTTTTCATTTTAAGAGGTCAAATCTGGATTACTGGTAAAAAAAAAACAAAATTTCAAATAACTCAGAAACCATTAAGTTTAGGGCACAACATTATATGACAAAATCTGTTGCTTTTGACCTCACCTATAACGTCCTAACAGAAATACGTCACATTTCCACTAACCCTGTATAACTGGATTTAGCCCGCAGCTCCAACCGCGTCGAACTAGACTGTAACAGACTCTATAGAATATACGAGACCAATAATTGTTTTTTTCTGGGTCAAAATGTAGCCTAAGATATTCTTAAGGCTCATATTTCGGGCGGGGGGCGGTCCGCCCCGGGCAGCACTGTTTTGGAGCAAATTTGAAGCAACTGTTCAACTTTTATAGATTGATTTAGTAAATCGGCTCTGGGTTACAATGACGGTGGGGCGGCGGAAAATCAAGTAGTAGAACACCACCGGGGCGGAAAAATTAAGACCCGCTCCGGGCGACAGGAACCAATGCCACTGACACGAATCCTTTACAAATGTACGGTTATAAGATCACGCCTATAATCCCCGAGGGGGTAGGCAGAGTCAAAGGGGCAGCAGGCTTCTTTAACCACATTCAGCCAAAAAAAAACTGGGCTGGGTTAGATGGAAAATTGTGAAAAAGTAGTGACAAGTGGCTAGCTCGCCGCCTACACAATCACATCGCCAAAACCCCATATACCATTAGTCGCCTTCTACGACATGCTACGCAAGAAACACAGTTGGCACATCATTTTTAAGTCCCCAGCCAACATGCGACAAACAACAACAAAATGTATGTATAAATAAATAAATATATATGTATGACTGTCATAACTAAAGTGTTACCTAGTGTATCTTGTTAAGTCACGTGTGTACATACCACAAGTCGGCCGGTATGTCGGTCTTAATTAATATGTCTGGCGCATGTCGGCTGCGGTGTCAACTGTCCGTCCGTGTGTTCATCGCGTTTGTTCTGCCTGGGCCTTGTTAACTGTGCTGTTTGTCCATTCTGGTCTTTGTATATATTTTTGGGAATGCAGTGTGAGTCACATGGACTATGAATCGAACACATTCAAAGGTTAAATGTATATAACAAAGATTCCATACATCCACTGAAGCGAGAATTTTTTTAGTTTTTAATTATTATATTTACTTATAATTATTTTGTCTCTCGGCACAATCACGGGCCAAGCCCGGACCTTTAAGGCTTGCATGGGGACATAGGTCCAACATGTAGAGGCCTTTTGAGAGTTTTATCTAAATATGTGATGGAGCACCGGCCGGGTGTTTCCCCTTAGTTGCAGTATAAAATATACACTCAATATAACTTATTACTAACTAACTAAACTTCACGCCACTTCCCTAGCGGGGTAGGCAGAGAGAACCGAACGCCATATCACACGCTCCTTACACACCTCACTCGCCTCTTCAACATTCATAATCCTTTTCATACAAGGTCTACGGTTTTTATGACTCCTAACATCACCTTCTGTCAATACACGACCAATCTGGTATTATAACTTATTATATTATTATTATTATATCATCACACCTATAATCCCCGAAAGGGTAGGGTTTAACTACATACAGCCAAAAACACAACTGGGCTGGGTCAGATGAAAAATTGTGAAAAAGTAGTAACAAGTGGCTAGCTCGTCGCCTACACAATTACGCCTTTTACGACATGCTAGACAAGAAACACCGTTGGCACATTCCTTTTTTTATATTTTTTTAATTTATTATTATAAATTATAAATCTATATATAAAGCAAATAAAGACTTTGTTATATTCTCTCAAAAACTCTTGTTAGTATACGTATATATCATCAGTATCTATAGAATAAAACTATTTTACCGTCGGATCCTCAACATTAATTCTACAAAAAACCGCCTAGGCACTAGGTAATTTAACTTTTCGTTATACTATCGGTTCTACTTCTCGCATATAAAGCTCCTAATTGAAAACATATTATCTCGTTGTCTCGTATCGACGTTCGCATGCTAAACATTTGTAAATTATCTTTCCTCGTGTACTTCCGGGATAGCTCAATCGATGGATAACATATCATAATACAAAATATCGGTTGTAGCTCAAAAGAAAAAGACAGCATTCACGCATGTGGAGTGCTGTTTACAAAGATAAAAAAAAAAATAGACACTATATAATTTGATGACAAGCACAGTCATCTATACTTATAATAAATCTGTAGAGAGGTCAATTCTGTACATGAAATATATTTTCAAAATAACTATCAGGGGGTGATTAGTGATCGATACTGATTCCAAAAATGCAATCAGTAAAATTTTTGTCTGTCTGTCTGTCTGTATGTTCCTTATAGAAACAAAAACTACTCGACGGATTTTAACGAAACTTGGTACAATTATTCTTCATATTCCGGGGCAGGTTATAGTATACTTTTCATCACGCTACAATCAATAGGAGCAGAGTAGTGAAGGGAAATGTTGGGAAAACGGGAGCAGTTACTCTATTTTTTAAGCTTCCGTCGCGTGTGCAGCCTTAATGGTTAAAGTTACATATAAATCATGTATGACGGAAATAGTCTTTATAATATTAACCATAAACGCGGGTGACACCGCTAGCACAGCTAGTTGTGCATATAAGAGTCGTAATAGAAAACATACCTCATTTAGCGTATCGCGCGTTTGCAAGCTAAACATTTGTAAATGATTTTTACTCGTGTTTCTCCGGAATGGCTCAATCGATTGGTACGGTATCAGTGCGATGGCTGTGGCTCCCGTTAAACGCTCAAGGGCCGAGCGACGCCGACGCCTCCCGAAGCCGATATTGAGACGCACCCTTCGGAATGTAACTGGTACTTGCAAACTTTTATAATTCACTTTAACAACTTTTTTTGGAGTTGGTTAAGCTCGGTATTCGTTGATCGTGCACTCGCGATCTGTTTGTTTTTCTTTTTGAAGAAAACGGTATTGGTTTTAAAAGAAAGAGCGGAGGACTGCTTATAAATATATGAGTACGAGCTGTGCCTGCGGTTTCACCTGCGTTAATGCTTGATGTTATATAGCCTATCTATAGTTTTTCTCGATAAATGGGCTTTGAAACATTGAAATAACTTTTAAAATTAACTAACTTCACACCACTTCCCTAGCAGCGTTGATAGAGAACCGGACGCCATATGACATGATCCTTACAAACCGTACTTGCTTCTTCAACATTCATGATCCCTTTCATACAAGCTCTACGATTTTTTTTTATCTAGATATTAATTGGAAGACACGAAGCATAATTTTTTTTTTTATTTCTATCAAAAAAGACAGTGCTCATCGGAGTGATGGTCGGACGATCGGATCGCATACTTGAGCCGGCTCGCTACATCAAACAGGGGTCTCGTAGCACGCTCGGGTGATCTCCGGGTGGATACAGTGGCTTGTAGAGGTGGAAGCGAATATCAATATTTAATCCAGCATCAGAATCAGAATGAATATCATAATATCAGACAATATCACATACATTGATCTGACTCCGAGCCAGGTAGCTTAAGCACTTGTGTTACGGATATCAGAATCAGATATTGGATATTTACACCTAGACACAGAATAAACACAAGTATTAATCGCACGAATGTTTGTGCTGTGTGGGGATCGAACCCACAACTCTTGGAGCATGGGGCAGTGTCGCTACCGAATCGCCATCGAGCCAGTTACAATTTTAATATACAGAAAAATAATATGAAATATATCGGTATTTTTTACAAAGCCATCCAATGTTTGTCTGATACTTAATGTGTTGTGTGAGCGACAAGTTAGTAACTTGTTACATACATACAATTATGCCACATACATGCTTTTGCACATATATACCATCACAACCCCGATAGCCGAAGGGTTAAGTAGTGTCTAAGTAACAATAAGCTTAAAAACCACTAAATGTAATTTAATTTAGAGCAATTGCCCTAAATTGCTTATATCCCTAGATTAGTCTATGACTTTACTACAATTTTTACATCAAGGTCACTTAAATTTTATTTTGGGCTTTTACTTGACGACCTTACTTCTCCTGCCTACCTCTTCAAGGATTGTTAACAAGGTAGTATGTATGTATAATCCCGGGTCGGGCCAAAAATTGTGGCTGATTATTTCAATATCTGGGGGCACGGCAGTGCCCCCGCCAAGTCGAGCAAAAAAGCGGCACGGCCGTACCATCCTTTTCTCGAAGCAATTCAGGCCATTTTCGACCCCCTGTAACTTCGTTGTGGATAAAACTAGAAGACTGAATTTTCAGTAACCATGCAGGCATTGTAAAGACACGGTATATTTCAAATTTCATTCAATTTGAACCAGTAGTTTAAGAATTATAATGGGTCAAAGTTTCTTAATTTTGTCACTGACTGACTGACCGATCATCAAAATTCTAAGGTACTTCTAGCAGACCTAGAAGCTTCAAATTTGGAATATAAGTAGTGTTTGGTGTATGAACTAAGGAAAAACTAAAATATTTGGGGGCACGGTAGTGCAACCGCTAAGTCTAGCAAAATTTTTCAATTTCGGTCCAGTTTTATAAATATTTAACTACTTACTTAAATAACTTTGTAATACCATATAAATATAAAGGCGCACGGTAGTGCCGCCGCCAAGTCGAGTAAAATTTTTCAATTTCGGTCCAGTTTTCTAGATACATAACTGCTTAAATAACTTTGTAATCCCATATAAATATAGGCGCACGGTAGTGCCCCTGCCAAATCGAGCAAAAAATGGGTATTCCCGTCATGCGAATTCATTCCGCAATTACAAGTCTTACAGTTACAAGTCTGGGCGGTTTACATCTAATTAATGTCGACTTTGGAAGTGTTAAAGCGCAGGAATCCTCAATTTGTGAATACAACAGACCAAGAAGCATAATTTATCGTCCAGATTTGTCAAAAATTGTAACATCAAAGCCTCCCAGAAAAACGCATAGAGACAGGCAGTGGGCTCTTAGAAAAACTGTAGCTGAAGCTCAAGAAGTAGTACCGGAAAAGAGAAAACGGAAGGCTACCTACAAAAATAAGAAAAGTTCATATGTCAGAGAGAGGGCTTTAAGAAAATTCGTAGATATACATATATACAATAAGTAGAAGGTACCGAAAAGAAAAAAAGGAGAACTGGCTACAAAATACAAAAAGAAATGAGATCACATCAAAAACAATACTTGTCAAAAAAACCAAGTCTCGCAACTCAGTTGTTCTACGGTAAAAAGTTGTGAGATCCATGTAATACCAAGTCGGTTATTAATATATTCAGTCTCTACTTAAGTGACTTTCTGTCTTAATACGTCCAGTCCCTAAGACCACGATCGTGGTCCATAACAATTGAAAATCAATTGTGTCTGGAATCTCCGTACTCGAAGCATTAAGTTGTTACGTAATAATTAACAGCATCTTATAGTGATGCATATCAATATTAAAAATCTTTAATGTTTTATATAAATACATTGACTTGGCCATCGCACTAAATAATTTAATTTACTCGTGTTTTCATGCGATGGCCGAGTCTCAATATATTTATATAAAACGTTAAAGATTTTTAATATTGATATGCATCACTATAA
Organism: Glyphodes perspectalis; assembly: GCA_951394215.1. Taxonomy (NCBI): domain Eukaryota; kingdom Metazoa; phylum Arthropoda; class Insecta; order Lepidoptera; family Crambidae; genus Glyphodes; species Glyphodes perspectalis. The sequence goes on along the minus strand of OX596200.1, from coordinate 17,286,528 downwards.
GATGCTGTTAATTATTACGTAACAACTTAATGCTTCGAGTACGGAGATTCCAGACACAATTGATTTTCAATTGTTATGGACCACGATCGTGGTCTTAGGGACTGGACGTATTAAGACAGAAAGTCACTTAAGTAGAGACTGAATATATTAATAACCGACTTGGTATTACATGGATCTCACAACTTTTTACCGTAGAACAACTGAGTTGCGAGACTTGGTTTTTTTGACAAGTATTGTTTTTGATGGGATTGAAATTACTCAGTAACAGTCCGGGGTCAGAAATGACGGTTTAATCACCCCCGTGACTCGGAAAGCACGTTAAGCCGGTTGGTCCTGCGCCTGACCTCTCTCCGGTCATGTCGAATTGCCGTCTTATCGGATTATAAAAGTGAAGGAATGGTAAGTGCACTTATGTTTGCGCACATACTTGCGTACTATAATATCTCCTGCGCAGATGGCTCGTTGAGATTGGCCGCCGATATCGGTTAGGAAGACATTATTATGATTATGTATGTAACAGATCGCTATAAAGAGTAATTTCAATAAGGATGGCGGAAATACATGGCTGCAAATTCATTGTGTCAAAAGATCCGAAATTGTGTCATAACGTCGGTCAGAAGCATTATTGTGTCGATCGCGCACCGGATGCGGTAGTTACCAACTTTTACAATTCGCTTTTACAACTTTTTCCCCCGTAACTCAGCGGCAACTCCGCCCAACTCGTGTCCTTCGATATCTGGGTCGCTATGGAGAGCAGATATTTAGTGTTATCTATTTGAATTGCTGCACAGTTCGTGTTTGTGTTTTGAAGTCTTTGGCATACCCAAAAGTTTGGGCATTTAATACCTTAGTTTTCGTCCTCTATACAATGACTGGAGTACAAATGTTTCACACAAAACATTTGCCTCTAGCGAGATTTGAAGGCTAGGGTCTTTGACCACTCGATCAACTGGCCAATCAAAATTAAATATATTTTATAGATTTATCATATAAATCATAATAGAATATGGTTTTGGTGGGATAAATATATTCTTCTTCTTCGTGTGCCAAATTTCATCGTTACTGATTGAGTAGAGGTTTGGGCGTAAAACGTAACTAAAATTATTATATTTAGATTTATAATATTAGAAAGCACTTCGGAATGGTTTTTTTTTCATAATTAAAATATTTTTGATTTACACACAGCGCAAATGTAACATCATGACTTGAATAGCCTTTTGTCATTTTGACTAGATACTCAAAATATGTTCTAAAATCTTTTGTCTCCTTCTGTCCATCTCGCAAATTGTTGATACTCAAAATATGTTCTAAAATATTTTGTCTCCTTCTGTCCATCTCGCAAATTGTTGATACTCAAAATATGTTCTAAAATCTTTTGTCTCCTTCTGTCCATCTCGCAAATTGTTGATACTCAAAATATGTTCTAAAATCTTTTGTCTCCTTCTGTCCATCTCGCAAATTGTTGATACTCAAAATATGTTCTAAAATCTTTTGTGTCCTTCTGTCCATCTCGCAAATTGTTGATACTCAAAATATGTTCTAAAATCTTTTGTCTCCTTCTGTCCATCTCGCAAATTGTTGATACTCAAAATATGTTCTAAAACCTTTTGTCTCCTTCTGTCCATCTCGCAAATTATTGATACTCAAAATATGTTCTAAAATCTTTTGTCTCCTGTCCATCTCGCAAATTGTTGATACTCAAAATATGTTCTAAAATCTTTTGTCTCCTTCTGTCCATCTCGCAAATTGTTGATACTCAAAATATGTTCTAAAATCTTTTGTCTCCTGTCCATCTCGCAAATTGTTGATACTCAAAATATGTTCTAAAATCTTTTGTCTCCTTCTGTCCATCTCGCAAATTCGCGTCATAAAACGCTAGTTGTAAAACTTAGTCAAATAAGGAGCGCAACAAAGTATAAAAACGAAGGAACCTTAAGAGGATTGAAGTTCAACGGTTGGAAAAATTTATTTCCTAACTTGTGTCACTTCAGAACTGGAGTACTGAGACTGTGTAGGAGTGCTCATGTTGAGAAGAGACTTGTGATACAAAGTAGCGGCCAGTTCAAGGGTGTAAATACTATTATTTTTTGAATTGTTATTATTTGCGTTATTTATGGAAACAATACCTTAAGTTGGCAACAATAATCTTGAATTTATTTGATGGCTGAATTGGGAGGAAAATAATATTGCGACATCTATTAGATGTCTACGCCGTATACCAGTCAAGACTGACTAAGGCCGCTAAATCCTGAATCATGGTATAAGGGGATCCTAACTAAACATATGAAATAACGCTAGAAAGCTGATGAATGCTATGGCGTCTAAATTCAACCCTATTTGACCAAGCTACCCAATTATGATAAAAAATTAATTCGACTTGCTTCTACGATTCCAACTTAAACCAATATTGTTAATATCTAACATTTATATTTATTTATTAATATAATTGTAATACCACTATTGATTCTGATTTGTAACAGAATGCTTAAGCTACTTACCTTGGAATCAGATCAATGTATGATATTTGTTATTTATTTGTTGTTAATTAGCGAACCGGTTTAATTACCGCGCGTCCTGATATCTGTTTCATACAAACAACTGGAGGTTATTACCGCGGTTGGTTCACAGAACGCACACTGGTTCAGCCGGGCGATTTCCAAATATTTGGGGATGCCGTAATAAGATAAGGCGAACAGCCCACTTGGGTTTTTGTTCCTCCACGCTCCACTTTACACGCGCTGCGAAATTACTCATCTGTTACTCATCTTCAGGGTTGTGGATTGGTTAAGCTACGTTTTCTTTGTTATGGGGGTTAGTGACCTGTTCTTCAGATAAGAGATCGGTCGGGACTTACAGCCTCCAGGGCTCTGGAATTCATCTTTGTGTCTTAGGAAATGTCACTAAATCCCCTGGGTAAACTAGTTAGTTCTAGTTGTCCCAAATATTTGGTGACGACGCATACTCAAAACCCGATATACCTTTAGTCGCCCATTGCGACATGCTAGGCAAAAACCACAGTTGGCACGTTGGCACATTATTTTTAAGTCCTAGACCAACGTTGGACAATGGGCTGGGTTAGATGGAAAATTGTGAAACAGTAGTAACAGGTTAGCTCGTCGCCTACACAATCACATACCCAAAACCACATATACCATTAGTCGCCTCTTACGACATTAGCATGTCAATGCCAACATTAGCATGTCAATGCCAACATTAGCATGTCAATGTCAGTGCCAACTGTGTTTCTTGCCTAGCGGCAAGAAACACAGTTGGCACATCCTTTTTAAGTTCCAGACCAGCATGGGCCTGCAATATATGGAAGTGTAACCTCTATAATATGTAAAAGTGACCTGATAATTGTCAAAGAGAAAGGGATACGAACTCTTCAATATCGTATCGGAGATCGGACGATAATACCTACAGCGAGGACACTCGGGCGGTTATTATCACAGGACCGTAATTACTACAGGAGGCAGATAAGGGATAATTTCGAGACCATAGTACATAGTTATATGCAGACCCCAATTACTTGTACTGCAGGGAGGTTCCCGGGAGGTAACATCAAAGAAATGAGGTATTGCCCCCACTCCCTCCTAGATTACCTACATAGGTAAAATATGACCATAGCTTCATGAAATTATAATTCTACCGGATTATGCTTTGACGGAAAAAGGTTTCTTTTGTATGTACTCCGGAAGGCTTTTGAACGCGAATCCCGCGTCAAAGTTTACCTATGTTTAGATTTTTTTTTAGTTTGATTCCTTACCAGCAGTATTATATTAGGCTATGGGTTAAAAAAGGTATTTACTTATAAAAAAAAGAAGCTTTGAAGATTTTGTTGTATTACGTTTTGTTTTAATAATGAAAATAAGTTTTTTTAATAAATTGACAGACTGCAAACTCTGCAAAATATATTTTTGTTTTTTTTTGAGAGGACAATCGGTAGTTGGCTGAAGGCGGCCTTTACTACATACCAGGCTGAGGAGAGCGGGGAGCTCTCGGCCCTAATTTGAAAAATGTGCATACCACATAATTCCTTACTATATTAAACATATTTTTTACAAAATTATTACTGTTCCTGTATCTGTGTATTTTTGTACTATACATTGTTTCTGTCCAATGTTCCCACAAAACCAAGACTGAAAAAGCACACAAACTTCATTTGTATGCCATTCAGTCTTTCTTTCTTTCTAATAATATCTTTCATTCATTCAGTTCATTCAGTCTGTCGCTCGAAAGCGTTCTTTTATTTAAACTCTTTAAGTCGGACAAACTTGAACAATGTAAGCTACATAATAATAAGTTAACTTCTAGTATCGTCTATGCTCATTGCAACTAAGATGTAGGTACGTGCCTCGGATACTTCGAACAAGTTGCTTATTTGAAGCTTAACAACTCTTATAAAAGGGTGCTAGTATATAACTAAAGGGAAAAATCGCTAAATTTCACAAGTCACGAGAAGTAAATGAACTCTGATATTGTGGAAAGTAGCGAAGTGTTGTCCCGTCGAGTTTGGAACTCGGTCCGAAGTTTCGATGAGACTGCGATGTCACTGTACTACAGGGATTATGGCCATAGTAGAAACAGAAGAAAGTAGGTATTACTTCGGCCCCTTTAATATATTTTGAAGGAGTTTTAACAAGAGCGTTAGGATAGTGGGTTCAATCTTTGCGACGTTACAAATAGTTTTCGATGAAACTTGTAAATAAAAAGATATCGAGTGGACTTTGGTACATGACAGCCGTTTTGAACTATTAGAAGTTGTTAAGCGTTAAAAAGGGAATAAATACGCTTATAATATTTGTCCCATATCGGTTTGGGACTTAAAAAGAATGTGCCATCTGTGGTTCTTGTCTAGCATGTCGTAGAAGACGACTAATGGTGTATCGGGTTTTGTGTATGTGTGGGTGACAGGCTAGCCACTCGTCACTACTTTTTCACAATGTCCCATCTAACCCAGCCCAGTTTTGTTTTTGGCTGAATGTGGTTAAAGGGGCCTGCTGTCTCTTTGACTCTGCCTACCCCTTCGGGAATTATGGGCGCGATGTTATGTATGTATGTATGTATGTATAATATTTCATGCTATAAACAGAAAAGGGGAGACAAAATGAATGATAAATGCATAGCATCTTAAATTAATGTTTTTAGAGTAGGTACAATCAGGTATAACATTCTATCTTTCTACCACATTAGCGGATCTAACAACCTATTATAATGAGCCCTTTTCACATTAATCTAATTATGGCATAAGCCTATAAAATAATATTGGGAAATAACACCACAGACATATTTAAACACCCTAAACCCTGGCGTGATTCGCTCATTCTTCTCTATTCATTAGGTCAAACAATTTGTTTCACGGTATTTGATTTCAGGTCTTCTGATATTGCTTTTTAGTAAAACCGGCTTAACGAAGCAGGGAGTCGACGATATTTTAATTTGGTCAACCAACCGGGTGCGACGCGAAAGTTATTTCAATTTTGCGTTAAAACTTCAATTTCACGGCCCATTGGCTGCGAGCTTAAAGAGCGATCGGGAATGATTGCATACCAACTAACTACTTTCCTTTGTTTTTACTATGTCAGGGTCGATTCCAGACAGTCAGGGTGCTTACGCTAAGGGCATGACTTTCGAATGGCTACTCAATGTTACAACTGAGCCTTTTTCCCCGGATTACAAGCCAGATTTTTGTTACAAACCTCCTTTGTTGAATACCGCTGAAAAAGATGTCAGTACGAAGTGAAATGGAACCGAGTTTTTCGTATTAAGTTATCGACAAGGGCATCTGCATTATTTTTCTCGGAAAGTGGAATGAAATATGACTACTAAGGTATCTGGCAGGTAGAGTTTCATTAAGATGGATGACTGTGCTTATACAATATGTTTCATGTTCTGGGGTAAAATCTAGGTCATTCAGGTTTCTAAAAGCCTGGGAACATGGAGAAATTACCAATATCACCTGTGTGCCTGAGAAATTAATTTATGTTTCTTATATTATAATGGCGTAGCTACGAGAATGAGGGGATAATATATTATAACATCGTTCATGTTATATAATTGTATTATTAGTGTTAATAGAATAAGAAAACAACTTTTGCTTTTTTATCATTGTTTTAAAATAAAGGCAATTCACAAAAATTTGGGCCAATATGCTACATTAATATTAATGTTATTTATATTATTTCTTGTTATAACGACAACAGAAATACGCTTTCTGTGGCCGTTTCAACTCAATCTCAAATTAAAAATATCTTTATTTATGTAGGCCTAAAAAACACTTGTAAATCGTCAAGTAATAGGTACAAAAATATAGAACAATTTGAATCTAACACCGGTTCGGAATGTCGCATGTAAGAAACTCGGTAGTTACTTTTTTCAATCCCAGATTGAATATACAAATTAAAATGCACAGATTATATTAATATTTATACCAAGTCAATCCGAAACAGACCAGCCTTTGTCAACAACTGTCTACCTATTACGGTTCATGAGATACAGCTTACTGACATACAGAGAGAGATAGACAGACGGACAGTGAAGGCTTAGAAATAAGATCCCGTTGCCTACCCTTTTAGGTAGCTAACTTTAAAACGGTCTTTAAAGCAATCTATGTGATATTATTGTTCTAGTTTGTTTGGCAGAAGGGCATGAAGTTTTAATTTCGAAATTGCTCAAGTTTGCAGACGGTGCTCGTGAAAGTTGCTAATGACGTTGATTATGAGCTTACTGTTCGTTGCTTTCCATTATACTGCAACCTTAGTGGCTCTCACGTTTCTGTTTAAAGCAATTAATACTTTAGTGACAGAGTATAAGCCCTATATAGATAGAACTAGAGAAGGACCTTTGTTGGGAGGCTACTTTAGAAATTAATTTATAGAGAAGGGTTAATCAGCATGGTTCTTTTGATCTCATGGGATTAGTTTTGTGAAAAATAAAATAAAACAAATATAGTGTACACACGACAGCACTTCAGGCTAAACACTGCAGAGTCTCATTCCGTTGTGATAAGGGCTGTTTCGCAACAAAAATGTATAGCCTGATGTGCTGCCGTCTGTACCTACTTTTTTTGAAAATCTTCACATGGCTTGATACCCCAGTATTATAGGGAAGATGTAGTAGGTTAAAATATTAGATCATTGTTTTACGTAATTAATGTGTACGTTATATGTGCCATTTGAACGTCAGATTTCATTATAGATGTTTTGCTTCACCGCCAAACAAGTGCTATAAATCCGTACATTGGTTTAAAAAATTCAGAAGTACAGGTCCGGGTTTGTACCAGTACTCCTCGCATGAGAGGTACGTGCCTATACCATTGAGCTACCACCGCTCGTTAGCTTACTGCGTAGATACATGATACTATATATAAATAAATAAATAAATAAATATCCGACTACATCACATACATTGATCTGACTCCGAGGTAAGTAGCTTAAGCACTTGTGTTACGGATATCAGAAACAACAGTGGTATTACAAATATATACTTAAATATTGGATATTAACACCCAGACACAGAACAAACACAAGTATTCATCATACGAATGTTTGTCCTGGGTGGGAATCGAACCCACAACTCTTGGCGCATGGGGCAGGGTCACTACCAAATGCGCCATCGAACTAGTCAATATATATAACAAAATTACTCTTTAGTAATTACAACACAAGAGCCACAACCATCTATTCTCATTATTACAGTTTATTATACTTGCCTAAGCTGTTGTCAGAGTGTATATTAGCAACCTCATCAAACATACGCGATAGGTGGGTTACTCGAATAACTGTGTATACACAAACACATTAATTCACGAAACATGGTGGGTCGAATAACAAAACTGATAATGGGATAACTTTGCCAACAATCGCGCAGATTTAATCATACGCGTAGTATCGGTATTAATGTCTTCGTGCGATTTTAGATCTTATTACAACTGGGTAAGATTGAGAGTGGTGGTCTCAACTGAGGTAGAATGTACAGTCGGTTACAGAGATCATGTTTCAATGCATTTTAGGGTGAGGCTGTGCGAAGTAGGCTCGTGACGTAATAAAACAACTGTAAATAATAAATGATAAAAGGTGGATGTTTTAACTAGATTTTGTCCGTTGCCCCTTTGCATTTAATTTGGTTTGTTGAGAGAGAGACCATGTGCACCGGAATATTTATTTACGAGTACGTTTCTAGGATAAAAGTATCCCACGTCTGTTTTAGAGTTCAAAAGTTTGACTTACCAAAGTACATCAGTAGACGTAATAATATGTAATATCTAAATATGTCTCCATATTTTTACCTCGTAACTGACTTGAATTCATTCTAAGTACATAACATGACGCCTATAATGCCCGAAGGGTAGGCGGAGTCAAAGGGGCAGCAAGCCCCTTAACCACATTCAGCCAAAAATAAAACTGGGCTGGGTTAGATGGAAAACTGTGAAAAGTAGTGATAAGTGGCTAGCTCGTCTCTTACACAATCACACACTCAAAACCCGATATATCTTTAGTCGTCTTTTACGACATTCTAGACAAGGATACAGTTGGCGCATAATTTTTACGAATAGGTTCCAGACCAACATGGGACTCGCTAAATACCACGTCAAAATCGATACATCTCGTTGTTCCCGACTGTACTCCGACACAACTTGGCCATTAGCATTATGCTGTTGATTTACTAAACTAATTTTAGTTGGAAAATTCCTTAATGCTGATTGGACGTAAATTGTTCTTTGTGAACTGAATTAGAATTCACTGATTGGTTTTAAGGATTTAATTGCAAGAAACTTCGCTCCTATTTTAAGTGTCTTGATTGGCTTCGGCTTTGAAGTTTGTTTTTGCGGCTGGATAGCGTTTGGGTACAGAAAGTGTGGGGTTTGATTCTTGGTTTGGCTAATTAAAAAAATAACTGTTAACATGGGCATGGATTTAAATGTTTTGGGAGACATGGTCTTGAGGCCATATCATATCAAAATCGGTTCAGTTTTGTACACAAAAACGCATATTGCGTTTAAATTCCTTATGTGTTCTTAAATTGACAGTATCTAAGCATGGGTCGAATACCGCTAGGGACAAAAGTTCGTGTGATGAACTCGAAGATTTTTATTCGCGTCGATTACCATCGATAGAACAAGCATAATAGCTGTGGAAATAGAGAGCTAGTATGTACACTTAATTCATTTATTTAACCTCAAAGACACGTTTAGTTTCAAAATGGCGCTGTGTAATTTATGCACCGTTTGTTACTAGCATCACCGTTGTTTCCTTCCTAGTTCGTCATTAGCCACCAGCAGAATATCACGAGCAAACACCCGAAAACTATCGATGGCCAATCAATCTCCGCAGATTCGGCGAGGGCGCAATCAAGCGGCGTGATTACTGCCTTTGACACGGCGGCCATATTAAATTGCGCAGACACCTGTCAACGCTCAGATTGCGCCATATTGGGTATGCGGCGGGCTAAGTATTCGGTAGCAGGGGAAGGTTCGGAATATTAGACTGTTTGGTGCAAGTGTAGTTATATATTAGTAAGTTTTCGTAATTAAATTTGTAAATACATGCAAATAAGTAAAACATGTAAATTTTATCACATGATGTTCTTGCCATTTTTCGTCATAAAATGTGGCTGCCATTTTAATGATTTTCTTAGCCTACTTTCTAAGCATGTCCCATTTTGTTAAGGGACTCAAAAATAATGTACTAACTGTGGAACATCGTAAAAGGCGACTAATGGCGTATCGGGTGTTGGGTATGTGATTTTCACAATTTTCCATGTTGAATAAGTTTAAGCAACTCTTCGCTCCTGGAACTCTGTCTACCCCTTCAGAATTGCAAGCGTGATGGTATTATATTATGTTTTAAACATGCTCCGGTTATCGTTCTTATGCACAATATGCAAATATGCCTATATAAAATGTATTAAATAATATAAATTGGTTGCAAAATCTCTCAAGTAAGATAAAACTATGCTGTTATTTTTTTTATTTAATATCTTTTAAGTAATCTCACCATAATACATTGAATACTTGAGGCAGCAACATCGAGCGTGTCGTGACATCGTGCCACGGCTTTCCCGCTCAAATCCGCCATTTGAACGCGCCAGTTAAATAAATCTAATGCAACAACGGAACGTCGCGACCGTGCAAAACTATAAATTATTCATTCCCGTGCAACGGAACGCAACTAGGGCTGTCTCTGATTTCCCAAGACGGGTCGTCATTTGCTATTTCCAAGATAGGTTTGTCCAATTACGCTCAAATATTCGGTTGTACTTACCTGTGGCTTGGACCTGAAGTAATGAAATTTATATCTCACTTTATTTTCCAATGCATTTTCCGGCATGAAATGTTGCTGTCCTAAGGGCCGTGTTTATTAACATTTTTGAGATTGTAACCCTCATTCCTAAACCACTTTTGCGCTCCCAAAACTTTTAATGTTTCCCTGCGTAGAGTAACGACCCATTAGCAATATTGATTTTGCAGATAGGAGCTCGTAGGTGGTTTATTAAAAAATAATTCGTTTGTCATGTTTAAATAAAGTGCTTGTTGATATAACGGCTGGAATAAGTGTAAGTTTGAGAAAATGCATCTGGTTTCTTGTAACAAAGGCAAATTAAATTCAAATATTACAAGTTTTTGTGCAGGGGAAATATGGGATTAAGATTTTAGCGTACTAACGGGGATAATTCGTTATAGTTAAACGATAGCAAATATTATTATCAATGCAAGTCGTTGAGTTACTGAAAATTAGAAACGATAAAGTATTTTACATTAAATCTAATCTGTTCCATGTTGGTCTGGGACTAAAAAAGAATGTACCGACTGTACTGTGTTTCTTGCCTAGCATGTCGTAAAAGGTGACAAAATAATGGTGTATGGAGTTCTGGATTTGTGATTACATAGGCGACGAGTGGCTCGCTCGTCACTTCTTTTTCACAATGTTCTATCTAACTGAACTAAATTTTTGGCTGAATGTGGTTTAAGATGCTTATCGCTCTTTGGATTCTGCCTACCCCTCCGGGAATTATGGGCGTGGTATAATGATGATGTTCCATAATGACCGCACACAGTTGATTGTATTAACTGTTGGAGTAGTTGATTGATAGATCGAAGTAATTATTTTTACCTGTCAAATTACCGTACAACACCAAGAAAATCTCGATGTTAGTATTAATTTTTCGATATTATTTTAATGATTACGACGCACTCAAGAGCTATTCAAAATAATTAAACTTTTAACATGTTCACATATCTTGAACTTTTTAATTTAATACTTATAAATACTTATGGGTTTGTAAACAACCTAAGTAAAGCAAGCTAACTTCGCGTCTGACATTAAGACTTTTTTTTGACAGGCCCGTTGGTCGAGTGGCAGCGAAACCAAGGGTCGCGGGTTCAAATCCCTCTAGGGGCAGATGTATCGTGTGATGAACATGGACATTTGTACTCGGGTCATGAATGTTTATAAACATATTTAATTTTATGTATAACCATTCACCTTGTATCCGTAGCACAAGCTTATAAGCTTAGTTTGGAACTGTGGAATTGGTGTGTCAGTCTGGAGATTTTTTTTAAAATTTTTTTGTCTAAGAAGGAATACGTCTCCTACACAGCCGCAGCGCTCCACATTGTTAATTAGGTCGGTGAAACAATTGAGCACAAAGCTGTTTGCAAAATGGGGCGCGGCTGGCGCAAACAGGGCTCTGCTTAACCTGGCTGGGGGCTGCTCATACAGTGCATATATTATGAGTATTCCTTAAGATTAATACCTATAGACAGGGCATAGATTGAGTAATGTCTTTGTTAGATATAAAAAAAACTGCCGATATTCATTTTGTATGTACGACGTGCAGTGTCTGTTTATCCTGACTAATATTTTAAATGCGAAAGAATGACTGGCCCTGGCCCGTTGGTCGAGTGGTCAGAGACTCTGGCTACGAAACTAAGGGTCGCGGGTTCGAATCTCGCTAGGGGTGAATATTAAATTTGATGGGTTACTACCTTATTCAGATACTTATCGCTGCGTAGTCAAGCAGTACTTCTTCCGGGCGGTTCAGCCCACGCCATGTTGGCTCAAATCATCTTGTCGGGCGATAGTTTGTAGGCTTTATTAATTTGTATGTCCAGACCCCTCAGGGCGCCGATGAAGTGATTAGGGAGGTCGTTAAGGTGAGGGCGAGGCGAGTCAGCGTTACTTGCATCTTTGAGTAGTCTGCACACTCATTTGGCACCGGAGGTTATCGTTTGTGTCTATGGACGGTAGAAAAGTGGCCTGATAAACCTGTGCTGTGATATGCTGACTCTATTATTAGATGACATAAGTGTTCTAATCTTGACTAATATTAGAAAGCTGAAGAATTTGTTTGTTTGCTTGAACGCGCTGATCACAGGAACTACCGGTTCGATTTGAAAAATTCCTTCAGTGTTAGGTAGCCCATTTATCGAGAAAGGCTACCGACCATATAACATTAACCATAAACGCGGGTGAGACCGCGGGCACAGCTAGTGTTTCATATTTCGACGATAGCAAAGCGACATATACCTAGAAAGCCAGTTTCAGAATAAAACCCTTAGCACTCTTCATCATCATCATCAGCCTGTTGCAGTCCACTGCTGGACATAGGCCTCTCCAAATGTTCGCCACTCTAATCGATTTTCGGTTTATTAGCATACTTAGGCCCGAGTTCACCAACAGATGGTTAAATTTTAATCAGCTGTTTAAACCGTAAACGACTGTTTAACAATATTTTGCTGTTCACCACGCACTAACCATTGATTAAGTACTGTAATCGAGTGATTAACTTAAACGAAGTAGCCAACTCAGTTTAACCATTGGTTTACGCTTCCTGACGTGGCATTTTGCATTGTGCATCACTTCTGATTACAAAATAAAAATGCAAGACGCTTTGAATTATATCTTTGAAGAGGATAACGTGTTAGATGATTTTGAAAATATAGAAAGAATTTTTCGCACTCCACGTATATTCCAAACACGGCGCAATTATTTTGAGGAATACGACGAGAAAGCATTTGGTACCAGATTTCGTTTATATAAACGTAGTGCTTTGGAATTACTTGATTTAATTGAAAGGAAGTTGGAAACAGATTTCTCGTCACTGGTGAAATTTACATTACTTCTTCGTTTTTCTGCCATAATTACTGATTTAATAAGTATGAAAAAACTAACACGATCGATTCAACAAGTTTGGTAGTTTACAGTTTGACATTGACAATGAAAAGTGATTGACGTTGACATTCAACATTCACACAATAATGCTAAACCATTCGATCATTCGGTCGTTTTCGACTCACTCATTCAAAAACGTTTGGTTACTTAACCGTTGGTTAGAAAAAAATGGTGAACTCTAAAAAAACGCGGTTTGTTTATACAACTGTTTAATACTAACAGGACGGTTACGTAATCAATGATTAAGTTGTAGTTGGTGAACTCGGGTCTTATACAGTGAAAATTTGCTTTGTAATTATAAACAATTCATAGTTATTGTAAATACTACTGGTATATAATTAGTACAGCAGTATTTGTGCTTCTAAACTTTGAAGATAGTGCTAGGATAGTTAGTTTGATCCCAATTTTTCTGGCGACAACACCTAAGGCGATGGAGAGAGGTTAAAAAAATATATCCCGACCAATCCATCTTGGTCGGAGCGGGGTCCTTCTATACGAAAAACCTTGAGAGGCCCACACACTACAAAATGCGGTCCGTCAACAAAAATCTTTCACATGAGTGGCAGTTCTTGATTGCATTATAAACTGAAATATGCCGGGCATCGATCGGACGTCATACTTGCACTGACACGCGCCGCTGTGAAATGTAAAAATGGCGGCGAGCTATAAATACTTGATCACCCAACGAGCTATGAATATTACTTTATTACGATGGGGCGATTCTCTAGTGGCTATCTTGTCGAAGAGGTTGGCATAGTCTATGGAGCAATAAAGATCCTTAAACCATATAAGTAAAATTGAGTGGATTTAAATGGAAAATTGTGAAAAAGTAGCTAGCTCGTCGCCTATTTACAAAATTTAATAAATAAATAATCGCTTTTTACGACACGCAAGAAATACAGTTGGCATTCTTCTGACAGTAGAAGTATTTTGATAACATATAAAAATATGTCCAGTGATTGATTGTATCAACTATAATATTGTCCATAATGACCGATCTCATGACAAAAAATAACCGAGCCTCAAAGTTAGGTTAACCCAAGTTCAGACTATTATGAATTAACGCCAAGCGGGTGTTGTCCGGTCAATAAAGCTAGTGTGTGATAATGGCACGTTTTTGTCCCGTCTCGTGGGCGTTATGGTGTTGCTGTGGTGTTGGAGTTTTTAGTGGACCCAACTAATGTAATAAACCGGACCTGAATGTTTGCATACTTTAGGGTTACCCTTTCAACTGGTAGGTAGCTCGTACGGATAGTTACGTATTAACGGAACCGCAGGGCGTCTAGAGAAATTAATGAAATAAAATACATAGTTATGTATTGCTACAAATACTTATAGCACAAGCTTATAAGCTTAGTTTGGAACTAGGGAATTGATGTGTCAGTCTGCAGAATTTATTTATATTTATTTATTTATTCAATAAAAAAAAAACTTACATTTACGGCGAATATAACTTATGGACATTTTTATCCATATATGTTGAGGTATATGGCCTAATTGTCAAGAAATGTTAGAATAGATTGAATTTTACGATTTCACTATTAGAACACATAAATTACAGGAATAGCAAATTAGATTAGATAATTATGAAATAAAAAACATGACATAACTTGACGCCCATAATCCCCGGGTAGGCAGAGTCAAAGGGGCAGCAGGCCCCTTTAACCACATTCAGCCAAAATAAAACTGGGCTGGGTTAGATGGGGCAGCAGGTCTCTTTAACCACATTCAGCCAAAATATAACTGGGCTGGGTTAGATGGGGCAGCAGGTCCCTTTAACCACATTCAGCCAAAATAAAACTGGGCTGGGTTAGATGGAAAATTGTGAAAAAGTTGTGACAAGTGGCTAGCTCGTCGCCTACACAATCACAAACCTACAACTTCATATACCATTCGTCGCCTTTTACGACATGCTAGGCAAGAAACACAGTTGGCACATTCCTTTTAAGTCCCAGAGCAACATGGGACAATGAAATAACGTACCTTTTTTTAGTTTCCCTGTTTAAAAGCTACACATCCTTGCAATATCCTTAATGCAAAACTAGCCTTGTTAAGAATACAGGATCATGGGCCAAATGGACCTATGGACAACGAGACGTAACGCAAAGAAGATGACGGGTTGGTGTGAAGGTAAGATGATGAGTTCTGAATGGCAAAAGCGTTTTATCCTTAAAGCCAACATCTCGATATCATAGTCGTAATGGCGGACACAGAAAAAGATGTAAAAAGCTACAGGTGGCTCCGACTTAGCATAATGGCGTTCGAGCCGTCTCAATGGTTTTATTCTTGCGACGTGCGCTCAAGTTAGCCGCGCTGACGGGAACAGATTTTACTTAGAAAGGAACACTTTGGTAAATTTTGCTTTTGTGCCATGTTGAATCTGACTCGAGTTTTAAAGGTAGTAGTGTTAATTCAATTCAAATTCAAATTCAAAATATCTTTATTTATATGGGCTTTAAGAAAGCACTTATATATAATCAATATACGAATTTTGAATTTATATACTTTATATACAGGTACAGGGATAGGCAGAATCCAAGGATCCAATTAGTTCCTCAAACCATATTCAACCAAAAGTATGATTCACTTGAGTAAAATAGGAAATTGTAGAACAGTAGTGATTAGTTCGTCGCCAACGTACCTATTCACAAACGAAATACTCAGTACACTATTAAACGCCTTTTAAGATATGTTAACAAAAGTCGCTAGGGAAGTGGCGTGAAGTTATTTAGTACTGACTAGCAACAAAACGCAGTAACCAATTCTTTTGAATGCTGATTCCAACATGCTTGTGGTAAATGTGATTAAATTTATTCAGGATCTTCACCATCCAATGTCTAATCCTCATATACATACATACATAACGTTATGCCTATAATCCTTGAAGATGTAGGCGGAGTCAAAGGGGCAGCAAGCCCATTAACTACATTCAGCCAAAAATAAAACTGGCTGGGTTAGATAGAAAATTGTGAAAAAGTAGTGACAAATGGCTAGATTGTCACCTACACAATCACATACCCAAAATTCGAAGTACTACTATCGCCTTTTACGACATGCTAGGCAAGAAAGACAGTTGCCACATTCTTTTTAAGTCCCAGGCCAACATGGGACAAATCGTCATATAGGATCCGGAATTTAGGTATTGCTAACGAACTATCATCGCTGTTTCACTAGTCTTTAGTCCAGCAGCCCGTAACCAAAAAGGAGTCTCCTGCGCAAATAAGCGGTAAAATAATTAAAGAACCGTTGTAGTGGGGTCTCGTTAGCGTACCTGTTCACCAGTGACTACATAATTGGAGAACGTTGCTCCACTTTAGCGGTGAGCGCTTGTGTAAACACAGCTAAGCTAATTCTATTATGTCACTAATGAACAAACTTTCAACGACCTACCTGTTTCGCGTCCTGGGCGAGGTTTGTTGTAAATTTTAATAGAAGTTTAACAAACGTAAGCAAAAATGTGGCTTATTACGGCCTACGGGTAATTTTGGGCTCTTTAAAAGCTTGAAAGAAGTTGGCGAGGATGGAACGCCTCTGTCGTTGCAAATGTCTATTGAGAGCATACTATCGTATATCGTTGGCTTGTTTGTAAGTAAACAAGTGATCTAAAATAGTTTAATACCATGCTCATTTCAGCTATTCTTTTAAAGGGAAAGTGCGTCTGTTGGTTTAGGTTATTTCACTAACAGGCAATTTCATATAGTATCAAAGGTCTGTTATAGAGTTTATACGTTTAGCTTCTTCCTTTTATTGTAATTTTCAAAAAACTTACCTCCAAGTTGCGTATTTTATCTTCTTTTTTGGTTCATTAATGTGATTTTTAAAACCAGACATACTTGATGTCTTATACTTAATTAACATTGTTTGTTGCATCATTCTTATTCTACAGTGCTGTGAGCATGTCCAATCCTTTTAGATAAGACAAAGCAAGAAAACTAGACACTTTAAAAATCACATTTGTTTTCGTCAACTTACACTCGTCCTCACAATATTAAACATACTTTAGCTCCACAAAGGATAATGGAAATGCCAGTTGCAAGTTGGAATACAAAAATCAGACATTTGTGATTGAAAAAGCAATCTAGCGCTATAATGTAAGCTTTTGAGAGATCACGACTGCAATTGAAACTCAGATCAAAAGAAACAACCGCTGAAAAGTGGAAAAAAAACCGTGAAATCCTACCCTGCGAATGACAAAGGCCAACTATTACTACTCGCAGCCCGTAGCGGTTAAACCAGAAATAATATCTACGCGGTAACAGCTACTAAAATGAAATCTAATGCTAGAGAGAGACGGCGATAGAAAAAGACGGTGAGCGTAAGTGAAATAAAAAGTCATATAAAATGAGTGCTGCTACAATGACGCTCGACATTCGTAGCGCTTGTAGCATACGCTACGTTTTACCGTAGCGCGCTATGTGAATACTAATAATGTTTTGGGAGTACCCCGCGTACTTTTGTAGCATTACTACGGAATATGTAATGATACCATAAGAGCTCGATGGTGTATTGGTTCGTGCTATCGACGTTGAATCGCAAGAGACAAGATGTATCTCCGGCTATGATTACTCTGATGTGTTTAATATTAATACTAGCCGATTCCAGAATGTACCTTGGCACTTCTGTACAATTTTAGAAGTATTGCATTTTGATAGCTTAAAAAAACGTTATATGACTGGTACCTTTACAGTTGGGCTTTTAAAAATTAAGATCTTGTTTGTATTTAATTACAAAATGTCGATGATATTGTACAAGAACACAACAAGTACATTTGTATGCTCAACAACAGACCGCTGGCATACTTACGGTGTTTATAAGTCGAGTAATATTTTTTTAGGTAGCAAAAGGCCCAATTACAGGTACGTGACTAATAACGGGTACGTAGAGATACACGTAGCTATGGGGAAAACGGGATATAATAGGCCACAATCGGGCCTGTAATGCGCGTTCGGTTTTTACCGAGCACAGGGGATTTCGTACGTGGATTTATTCGAACGATTATATTCTTACTTGGTACTTTTCCATTTTCATTCTGTTAATATTTTGTAGGGTTGTCAAATGGGGAATCATTAAAAAGTGTTGTTGGCTTATCTTTCTATTATATTTTAATACATTATTGGTATCTAAGAATGGGTAATATTACCAAGAAGTTGTTTTGAAATTTGATTTTGTACGATATTTTGTTGTCTATTATTATTAATAAGACAGGATGTAAAAAATATAGTATTGGATAGTTCTCAACAAATTATAATACATATGTTATATGTTCGTAAAGCTCGTTCGTAAACTGGACTCGTTCCTAAAGCGTTTTTATTTCATAAAGTACAATATTAATGGAACAGGAAATATATTTCAAGAAATTAATCATAAAATTTTATGTTGAAATATAAGAAGCGCGACTAAATATCGGGAATTTTGATATTGACAGCATGAATGGAGCCGAAAACTCCTATTTCCTCCGGCAGATCTTCAATTTCAATGGAGAACAGTGTACGTAAAACATTTCCACCCGGCTGTCATTGCACACATGTACATGTGTGTACATACGGCACGCCAACGGCGGGAGCCCCCACTGACAGCGCCTGTCACCGCCACGACCCCCCCTCCTCCCCGCCGTACCCCCCAGCTCCCACGCGATGTTGTTTTTTCCGCACTTTTTTATTTTTCACAGGCGAGTTAACATCGTCACGTGGATCGGAGGGAATATTTTTTTTTGATAAAAATATAAAACCTTCGTGGGCATATGCGGTTTTCGAAAGGTGGTTTCGTGTTCGGGGAAAGTTATTCTGGAATTGCAGCGATGTTTGGCTTTGCCTTTTATATTGGACAGAATAAAATGAAACGACGAAGATAAACTAAAGACCTACATTTCTATCAATCATTAAAGATCATCAAGGATTGGTGTCCGATAATTATGCCTTGCTACAAAAATGTATATACTACTTCGTTTAAACGCAGTTTGTGGGAGGAATTGTACATAATGTATGTAATAATAATTTCTGTTTGTTTTTCAATTAACTTAATAGGCAATTCTTAACATTCTATTATATAAAGAAAGTGTACAAAATGTTGTCTTAGAACGTGTTTTGTTTTGGAAAAGCAAAGAAAAGAGACAGTTGAATTACATTTGCATTCATCTTATTTCTCTTTGGAGGTCTGAAAGCATCTTAAAAGCCTTGTAAAGATTAGATTACTGTGTTCTGACCAAAACCAAAGAAAATCTTTAAGCTAATAATTCCCCTACACTTATATTTGGCCATGATACTAAATTTAGCCAGCTTATTATTAAAGTAGGTAACTAAAATGACTTTCGCGACCCCTAGACAAAGGAATTAGATTTATAGAGACATGTTTAAACATCTACTGGCCGAAACCAAGGGTCGCGGGTTCGCATCCCGCTATGGGAAAATATTTCGTGTGATGAACATGGATATTTGTACTCGAGTCATGGATGTTTCTAAACGTATTTAAGTATGTCTATCCGTTCAACTAGTATCGATAGCACAAGCTTATAAGCTTAGTTTGGGACTAGGGAATTGGTGTGTCAGCCTGAAGAATTTTATTTATTTATTTTTCTGAATGTTCATGTAATTTCACGATGTGGTTGTATAAATGACCAATTAGTATTTTGACAAGTCCAGAAGTACTTAGATTTCATCTACCACTCATTGCAAGTAAACTAAGGCTCTTTGTCCTTATTTTATTAACTATAGGTACCCAAAACGCCTTCCAGAAACAGTGTAGCGAAGCATCGCTGACACACATTGACCGCCGTGTTTTAACGCATGGCCGGCCGGTGTCCTGCCCCCATTCACTTAACGAAGATTAATGCGGCGATTTGTCTGGCGGATAACAATCTGCTCCGATCCGCGCTTATGACAGCGCTGACCGCTTCCTCCGCAGCCCGACCGTTGGACAGCAAGCGGAGCGTACACTTGCCGATTGTATAGCGCTGACTACAATTTGTTCTTCGGCTGGGTTGATAGATGTAGTTTGATAAGTAGTTATTGTTTGCAACAGTTACGTTCAAAAATAATTCGTTGCGATCCGCGCCTATGACAGCGCTGACCGTTGCCTCCGCAGCCCGACCGTTGGACAGCAAGCGGAGCGAACAATTGCCGATTGTATAGCGCTTACTACAATCTGTTCTTCGGCTGTGTTGATAAATGTAGCCGTTTGATAAGTAGTTATTGTTTACAACAGTTATGTACAAAAACAATTCGCTCCGATCCGCGCTTATGACAGCGCTGACCGCTGCCTCCGCAGCCCGACCGTTGGACAGCAAGCGGAGCGTACACTTGCCGATTGTATAGCGCTCACTACAAGTTCATTTTTTCTGCTCATTGATATCCGGTAATAGGCAGGTACATGCCCCCTACTATACATAAAACAATTACATATAATACAAAAAAATATCATGATGCACTGATTACGAGCTACCGATTCGTTTATTCGGACAGCAAACAGAGCGTGCATTCGCCGATTAGACATTGGTGACTACAATAGCTTTTATTCGTCAATGGATGTATCGACGATAGGTACGTCGATATTCCTAACAATATTTACGTAAAAAATCAATCGACCGCATTGCATTCGATTTGTCATGGAGATACTATTGCGCGTCACACCCTGAACTATATTTGTTCCGGGATAAAGAAACTGTAAGCGTATCACACTTCAAATAAAGTTACTTTCCCATTTATAACATAAGTAAGTATGACGCCTTGATAAAGATGAATCCATCAACATTTTTACGCCTGCAACAATCCCATACATACAGATGTAGAATTCGAATATCCAAATGATTTATCTCTCTATTATTTCACACATTCACCCGCCTCCAATGAATTCCATTTCAATAAAACATTATATCAAAGAAGCTTTTGATAAATACCGAAATTATTCTGTGGAATAAAAAGCGGAACGGAGCGAGCGAGCAGATAAGCGGCGCTAAGCGAGCAGCCGCTCGCGATAAGATTTAAAAATGGCGGTCCCGATGGGTGATTGATCACCGCATGTGAACCGAGTGACGGTTTAGTTATATTTTACTTTGAAAGTGAAATAATAAAAGTTGAAATTGAACAGATACTTTAGTAAAAAAAGATAAAGAAATAAAGCGAGAGGCGAGAGACAGGTTAAGAGAGAGAGAGAGGTATAGAGAGAGAAGACGGAGAGATCAATGCAGCATCGGCGTTGTTGTAAAGAGATTTCAAATTTCGGAACCAATTAGCAAAACCCGTTTGATGGCCTTTTTTCTACAAATCTGTTTTTTAGACGTTTTTAATTCAAATATCCATGGTCTGAGCGGACCCAGACGAAGCACTGGACATAACGCTAGGAAGATAATGAGATATTCAATTGTGCTAAATGAAAGTAAAAACAAATAGTTTCAATAAACTGTGTAGACAAAAAGACGACGGAAGCGATATGTCAATACGAGCAAATCTAATTTCTCTCGGAGATCGAAGTAATTGGACAAGCGGAAGCGAGCCTCATTATCTCGAGTCCATCAGCGCCTTGTTAGGTCCGACCCGATCCGACAATCGCCAAGACCGTTCCGACCGATAAAATAAAACCCCACTTGATGACACTCTGAGCTGAACAGCTTAATGTATTGAAACACTATTGCGATGTTTAAATGAGTGGAAACAAATTGAGGGTTGAGATCTTTCTATGGATCTTGTTATGCATTAAAGATCCAACCATGGTTTATCCGTAATTGGAAAATTTCTGATATTGTAAGTAACAGTACTGCAAACATAAATTTAAGTAAATACCTCAATAACTTTCCAAGTCAGTATGATTAGATTAGATTTTAAGAATGTATCTAAGTATAATTTTCATTTACTCGAAAATCTAACACTGTTGGTTGGATCTTTTATGCATAATAGTGTCCATTTTATCTTGATTGGTTAGTGGCAGTAGTACATCACTTAAGTTACAAGTTACAACATAATCCATCCTAAGTATTCTACAATATAATGTCATAGTATAGTAGAATCAACGAACAAAGTACTAAAGGTTTTCAAAGCGATTTTAATTCGAAATTATATCATAATCCTTTATATAACGTTCGGTCTGGTAATAATATAGTGTAATTTTTGGTAGCTTTAATTCTACTACGAAATAATATTACATCGAATTTGAATAGACCTGAAAAGCCTTAAACGTCTCTAATAAAATCCGAGGGTGGGCGCCATTTTTTGACAGGTCTGATTTTCCAAGGCTGAACTTAATTCTACCCAATCGTACGTACTGTTCGTTCGAAGTAATTTATTTCTGACTTACTTGTGATTTGTAAGAGACCAAGTTGTCAATCAACCAACAGCTCTTTTTAAGTAAGTAGAGATCTCCCATATTATGCTCTCGAATAGTGGATTGCTTGTTCTACACGGGCATCAAACCTATCATATAACCGATAAGGAGATAGCTACACCCTTCTTGCAAATCTTGAGGCACTTAAAAACACCCCCCTCGACAAAGAGAAGGGCTCTCAGACCAGAACAAGAATAAAGAAAGCATCGCAAATCTTTAGCGGCGAGCTGAGAATCCTTTTTCCAAGTCGGCTATAAAGCTTGCCGTGCAATCGGCAGGATCTTTGAATCCCGGCAACTCATTAAGGGAATTCGCAACCGAAGCGTCGTGTGGTCGCATCTCATTTGAGCGCTCCGCACGAATAGCATTAGCGAAGGCGTCGGCGATGCCGCCTCCGGATAGGGGTGACAAAGAAAGGAATTGCTTAAGAATTGGACGAATGAAAAATCTACGCGAAAAAAGGTATTCCACCGTTGAAAAAAGAAAAGCTAGCTAATGTATTAACTTTGAAAATAACATTGACAATGTTGATTATATTTCAACTGTCTTATTTTCATCCGGTGAACTGAATTAATGAAAACACTGACGGCAATTGCTTCAAGGTATTAACTAGACTCGCTAAATACAGCGAATCCCGATCTGAAAACGAGACTTAACGTTAGACTCAATAAATAACAACAACTTGTCTTGGAAATAAGTGGTTTTCCTTAAAAAATATATCTAGCGTGTTACCACTTCCTTTCGATAGTATTAATATTTCTAAAGCGGCAGTGTTATCTATTATCGTTTTGTATTTACGATTTGTTCGTAATTTCTATGTTTTTATGATTCGAACATGTTTTCTGTACTGTTATGTAGATTTTGTTCTTATACAATAAGTTCTTATTAAATTTCGAAAATTGTACTTTGTAACGCATATGATATTTATATTTATTTTAACTACACTTACCTCCCTTAAACTATGTTTAAAATTTAAACTTTAAACTACAAATAGCTTAAGAAAATTCTATCATATAAATTACCACTGCTTTCCAACTGTAGTGCATCTTTCGTCTATGAGCAGAAAAAAATATATTACCAATGCCCAACCCTAACTCTGATACACTCAACCAAATGTAAATTCATAGCAAGAGGTCCCGCCATTAAAAGAAACAGACCAGCATTGATTTCAACCGGGTTACTGAATACCTGATGGGTTCTACGTCTGAGGATATTCCTCGCTTCGCGGGAATCTCAGGACTGGCCCGCAACTGGTTAAGGATTTCTATATATAATACACGTATTCCGTGAATCATTTACTTAGTTACCTACAATGCTGGTCTTTAGGGAACGAAGGGGAGGGGTCGAGGGGTTACACGAATCGAATATGCTGTAGGACTTGTCTGATATCGGGATGAGTGGAGCAGATATTAATTTGTAGATACAAGTGGAGTGAAGTGGAGTGAAGTGGAGCAAATTAATATCTGCTCTACTTATCCCGACACCAAACAATTTTTATTTTTGGTGTTTGATCGTCAATTAAAATAGATTATTAAACGTTGCTATTCCTAAATTTTCTGTTAATTATATTTACAATTATGCTTAGAATGTCGTAAAAGGCGATTAATGGTATATGGGGTTTTGGGTATGTGATTGTGTAGGGGACAAGCTAGCAACTTGTCACGACTATTAATTTTTGATGTAACCAAGCCCAGTTTTATTTTTGGCTAATTGAAGTTAGAGGGGCCTGCAGCCCCTTTGACTTTGCGTACACCTTCAGGGATTATGGGCGTGGTGTTATGTATGTTATGCAATCATGCTTCAATAGCGAAATGGGCTGAAATTTGTCACATCTAACTTAAGGGGAAGGATAACTATTACCCGTTCATCATGTTTCTGTGGCATACACTTGGGGTACATTCCCCTTTGGCTTCATTTGGCTGAAATCTCCATGGTTATTGACAGAAGATACTTCATAATAATAGGTTAGTTTGACGTAGATTTCTAAAATAATCCATGGTTTATTGCCACATTGCTTTCCGGGACTTCTCTAATGTATTCCTTACATCAAACAAAATATAATGAAGAATGCTTCGA
Organism: Glyphodes perspectalis; assembly: GCA_951394215.1. NCBI lineage: Eukaryota > Metazoa > Arthropoda > Insecta > Lepidoptera > Crambidae > Glyphodes > Glyphodes perspectalis. The sequence goes on along the minus strand of OX596200.1, from coordinate 17,261,968 downwards.
ATTCTTCCACTCAGGCACCGTTCCCCTGGGTTATCGCTGTCTTGTAAACAAATAAGGGCAAGTAATATCCCGGCCATACATCACGCCGCATCCCGGGACTCTTCCAGCGCCTGGAGCCGACAAATTCTCAATTAAACGGGTGCATGATTAATGGGCTGAGCCTTAATGAAGTAAAGCAAAATGGGCTATTAAGACACATTTAAAATTATGTAAATTTTTTGGAATGTATGATGAGCTAAAGAAATGTTTTGTTGTGGTAGTTTGACAACTCTTTGTTCAGAAAACTTCCTTAAGCACAAGAAATTCAATATCATTTAATCATGTTTGTAATCAGGGTCTGCTTGGGGCATGATCCAGGATTTAGCGAGCCTGGTTATTACATCCGAGCGTCAGCCATGTGAATTTCGTAACCATCATCACCAGCATCAGACATATTTGATCACGGTTACATGTCCTTAGATATTTATGATGATAAATTTCTATAGCATTTATTTATTCCCTACCAAGCTAATGGTATTAATTCGCACCTGAGTACGGTAACTCTGAAGTTTAAAAATTCAGCAGTAAATATATGTCCGTATTTCAACCCTTGCATTGAGGTACTGCTCTGCAAATAAGTAACCATTCCAGAAAATATTTTATTACGGCACCTGCCTTCAAAGCTGAGGAAGGATATGGTATAAAAAAATACGACTTAGTCTAACAGACAATTTGACTGCTAAATTAAACAAGTTACCCAACAAATTTGTGAAACTTGCCAGATCCAGTGGGACGATTCGTGTTGATAGCTTGTTTGGTTTTAAATAATATGCAAATGGTGAGATTGGGCCCGCCAATTTGGCTTATCGGGCTAACGAGGCTTGAGATCAACAAGGCAATTAACAACTGCCGCCTCTGTCTTAAGACAATAATTAAATATTTTATCGCGACGATTCCGAGAGTTTTTGTCTATTTAGGAGATTGAATTTTTTTTTTCTGTGATGCTTAATGATATTTGGCAAGGGACGAATGGCCAGTAGTTAAAAAAGTGACGGATCTGGCCCTGAATTTTTTGGGTAGAATATCAGCAACAGCATGCAGAATTGACCTTTGAGTATCTGTTACAATTAGTTTTAAGAACATACTGTATATCATAATAATTTATTATTGTAAATATATGTCAGTTGATGTAAATAAATAAACAGTCACAGACTTGCTGTTGCTGTGGTGGTGTGCTAATATTCGTTCACTTATTTTTGATTTCTTGATTATTATTGATGTTTTATCGACCATATCTGGCACAGTATCATAACATTATATTATCAAATTCAAGCAATGTTCAAGATTGTCAATTCTTGGATAGGTGGCTAACATGTGGTTGAATATCTCGCATGAAGCACGTTGGCCTCGAGTGCTAAGCTAAAACTATTTTTGCTTTTACCCTTTTCTCTTGCACTGGAGCATCCGTTATTCTGAGAATACCATTGGCTACCAACATAGAGATTCTAACAGGAAATTAAGAAATTTCTTTAATTAGTTTTACCAAGACTTTCATTTCACGCGAAAATCTTACACGTCAAAGAGGCACACACCAGCAGAAGACATCTAAGAGAATAAACTGTAATAGTATGAATATTGCAGTGTTCTAAGAATAATCGTCGGGATAAACCAACATTCTATTCTGAAATATCGATTCGACCCGGAGACTGCTTAAGGTCAGGTCTGGTTCAAGCCGCCTTATTCTTAGAGCTTTGCAGATTGGGACACAGCTTACATATGAGCGACAGTATATTAGCGAATGCTTGAGCTATCAGTCTGCGACCTCCTGCCTCTATCGCCGATTGTCAAAGACTGTCAAAGATTGCACCATCTGTCAAAGACTGTCATCGAATGTCAAAGACTGTTACCGACTATCAAAGATTGTCACTGACTTATCACAGAATTATGAGATTGTCAGAGACCGTTTGCAACCATCGGTGATCTCTGGCGATGATTGACCCTGGCTTTGCTTTTATAAGTTATGTACACAATTTACCTCACATGTAGCTATTCGTTTCTGTATACGAGTACTATGTACATATTATACTATTCATGACCAAATATAACCTTCTGCAGACAAGGTCTCCTAGATTGACACTACATCAAATGTCTGGGGACGAAAAATTAGCTACCCAGACCTAATTCTAAGGAAGAAATACGATCTATTGAGAGCCTATCTGGCAGACACACGGATGGACCAACCTATTTTATTGTCTGAAAGGAAAGTTTTGTGTTTTAGGTGGTGGAATTTATTTATGCCTTACGTAATCTTGGTAATACGTGTGTTGTATAAGTCTTTCAGAGTAAGAAGAGTTATAGCTTTTTTTATATATACTTACGTAATACATACATACTACATACATAATATTACATACGTTTATAGCAATGGATTGACTTTGCATGGAATTAACATTGGTTTAGCAACGTAGACTAATTTAATGATGTTTCTGAGATAATTGAAATAGATTTAGATGATTGTATTTGAAACCTGTGGTCCTAATACGACATGTGGATTTTTCTAGAAAAAAAATATTATATAATCTCATGTCTTTCGTTTATTCCAAGTTATAACGAGACATATTCTTTGTTTTTTCAAGGAAATTAGATTACAGTGAATCTCAGATTTAAGTCTTTATTTAAAATTAATACGAATGTCTGGTAATATGTTATGTTGGTCTGGTGTACTTGCCTGGCATGTCGAAAAGGCGACTGATGGTACCTATATTGGCTATTGTGTTTATGATTGAGTTGGCGACGAGCTAATCCCTATTTTTGCAACATTTTCCTTCTAACCTAGTTCATTTTTATTTTTGACTGATAGTGGTTTGAAGATTTTGCAGCTCTTGGACCTATCAGCTCTTGCAGCTATCTACCCTTTCGGGGATGGCGGGCGTGCTGTATGACTGGTATTTTAAGTTGATATAGTGGTACTTTAGACCCATTGATACGTAGCTATCAAAAATTCAAGTTGGCAAAGGAAGTCCGCGTCTGCCTTTATCGCCATAAAAATAATGACAAAGTAAAAGGAGGTTTGCATTGCAAATTAGCGGCAGTCATCGCCATTTCGTCGCGTCGCGTGACAAAATCGCTCATTAAAGTGAACGTATCGTCGGTGCGTCGCGACTCTTTTGTGTCTGACTATTGCTTGTCATTAGTAACTCGGGGACCAGTCAGTCAGTCCGTCAGTCAGTCAGACAGAGCAGTGGATGTGTGGCCTGTGAAAGTGAAGCAACGTCAACGTTGAAATATGGATGGGTGACCGGCATCAGTAGAAAGCCAGTTTATTCTTGTGTTAATTGATCCTGATCATGATCTTGAATACTACTTTCCAAGACGGAAGCAGAAACATAATATTGTTGTTTGTTGTGAAAGACATAGGCGTTGCACTAACTTTTGTTACTTAATAAAGATATTTTCTATGTTCACGATTGACCTATGCCTCATTTTTGCATGGCCAAATCTAAATACGAAGTTTCTTATCCGGACCGTAAATCTTCTTTCTCTGAATTATTCAACCTTTTATTTATTTGATTTTTGGATTATTCAACCTAAGGAAGAAAATAACACTTTGTATCTCATTATGTAAAGCAAATTACCGAAATTTCGAGTAAATTTGGAATGTAGTAAATATTGAACATGCAACCTTACACACCAAACTCGGAACTCAATTTTGATATAACGGCCAATGCTTGAAAATAATTGCGTCTCAACAATCCCGTTCCAATTTATTACGTCATCATCGAACGAGAAAATACAAGAAAAACATCTGGGAGCTCGCGCTGCGTAATTGAACCGATATGAAGTGAGGGATGCGTCCCGCGGGCCCGATACAGATTGTTAACAAAGGGCTTGAAATGTAGGGAATTTTACACGGACCATTTGGTTAAGGGTTAATCAGCGATCGATGTCTCGTAAGGGCCTCCCACGCTTTGTTCCCGGTATTCTTTATTATGTATCGCAGTCCCGTTTGGCCCTGTGGGAGTGCCCGGACCCTTCTAACTTCAAGTGCCTAGTCAGCAGTGTAGGGATTGGCAGTAAGTTGACTGTTGATATTTTGTTGACGTGGATCAGTTATTTGTAGCAGCTGTAAATATTTGACGTTACAACATACTTTGAGGCACTATTAATTAAGCAAATTGAATTGAAAAGAATAGCAAGTCATATGATTTGCTATTATCTCAAATCAATCATTAAAGTGACCTTATTTCACAACTATGCCATCTGACACCTGCCTACTACTACTACTAAACTTCACGCCACTTCCCTAGCGGGGTAGGCAGAGAGAACCGAACGTCATATGGCACGATCCTTTTCATACACGCTCTATAGTTTATTTGGCTCGATACTACCTACACTTAATAATACAAAATTCTTATTGAATTATCTGTCGTCGTCATTTTTATGTCAGTAGACTAAAATGTCTCCCGAAGCATGAAGAAGTCGGAGACAATTACTTTATTTTGGTCATAAACCCGGCTAGAATTTGAGTCTTTGATTTCTTTTTAAGATTTGACTTTGACCTTTGAGATCATTTTCGGTTGAATTAGCACCTATCCCACCGTTCATCTCGTGAACAACGAGAAATATTTCAATAACCAAAATCAGAAATTTTAGTACCAGTGACCAATGACGTTTGATATCTCGTGCCTGTTATTTGTAGTGATACCGCTTTGTTTTCATAGCGCTGCCCGTAGCTAAGTGCATTTGGACCGACTGAGGAAGCGAAACTACGCAGCTCCGTTCATTCCGCCATTGGCTTTTGCCAGGGCCGGTTTTAGGGCTGTCGGTGGCTTGAGCTGGATTTTTGAGTCGCTTTTCTTATGTACCAGAAGAAAAGCGGCCATGTAAAGACAAATAAATAAATAAATAATTCAGACTGACACACCAATTTTCTAGTTCCAAACTAAGCTTTAGCTTGTGCTATGAATACTAGGTAAACAGGTAGACATACTTAAATACGTTTATAAACATGCATGACTCGAGTACAAAGGTCCATGTTCATCACACGAAACAAAGACAAGTCATTCCGCAACTATAAACATAAACGTTATAGTTCATAATTATAATTTGCTAATCAACATTATGATTCACTTAGATAAAAGATAAATACTTATTTGGTCTCCTTGTTCTCATTATCTGGTCACTATTGAACTTTAGCATTATTATTGCTTTGCGCCAGATTAATTGGCCGTTAGCTACAGATCGATCAGTTCCATTCCGTCCAGCGTCCTTTAGGATCTAGCGCCCTGGTCCGGGTGACCCACCCCTAAAGCCGGAACTGTGTCCTCTCTAACAAGCGTTCTATTATTTTTTGTATCGAATTGCCTGTTAGCGTCGAGCGCTCGTTTGTTTACAAGAAGCGTTTCGTTTATACCGCCAGTAACTATTTACAGATGTTTATTAAAGTCAATGTATATTACAGTGCCTTTACAGCAACGCTTGATCAGAAAAATACAGCAGAAATGTATAATGGCTCAAAGATAACTTTTCTGGAATTTCGGTTTGACTGTACAAAAAGATTGCAGACAATTAAATTTCATATTTCAATGCACTTATAAAACTAAGAGGTAAATTTACTATTTTTTTTATGAATATATTAGTGGAGTTGCTGTTTTTTTTATTTGTTAACTTGCGAATCATGCAAACACCATTTGATTTATGAAATTCCGCTACAATGACTGAACAAAAGATTTCTCCTCTTCTACCGGTAGAGGAACTAAGGAATTGATAAATGTTACGAAAGTTATAATTGATGATCAGATGTCACATCAGTTGGACTATCGCGACCCACTGAACGATAATACAACCGACCGATAGTTCCTTAATACGTTTGCTACTTTACATTGAATTTTGTCGTATCAAAAAGAGTTCTTTCAAGCCTAAACGCTCGCTCTTATCACGGCGGCACCTGCGCGGCGATCCGGGGCGATTCGCACCCTCCTCAAAAGATAGCGTCGGCGGAAAAATTCCACCCTTATCCACGTCGGCTTTGTGAGCCACCACCTTGAGATACGTCTTTTGTGCGTTTTTTATGACGCTCCGCGGCTCTCATTGAAATTAACCGAATTTATGTGGAGACTGTGCCGAATTTACTCTCGTACATGACCTGCTTTGTATGAGGATAATGTTATCGGGGTCGACTTAGCATCAGAATATATTTTTGCAACAATAATAACGCTCTTATTGTCCTGTATGAAAACAAGTTTGGCGCATTTCCTTGTCGTTGAGTTTTGTGAGTAACGGTTAACGCCTCCAGTGGTCATTATCTGGAAGTTGTTATAGAAAGAAAATCTTATTCTAGACAAGAATCAGTTTGGTGTTTGTATAACCTATAAAGATATTTGATCACGCACTGAATGGATTACATGTTTTACATTAAATCAGAAAAAAAACATCAGAAATCATTAAGCTGTTAAAATAGCCCAATATCAATAAGGATATTGTAATGTATAACTTGTCATACTATACTTACGAAACAATTGTCAAATATTTATCTACACGGACGAACACAGCACAGATGAATAGTTTAGTGAGCATTAGCCTAGCAGCATTAGTAGAAAACCTTTCTCAATTTTAGATGATGGTTAAAAATATTATACATACAGACAAATTGAGAACCTCCTCCTTTTTTGAAGTCGGTTAAAAATAGAAAGCCATCAAACATAAATATATAAATATCAGACTGGATCACATACATCAATCTGATTCCGAGATAAGTAGCTTAAGTACTTGTGTTACGGATATCAGAGTCAACAGTGGTATTACAGATATATACTTAAAAATTGGATACTAACACCTAGACACAGAAAACAAGTAGGTATTCATTACACGAATGTTTGTCCTCGGTGGGGATCGAACCCACAACTCTTGGCGCATGGTGCAGGGTCACTACCGAATGCGCCATCGAGCTTGTCAAAAGGATGATTCTATCTAGTTTACTATATTTTAAATGTAGATTATAATAACTTGCACACCCAGAACATATGTAAGCGACATGCATGTTTACACCCGCAAGTTCAGCTGGCGTTAGTGGGCGGCCCAGACTCATTACACCCCCTCCCCAGCTGCAGACGAGGCGATCTCCTGCAATTAACACTTTTGCATGCAAATGTCCGTTGAAACATAAATAGGGCCATTATGGCCAGAGTCGCGGCACGACAAATTATCACATTTGGCTTGCATTACTTAACTGAGGGTCTTATTATGTCTAACGATAGACAAACATGCCGAGCATTATTTGTTTTGTTATCCGACTGCGCGGGAAAGAGGGTAATGTGTTTATGAACAAATAAGTGGACATGATTGTGGTGAAACGTGTATCTTCTTACTTACTAATATGATAAAGTGGAAAGATTTGAATGTTTGTTTGTTTGTATCAATTAGGCTCCGAAACCACTGAACCGATTTGAATAATTCTTTCACCAATGGAAAGCTACTTTATCAGCGAGTAACATAGGCTATATTTTATCCCTACATTCCAACAGGAACGGGAAATACGCGGGTGAAACCGCGGGGGCTTTATTTTATTACATTAGTAAAAAGGCACGATAAATGTTAGGCTAAATATTTATATCGATATATAATAAATCAAGACTAAGTTACTTAAGTCCATTTTCTAGATCAATCACATGCAATTTTGCGCGTATGATTACTAAATCTACTACTTAGTTACTAGACAAAAAATATCTCCAAACCTTTCAAATTCAATTCAAAATTTCTTTATTCATGTAGGCCTAAAAAAAAAGCACTTATAAATCGTCAATTTTACAAAATTTTTAGAGCAATGTGAATCTACCACCGGTTCGGAATGCTGATTCTACCGAGAAGAAACCGGCAAGAAACTCGGTAGTTACTCTTTTCAGCGTCAAAATATACATGAGTAATATACACGTTTTTTTTTAAATGCTTGCCTTTATTTAGCTTCTAGCAGTACATTTCTGCTGTCTTTTTGTGATCAAACGTTTGCTGCAGGTTGCTGATTGCAGTACGATGGCAGTTATGTCGGGTTAAACCTCTATTCGTAGATGTGTAACATTCGTCGATTCAAACACACAATAGGGATGATAACTGCAATAAAAACCTATAATTCTATTAAGTCCGTTAGTTAGATTATACAAAAATACTAGACACATATTTTTCGCTTTATCAAATTAACGAAAAATCACAAAGATAAAGAGCATCAAGGTTTTGGAGTGTGGGTTTGCGATGCAGTATTTAGTAAAAAAATTCCGTAAGCGTGACGTCACGCGCAACTTAATGCATTGCATCTTAAGTACTTATCTTAAATAAAAAAAGACATATCAATATTTTTTTATAATCTTACTGCCGGATTAAGCATAGTTTTTTAGTTACCTTGCCTTTTATAACGTTCCATTTCATTTACATAGTTAAAGCATCAAGCCGTTCATTAAAAACATTTCACACACACAGTAAAATACCAAAGCCGTTTACAAAAGGTCCTTCAAAATGTTATTCCCAAGTCCAGTTTAATCTAAATAAATGTACGTGCGGTATCTTCGATCGGCGGAACAGGTCGAAAGTTTTATAGAGCGAGTTTAGTTCCATGCGCGGATGATCAAAGCGGACGGGAACAGAATCGAAATGGCCACGACATTTTGTTTTTAATTTGCGAGTTTCGAACGCTGTCTTTCAAAGACAAATAGAACATTTTTTTTTTTAATTGTACCACATGCTACCGTTGAAGTACTTTTTATCATTTGTCAAAACATAAAAGTTCTAAAAATCTAGCACATGTACAGTGGTATACTGTACATGTGCTAGATTTTTAGGACCACCGTGCAACCGACTAACTATTTAATGATTTTAAAATAATTTCTAATGGAATTTGACTTAGAATTTTTTTATTATAAATGATTGTCTTAAATAAGGTGTTATTTTAAATATAATAATGGTTTAACATTAGTGAAGCAGTTATGCAAGTGGCTTGCCATTGCATTATACATACATACATAATGTCATGCCTTTTTCCCATAAGGGTAAGCAGAGATCACATCCTTCCATTTGCTACGATCCTGACAAACACCTATTGCATTATGAATTCTACAAAAATGAAATTCGAGAAGAAGCGGACTAATTGCATTTGAATTGCTATGGACATGCAAAATATGATTGCAGATTACATTTTCAATTCAATGGTTCATCCGTCCCGCTATCTTCAACATAATATTCGCTATGAATTTCACAGCTTTGTTTTGAAATTAAAAATAAGGGTAGTGGAAATTGAAAATATACCCAACTAGCTGTGCCCGCGGTTTCACCCGTGTTTAGATATGGTTAATGTTATATAGCCTAATTAGTCATCGATAAATGGGCTATCTAACGCTGATTTTTTTTTATCAGACCAGTAGTTTCTAAGATTAGCGCGTACAAGCAAACAAACTCTTCAGCTTTATAATATAAGTAAGAATAGATTAGAAATCTACTGTTATTTTTAACCTAAGATGGATCATCAAGGCCAAATTGATGTAATTTTATCAGTTTTCAGTTTAGTATACTTCGGGTAGGTCGGTAAATCCGTAAAAGAGCCGTGATTAGTTCCGTGCGCTCCCATCAAAGGCAGCTGGAACCTGATACATAATCAAAATGAACCTTTTCCGTCGACGAGATCCGATGTCGCCATTTTGTTTTCAGTTTTTTACCTTTTGCGAAGGCTTAGGCTTGCATCAACAAACCTATACTCATCAGTTAAGTGAAGCTTGTTATAACACTTTTAACTAACGGACAAACACATCGTGACGTCATAATTGTAATAACATTATTATAAATATGTCAGTATAATAACATTTTGGTGCAATGTATTGCAGTTTAAAAATACGACACAGGGTTAAGATAAATCATGTGGATATCACAAATAGGTAAAAGGCTTATAAGGAACTTCAAAAGAAATTGATATAGAATATCCATTTAAGGGCCTTTCTTAGTACTAGATTTATGGATGACCATAAATACCGGATAGTTTAGGTAAAAATTTATTAATAAAAAACCATTTCAAGATATTAATGTAATATGATTTGTCTATGTTTAAGGCGAGATACTGATATAATTCTAGAATACCCAGTAAAAAATAAATAAATAATGAAATCAACGGAATTGAAAAGAAAAATCTTGTGTCTATTGACTGACGATAAGATAGCTTTACAAATAGACGCGTACACATTTAAGTTTATAACATCAATATCCTACAGAGTTATCATACTGTTTTGGTAGCAAAAAGTTTGAATGCAAATACAGTACAATACCATATTTTAATAGAATTGGGTCATCGCTCTCTTTACTTCAGAAAAAAAAAAAAACTAAAAAGTGCATTCTGCCTACTGTCCTCTAAGTCTTTTTTTATATTTTAAATAACACTGTACCTTCCCAGTACGGCCTTTGTGAGGTGGCTCAAAGTCGGCATGGTGTGTAAAAACAATGATTTGTTCGCTAAAGCCGTAAACCTCTCTAAATTGCTCGTGGCGGAGTGAAGTGGTGGCGAGGGAATCACAAACAACCATAAACGTCGTGTAATTAACTATAAACTGGGGGAGTTGCCTATTTATGATATAATTAGTGGAATGATTAATGCGGATACGACGAGACAAGTGGCATATCTTATTTCAGCCATTTTGGATATAACGTGCAATAGCCGAAATTGGCTACTATTAGTTTGGTTAATGAGTTTAAGTACAAGTAAGTATAGTAGGTTTGGAGATTTAGGGCGTAGTGCTATAACAATATGTAGTGACTAGGTAGGCAATTAGGTTATCTAAGTGCGTCGGGAATTACGTACAAATACTAATGAGAACGCTAAGAGAAGTGACAGTTTTTAATAATTAGTTTATGTGTGCGTACAACCAGAGTAGGTTATCTAACCGATTACCTGTACAGGATGAAGTATTGTTATAAATATGTGATAATAAATTCTCCAGACTGATACTGACACCAATTCCCTAGCTTATAAGCTTGTGCTATGTATACTAGGTGAACGGATAGACATACTTAATAAGTTTATAACATCCATGACTTGAGTAAAAATGTCCATGTGCATCACACGAAACATTAGCCTGTAGCGGGATTCGAACCCGCGACCCTTGGTTTCTTGGCCAGGTCTCTGACCACTCGAACAACGGGCCTGTCAGAAGTTATATAGTTAATGACTAGGCAGTTAGGTCTTCTGAGTCATAATGCTATGTCATAAACTACGCATTGATTCTCAAGCGAAGCATGGTACAAAATTTAGATAACAATACGAAATTTGTCGTTTTCTTAATAATGGTAGGTAATAGTTGGAATATTGTTTAAAACCAAAACGGTTATCAATCCAATAAAAGATAGAACTTACCCGCTTTCTAAAAAGAGAGTTAAAACAGAATAAAAATACTGCAACTTTTTCCCCAAAAGACTAAAAGTAAAATTGCGGATATTGCGAATTTTTTGTAAGAAACGTGTCTGTTTAAATATTTATCGAATGTCTTGAAGAAAAATCACAACTATATATGCTTTTACTTTGAGAATATACTGTACTTGTATACCCATGAGCCAAAGAGAAATGCGTAGGTATGTGTGTGTAATAACTGGCTCGATGGCGCATTCGGTAGTGACCCTGCCCCATGCGCCAAGAGTTGTGAGTTCGATTCCCACCCAGAACAAACATTCGTGTGATGAATACTTGTGTTTTGTGTCTGGGTGTTAATATTGAATATTATTTAAGTATATATTTGTAATACCACTGTTGATTCTGATATCCGTAACACAAATGCTCAAGCTACTTACCTCGGTGTCAGAGTAATGTATGTGATGTAATCGGATATTTATTATTTATTATTATTATTATGTGTAAAGTAAGTAAAAGAAGAGCTTGCATGATCTATATATGTTGGTGATATAGAAATCCATGTTGGTCGGAAACTTGAACAAAATGTACCAACTGTGTTTCTTGCTGAAATCTTATAAAAGGCGACTAATATTTAATGTATTTAGGTGTTAGATTTGTGGTTATGTAGGCGACGAGTAACTTGACTTCTTTTTCACAACTTTCCAGCTAACCTAACTAGGGTTTCTGATTTCTCAAACTTTTCGGTTTCTCGGGACTCGAGAATTCTCGAGCGGGAATTCCTGGGAAATAAGGAATTCCCGGGTAATATAGAAATACTAACTATCTATTCAAAATCCTAAGAAAATACCAGCAAAGGTAAAAACATTGTTTGGTTTTTCTGTAATCAACGGTTATTAACTAATAATAAAATCAACAACATATAAACTCTTGAGAGTTTTTATAATATTTCAAGCATCATTAGTCATAACAAAAAAAAATAAATAATTAAATCCAGCCCAGTTTTATTTTTGGCTGAATGTGGTTAAAGAGGCCTGCTGCCTCTTTGACTCTGCCTACCCCTTCGGGGATTATGAGCGTGATGTTATATATGTATGTATGCAAGTTTAGGAACTGTAAAATTTTCGATTTCTGGACAAGATTTTCCCGGGAGCTAATTATGTTGATTTCCCGGGTAATCGAAAACGAGAATTCTTGGCAACTTGATTTTTTTGGCTAAATTAGCTTTGAAAAGCTTTATTGCTCCTTTGTCTGTGTCTATCTATTCGAGGATTGCGAGCGTGAAGAGATATGTATGCATAATAAATTACAGAATAATGTAATTAATAGTATGATGTGCATATTATGGTGTTCTTTGATACATTTACGTGCGTTTTCATATTGGATCGAATTCTAGTAGAGTCGGGGGCAAAGCCTAGTTAGTTCTATAAATGTGAAAGTAATTCTGCATGTTTTTCTGACGATAAGCTTGTAAAGGCTAGTATCGCTTTAAGTCCGTATAGTAAAACAGTTATTCAATCCCTTTTTTTATTAAATATTGCCCCTGATTAAAGATTTTAAGGTAGGTGGATTTGATATCTAACTCAAAATTAGCGCGTGAACAATAGGCAAAATGACAAAAAAATTAGGTTTAGCCCGTCAGTTAGATTATAAAAAAATATTGAACACGTATTTTTTTATTTATTTGTCAAACAAACATTAACGAAGATACAATGCATCCAAGTTGCGCGTGACGTCACACATTCAGAAAATTTTTACTAAATAGTGACGTCGCAAGCCCCACTCTAAAATTTTGATGATCTTTATCTGTGTGATTTTTTGTCAATTTAATAAAGCAAAAAATATGTGTCTAGTATTTTTGTATAATCTAACTGACGAACTAAATAGAATTGTAGTTTTTCAATGCAGTCATCATTCCTGTTATCTAACTCCAAATCACTAAGCATTAAGATTTTCAAATGAAATTTGGCAATAAACAAGTCCGCCATTTTCCTTAATCGCATATTCATTCCAGTCCAAGTTCATACAGCAAAAACATCCAAATAAAACGAATTTCGTATACAGCCTCTCCATGCGTCAACATTGACTCACAAATAAGAGCTCTACGCACCGGCCTCAAAGAATATCTATCCGCAGAATATTAGATCAGGCATTCAATTAATAGGCGCCACCTATATGAGCGAGGCGCCGAAGCAACAGCCTGAGGGGAGGGGGGTCGTCATGGCAACGGCCCAACCAGGGATGTCAATAATGGTCAGCTTTAGATGCGAGGAAATATCGGGGAATGTTGCGCACCGGCGGTACGGTGAACTGACTGATATTAGCAATTATCTTGTGGTTATTGGATAGTAACAGAGATTTCGTCACGGTTGTTTTTTCAGATATCATATGAATGAAAATGAATTGAATAATGAATAATCTTACCACATTCATTCTGTAGTACTACACTAAGTATGCTATATATACAAGATATACACACAAGACAACGAATATACGTACTTAGAGACTTTCATATTTTTTTATGAGATGTGTAGAAATTAACATGCTCTTCAAAACGAATATTTTCCCTTAGCGCAATCCGGACCTTGGTTTTGTGACCAGAATTTCTAATCATGCGGGCGAGATATATGCAGCTTTCTGATTTTAATAGATAAATATAGGAATGAATTATTTTCTATTTGTTTCCTATAATAGCTAATCAGAACAGCAAATGCAACGTTGGTTTGGCGAAATTATTTTATAAAAAGTTTATATAAGACCTTCTGTTAGATTTATGCAATAGCTATATCACTTGCATAATCACCAATTCAGCATGCATATTCTTCGCCTTTTAAGACATGCTAGGCAATAAATATAATTGATACATTATATTTGAGTCTCACAAAAATATGAGACAATAAAACTAGTGTATAAACACCATAGGCAGATTAATTACGGTTGAAACAAGTTAATACTGATTACTATAGAATGGTTAGACGAAACCAACGAATACCATAGGAATGTTAGGAAACAATGAACATAGCCGAAAAGGGACAAGGCTCATTGCTTATAACAAGATACGATAAATAATCCCTATAGGTACTATTAATCACTTCCACAGGTAGGAAGACAGTGGATCAATAAATCACATACCATTTTCGATATATTAAGTTTTGTTGTATCAGTAATATAGTTGATGTAAAGTATTTTTATTGCATTGAAAAAAAAAACTAGATGTTAAAATAAATTTCAGTGCCTTAAAGTAACACGATGTCGTGTTACAACACATATTAAAAAGATATGGAAAAAGAGGTAAAAGAAGAATCGATTGTGAATATGATGTTTTATATTAAGGACTAGCTGTGTCAGCGGTGTCACCCGCGTTTATGGTTAATATTATAAAGACTATTTTCGTCATACATGATTTATATGTAACTTTAACCATTAAGGCTGCACACGCGACGGAAGCTTAAAAAATGGAGTAACTTCCCGTTCCGTTTTCCCAACATTTCCCTTCATTACTCTGCTCCTATTGATTGTAGCGTGATGAAAAGTATACTATAACCTGCCCAGGAGTATGAAGAATAATTGTACCAAGTTTCGTTAAAATCCGTCGAGTAGTTTTTGTTTCTATAAGGAACATACAGACAGACAGACAGACAAAAATTTTTCTGATTGCATTTTTGGCATCAGTATCGATCACTAATCACCCCCTGATAGTTATTTTGAAAATATATTTCATGTACAGAATTAACCTCTCTACAGATTTATTATAAGTATAGATGAATGATATTAACAGCTTCTGATTATCATTAAAACAGATAAAATTGTTTCGTTGAATTGTTCTGCATATTTATATCATCAAATATTAATTTGTGTCTAGATAATGACGAAAGATAGTATTTTCATCTAGGAGCGAAAAAGTGCACTATTATAAACGCATTATTTTACAAACTTCTTTCCATCCCGTTACAATTGTTCAAAAACAACTAAAGATATCCAAATAATTTGGCATGAAGTTAGTCACGAGATGGATTTGAAAAAGGTCTAACTTATCTCGAAAACAAAATCAGGAAGAAACTTTTTACGCAAACGTTATTTTGCAGACAGAAATCCAAACTTACGACGTCTCTGACCCAAGTAGGACAGAAAAACTTCAAAATGTGTTGCAAACGTGACCGTGTTGTATTCACTCGTAGGTTACTCCATGTGTTCTATGCGCAACCAATTCCGCATTTCCGCAAAGTTCGCGTCGTGACAGCCCTGTCAGCGTCAGGCAGCTCAATTTTTGCCCCAGTTAGGGCGAGCGATTGGAAGTGCCGGCTCGAATAACTAAGTTGACCCTTTTAGTGCGTGCTTCTGATGTATGGGCGAGAATGCGACGCGGCTCTCCCACCTCTGATTGGGATAAATGAGAAATCAGCCGGAGTAAAAAAGTTTGATTGATGCGCGACTTTGCCCCGACTCGATTCCTCGCGATTCGTTTTCTCAACTTACTTTTCGCTGAACTATTCGGTAACTTGATTTATGGAGTTAGGGCGTTGTGGTTAATGCAATCGATTGGTAATATCAAGCAAGTTTAGCTGCGACCAGTGCAAAATTAAAATATCGATTCCTTCATGCTTTGATATTACGTTGAGTTGCCTTTAAAGTTGAGAACATTAAAATAAGCTACGTAAATAGCCTGAATAGCCGCTTTGACTCCGAACTTTTACAAAGTCGGATTTTTATGAGATGCAGTTGAAAAAGGCAAGCATATTTCTGAAATTAAACCATGGATCTCTGTGGCTTGGAAATAACTAGGCGTTGATAAATAGGTTTTTATTAAAAATTACAGTGATTAAGATAAACTCAATCATGAGTTTAAATATTTGCATCTTTGACGACGATATGCGACGGTATGACAGCAATTGAAAATTGTTTCTACCAAAGTTCGATACAAATGGTATTTCCGTCTTGTATTATCTAGCATCATATTAATGTATGAATATTAAAAATAGTTAAATCACCACCAAGAAATCATTCATGAATCTCTTCTTTAAATTTTGCTGAATTCGGGACAAACTCGGACTCAAAAATACATCCACAAATGCCGAGCGGCAACTAAAGTAGCCCACGTCTTTTTCCATTTCGATGAGCATCTGATGGGTTTCTAAAAACCGTCAATTTACCAAAGATAAAGGCATCAGACCATCACTACCGCGCTGACCCAGTTACGCATTCGCAACCGTCATCAATTCAGTTTGACAGTTGCCTTCCGAAATGACAACTTAAGGAGACATGGAAGCCGCATTAAATTTAAGTATTTATTAAGGACACCAATATAGTACCTAAAGTGACTCATTCTACCAAACTTAGGATAGGATGAGATAATATGCAAAAAAAAAACTGTTAGCCTATCTAAGTGTGAAAAATATTTAGAGTTATGGATAATTTTATGGGTAAAACAATATGAAAGTGTCATCCCTATAGAATTTTGAATATTATTATTTACAGGAAAGCAGACCTATATCAACTTTGCTTTAGCTATATTTTTGTTTTGATTTTGCGAACATTATTAAATTTGTACATAGATACGTGAATAACATCACGTCCATAATTCCCAAAGGGGTAGGCAGAGTCAAAGAGGCAGCAAGCTCCTTAAACCACATTCAGCCAAAAATAAATCTGGGCTGGGTTAGAAAGAAACACAGCAAGGCAAGAAATCCAGTTGGCACATTCTTTTTAAGTCCCAGACCAACATGGGACTTTGTTAAATTTGTCTTGCACGCATATACATGGATAACGAAGGTCGAACATGAATATGTCAGTCTACTACCTCTCTAAATCCATGATAATAATAGGCTTGTCCCGTGATTGTGCCGAGAGACATAATAATAATAATAAATCATTTATTTGCAAGAATACGGTAACAAATTGGGTCTTATTCTAAAATTATCTAACATATTCTGTCGCATGCGACGTGCAAATATATTACATTAACTAGCTAAATAATCTAATTACATTTATCTATTTCAGTGAGATAAGGCACTCTAATTAAATTACGAAACATTTATATTTATATTACAATTATTTAAATGTCATATTTGGTACAGTCTATATTTTAACACACATGATTAATTTAATAGATAAAAATTATAGTGATTACCCCGTACCCCGTTCATTGAGAAAGTCTGTGACTGCGTAGTACATTTTATCTACAAGGAAATTAAATAGTTTGTTTCTGAATTTACTGAATTGCAGTGTCTAAATGTCCTCAGGTATTTTATTAAATATCTTTATTGCCATGCAGTTAACATTTCTGGAATATAGTTCCAGTCTTTGTGAAGGATGAGTCTAGTCTTAGTGGCCCCTATTAAAAAACCTCTCTATATATAAAAAACCTATCTATACCTAGATATATGACAGACATATCCAATCAACAAAACTAAGTCATTTGGAATAACGAAAACATGCTCTGTGAAGCGCAGTCCATTGAGTATGGAGGAATCCATTAATATGCGACACACCGGTTGTAAAAACAATCTGCCCGTAACTAACTTCAAAAAGAGGTATTTTATATTCTCATGCTGCGAAATGTAGAATCTTTTTTGGAGATACTCGGTCGATGTACGACCTTTTTTGCTTTTTGACGTTCTACTTAACATTGTTCGCGGGAGATGTTGCATGATTTTTGCTTTGGCCTTTCCATCAGGTACCGTATTGGGTATTTTAAATATAATGTTTATATTTGTATGCTTCATTTAATAATAGGGACTGAAAATATACCCTATTAACGTATACATGAATATTACAAATTAACTATGCTGGTGTTTATCTTTGCGGTTAAAAATATGAATGATGAATTTTAATTCTAATCTATAAAAAAAGGAACAGCAAATTGAACTGTTCAGTGATCTTCTACAATTGATTTTGCTGTGTTATATAAAGTGCTCTTTCCTGTTGCCAGCAGTCAACGTACTTGAATCAAAATAATTTATACATATATGCATACAAACATACATGACACCACGTCCATAATCCCCGAAGGCGTAATTTATATAAGAAAGTAAAATATATTTTGAAAGTTGGGACTCCACATAATAAGTTTTATACAACCTTTATGAACCAACTAACTAAA
Source organism: Glyphodes perspectalis (assembly GCA_951394215.1). Classification (NCBI taxonomy): domain Eukaryota; kingdom Metazoa; phylum Arthropoda; class Insecta; order Lepidoptera; family Crambidae; genus Glyphodes; species Glyphodes perspectalis. The sequence continues at coordinate 17,243,519 of OX596200.1, read as the reverse complement.
CTTCACGCCATTTCCCTAGCGGGGTAGGCAGAGAGAACCGAACGCCATATGGCACGATCCTTACACACCTCACTCGCCTCTTCAACATTCATAATCCTTTTCATACAACCTTTATAATATTTAATATTATAGCCTAAACATACAGTTTATTTACAAAGAAGTATAAAAGATACATAATGCAAGAAATTTTCATCTCTTTCACTCTCATCATCCGCCTACTACGATACAAAAGATAGCCCTGTGACTGACAGAAGGACAGCGGAACTCTAGTAAAAGGGTCCGGTTGGCATCCTTTGGGTGGCCACCCCAAAATGGCTTGACATTCCACTGCTCTTATAATCAATACTGAATCATATATTACTAGCTTCTGCCCGCGGCTTGGCTCGCGTGGTACATCCATGAAATATAGTCTATGTTATTCGGGTGTATGAGCTATATTATTCTAAAGTTTCATTAAAATCCATTTAGTAGTTTTATTGTGAAAGAGTAACAAACATCCATTCATACATACAAACTTTGCATTTATAATATTAGTAGGATACACCCTTCTAACCTATGTCAATTTGTAATGATATTTTAACAGTCCGATTACTTTATTAACAGATATAAAACCGTTCCTGTTTCCTCTTGCAAAAGTTACCAATAATTTTATTATAACAACAGATTAATTAACCACAAAACGAATTGGATTGCGATGATTCAATTAAGGTGCACACTGATAGCGATATTTTCGATTGGTTAGCCGAGCTTACTAAATATTCGTTTTGGCTTGGCTCGCACAACCGATATTCGGTTGGTTGGGTGAGTTTGGGCTAGATATAGGGGTGTGATTTGAAGAATTTGTATAGTACTTGTAGCATTCACGTTGGAACAAGAGCAGATGTGACTTGGATGCTTGACTCATACGACAGTAGTTGTTTAAAACCTAGGCACGTAATCTGGATTTAATGAAGGTCCCGATATTTGAGACAAAAATGCGATACCTATGCAAGCGATTTATATTTTCCCTGTGTTTGATGGAAGCCAGTTGATATCCGAATGATAAAATATGGAAAGCGGGAAAAACAATTCACATCTGTAGGTGTTACATGTATATTTTTAACCGACTTCAAAAAAAAGGAGGAGGTTCTCAATTCGACTGAATTTTTTTTTTTTTGCTTTTATATCCGACAAATATTTGGATTTGTAAAAATAGATTAAAAAGCCAATCGCTTGAAACAGTTAAGGTTTAGATATAGAATCTAGTAAGTAACGCATTAACTGAGCATTACATTTTAGACACTGCTAGTCCAGGTTCTTAGAGCTGTAAAGAACTCTCACGAAGGAAAAAGCCGATGTGTCACCTTCAATCGTTTGTCTTCAAAACTTAGGGATGAAGGTTTATCATGAAAGCGACATGACATAAGGTGTTCGACTCGCGTTTGTCTGCTTATTTCCTTTAGAATCCAGAACAGAGCAAACACAATATACATCACACAAATGTTTGTACTGGGTGGGGAACGCACTCACAACTCTTGGCGCAAAGACAGGGTAACGCGCTATTGAACCACTTGAGTTGTCCAGGTGACCTTTGCTGTCCCTTAGCAGCCTTGGCTGGTTGTTTGGGCAGGTCAGCCCTAGCTGGACGGTTGGGCAGGTCAGCCCTAGCTGGACGGTTGGGCAGGTTAGCCCTGGCTGGACGGTTGGGCCGGTCAGCCCTGGCTGGACGATTGAGCTGGTGTTTATAATTGCGCGGTCTAATGTGCGGGCGCCGGCTCTATTCCGTTAATTAGCGCTCGATTTATTATCGAGTGCGGTGTAGCGTGGCGTCGCAGTCGATGGCGCGTGAGTTTGGCTAGCGCGCGATTTTAGATTGTTGTTAATCGTTAATTAATAAGTCAAAGTAGATAAATTACGCTCGAAATCATCGAATAGATTGGATATCCCTTATTCCACTTCTAAACCAACAGCCAAAATAGAAATAATTGGGTTGATTGGATGGAAAACTGTGGAATAGTAGTGACAAGTGATTCATTATTTATATAACGGAAGTTTCCTTTTATAATAGGTAATTTCGAGAGGTGCACTTCTTTTCTCTGAATTACCCAAAACTATGTACGTGTGGACCCTAAAAAGTGGTCGACTATACTGTTGATGTGTAACTAATAGATCCAATTGTATGGTTCCCCTTTTTTCTTAAAATCTTTGGTAGTAGAACATAACATTTTTAGTCGAGATTTGCTTTATGTTCTTCAACAGGAAACTAAAAAGCCATAGCGCGTAAAAACATAAAACTGGCCCCGCAAAATAATAAAGAGCAAAAACTGAACACTGCGACCGAAATGATAAATCTACGTCGACGCTCCATTTGATTGTACAATCGCTCACATCCCGTCAAAACCCAAATCAGCAAACATCAGCCTCCAACTGACATCCCATCTCACTGTACCCTAATTTGTGCATGTAAACGTCCACTGGCTCATTAAAAAGTGCGCTATTAAAAAATAAAGCGCGCAGCGGTGCGTCCAGACATGAAAACCACAGCGCACGTGGTGGCTAGCCATTCATGATTGCCCACCCTAGTCCCACCCGACCTCAGCGCGACTGCCCCCACCGCCCCCCGGCCTCGGCCCGGACGCCTACGTTCCAATTCACGTGTAGCGAGATGCTGGTAATATTTACGCGGGAAGAAATGGAATTAAAAAGAATTAAGCAGCGTTGGCCTAGGTTGCAGGGTCGAGAGGATCACGAATACATTAGTTACAGTGTTTTAGAAATGTTTTCCTGGAGCTTTGTGATTGTTGGTACGTTGTATTATTATTTAGAAAGATAAAAAGCTTTCGTAGTTCGGATTATAGCGGTACTTGGTTATAAACAATTTAGTTACATTAGCACGCAAAGATTATGATGTATGAAGAACCAATGTACATACATTGTTTCCAGTATTGACGGCAGCAGCAACAATTTATTTGGTCTCCTTTATAAGGTGCTCATTTTCTTATTTTATTTAAAATTTTGTCACGAGTAGTTGATATAAATAAAACGCATTTAAATGCTGTTAAAAGATATTTTCTATTAATTTAAATTGAAAATTTAATCAAGCTGACTTCAAAATAAAGGCTCACGCTACATACGAAGTTGAAAGGTAGTGAATGAAATATAAATGAGTACATAAACTTCAAAAGGTAAAACAATCAACAACCTAAGTGGGGCTAGGAACTAAGGCGGACTTATTTGACAAGTAAACTGCTTAGAGCAGAAACTAGGTGAATGGGATACTTAGAAGTAAAAGTCAAATTTGTAATTAAACACCTGTATTTCAACTAAATTGTGGTGTGCAGGGTCGATCCACCGAATTAACAATCTAGATTAATTCATCTAACTCGGCAACAAGGGAAAAGAAAGAATCCTGACAATTATCTAATTTCTCTAGTTCCGCTGTCTATAGGCTATGAAGGTATTATAGCGTTCGTCGAATCAAATATTTAGATTAGAAGAATAACAATTATTACAACTGACAGGAAAAAATGCGATATGCATTATGTAGTATTTGAGTACTTATAGCTTGACGTTTCATTTATTACATGTCGCGTTTAGTCCCGTCAGTATTATTTCTACTGATAATGTAATGCGAAAGCTTAGAATTTTAATTATGTCAAAGAAGGATTCAAATAAATAAATATCCCACGACATAATGTTACGTTGTGAATATGAATGTTCATTGATATGACTCCGAGATAAGTAGCATAAGCACTTTGTTACGGATATCAGATTCAACAGTGATATTACAAATACATACCTACATAAATAAATATTGGATATTAACACCCAAAAACAGAACAAACACAAGTATTCAACTCGAACGTAGTCCTGGGTTGGGATAAACCCACAACTCTTGGCGCATAGGGCGGGGTCACTACCAAATGCGCCATGGAACCAGTCAAAATATCTATACACTTATTTGCGCATAGCAGTGTGAGTAGAATAGCTAAAGTTACCCTGGTCTGAAATTCCCCTTGACGCAATTAAGAGTCAAAAGTGTGCCGTGCGGGTTGCGTAACAGAATTACGCTTGACGGTTTAATTAACCCTTTAGTTGCGTACAAACGGCCATTGCAGGTTTGTTTGGATTGTTTGTCCCTTTTTGATGGCGCGGATCAAAGAGGGACATCGTGCGTGAATACAACTATAGCCAATTAGTTGGTATGTGTGGGGACGGGACATAATGTGTTTGGGTGGTTAGATTTTTATAAAGATTTCAAGTTTTAATGGTTTAATTTTAATGTTTTTGGCGTTTATTATAAAACTTCATCATCATCATCATCATAACATCACGCCCGTAATCTCCGAAGGGGTAGGCAGAGTCAAAGGGGCAGCAGTCTACTTTAACCACATTTAGCCAAAAATAAAACTGGGTTGGGTTAGATGGAAAATTGTGAAAAAGTAGTAACAAGTGACTAGACAAGTATTATAAAACTTGGAATCATCATTTGATAGTTCTTTATCTGCTATGTCATTGTATTTTTATATTAACTTAATAATTATTTACTATTACTTCATTTAACAATTTATCAATTGTGAGCATATTTGAATCATGACGTGAACTATTCGCATCATTAAAAAAAATATCTGTCTATGCTATTATGCCAGAGAATATGTAACAACGAACGTGGTAAACATATTCCGTAATGACCACTCTGGGCCATAACTTATTATTCAAACGACAACACAAAAAAAAAAACAACAACGCCGAAGTGACGACCAAGAAGATTAGCCGCGCTTGTATTCTCCAACAATGATATTGCTTTTATTAGAAAATAACTCGCGATTTGTATAACTCGACGCCCCCATTGACCATGTTTGAGAGAGAACATAACTTTTTACGACCACTAAGTACAGTGCGACATGAATACTCCTTCATTACCGCAAGTGAAAAGACTAGCTGGTCTCGTCCAGAACTTAGGCGATTGACCCCGTTTTCGAATAGGAATCTTAGACATAAGAATTTATATGTTAGCCGGATAGTAAAGGTTGTCTGTACGTTATGGAAGTTAAGCACCTATGGAGCTTGTGAATGATACCGCTTGCTCATTGGATATTGTAAGCTTGGCGGAACTCAGTGATCTAGTTTTTGCTAACGATAGGGGACATTAGACACATGTTACGTTGGCGGTCATCGTCATCTGGTATATATTTGGGGTTTAATAAGGACGATGACAAAAACACATACTCGTAATAATTAAGATTTATTATTTTTCTACCTTATGTCATCATCTTCCTAGCGTTATGCCCCGTGTTTAGATTGGGTCCGCTTAGACCATGATTCAGGATTTAGCAAGTCTGGTAATTACATTGAAGCGACTGTCGATCTGACCTTCGTAACCCTAAGATAGGCCAGACCATTTTTGGATCATGGTTACAAATCCAAAGTTGTTTGAATTTGCAGGTTTCATCACGATGTTTTCCTTCACCGTCGAGCTAGTAGTATAAATACGTACATAGAATTGAAAAATCCAGAGGTAAGTGCCAGGGTTTGAACCCGCACTCCTCGGCGTGTGTCCTTACCATTGAGCTACCACCGCTCTCCTTATGTAGTATGTAGTATTTTTCTACCTTATGTAGGTTTACTTAAAAAGAATACACCAATTAAAACAAAGACAGGTCCGTTGGTCGAGTGGTCAGAGACCCTGGCAACGAAACCAATGGTCGCGGGTTCGAATCCCGCTAGGGGCAAACGTTTCGTGTGATGAACATGGACATTTGTACTCAAATCATAGATGTTTATAAAACGTATTTAAGTATGTCTATCCGTTCACCTAGTATCCATAGCACAAGCTTAGTTTGGAACTAGGGAATTGGTGTGTCTGTCTGGAGAATTTATTTATTTAAATTGTATTACTTGCTTGCTTAATATGTTGTTTATGGTGATAGTGACACAAACGGTGTATTAAAAGGAGTCTGCAATGAGCTGGTCATTGTCATTAAAGGAGTTTGCTTCTTTGGAATAGCTTACCTCTCAAAAGATTGAGAGGTAGGCTAGTCCAAATAGTTTTGGTTTTATAGTAAAGATTATAGTTTTTTATTAAAAAAAAACACATAATTTAATACATTCAATCATTAGTTAATTTCAAGACGTATAGTTTTCGGCGTTACATATTACCGAGATACTGAACCCTTCATACTCGATTCCGGATCACACTTAGGAAGCTTTAAACGAAGATACATTGTTACCCACTCCATTACAACCACGAGCTCGCGATATAACGCGCTCTTAAAGTTTAATTTACAGCGAGATAAACGGCAACATGACTTGATTATATTAAACTCTTAACAAGTTGCTTGGAAAACTTAGACTTACTTAGTCGAGTCTAACGATAATCCTTCAGAGGGGGTGATAATTCAGGTTCCGTTACGCAATGTTGGAAACTAGCTGTGGCCGCGGTTTCACTCGCGTTTATGGTTAATATAAAAAATAAATCATTTATTATTTCCATGTTGGTCTGGGACTTGGTCCATGTTGATCTGGGACAAAAAAAAAAAGAATGTGCCAACTGTGATTCTTGCCTAGCATGTCGTAAAAGGCGACTAATGGTTTACGGGCTCTTGGGTGTGTGTCTGAGTAGGCGTCGAGCTATCCACTTGTCACTCCTTTTTCATAGCTTTTCATTCAACCTAGCCCACTGTCCGTGTTGGTCTGGGACTTGAAAAGAATATGCCAACTGTGGTTCTTGCCTAGCATGTCGTAAAAGGCGACTGGTGGTATATCGGGTTTTAGGTGTGTGATTGTGTAGGCGACAGGTTAGCCGCTTGTCACTGCGTTTTCACAATTTTCCATCTAACCCAGCCCGGCTTCATTTTTGGCTGAATGTGGTTGAGGGGCATGCTGCCACTTTGACTCTGCCTACCCCTTCGGGGTTTATGTGCGTGATGTTATGCATGTATGTATATCGTATATCTAATGGAGTCTGCACTAAGCTTGATTGCTTGTGTCGCAGAGTCCAGACAGAAGTTCTTAACATAAGCACATGTTGTACAGAACACAGCTCGACTAGTTATACTAAAATTTTATAAAAAGGAGTAATATAGCCTTCCTCGATAAATGTGCTATCTAACACTGAAATAATTTTTCAAGTCAGATCAGTTGTTCCTAAGATTAGCGCGTTCAAGCAAACAGCTCTTCAGATTTATGATATTGGTAAGTATAGATAAAATATAGCCTATTTTATAGGCTATATTTTATCCCCGTATTCCCATGGCAACAGGAGCTACGCGGGTCATACCGTGGGGCGCTGCTTGTATTTTATAAAAAGTTATTTTTCATTAAAAAATAAATATGGGGGCTTATGAGCCGTGCTTAAATCAGATTCAGGCGTTACTCTTTTTTTTTCATTCTGTGTTCTCCCACGTCTGTTTTTAATGGACGAATTGATTACCTGGGTAATCTCAGGTAATGAGCTGCGCAAATTGCTCTCATTAGTGCGTGTGCGGAGTGCTAATCACCTTTAGCTTTGTTAGTATCATGCTGCGTGATGATTATGTTACACATTAAGAATTCGTAACAAAACAAAATAATATTACACAGGTTTCGTACAAAATATAACTAACTAATTAACTAAACTTCACGCCACTTCCCTAGCGGGTAGGCAGAGAGAACCGAACGCCTTATGGCACGGTCCTTACACACCTCACTCGCTTCTTCAACATTCATGATCCTTTTCATACAAGCTCTAACTATAAAATATGAATGTGTAGTAAGTAATAATACGTGTAATATAGTGTAACTGGTTTCTTGGTTCTATTAACTTTTATAATAAGGAATAAAAAGAAATAGATATTCCTGGAAATTTAATTTACTTAAAATGTTTATACTTTTTATACATTATTACTCATATACATACTCATTGTTATAATTTTCAATTCAAGTGTTTTTTTTAATTTTGTTTGATAATGGTGATTAATTTGGTCATAGTTAAATATCAATTATACATTAAATATTAATAAACCACAATACACATCCGTCCTATTAATGGCAAAGAACAAACCAAACACCATCGACCACCCAACAACACCCCGAATGAACAAGTCAAAATGGCGGGCAATGAATAAACAATAACACTAACATTAATCCTCGGCGCTGCTAATATCGCGCCGGCGGCCATGATGCGACTTTATTGCCCGCTCGAGTGCGCCGGGAGAAGCGTTGTTATTGTAGTTTTTAAAATTCGAACCAACTTGCTGGCTGGTTTAGATTTGAAATTTGCTGTTAAAAGCTGCGTGATGTTTTTTTTAATGGTTGCGTGTTCGAATTTAATTTTGAAAAGAGGTCATTGTCTTGAATATTTTTTTAAAAATAAATTTCATATATGTAATATTTTGCATTAATTCTATAAAATGAATATTCGTTAATATATAAAATTTTCTCGAGTATTTTTTTCTGTAATTCTGTAGGTAACAACAGGTCAAATATCTTGTTTGGTTCGTTTAAGGAAACGAGTGGCTCAATATAGGCTCTAGTGACAAAATTATTTTTCTGTTATCGTAAAAATTTTGATGACAGTCTTTCACATAGTATTACAGGCAGAAGAAAGCAGATCATTTTACAATAAAAAATGAAAAAGGTGTAGGAAAATGAAGTCCATATTAAAGAGATCGGCTTCTATACTATCTATATTTGCTAGTAACGTAAAAATAATCTGCAAAAACTTTCCAACTTCCAAATATCACCTAGATTTATTTTGTCATTCCACTTTAGCTAATAAGAAATCAAATGACGCAAACAAAACGGGTAGCCATTAACATTGCTGTTTGTCCGAATACCTGCGTTCGCAAAAACAGGGTCACTTAAAGGATTCGCTCTCCCCTCATCCTTCATTCGGAAATTACGAAGCGCTGACAAAAGGGATCGTTTTCTCCGCTCTGTATAAGAAAACAGGATTTGTATAAGCCACTACATTGGTATTCGATGCATAAATTGAGATCGACCGATGAATTAGTCTTAGGCTTTTGATGTCGATGTGATCTGGAATCTGGAATGGTATAGTATGTACGTATATGCCGTCTGCACAAATAAGGCTAATCTTAGATTTTTATGTAGCAGTCTTTCTTAGATGATGTAGCTAAGGCTATGTTTTTATTATAGAGCTAGAGAATACACGGTTAATGTCACATACATCTTTTTGCGTAACAAGTTTTTTATTTGACAAATAGGCTGTATACTTACATAGCATTATCTTCGGTAGTATAAAAAAGATCGGATTCATACCAATCCATACTATCATCATGAGAGTTCCGCATAAAAAAGTGGTCTTAACTATGTATTAACCACAGCAAATGTAAGCACTTATTGGCATAGAACTCGCAATCCACTACAGACTACTCCCAATATCGCGTTAGTTATTAAGGCATAATCCAGGCTGTACCGCCAAGCTCCAGTCTGTGTTGGTAGTTACAGATCAGACCGGCGGATAAGCATCGGCTTGACCACTGGTAATGCCTGAAACGGTAAAGCTGCAAAATGTTTGCATCCCAGTTGCCACAGTCGAATGAATCTTTAATCCTTTATCCCCTTTGCTTGTAACAAGTTAGTAATATTGGAGGGTAAAATCAGCTATGGAAAGGATACAAGGTATAAAACATATTGCTGGTTAGAATTAATTTCTGATGGAGATGGAATTCTGGAGGCAAAATTTACTGCTATCGAGAGGGATACAATGTGTATATATGTACATAGTACTTGATTACAGACACTGTGAAGTAATTGTTTAATATAATTTTGACACTACATAGTCGTCTTCTGAATACGATTAGTTTTTAAGTCGTTTATTATTTGAGGAGGGTTTAATTTCAAGTAATAATTTGAACTCAATTGTTGAAATGTTTCTAATCATGATTCTATTACAGCATTAGTCAAATGTAGACCTAGATTAATGAAAATTATGTGCCATAGAAAATTCAAACCTTATTACTTTGATTCATTACTCAGTTTTATATTCATTGGACATCATATTATAGATGTCTGGACTAAATTATCAGACACAAAGATTTTTATTTGTGTCTCAGTCCGTCTACGTTATTCTTAATTCCTATCCTGCTTTAAAAAGTAGAGCAGGTAAGGAAATCCTCGCGTTATTGCGTTAGTGCATTAGGCTTTCCAGACCTCGGAAACCTCAGATTTCAAAAATTATTTTATTAAAGCTGAGTCTCATTAAAATGAACGTTATTTTTAATTTCTGTTTAAAGGCAAACAGCGCGGTTCAGTTAATAAAGATTTATGAATGGCGTTCACCTGTTGCGGTTTACGAGCCTCCGAATTGTCGTCCCGAACAGCTGTTTAGAGGGAGATGCAGCTTCTCGCGTAATTCAGTTTTACGATGTTATTCCTGCTGGCTGGGTTTAAAGATAGTATAAATGGCTCATTCGGACCGCTGTGATATGGCAAGATGTTTCTGTGTTTCTGACAGCAAAGAATTTTTGAAATGCTTATAAAAACTGTGAAAATATCGCAATCAGAAATTGCTTGTAGCAATTTGGGTGAATACGTGCTTTTGTACATATTTTCTATAAAATGTTTAAGTAATTTTGGCTGTGAAAAACGTTAGCTTCATAGGCTTACCCATTGTTTACCTGTTACCATGAAAAATTCGTTTCCACAGAATCCATTCCACATCTCTGATTAACATCAAAAAGTGATATGGTTTCCAGAAAACAAAGAAGACAGGACGTGAAAGCAAAAATATAACTTCAAAAAATGTGCCGCAGCTAGGATAAAGTATGATATTATACCTAATGCATTGGCTAGGATATCAAGAGTAGTGATCGGAAATATGGAATCCAAAACTGGATAAAACGTACATTTGCAGTATATAGTAGAAGTAGATATGTGAAGCGCAAAGCCTATTTAACATACCGCGTTGCATTCGAGAGTACTTGACATTTCCATTTGGTTCAGCGCTGCCACTATCTTGTACCATTAATGTACTGAGAATATTGCCACGGGAACTATCTCCGTTATAACATTACAATTGATAGTATTAATGACACTTGTATAATTCGGTAGTCTTTTTTGCACATTTACTACTTTAATTGAAATTTCTTCGTCGTACTTTTTCTCAATTTAGTTATTATTTGTCTTTTGTTTTGTTTGTCTTTTGTTATTTCGCCTTAATTTAGTTTCTTTTTCTTTCCTATCCCGTATATTTTTCGACTACTTACCTTTTATTTTAATACATCTCCTGTCGCGTATCACGTGAAGAAACACAGTGTACCATTAGTATTATATACGTACGTTGTTTCATTACGTTTATTCTTTTTACTTACTACGGCAAAGTACCGGCCGACCGGAATGGCGGTCCGTAAAAAATTATACGAATTGCGGACTTGCAAGATCTCCGGATCTCTGCCCTTTTGCTTTTACAAAAAATATTTGATTGCGCGGAGTTCCTTTTGAAATTAAAGAGGCAACAATTCGTTTGCCGAGATATGAGTCGGTGAAATTGTTAGTATTTTAATTAAGAACAAATTTATTAAAATGTTTCAATTGAAGTCATTACTATGAAATTTATTTATTTTTTTATTCTCTAAATAAAAAAAATATCAACAAAAAAGGATTATTGATACTGTCAGAGTTATTTTATCATTATATTATCTGATACCTACGATATTAAACAAACTTTATTTATGAAGCCGTTATGTGCCATTTATATTCGCTACTTAATGAAAAATAATATTACAAAAAAGAGCTATTATCTTGTAGACTGATGAAGTTAATTATATGGTCGCAAGAATATTTAACAGTAGATGGACATGGTAAATTTGTAAAACAAATATCTCCTTAGAATAAGATCCAGGTCTACGCGTAACACTATCTTTTGCAGACACTAATCCGACTGAAAAAGAACAGTCCCAAACGTGAGTTTTACACAAATTTGAACCTTATTGTATTTACTTATGCACTAAAATGTATACTTTCCCGTACTGTGCTGTCTGTACACCCCGTCACTCTCCCCGACGTATATCACATTCATAAGAGCTGAATAAGCCTCCAAAACGAGTGTTTATTACTGGTCCTTCGAGCCGGATTCGGATTTAGTAATGCGTTGCCAATGTGGACTTTATTACGTTGCGTTAAGGAGCGTCGTATTGTGCCGAGCCCCAGGTGCGGGATAAAGGTGTTAGGGTTATCCACCCGTTATTCTAGCTGCAGATGTGCTTAGACAGTGAACTATGAGGACTTAACCAATTCGAAGTTGTGACGTAATTAATGCTTTGCCGAATGGAGAGAGAAATGTATGGCTGTTGTGAGTTTTGTGGCGTTTGTGTGTTGTTTAATCGATAGCGGTTCAGTGCGGCTTGAATTGAAGGGAAGCTTGGTGAGATTAATGTGTCGGATCGGAACACCTCAGCTCTTTACCTATTGTGTGTTTAGAATAAGATTTGGTTTTGTTTTTTGTATTCGATCTCTTTGTGCCGTTGTTGTGTAGGAACACCTTAGATATTTATGTATTATGCTAAGAATGAAATTGATTTGACACATGTACCAAGTATTATAAAATATATCTTTTGAAGAATCACGAAGCACTAGAGTGCTAAGTTAATAATAGGCATCTTAGGCTGCATTACGACCACAAGGGTGCGAGGATGCGTAAGACGACGAAGAAGTAGATGCTACCTCACACTTTTTTGGTGGAAATGCAGTCGTATAGGATCATTTAGATGTCTGTCTGTCTGTCAAGCCCCATTTTTACTTATACCTTCTGATGACTGACTTGTTTGAGCAAGGTTTCTACGCGGGGTAGAGTAGTACTACTACAAAGGTATTTTTATAAATCAAATATGCTAATTCAAACAGACATTTAAGTGATTCTACACTAGTCTTTAAAGATCTATACAGTCTATTCATCTATCAAAACGTCTTTTTTATTAATAGTTTTTTCTGACTGATTGTCTCGTGTCCCCAGTGTCGGAGCAAGGTCCCCACGAGAAGCGGCTGCTGAACGCGCTGCTCGCGTCGTACAACACGCTGGAGCGGCCGGTGGCGAACGAGAGCGAGCCCTTAGAGGTCAAGTTCGGGCTGACGTTGCAGCAGATCATTGACGTGGTGAGTGTCGCGACATATTTGAGAAGGAGTTAGTGTAGCGGGGTCTGAGTGGGAGAGGAGTGAACTGGACGGATGGTGCTTCCATATTCGTAGATAAGGCTCTCTATATAGGACTTTGTAAAGGAGACTGTCTATTATGACGAAAGTCTATTGTCAAGCATACATCTCAAGAGCATTAATATCTGGACAGCTGCACTACTTATAAATTAGTTTCAGCAGTCTGAGTTAACTGATGTACATACGTTAAAATACATTGATTCTGCCGTGTTTTTTCGAGTTTTTCCAAGGGGCTTGTATATTATATTCAAGATTTCTGTAAACACACTTTATATGTGTGTGCATGTTATTCTTAACTGAGCTGTTTAGTTCAGCGTATACGCAGCTGACCCGTAAATGCGTATGTAAACGATAGTTTAACGTAAGTTAACATCAAACTGTTTTTATACTATGATCAATCATATGTGGTTAAAGGGGCCTGCTGCCCCTTTGACTCTGCCTACCTCTTCGGGGATTATGGACGTGGTGTTATGTATGTATAAATCATATTTGCGCGTTAATGTTTTAAAAGAGGATTTTAAGACAATTAACGCGTATTAAAAAGGATTTTAGAATAATTTAACTTAATGGACACCATATAACTAGGCAAGATCCCTTGCAGAGGATAGCGCTTATTGACAGCGCTTTGACTGTCTTGTCACTGCTGTATTATGCATATTGCGAAAGTTGGGAACTATGCAGCAAGTCCTGTTACAGTCATTCAGGCATGTGAATGTGTGGAATATGGAAGCACCATTATGAATGAAGGGTGGAAATGAGTTTGCTCAAAATCATTTAATCAACTTTCAGAGATTAGGTTTAATTATAGTAATGTCATAAACTACGGGCAGTCGTTAATATTATCTAATTGACTATATATTTTATACGTTGCTTGCTATTCTTTCGTGGAATGGCTGTTTATAACTGCGATAAAATTTAACTTGCTATGTTTAAATAATTATTTGACTTTCATAAATTCTATTATACGTTCGTAAAAGTTAAATGATTTTATCAAGCCTGAAGTTTATTGTTTATTTTTTTATTGAATTGAATTATGTTACTGCTGCATTATAGGTAGACTGTACAATAGAAAACATATTTTAACATTGTGATGATTATGAGTAAAACGAATGAAAGGAAATCCGCTATGTTGATATAAAAAGCTTGTCACAGATCAATTTTACTGTAACTAAAGCGAATACAGGCATTATGAACTTTATATTTTGTGCATTTTACTTAGACACTATGATACGATTATCTTAGAATAGTCATATTCATGATTAGTTAACATGGTTATAATAAGAAAAGATTATACAGGCATAAATATAAACTTCATAATGAATGACATTGTATTGAAAATCTATTCGGTACTATCTCATATAGTATCCCTGATATGAAGTCGGTCGGTTTTTGAAAATGTATTTGTGTGTTCATGTTTCTTGTTATTTATTTATTTTCAAATTGTTGAGTGAGCAAACACGTAAATTCCTATTTGTGTAGCTTTCAAAATATCGGATATTTAGTTACTTGATATTTCAGCTATTGTTTTAGCTGTCAGTGAATGGATACAGCAGAACTATCAGATATATTTTTCAGGTAGTACGATAAAAATGTTGATTCAAGGCCAACCTCATATAATATAGGCCACCAAAATTTTATTGTAATTTCGTAATTTAGCCTTATGATTATCATGACCTGGTTATGATAACTTCTGACAATCTAAATTATAATGCTATTAACAATGTAAGATATAGTTTAAATGTCAGAATAACAAAGGCCTTTCGACAGCCTCATTATAATGTTAGGGCGTATGTTAGCCTACATTATGAGTTTCTTAGCAGTGAGAGTATTAATTTTATTATGGTGTTGCCAGCCTTAAAACCTTGTGTGATACATTTAGATCAGAATTATAGTGAAATAATGCTGTTTAGGTTGCTCATCGTTTACCAAAGATAAAGTAATATCACATGCAAGAATCGTTATACAGTTCAGTTCATTTTACATTGCAGTGAATGCATTCCCACTTATCAAATTGTACAGAAATGGCGCCGTAGAGAAGCCATGCCACCTATTTCAGTACTCCGAGACATATTTCGTTCTGACTTCCTTAGAACATTGTTTCAATTCGATAAGTAGTGTTCGCGTAATTTGATTCAGTTTAAGTGCCGATAAATTTGTAGAATGGCATCGTTCCAGTTCGGGCGAAGGAGTACCGCCCCGAAAAGACTGGCTTTCACAAATGTCGCACAAAACAGACCTTGCTGCTTTATCTTAAGTCTGTTTAAAAGTCGGTTTAGAGGTAGACTGTATTAATATCTGGTTTGGTTGTTGAACACTCGACTCAACAATTTGGAAGTGAATGAACTATTTGTTGTGTGTTTAAGTGTTGTTTGTACTTCAGGTGACGTACAAGGGAGTATAGTAAGATGTTGGTTGGTGATTGAAATTTAACTAGATTAAGTTGCGAGGACATAACCACCTGGTTATGAGATGTCGTTAAGGGAAAGCGTTTTTCTTGGCGAAAATATACTGAAGGTAAAATATTATTGAGATATTTGATAAGCGAGTATAAACGTAATTGTATTTATGATACTTAGGTACACTTAGCAATCATTTAAAACAACCAATAAAGCACCGCTGAAATGGTCATGTCTAATGTTACACTGCTGGCGTTTCACATAACACACTCATAGTGACTCACATTAACCTACATCAATAAAACAATGCAATAAAGTTTGAATCTCAGAGAGAAGTTTAAATTCTCTGAATGTGTTTTTTTTTTTAAATGTTCAGGACATTAATAACAAATGAATGGGGTGACATTCGCTTGCAATCTATTTTTTAACTCCAGTAGATTTAATACCAGAAATGTTCTATGGGTGGTATTGGTAACTTAATTGTTCAAGCCTGCTATATTTGAAGAAACCGGTTTTGAAAGGATCACACATATTTTGCTTTTAGTGAAAATAGATTCTGGGAAGGTTTAATTGCAATTGTGTTTCACAAAACCACCATCCATTTAACTGCCTACACATTAGTCTAAACAAACGCGACTCCCGAATCTGTTACCGGGAGGATTTCCCGCAAGTTCGCAAGACTCAATTAAATTTCCCAATCGTTGGGTCGAAGGCGTTACTAGGGCTGTTGCGATTGTCAGCATCCGCGGATTATCAGCATGTTTTTAATCTTAGCATAAAAAACATTTAATGCTGATTTTTAGTGGTGAAATTCAAGTAGTGACGAGTTTGTTAAAGGTGGTATTATCGAAAGTGTTACGAGACATTTTAAGCTATCATAGATAGTTATACTAACAACCTCATTAATTTGTTTTGCCAACATAAATTGATTAAAAGATAATGATATATTGCTTAAGTTTACGTTAGTAAACAAATATTAGCAAATGTAACATAGATATTTAAAAAAAAAAAAATCATGTTTGCTGAAATGTTAAAATAGGATATGTTGTATTTAATTAATGTATTAATATCAGTATCAGCGTCAGTCTCCTCTGATATCGAACTGAAAACATTAGCATCAGCTTCCCTTATACAGCAAGGACTTGCAACAACCCTGTTACCGACAATGGTCGCGTCGTCTGATCTCGCGTTTGCTCTTTTGTTGCGATAACGCGTTTGCGTTACGTCGCGTTACGTTTTGTTGCTTTAATTGGGTTGTTGGAATTAAATTGGAATCGGTGGAGGTACATTTGGATTGCTGATAGAGAATTAACTTGAATTTGGATCGTTAGATCCTTATTGCATTGGCAATATTATATACCTAGTGTGTTTATCTGGATTTAATGAATTGAAGTGTATTAAAAGTAGGATTAAAAGTCCTTTTAGCTTACCTATAGTTGTTTTTATGCCGTTGATTATGTTATATCATGTAATGTAATATCATAATATTGGCGAATAAATAACCGTATCTGTCACCCACCTCTAGCGGGATTGAACCCGCTTCTTTTGATTTAAAATTTCTAACCACCAGATCATGAGGCCCGCTATTTACAGATACGGCACAACAAGTGGCTGCTCGAAATTCGATCTCTTAAAAAATCCAGCACTTTGTCACTATCAAAAATTCTTGCGTCCATACTGCGAATTGTCGGTTTGATTTCATTTAGAACGTTTTTCAAGCGCATAGTTGCGTCGCCGTAATAAAACAATCGACTCGTAAATAAAGCTGACGATGCTCGCAGCGCCGGCCGCGCGTCGGCGTCGGCAAATTAAACCGCAGCGGGCGCGCGAAAAACGTTGCACTACCGAAATTACTTCGTTACATAGGTAGATTGAACAACGCGATTGATTCTTCTCTAATGTAGATTTTCCTTAATCATATCATGAATGCGAAAGTAACTTCGTCTGCGTCACGTCTTCACACCTGAAATTTTAACGCTAAAAAGCTACTAACGTAAGCACAAAGACTAAGTTTTAATTAATTCATTAATTCATTGAGATTGATAGAGGTGACAAAGTAGGAATAAAAATATATCTAGATTCTGCATGCGTCATACACATTATTTTATTTATATAAACTTGCTATATATAAAAAAAATATTTTTCAAATTATACTAAACTTGTTGAAATAGGGACTTCTTAATAAAGAATTTCTCCTTTTTATTTAAATTTATATATACATTAGTACCATGTTGGTCGGGGACATAAAATAATGTGCCAACTGTGTTTATTGCCTAGCCTGTCGTAAAAGATGACTAATGGTATATCAGGGTTTTGGGTATGTGATTGTGTAGGTGATAAGCCTCTCTACTTTTTCACAATTTTCTATCTGACCCAGCCCAGTTTTGTATTTGGCTGAATGTGGTTAAAGGGGCCTGCAGCTCTTTTGACTCTGACTGCCTGACTTTGACTTCGGGGATTACGGGCGTGATGTTATGTATGTATGTACCGTCCCAGTAAATCTTAAAAGCAATAAAACACACACGTATTGTGTCTCGCCGGCCGTAACACGCGCCGCGCGTGACCCGCTCCAGTCGTGTGAAACCCACGCGCTCTTGTTTATTTGCCCAACGATTGAGAAACGCTGTTCTTTTTACGGATTTAGCGAATTTTTAATTTAAAGATTCAAGCAGCACAACTTATAAAAAAAATCATTTGTTTTTTCTGTCGCAGAATTGAAACTGTAATACTGACTGTGAAATTCATGGAACATTTTATATTCATTTTATTAGTACAATGTTGTTTTTGTTTATTGAATAGGAGAAGCCAATTCAAATTTCTCTTGCCTATTCTGAATGGGGAATATCTTGTGAATATAATAATGTATTTATTGATGCAAGTGCTTCAAAAAAGCACGTCTTAAATGTGCCTGCAAAATGTCAATTTGGTGAAATACGAAATCCAGTTGTTAACTTAGTCACAGCTTTCCACAAAAAATTGATTAGCCAATGTATATACTTAAGAGCACTCGAGACATGTGTATAAAATATTAAAATTCAGCACCACATGAATGTTTCACGATTTTAAAAGCGACCGCAGCAAACCATAACAGCAAATAAAACAAGAATCAGCGAATAAAATCAAAATACACACATGTTGCGACGTTCGGTTTCTCGTAAACGCCGCGCGGGGCGCCGCTCGTGCGGAACGCGCGTGCCGATTCGTTAAGAGCCTAGCTGTTACCCGCGGTTTTACGCGGAATTCGGTCTGTTGCAACGAAGTTATAATTTCGCAGGATCGAACAATTTTAACGGGATGAAAGTATAATTTGTAGAGGTACAAGCTTGGTTAACATTTTTGACATACTAAATTTAATCACCATCGGTTGAATAGCTTAGGAATGGAAACGTGGAAGATATATTAGTAATGATTCTTATTTTATGTTGATGGTTTATTCCGCCAATTTATTGTGAACAGACTGTTCAATTGTTTATTAGCCAAAGAAGTGTAAAAAACACTTTGCCTTTACATTGGAAATCCCATCACATATTCCAAACGAAAAGTACTTAAACTCAGCTATAAATAAAATACACACCAAATGACCTACAAACTTTAGTTGCTTCATAATCTACACCTCACCAGCCCCCAGTTTAATTCGGCATTAATATCAATAGTCCCGTAAGTTCAACCAAGACTAATATTCCTATTAATTCTCTTAATAGGCACTAACGTAACGCGTTCCAAGATGTTTTACTGCAATAAATATAAATTGGACTAGTTTGTTCGTTCGTGAACCTTCCCATTAGGCGATGTTTCGCTCAGTTGTGACACTATTTAGTCGTTATTATAAATTAAGCGTTTAACTCTCTGTAAAATTTAAGGACATGAATAGAATTGACGTGATTTTACTTTTATTCTGTTCGTCTTTGGTGGATATCTTTGTGGAGAGAAGCATTATTCTGGCGGAAGATATTTTTAAATTTAATGACATCATATATTTCCATTTAGAAAAGAAAGTTACGATTTTGTTAAGGAAGGTTAATGAGTTCTTTCTAAATTTAAAATGATAATTGAAAGTAAAAGTGCATAGATAGCGAAGATATATGCGAAGTTGGTCAAAATCTCTTTTGTGTCGTTAATATAATAAAACTCATACAGATAAGTTGCGGTCTTCCTTACTTCACCCATAAGTACAAAGTTTAAAAACAAAGACCACGGTATTTTAACGTCTTCATATTACGGAAGAACAAAGATCATATATTTCTGTACCCTCATAAAAAATGAGCTGGAAAAGAATTCTCCGCAAGTTTTCCCCAAGAAAGTAGACAAAAGGACTACATATCAATAACTTGCAACCTCGCACTTTTTAACGCGAGGGAACTGGGGTGGAGAATGCAGCGAATTCAGTTAGCACATAAGGCACACAAGTTGGGGCTGGAACAAAAGTTTAGGCAAGTGTAACAAAAATGGGACAAAAATGGGACGCGAGGTCGGGACGCTCGGCACTTCTGACAACGCCTCTCGAGTGCCGTATTGAATATTTGTAACGACCCAGTTGGGTCCTGATAAATTTTGTTTGGAGTTTTAAACTTGCCGATGATTGATTGGTTATCGTTTGCCGATAAAGTTTGGCAACTTTTAAAGTTGCCGTTATCTTTTTAGAGCAGTTTTGGATTGAATGGTGAGATAGTTGTTACCTAAATTGAATTGAAAGTAGTTTCATCGTTGTGTATTTTATTATGTAACGGTTGTTGGATTGGAATGGTTTCACAAGAAAACGTTTTTCTGTTTTAATGTCGAGGTTTTGGTTGACAGTAATCGAAGTTCTGGATTTCGGACGAATTACAAAAATTTTAAGACGTTTTTTGTATTACATATCACGGTAATTTTTTCTATTCACCTGCCACAGTCAACTTACAGAACAAAATCAGTCAATAAAGGAGTTATACTAAAAAAATACCAAATTTATGTTGCTAATAACTATCAGGATATAAAAATAAATTTCAAAATATTAATATGTAAATGAGCAGCATCATTGACTACACATGTGGTAATTTTTAAGAGTACGGTGTATGTAATATATTGTTTAAAACGAATAAAACTTTTTGACAGTAGAAAAAAAATAAATTGGCTGTATAAGTTAGCATCATGTTGACATATATCTTATTCCGAATTCGATTCCGCTTTCACCCCAAATCCTTTTACCCGTCAGTCTCCTAGCATCGCTCCAACGCTTCTCAGCTGAACAATATCGTCATAAATGTTCTCGACGGCAGAATATAGCAATTTGGTGGACATTCTACGCGAGTAATTTCGTCAGAGCCAGGGGAAATCACGGTATATTTACTTCACTAATAAAGAACATGGAAAGAGCGTTATTTTTTGTACTAAATCATTGAAATGGGTCTGACGATAATTTTTGGTGACGTTTTCCGAGAACATTTTTCGGCTGGACGAGGACCTAACCTGACATGAACATAAAAGGTGTATATCAAGTGATATTTTTGACAAAATAACGTAGTTGTGTGGGTTAATAGTCTATGGGCTATAACTTGATACTCCGAAACTGACAATTGAGCAGTAAGTTTGCGGCATTGTCACAGTCAAATTTCTCTTGCCTATTCTGAATGGGGAATATCTTGTGAATATAATAATGTATTTATTGATGCAAGTGCTTCAAAAAAGCACGTCTTAAATGTGCCTGCAAAATGTCAATTTGGTGAAATACGAAATCCAGTTGTTAACTTAGTTACAGCTTTCCACAAAAAATAGATTAGCCAATGTATATACTTAAGAGCACTAGAGACATGAGTATAAAATATTAAAATTCAGCACCACATGAATGTTTCACGATTTTTAAAGCGACCGCAGCAAACCATAACAGCAAATAAAACAAGAATCAGCGAATAAAATCAAAATACACACATGTTGCGACGTTCGGTTTCTCGTAAACGCCGCGCGGGGCGCCGCTCGTGCGGAACGCGCGTGCCGATTCGTTAAGAGCCTAGCTGTTACCCGCGGTTTTACGCGGAATTCGGTCTGTTGCAACGAAGATATAATCTCGCAGGATCTAACAATTTTAACGGGATGAAAGTATAATTTGTAGAGGTACAAGCTTGGTTAACATTTTTGACATACTAAATTTAATCACCACCGGTTGAATAGCTTAGGAATGGAAACGTGGAAGATATATTAGTAATGATTCTTATTTTATGTTGATGGTTTATTCCGCCAATTTATTGTGAACAGACTGTTCAATTGTTTATTAGCCAAAGAAGTGTGAAAAACACTTTACCTTTACATTAGAAATCCCATCACATATTCCAAACGAAAAGTACTTAAACTCAACTATAAATAAAATACACACCAAATGACCTATAAACTTTAGTTGCTTCATAATCTACTCCTCACCAGCCCCCAGTTTAATTCGGCATTAATATCAATAGTCCCGTAAGTTCAACCAAGACTAATATTCCTATTAATTATCTTAATAGGCACTAACGTAACGCGTTCCAAGATGTTTTACTGCAATAAATATAAATTGGACTAGTTTGTTCGTTCGTGAACCTTCCCATTAGGCGATGTTTCGCTCAGTTGTGACACTATTTAGTCGTTATTATAAATTAAGCGTTTAACTCTCTGTAAAATTTAAGGACATGAATAGAATTGACGTGATTTTACTTTTATTCTGTTCGCCTTCGGTGGATATCTTTGTGCAGAGAAGCATTATTCTGACGGCAGATATTTTTAAATTTAATGACATCATATATTTCCATTTAGAAAAGAAAGTTACGATTTCGTTAAGGAAGGTTAATGAGTTCTTTCTAAATTTAAAATGATAATTGAAAGTAAAAGTGCATAGATAGCGGAGATATATGCGAAGTTGGTCAAAATCTCTTTTGTGTCGTTAATATAATAAAACTCATACTGATAAGTTGCGGTCTTCCTTACTTCACCCATAAGTACAAAGTTTAAAAACAAAGACCACGGTATTTTAACGTCTTCATATTACGGAAGAACAAAGATCATATATTTCTGTACCCTCATAAAAAATGAGCTGGAAAAGAATTCTCCGCAAGTTTTCCCCAAGAAAGTAGACAAAAGGACTACATATCAATAACTTGCAACCTCGCACTTTTTAACGCGAGGGAACTGGGGTGGAGAATGCAGCGAATTCAGTTACCATATAAGGCACACAAGTTGGGGCTGGAACAAAAGTTTAGGCAAGTGTAACAAAAATGGGACAAAAATGGGACGCGAGGTCGGGACGCTCGGCACTTCTGACAACGCCTCTCGAGTGCCGTATTGAATACTTGTAACGACCCAGTTGGGTCCTGATAAATTTTGTTTGGAGTTTTAAACTTGCCGATGATTGATTGGTTATTGTGTGCCGATAAAGTTTGGCAACTTTTAAAGTTGCCGTTATCTTTTTAGAGCAGTTTTGGATTGAATGGTAAGATAGTTGTTACCTAAATTGAATTGAAAGTAGTTTCATCGTTGTGTATTTTATTATGTAACGGTTGTTGGATTGGAATGGTTTCACAAGAAAACGTTTTTCTGTTTTAATGTCGAGGTTTTGGTTGACAGTAATCGAAGTTCTGGATTTCGGAGGAATTACAAAAAATTTAGGATTTTTTTTTGTATTACATAACTAACTAACTATATAGGTAATTTTTTCTATTTACCTGCCACAGTCAAGTTACAGAACAAAATCAGTCAATAAAGGAGTTATACTAAATAAATATACCAAAAATAAATTTCAAAATATAAATATGTGAATGAGCAGCATCATTGACTATACATGTGGTAATTTTTAGGAGTACGGTGTATGTAATATATTGTTTAAAACGAATAAAACTTTTTGACAGTAGAAAAAAAATAAATTGGCTGTATAAGTTAGCATCATGTTGACATATATCTTATTCCGAATTCGATTCCGCTTTCACACCAAATCCTTTTACCCGTCAGTCTCCTAGCATCGCTCCAACGCTTCTCAGCTGAACAATATCGTCATAAATGTTCTCGTCGGCAGAATATAGCAATTTGGTGGACATTCTACGCGAGTAATTTCGTCAGAGCCAGGGGAAATCACGGTATATTTACTTCACTAATAAAGAACATGGAAAGAGCGTTATTTTTTGTACTAAATCATTGAAATGGGTCTGACGATAATTTTTGGTGACGTTTTCCGAGAACATTTTTCGGCTGGACGAGGACCTAACCTGACATGAACATAAAAGGTATATCAAGTGATATGTTTGACAAAATAATGTAGTTGTGTGGGTTAATAGTCTATGGGCTATAACTTGATACTCCGAAACTGACAATTGAGCAGTAAGTTTGCGGCATTGTCACAGTAAAGCTTATAACAACTTCTTTAAAACTAAATTACTGCCTTTATATAATAATAAAAGTAAAACTAGCTTCGTAATGGGGCGTTACGAAGTGCGCCGGGCACTTCGTAACGCCCGTTGTCGGATTTTCAAAACCCGTTTTTTTTTTTTTTACCAACATTTTTATTTTTTTTCTTTCATAAGAACCTTCATTTTAACAATAACAAACACAATTAAAAAGAATTAGCGAAATGGGTAAAGCCGTTCTCAAGTTATAGCCTTGGGGTGGTCCACCCTTATCACTCAGGGGTATGAGAAATAGATACCTAACGACCGATTCTAAGACCTACCGAATATACAAATAAAATTTCGGTCAAGCCGTTTCGGAGGAGTTTGGTAACAAACACCGCGACACGAGAATTTTATATATTGAAGCTTTATATATAATTGATATCCCTTTATTATTGTAAGAAGGCCTCTGTAAGTTTCCAAACAGACACCGCGACACACGAGAATTTTATATATTGAAGCTTTATATATAATTGATATCCCTTTATTATTGTAAGAAGGCCTCTGTAAGTTTCCAAACAGACACTGTGACACGAGAATTTTATATATTGAAGCTTTATATATAATTGATATCCCTTTATTATTGTAAGAAGGCCTCTGTAAGTTTCCAAACAGACACCGCGACACGAGAATTTTATATATTAAAGCTTTATATATAATTGATATCCCTTTATTATTGTAAGAAGGCCTCTGAAAGTTTCCAAACAGAGTCAATACGATTTTCAGTCAAGTAATTAGTGCGGACGTAGAATATGCTTTGTAGTCAAACTCGTAATCTAAAATATTGCCTGTTTAGATATAGCGCTTGTCTTCTTCAAGGATTGGACAACATCCTTCAACTTGATAGATAGATACCATCCACTACCCTCGCTCAGTTCACTATAAAGCTCTTAGAACAAAAGTTCCCCATCAAACAAGGTTATTTATATAGTGTGTGGATTGATAGAATTCTAAATAATGCCACTTGCATAATGTATGCGAAAAAGCACTTTAATATTTAATTTCTAAGTGATATAAATAAATAAATATAACATCACGCCCATAATCCCCGAAGGGGTAGGCAGAGTCAAAGGGGCAGCAGGCCCCTTTAACCACATATGATTGATAATAGTATAAAGAAGACCTTCAGATTCAGCCAAAAACAAAACTGGGCTGGGTTAGATGGAAAATTGTAAAAAAGTACTGACAAGTGGCTAGCTCGTCGCCTACACAATCACACACCCAAAACTCCAAATACCATTAGTCGCCTTTTACGACATGCTAGGCAAGAAACACAGTTGGCACATTATTTTTTGAATCCCATACCAACATCGGACAATTCATATTTCTAAGTGATATTTGAAAGAAAATGAATTTTGTGCCAAGCTATCCGAAATCAACTTTGAATAGCTATTTAACTAAAACCTTGTGTGGAGTACCCCAGAGTTTGCTCTTAATCTTGTTGTATAAGGTTCTAAAAATTCCGTTAGCTCGATTAAAGTCATACGTTTACCTAACGTTGTGCTAAAATGTAATTTAAAATGTACCACACAAGAATCATATTTAATTTCCTCGAATGTATACTTATACAGAAAATGTTGCCACGTTAACCGAATTCTATTATGAAGGCTGCATGAATTTTCAGTAAAGTACACACGGGGAGGCAGAAAATTGTTTATATTTACCACTTTCCGGAGAACAAGTAATCTTTTCGTTTAGATAAAGCACCTACGTAAGTGAAACGAAACGGACAATAATGGAAATATAAATGACATGTGAAACGGAACGTCGACAGAGGTTTTCCGGGAGGCGACAGAATACAGTAATTTGGGAGTTTTCGCGCGAACTTGTGAGGAAGGGACGAGTATCATGAGCCATCAATTTTGATTTTCAAGATTTCGTCTTGAAATTATTGTTCATTTGTTACTTTTTCTGTATCTCGCGATTCAGTTCTTAAAGATACGTTTTTCACTGATGTAAAAAAACATGAGGAGATATTAATTAGTTGGAACTTTTTAGGTAGGTATATTTATTGAGCGTTCTTTGCTTACTGATTAAGTGTGAACAGGATTTATTCATGTAGAATTGGATATGGAGTACATCTTGGCCGTATTCCAACGCGGCTTTCAGCCAGGTAGAGAAAATCTTCGTGACCTTTCTGGTTAACCGCGTGAGTGTTTGTGGCGTTATATGCATTTTAAAACATATATTATATTATAAACAAGGGTCTAAGTGTTCATTGCCATATCTATGTAACGTCGCATAAAATATTTTGCTTTTATATTACTGATACCACGACATCATTAGGCAATATCACATAGATTGATCTAGTTACAAAATAGCTTAAGACTAAAGCATTTGTATTATAGAAATCAGTATCAATGATAGCAGAAACGCCTGGACCCAGAACATGCCTGGATTTGTCCATTTTGTCCCGTTTCGCCGATGAAACCATATTTCTTGTGAATCTTTCCAAATATTGCTACCAAACTATTAACATTTCTGAGTAAAACCCCATTGCAGATAGAAGCCAAAATACAAGAAACATATATGAATGACGCGCACGACCGTGCGGGAATATATCTGACGGAATATAGCAATTTGGGTCTTTGTCTGCGTAAACTTGTTACTGCAGGACTGGACGTGGCAAGAGCCAAACAGTTCATATACTCTTGTTGATGTCGACCAACACAAGAAATAAAATCTGAAACTAGAAGCGCTCGAGCAGAGAACACTTGTTTAAAATAGGTTTACGTAACATGTTTTAGTTTGTGTAAATTAAAACCGGTGGTAGCTCAATGGTAAGGACACTCTAAACCGAAAGTGCGGGTTCAAACCCGGGCACGTACCTCTGGATTTTTCAAATCTATGTACGTATTTATACCACTAGCTCAGCAGTGAGGAAAAACATCGTGATGAAACCTGCAATTTCAAACAACTTGGATTTGTAACCATGATCTGAAAATTGTCTGGTTCCCCTATCTTAGGGTCACGAAGGTCAGAACGGCAATCGCTTCAATGTAATTACCAGACTCGCTAAATCCTGGATCATGGTCTAAGCGGACCCATCTAAGCACGGGACATAACGCTAGGAAGATGATGTTTTAGTTTGTGTAAATTAGATAAGGGAACCGGACTTTGAATTCTTATACTGCCAATCTGATGGTATAAATACTTAAATGGTATATTCATATTTATAAATAGTATGAAATCAGTTTATACGTACCAACTTTTACTATTGGCACTATTGATCAACTCTTAAAATAATCACCATGAATATGCAATTTATCCTTATGTATATAAACTGCCTTAAACGTTCACTAAGTTGGTTCTTAGTAAAACATATAGGCTTGTAGCAACAGCTTTCAACTTGTTACGCCGTTTGCCAAAAACAAAACGAGTTTAATAGGTAAAAAAACATGTTGACGCGACGAAACACCACCAATTTTCTAGCCTGGATTCGTAACTTTAGCCAAATTGCCTTTGTATAATATAAAAGGCTTTCCAAAAACTCTTGCTACAGAGCGTTCGCTAACTGACACGCTGGCGCCCACCCAAAACGTATTAATTCAGAATCCTGGTACTTTACAGGTTCTACCTCACTGCGCATGTACATCTGATTATGCAAAGAAAACGCGAAGTGCGAGTTGGATTCGCCTATCGAGTACGGCCATATCTTTTTGCGTCAACGTCATCATCATCATCAGCCTATACTCGTCCTTAGTTGGGCACAGGCCATTCCTAATGAATGCTACTGTTACTCACGTAGAAGTTTAATTTTTCACAAATTCAAGGATCTGCACACTGGATCTGTATTTAATGTTAATTTCGGTTTTATACCTTCAGCCGTCTCTGAAAAGCCCCCTTTTCAGTGTTTGACAAAGTGATTGTTATTTTTTTCCTTCTATAAAAATCAGCTGTAAAAGTAGCATTGATGTAAATGCTCCTTTCATTGTGAATTCTACACAATAGAAATAAACAAGGCAGGTGAACACAAACAAGAATAATCACTTAACTCAGTTTTGATTTACACGAGCAAGTTGAATCATTTGTTCGATAAACTATTTGAGGCAGCGATGATTTGCTCCAAATAGATACAAATTAGCTAAGTTCGAGTGTCGTTCGATCGCGACAACGAGGCTATTAATTATTGAACGAGTTTCTGTCGACGAGTGTCTGAATAGTTACACTGAAAGCGAATATCGTTTGGATTGTAATAATACTCGCCTGAATCTTCGACGAACATTAACTGTATGACTTGGTATAAATGTAAATATAATCTGTAAATTTTAACTTTTATATAATCTGGCATTGAAAAGAGTAACTACCGAGTTTCTTGCCGGTTTCTTCTCGGTAGTTGCGACCTCCCGAACCGGTGGTAGATTCAAATTGTTCTATTTTGTACCTATTACTTGACGATTTACAAGTGCTTTTTTGAGGCCTATGTAAATAAAGATATTTTGAGTTTGAGTTTGAGAATTGGCATTATTTGATTAGGTATAATGTGGAAACATGTGTAAGTATATTTTTTCAACAAAGCATTTTTTTCATAGAAATATAACGAGTTTCTTATTATTTAAAGTATAAAGGCTTTACTAATTCTTTTTTTAAATTAGGTGTTAAAATATGGTACATAGAAACTAGAAATTTTAGGGGTGATCACATTTTTAAGTCACCCGTATTATAATTATCTGGACTTTTAATGTTTTATGTTAATTGATCTCTGGATGAACCGGGAGAAGGGCAAGAGAATGATGATGATGATCTCTGGATGAATCATTTAAAAACTGGCTTCGTAAGTTGTGTGTGTAACTTTTATTACTAAATAGGTTACATTTGAGATCTCTGTGAAAGACGAAAAGTCTGATGTGTGTACAATAGATTGTATGTAATATGGATACAAATTATAACGGAACAATAACAAATGTTTAAAACGCCGAGCGTCCGTAATCTGTTTGCATTTAATTTATTATTAGTTTTGTGTTAGCGTACAATGTTGAACGAAATAATTCAATTTTGATTCGATAAATGTGTTGTTATTGTATACATTGTACCAATTTGTTTTAGATTATTTACAGCAGCAAAATTCAATGCTAACATGTGCTACTGTTTATAGATTATATCTACAATGCCAGATATTATAATGAAACAATAATATTTGCTACCCTATTAGGAAAATGTAGTGCTTAATTTAAACCCTGTCGTAATAATCTGTCTATATACTTACTAATATTTATAAATAATAGCTGACCCAGCGAACTCTGTTCCGCCTTAAAAGCAATAAAAAATAAGCAGATTTTAGATGTTATTAAATTAAGTTAATTTTTTTATTAGGAAATAAAAATTTAAAAAATGATATAGGGATAAAAAGTAGATTCCTGGTTCTTTCATTTCCTATGTTAGATTCCTGGTTCTAAGCTACCTCTCTACCAATTTTCAGCTAAATCGGTTCAGCCGTTCTTGAGTTATAAATAGTGTAACTAACACGACTTTCTTTTATATATATAGACATAATAAATTCTCCAGACTGACACACCAACTCCGTAGTTCCAAACTCAGCTTATAAGCTTGTAATATGGATGGCCCTACCTAGCCCACTGTCCCATGTTGGTCTGGGACTTAAAAAGAATATGCCAACTGTGGTTCTTGCCTAGCATGTCGTAAAAGGCGACTAATGGTATATCGGGTTTTGGGTATGTGATTGTGTAGGCGACAGGTTAGCCGCTTGTCACTGCTTTTTCACAATTTTCCATCTAACCCAGCCCAGTTTTGTTTTTAGCTGAAAGTGGTTAAAGGGGCCTGCTGCCCCTTTGACTCTTCCGCCCCCTCCGGCTATAATGGGCGTGATGTTATGTATGTATGTACTTGATTTGCACTAAAACAATCTATGACCAAATCAACTATTCTGTGTTTTCCTTTATAGTTGAAACAATGCACAAATAAAAAAGAAAGCTTCATACAAATCTCTTACAACCTATTCACTAGATTTCGCTATGAAACACATAAAAATTGTAAAAAGACCAATTGCGCTTCACGCTCAAAAAGCTCCAATGAAAGCTTTTAAAAGCTGCAAACGGTTACAAAGCTCTTGTTACTGCTAAAGCTTCGGATATTTAAATCTGTGCATGAACAAAATAATAACTTTTACACCCGACTCATTAGACGCAACGCAAAATATGTTCTTTGACATAATTTTTCAGTCGTGATGTCAATCTGATAACGAGCTATGCGAGACTTCTGTCGACATATTATGTCGAGAGCTGGTTGAAATTTTAAGGTGTATTTTACACTAGTCTAGTATAGAATGCGAAAATTAATTTGGAATAAACTGTGTTTTAACGAAGCTCTTTGTATTTTTTTTATATTTACAATTATAAAAATAAAATCATATTGCTGCAAAAACTTTACCATGCTTAGCAATCACTGGTCAAATAAAAAACACACCTTGATTTTTTTGGTATATATGTATAAGTGCTATTTCTGTCCGCGTTTCTGTAATACGTAACTAGCTAAACTTCACGCCACTCCCCTAGCGGGGTAGGCAGAGAGAACCAAACGCCATATGGCACGATCATTACATACGTCACTCGCCTTTTCAACATTCATGATCCTTTTCATATAAGTTCTATAGTTTTTATGACTCTTAGCACACGACCAATCTGGTCGTAGCAGGTAAGCCTGGGCCTTCCGTGGCTCCTACATCCTTCCACTTTTGCATTGTAATACATACTTCAGGTACATATTAAAATATTGCATAAAAGAATAAAGTACCTACATTTTGCCAAAGCCTGAATTATCCACCTAAAAACGTCATCCAGCTCTCAGCCAGGCCGAGGCGTAAATCGTCAGGCCGAGGCGTTACGCCACGCCGAGTCGCTCATTTAGCCGAGGCGTCACACCAAGCCGAGGCGTCCTCGAAACGAGGCGAGCTGCAAATTATCCATTTGGGTAATTGAACGCGCCCGCCGCGCGAATCAAGGAATTTATCACGCTTCTCCAACGTCAACGTTTCACCTGAAATACTTGATAACGACGGCTGTTTCAGACGTCTTTGCGTTAACCGTTTCACTTGATAGCGCTTTTTATAGCAACTGACGCTGAGATCTGCTATATCAACATTTGACCAATCAAAAATATTATAGCGTTTGTTAGTTGTATGCTAATGAAATTAGTAATATGAAGTTGTAAAAAAAGTCATTGTAGTTTTTTTGCGATGCATAACTCTGAAAGCAATCTATACTTATAATAAATCTGTAGAGAGGTCAATTCTGTACATGAAATATATTTTCAAAATAACTATCAGGGGGTGATTAGTGATCGATACTGATGCCAAAAATGCAATCAGTAAATTTTTTGTCTGTCTGTCTGTCTGTCTGTCTGTCTGTATGTTCCTTATAGAAACAAAAACTACTCGACGGATTTTAACGAAACTTGGTACAATTATTCTTCATACTCCTGGGCAAGTTATAGTATACTTTTCATCACGCTTCAATCAATAGGAGCAGAGTAGTGAAGGGAAATGTTGGGAAAACGGGAGAAGTTACTCAATTTTTTAAGCTTCCGTCGCGTGTGCAGCCTTAAGGGTTAAAGTTACTTAGAAATCATGTATGACGGAAATAGTCTTTATAATATTAACCACATACGCGGGTGACACCGCTAGCACAGCTAGTCAAAAATATTATAGCGTTTGTAAGATGTATGCTAATGAAATTAGTAATATGAAGTTGTAAAAAAAGTAATTGTAGTTTTTTTGCGATGAATAACTCTGAAAGCAATCTTCAATATAAGTAAACTCACTGAACCCAGGAACTTGGACGAAACGAAACCGTTCTTAGAAAATGGTTGGAACGTTGGAAAGAAGGAGATAAATGTTGCAGTCAAATCTAAACTTTACACTTTGAAGTCTTTCGTTACTGTTTCGAATGATTAAACTTTAAATCAAATTTCGTAAAAAAAAACTGGTCCTTTTTCTTTAGTATCTGTCTTTTAGTTTAACGCGTCTTAAAAAAGCAACGCTAAGGAATTTCGAGCAAATATTTTTTATTTATATTTACTGCCCTTTAATATAAAAAAATTAACACCAACTTTGCTCTTAAATTAAAATAATCACTTTGCTATACTCGTAGTCTAATAATTTATCACATCTCTCGTAATTACAATTTATTATTTTTTTCCTAAACTATTCTGATAAAAAGCGATAAAATGCTGAATGCGCGTAAATTTTAATAAACGTCGAGGATTAGTTATTTATGGGCATTTCTGTCCTTTATTAGAAGCCAGAGCATTCCAAATGTTAATCTGATGTTTATTTTTTATAAATAACACTTTATGTACTATATAGGTATTAATATAAATAGTAAGGCGATCTACAAATATATTGCTGCTGACGACATGTTTCTCTTTGTTTAACACAGTACCTATGAAATAATATATTTGGAAAAGAAAAACGTTATTTTTAGTTAGCATTAAATTCCAAAGAATCTTCATTTAAAATAATACCGACTATTTCTCAGAATGAAAAAGGTAAATTCCACTGCTAAACTTTCCACAGTTTTTCCAATTCCATGAATTACCCTCTCGTGTTTCTTTTGCACGTAAAATAAATCTGAACATGATATTTATGAAATCATTAGCTTTTGGCTATGATGCCTCGTGTGTGAAATTTGGTCGTTACAAAGGTTTTATCGGACGTTCCAAAAATCTATAACATTTTCCGGGATAAAAAATAACCTATTTCCTATTTCAGAGTTCAAACCCTTTCATTGCATTGCCTTCGCTAGACATATTCGAGTTTTAAATTAAATATTACGATATCATAAAGATATCCTACATTTAAAGTATTGCTGGCAAGCTATATGATATCGCATTTACCGAAACGTGACGAGTTTATCCGCAGATCCTGACGTCACAAACATTTATCCGCGCGACATCTTTGGCAACATTTCCACAAGTTTCACCTCGAACTGTCATTCCAAACTTGCAATACTTTTAAGTGAACAAAACATTCCAATTCACTTCACCCGAAACTTGTCACAACTCGGTTTGCCCGGGAAATATAGTGAGCTTCGGGAGGTTCGGAGCCAGAGGGAATGGCTGAACCCTCGGATCCAATTACCTTTGTTTCGTATTGAACGGGCGCAGCCCTATTTCGAGATAAACGGAGAACGTGTTTGAAAACGGAAAACGGTTAAGCGCGGAAAGAACGTTCTAGGATCTAGAGTTATGACTTGGTCTTAGCCGGGATTCGTTTTAAATGTGTTCCAGGTTTAGAGACTCTGACGTGATGGGGATATGTTATATGAGCTTTGTAACTTTCAGGTACTAGGAAATTCTGTAGTTTGGATTGACAAGAGTTGACTAGCTCGATGGCGCATTTGGTAGTGACCCTGCCTTATGCCCCAAGAGTTGTGGGTTCGATCCCCGCCCTGAACAAACATTCGTGTGATGAATACTTGTTTTTGTTCTGTGTCTGGGTGTTAATATCTAATATTTAATATCGAATAAGTATATATTCATAATACCACTGTTGAATCTGATATCCGTAACACAAGTGCTTAAGCTACTTAGCTCGGAGTCAGATCAATGAATGTACTGTGGTGGATATTTAGTTACAGCGATGTTCAGGTTTCACGATGGCAGTAACTGTGCGAGTTATATTCGCACTTAATTCAAACTCAATATATTATACATTAAAATTTAAAACAAAATATTTGATACTGACAATGCCGTATTTACAGTCTTGGCTGACCTAGGCCCCAAGCCATAATTCCAGTACTAACGCGTCATCACTTAATTTTTAACACGATTGGCCGCCTCTATTAACTGGCCGCCCTAGGCCCGGGCCTACTGGGCCTTAGGGTAAATCCGCCTCTGGATACTGATATAATTTAAATAATCTTCCCTTGAAAATTTTACATTAATAATAATAAATTGGAAATAATACTGACGGGACTAAACGCGATATGCATTATGTGGTACATGAGTACTTACAGCTTGACGTTTCGTAATAATAATAAATGAAAAAATCTAAATATAGAAATGGTGAGTCATCCTGTATCAAACATAATAATGAAAATGATTATCGTATCGTTTTTTTACTTTTTTATACGAGTTCAGTTAATATTTTATGTCTCCAAACCAACAATCATGAGTTAGTCAAGACATAAAAACACAACCCACACTTCATTTTCCGCCCGTTACATCAAAAACTTCATTATATTTAATCAACGCTTAGATTAGTACCAAGTAACCTTTTTAATTACATTCCCTCAGGTACTAATTATCCGCGAGGCACCAAATTAGAATGCCTTTGAGATATTTTCACTAAAAATATTTTACTGGAATTACGTAGTAGAAAAATTTCAGGCGAAATTCGGTTTTGCTATTTCCTGTTAGGTGTGGTGTACTAAAGGTTATATATATACTATAGGTTTAAAGATATTTATTCCCATAAAGACATATTAATATTACATCACTTACATGAGAACTTAAAGAGCGGTGGTAGCTCAATGGTAAGGACACGCCTCTTAACCGAGGAGTGCGGGTTTAAACCCGGGCACGTACCTCTGGATTTTTCAAATCTATGTACGTATTTATACCACTAGCTCGACGGTGAGGAAAAACATCGTGATGAAACCTGCAATTGCAAACAACTTGGATTTGTAACCATGATCCAAAAAATTGTCTGGTTCCCCTATCTTAGGGTTACGAAGGTCAGATCGGCAGTCGCTTCAATGTAATTACCAGACTCGCTAAATCCTGGATCATGGTCTAAGCAGACTCCGTCTAAACACAGGACATAACGCTAGGAAGATGATGACATGAGAACTTAAATGTAAATAGAAATTAGTAAAACTAACTAAACTACTAACTTGCCTAGCGGGAGCGGGGTAGGTAAAAAATAGTACATACAATTTTTTTTTTTAATAAGTATCAGACTACATCACATACATTGATCTGACTCCGAGATAAGTAGCTTAAACACTTGTGTTACGGATATCAGCAATAACAGTGGCATTACAATTATATACTTAAATATTGGATACTAGCTGTGCCAGGGGTGTCACCCGCGTTTATGGTTAATATTATAAAGACTATTTCCGTCATACATGATTTCTATGTAACTTTCACCATTAAGGCTGCACACGCGAGGGAAGCTTAAAAAATGGAGTAACTTCTCCCGTTTTCTCAACATTTCCCTTCACTACTCTGCTCCTATTGATTGTAGCGTGATGAAAAGTATACTATAACCTGCTCAGGAGTATGGAGAATTATTGTACCAAGTTTCGTTAAAATCCGTCGAGTAGTTTTTGTTTCTTTAAGGAACATACAGACAGACAGAGAGACAGACAGACAAAAATTTTACTGATTGCATTTTTGGCATCAGTATCGATCACTAATCACCCCCTGATAGTTATTTTGAAAATATATTTCATGTACAGAATTGACATCTCTACAGATTTATTATAAGTATAGATTAACACCCAGACACACAACAAACACAAGTATTCATTACACGAATGTTTGTCCTGGGTGGGGATCGAACCCATAACTCTTGGCGCATGGGGCAGGGTCACTACCGAATGCGCCATCGAGCTTGTCATTAATTCCCTTTTATACTAATGAAGCAGACAGAATATACAAACTGGTTTAACAATTTATAATGCTTGGCTAGTCGCATTTAAATACGTCGAACGAGTCAGTATTTTTGATATCTGAGGATATAACGTAACATAACATAACATCACGCCCATAATCCCCGAAGGGGTAGGCAGAGTCAAAGAGGCAGCAGGCCCCTTTAACCACATTCAGCCAGAAACAAAACTGGGCTGGGTTAGATAGAAAATTGTGAATAAGTGGTGACAAGTGGCTAGCCTGTCGCCCACACAATCACATACCCAAAACCCCATATACCATTAGTCGCCTTTTACGACGTGCTAGGCAAGAACCACAGTTAGCACATTATTTTTAAGTCCCAGACCAACATGGGACAAAGAGGGTATCTTGTTAACTATTCCTATTTTACCTACCTACTCACACATTATGTCAGATACGTCATGCTTGCACACAGGTGCCACCTTTGGGGGCTGGTCTGCTCTGGTTAATCTTAAACTTTTATTGTTATCATATTTGTCATCTCCCACAGTCATCGATTGTATGATTTGGTTTAGAATTTTAAAAGTGAATATTTTTCATGTATATTTTGACGCTGAAAACATATATACGGTCGAATTGAGAACCTCCTCCTTTTTTGAAGTCGGTTGAAAAGTGTAACTACGGAGTTTCTTGCCGGTTTATTCTCTGTAGAATCAGCATTCCGAACCGGTGGTAGATTAACATTGTCTACAGATTTTTGTAAAATTTACGATTTATAAGTGCTTTTCTTAGGCCTTTATGTAGGTTATAGGTGTACTAATCTGAACTAATTTATTTAATCGTCAAACCATATCTCTTACTTTTATAGGCGAATATTGTCTAAGACAGGCACCGGCTATAGAATACAGCTGTATTAAACTTTATTGCGCCATGAAGAGAGGTGCAAATGAATTGCGTATTTAACACAATGAGTCATTCCTTACTAATTGTGTTTAATAGTACCTAAATCCCGCTTGGTTTGTCCGAGGGTTTATTTTAATCGGGATGGACACGTTCCCGCCCAAGGGACTTGTCCGTGACGTCATCTGACATGCATTTAGTTTCATTTTGTTTGCGCAATATCAAAAGTTTGACACGATGGTCTCTTTAGGGCTGTGTTTTGGTCCTTTAAGTGTCATTAAACTGAATTAAATAATTAAATTAGAGTGTAAAGATTCATAATAAATATAGTTCCGCAACACCGTTAATAGATGGCGCTGTATGTATTTTAGATCGCACTCGCGAAATGTTTCTCCGGACCTATATATAGTCTTAGGTGTTTTATGCATATCTTTCCCAGTCCTGTAGGTAGTAAAGGCCGCCTTCGGCCAGCTACCGATGTCCTCTCAAAAAAAATGCCTATCTTTGGATTTTATTTTAACTAGTACACCGGGTTGCGACCTTAACCAGGCCGATAACCATAGAGTCAAATATATTACATAAATTTATTTAAAAAAATATAATTGTATCTAATAAAGACACATTTGTAGCTGTCTTCATTAGAAATGTCTAATTATTCAACTTTTGTGGCGTACTTTATATAATACTTTTTAAATCATGATTCTTTTGCAGTCCTTTATAGGCGCAGGTATTATGTTAAAGAAAATGTGTAATAACCTTGTCCCAAGTCCAATACGTAAAACATAAAAAAATAAGCTTCTATAATGAGTTAATCATTAAAATTAAAAAAAAAAACAGAGGAGAGGGAATGAGTCTCTTTAAGACAGTTCCGTTGGTGGATTAATCCCCGAACCCGGATTTACTTATTTTAAGACAGATCATTAAATGTTAAGTTTTCTTCTATTTATCATTCATGTTTTTTTCTATTATGCGAACTATTTGCGGAGGCTTCGAAGGGTGTTCAGCCGGCAGTCTTTAGCCCCGCCCCCAATCTCACATACATGCATATATCTTCACACTTTACCGCTAGCAGCCCTAGTGGTGAGGTCACGAGTGACGTTAATAACGTGCCGCGTCCCACACGTGCCAGTAATGCTCTGTCCCGTTTATTGCCCAACTGCGGCCGAACAAAACACGACCACTACACGGCTGAAACTCCGGCTTATAAATCGTCAAACAATTTGGAGCTATCAAAAGTTATTTTAATGAAACTTCTGCTTTGGACTATTCAAGGTATATGCATAACAGAATTATTTATGTATATAATATATATATAGTACTAGGTATACAAAAAGACTGGCTTTGTTTTTATTAGGTATATAGACGATTACCTGTTTAAGTAAACGCGTGAAACGGTTGTTTAAATTTGGAATACTACAAGAATTCTACAATTCATAATTTTTTAATCAGTTCTATACACGGAACGTTATCTAATTATAACATAGGTATTAGATAACGTTTCGGGTATAGATCTGATTCCAAAGTAATACTTTCAGCCTGAAATTATACTATTTACTTCTTGGATTTTTTTGGACTCTGAAGACAGAGGAATCAGAATTAACGTCTGTTGCTCTTTAAAAACTCTTTGTCACACCTATAGAGCTAAATACAATATTATGATGTGATTTTTTTCTATTTTTTTTTTTATTTTTCTTAATTCAACAACACTTTACCAAACTTTTTCAACTCGAACTATTTGTAAATAATGAGACACCATTGCGTACACTTCCAACAAAATTATACTATATACCATTTGCGTATGTGAATAAATCATAAAATAAACTAGTGCAGTTTTGCAAACAACTGTCTAAACTCGATAGCCACACACCACAAACACAACGTATAAATTGTCCTAAACTTTCCGCCTCAACCCATAAAAAGCATTAGTCATCGAAAAAGCAGTTACTCACCGAACAACCGTTTAATCGCTCTCCCATAACGACATCTCGGCATCGCTTCCTCGAAATCATCAGATTAAAATCGCTTTGTGGCAAATACACATTAGCGAATGAAACTTTAAACGCCGTTTTAGAGTTTAATTTAAAACGCGGGTTCGATCCCCGCGATGAAGAGCCTGAACGAGGCGCAAATCTAGTGGCTTAATGAGGGACTAAATAGCCGTGGAGGGCAGCCTCGATGAGCCCGGAGTGTCACTTAACAGAGTACGATCTGATGTTCATTATGTTTTTTCGTTCCTTTCTTGCGACGCCGTGCGTTCATTTATCAAAATAAGGATGAGAAAAATCAAATCCTGACTACGAACGTCTGGCTTAATTTGGTAAGTGGTAGGAGCCGGGCTTGGCGCCATCGCCGTCCCGCCACCGCGCCAGTAAAGCTCAACCTTTTTTATATCACAGACTTCGATTAAAATATCCAACTAGATACAAAATTTCATTGATTGCAATAGAAATAAATCATAGAATGAATAATTGAAATTGGGAGCTACAATATAAAATCTTCAGCAATTTACAAATTAAATCAAGCAATGTTTGCAAGACATTGACGTCATTTTGTAATTAAGTGTCAGTGACGCTGTCTGTATCTAGTTGGATGTACTTGATCGGAGAGCACAGTAAAGTGGAGAGTACACATTTCGCTTGGACACCTCCCGAACAGGTCTGAGGCGGCGGGCACGGCGGCCGGCGCCCCCCCGCGGCCGCTCTGTCGCATGGAGTCGGTGTTAAAGTGTTGTAAACATGCGCGTTCGATATTAGATTGTGTGTGAGCGGCGCGCGCGCAGGCGCATGCGGCGCCCGCGCCGCTCGTCCCCGTCTTGTGTGCCCAGGTTCGACAACACGTTGTCTAGACATTTAACTGACTGCGCCCTTTCTGTTTTTGTTGACATCGTCTAACCCAATAGGACGAGAAGAATCAGCTACTTATAACCAATATATGGCTGTCATTGGTAAGTGTGATTAAAATGAGGAACCTAAATTTAAACACTTAATAAAACTTCTGATGTTTCATTTTTCGTTTTTGATTCTTCCTTTTTTCGTTTTGAGTTGTACGACTTTCCATCTTTTACTTTTTCTGTCTTGTTACGTTCTTCTACTCTGACTGTTATTTTTGAAAATTGCATAGCGTTGTGGAGTATGCGGCAGTTTTTGAATTATGTTTTGTAAGAATTAGTGGATCTTCCTGATCATCATCGCAGGTGTAGATAGACGGTAGACCCTTTCATGCATCCTCTCACGATCCGTCATCCGTTAGA
This sequence comes from Glyphodes perspectalis, assembly GCA_951394215.1. Taxonomy (NCBI): domain Eukaryota; kingdom Metazoa; phylum Arthropoda; class Insecta; order Lepidoptera; family Crambidae; genus Glyphodes; species Glyphodes perspectalis. The sequence goes on along the minus strand of OX596200.1, from coordinate 17,203,887 downwards.
TTAGTCTTAACCTTCTGTGACAAGACAAATGGGCTATGAAGTTTATTACTACAACTTGCGAAATGAGTCACTCACAGCCGTGTGTATAGATCTTCGGCGTTCGCATCTTACGAACGTCAAAAGCAATTCGACTTAACGTGTTTGTGACGTCATTTTCCATGCTTAAGTCTAGTTGTAAAGAGAAATAGCAATAAGCCATTAAATTATATATGTCATTGTTTCTATCGCATTGTCGTTGATGTTTAATTTGTCATATTATTATATTGTTTTTTTGTACAAGATCTCTATCAATAGCCCGTTATTATGCGTCGTTTGTATAGTCCGTAACATTTTGCCCACGAAGTACACACAGGTATATTTAGGTGAAACGATTTCACAGGTTGTATTAAAACAATCTTCGGTGCCTATTAAAACTTATTGCAATAATATAGTTCTTGATTTAAACCCATTCCGAAGAATAGCCGATCAATATGAAATGCTGCCTCCATCATTTTTAAATAAATTAATAGTGACATGCATTTTGGAATTGTTCATTATTTTTTTGACTAGGTTCAACTTGTTACATTTTTTTGTAATAAGTTAGCGTGTGCTTACAAGAATTGGTTTATTGATAGTTCAAGTACCTACCTGCTTAAGTTGCCAATAAAAATACGTTGATATTGTAATTTGCTCTATTTTGATGGGGATAACTGCCACGTACGCCGCAACGCGATTAACAATATGTACTAATGGTTGACAATGAAACACTAATTAAATAAATATATAAACACATCTAATATCTGCCGATTTTCCGGCGAATAAGTTGATAAATAAATAACAATGTCTCGATTATTCGGTGGGTTTGCATTAGGTTGGTCAATTGAAAGTACCATATTGGATGAATTGTATGTAACGTGTTTGAATGCACTTACGTTGAAGTTGAGACGTGGTTGCCACTGTACATTGATTATGCACATCCCAGGTACCCGCTGTACATTTTGTTTTGTTTGGCTACAAACGAATTGTAGTTTTTTGACTCTGCATGGCCATGGAATGTGAAGTTACTCTTTGGGAAGGTTGAGCGCGGGTCTAGGACTCGCCTCCCATGGTTGCTTAGTTTGCCTGCGGACATGAAACCTCTATGGGACGAATTCGACTTTTAAAAGGGACCGTTAAAAGTATATTTTTAAATCTTTATTCTATTGTTTCGAGCGTTTTTTCTTTTATAGGTAAAGTTTTGAATTTTTGTGAGAACATTCAACATTGTGTACTAAGGCTGAGCGTATGTACACACGTTTTGATTTTGTTTCTCGATCCATTTAGATAATCACGTTAACGATTTGGTTCGTTAATTTTATTGCTTTTTTACATTCATAGTGAACGATTACTTTAAGTTTTGATTTCGAATTAAAAAAATATTAAAAATACGATGCTTAATGCACATACTTTTCATGTTGGCTGTAAATTGTGCCTTGAGAAATGTAAGACTGGCCGTTCCTTTCCCAGCATCAAAGGTATGTCTGTTAAGCGATTTAAATGATAATTATTTTAGCATTTACCAATACGGCAGCTTAGTTTCCGAAATGGTAGTACCCCGAAACTCCTTGGTCTTGTGATTTGAGAAATGACTGTATGCAAATTGAAGAGCGATAATTGTTTACCGGCCTTGCAGCGAACCGATGCTTTTACTGACGCCCGTTATTCTGTACCATATATTATAGGTATTCAAACTTGAATTATAGTATTATGTGCATGGTAACCTCTAGCATGCTATCTGCTTTTGTATCCTGTTTATACTTATCTATTTGACTTTTGAACTAGCTTTTCCTGTGTCTATATCACCATAGTTGTAACATGTGGTAGCTTGTGTATTCGTGAATTTTTACACTTTCACAAATATAATACTTTAATTTAACATTTCCCAGTTATTGGCAAAGGCTTTTGTACTGAAGCTATATCGGAAAGCGATAATCTTTTTTTAAGCCTTCGTGATTAACTGTGCATATCAAATATGTGATTGGAATTAAAGCTAAAAGTACTGTCGGGTTCGATTCCCGATGTGGATTTAACGTATTTTCCGTGTCAGCGATCGGAAAATGGTTGGCTTTATGATATTTTGTGTTTATTTTAAATGTTCTCTCGTGAGGGGTGTTAACGTAATTAAGTTCTGTTGGTCTGGAAATGTTATGATGTGTTTTATCGAAATTACTTGTGGTGGTTAGTATTTTCATATAGTTTTTTTTTTAAATGCTAAGATCGGTTTCTACAGGACGTGTCAAAAGAAATTGGACGTTAAAAAGCATATGTATGACCTCTCATGCATATTATACTCTGTAATTTACGTTTAATGAGGATTAATCGTTAAATTACAGAGTCACATCCTTAACACGTACTAATCAAGTGGTATATAGTAAAAAAAAAGGTCTTTTTCCATCAAGTTTTTTGATTTTCTTTGAGTAACTTTTCTGTAATCTACATCTTGTTTAAAACAGTTGTTTCACAAAACATTGCATTTGCTGACTTTATTTTCTAAAGTAACATTAGCATACCTACTGGAGTTTTACTTTCAAACGAGTTAGAATCTGGAATTCTACATCGGAGGTAAATTTGCTTACCAAATGGCACATGTCTAGGTAACTACCATTCCCAAGTAATTTCGAATCAGTTCCTGCTTTAAGTTCAATCTCTGAATAGTAGAACGGTCTCGAGCCATGCATTGTATTCTTGAGTTCTTAAGGCTTTACAATAAGGTCCATTGTTGAATGAGTATAGGTACTTGTTAGTGATTTCGACTGTACAATTCAATATGTCTGATTTAATCAACAAGCTCCTACCGAGAGAACATGGCGCGGGTTGTTTTAATTAGACCTGCTGTTAGGAAACCACACTGGCTACTAAGGATTATTGCATACCTTTTTTTTACGGATACGTACATAACGTATTAGCTCATACATTTTGTTTCAAGAATACAAACATAACCTGTTACCATATACCTTTAGCCTCAACAATACGTATAAGACGTATTAGTCTTTCATTAGAATATGTAGACAAAGTATGGGTGCATAACTTTTTCTTCAAGAATACAAAAAAAAACGTAAAGTTTTAGTTGTCAGTTAACTTCGCTAATTATGGTCTAAAGATTATCAGAGTTAGAATTATGGGTGACCAAAGAAAAATACATGATTTAAAAGGAAAAAAATTGCTGTCACTGGAATACCTTTTTATACAAATAACCATAATTGTTATCTTAAATTTCCATTAAAAAAGAGTAATACCGAAATCTTTAAATAAATCATCGATTACATGAGGTTATAAAACTTAATTTTATCTATTAAACATAAATGAACCATGTGTTTTAAAATAGAGTTTCTCATGTTATTTAAACTTTTACATAGCTAAAAATCGTTATAAATTCCCCCATTGTGTATGGAGATTAATGCATTCGGGTCGCTGTTCTGGAAAGCAAATTACAAAGTTTTTTGGCTGGTCTCTTGTTTTCGTAAAACCTGAGGCCAAACGTGTTATTTTATGGAGGCTATCTAACAAATAGAACTGTGCAACTAAAGTATAGATCACCTGTTTGGAATGAGTCCACCATTTCGCTTGTGCAGTGGGAAAACGCTGGTTACAACATGGAAAGTCAGACCGAACCGTTTAAATACTACCCATAACAAAGATCGATGTGAAATAATAGTATTTAATCGAACTTCTATGTTTCTTGTGGAAATTTCTGGGTACGCGAAGCACTTACATACAATATGTGATTGATGTTATATGGAAATATCTCTCCATGGCTATGATGACAACTTGCTGTCAAGAAGGCTGTATGCTTATTGCCACCTTTAGTGCCATAAACTATTTGTTAAAATCCTTCACTCTCCTACTCAATTAAAACCTACCATTTTTTTTGCCCATTGGTACTATGGTACTAATGGTATGGTAACGTACCATTGGGCAAAAAAAATATTAGTTTAATATAAATTAAACTACAAGTTAGTTAAGAGTGTAACTGCCATAAGTACCTTACTTCGTATCTGAATGGCAGTGAAAATAATGCGTCACATCAAACAAAACAGTTCCGACAAGTTTGCCACCGCATACACAGCCGTATTCGTCCGCGTCCGACGAATACACGAATACCGCATTGTGTTCCGAGCTTAACAATATCTCGGCAAACATGAGATATTGAGGCGTAGTACCGAACTTGTGCAATATTAGTGAGAGTACAACTTACTGGCGCGTCTTTTGTCTCTGTTATCTATAGTAGGGAACCATAGAGTCAGGGTTGCCAGCGTCATATGTTTTTTAGTGGTTTCAACTGCTTAAAGTGCTAAGTCCAGGACCTGTAAGCTACCATTCTGGCCTGGGACTAGGATAACATTAATTTGAAAACTAACAACACCAAATCAAGCCAAGTCAAACATTTTAGAATTGGTCACCCATCTTTTACGGTGAAGTATTAATTTAAGCTAAAAGATCATCAAGAACATTTTTATTGTCTTTTAAAGTATAAAAAATAATAACTGTTTTATCTTATTGTTTTTGAACAGTAAAAAACAACAAGAACTAAAGTTTAAATAATATAAAAAAGTGTAGGTATACAAAAGAATTGTTGCCAACCTTATCTGGAGTAGGAAAACCTTAAGTATTGTTTCAGCCGGGACTATCTGGGAAACTTATCTAAAGCACTTTAGATAAAATGCCTTAGGTCTAATGTACGAGAAACGTCTACCGTTAGGTTTCACCTGATCTCTATAATACTGGAGTTTCCTCGTTTCAGTTAGATAAGACCTATCCTGTTTTTTTATATGACCCGTATGTCTATGCGTTTTTAAATCTTAAAGTACGTTCACAGTGTTAGATTTTATCTATGTATAGTTATGCAGAATTAAATTAAATAATAAATTATTTAAGAAAAATACAAAAAAAATCTCACAATAATAAGTTGTATTATAAAGATGTCTGATCTTTGCGAATTTTAATTAAAATTTAGATAACATTGTATAAACATGCTTTTAATTTATTAAATCAATTGAATCATTATAAGACTGAACGAATACTAAAATGTGTAATCCATCAGATTAATAGATATGTGTATATTATATTCCATTTAGCCCTTGCTAACGTTTGGCAGAAATGCTAAAAATGTTAAAATGTATTAAATAAAATTAACGAAAAATACCTATCGGCGTTTAACTCTACATACACATTTGAATAAGGCAAAAGGATATAGTAACAGGAGTCGTCCGCGATTATCAAGACGTGTGATCACCCTAATATTACAGTTATTTGCTATACGCACCTCAGTAACCAGTGTCGTGACAACATCTTTGAACCTTATTTCTTACCTTTAAGGTTCAGAATGGAAGGAACAACATTGAGTCCAACAACAAAATTCAATCGATGTGTTTCGCATACAAATGTTGTTTCTTTACGGTTTTGTTTTGATACTCACTTATTTTTCTTTTCTGATTACTAATGAACTATTTTCTTTCATTTTATTACATTTTTGGCCGTTTTCAGTATGGTTTTGGGCTCTTAATAAACAAATTAGTTTATAAACATATCCTTTGTCATAATATGTGCAATTAAGTATAGGTTTTTTCGGGTTGTATTGGTTTTATAAAAGTTACGTCAACCCACTAACTTACTAACTAACTAACTAAACTTCACGCCACTTCGCTAGCGGGGTAGGCAGAGAGAACCGAACGCCATATGGCACGATCCTTACACACCTCACTAACTTACTAACTTTATCAGATGCCGTAATGTCAGTATTCTAGGTTTTAATAGACATAAAACTTAGTAGCATAATATAACTTTAGAGTTAGTTATTATTTAACTCTTAACTTTTGTGTGTGATTAAAATTATGTGAAATGAATAATTATTTTACGTCCTTCTTTATCGATATAAAGACATTATCACACGACGTATATTATTAAATGCGTTTGTGTTACTGGTATAATAATTGATTGTAAAATCAAATAATTTAAAGCAATAATGCTGCAAAGGAATACGTTTTAAATTCCTTTTTTAACAACGGTAGGAAGTACAACCGTGAAATGGCAACACCCGGCGACAATAAGGGCGAAATTAAATTAAATAAGGTCACGATCCCCTGAGTGGGGCCGGATGTAAGATAATAAGATAAGACAATATTATACGTGTTGTGTTCATTGCCTCGCGCAATCTGAAGTCTGTTCTAGAAGCTAATTGAAATTTATAGGCTTCTTGATGAGGGGGTGGTAAACAGGGATGTAGTTACCCCCGTAGGCATTAGAGGCTCTAATTCTAGAGCCTCAAATTTTGTAAGCAAAACATTTGCTATTATTTTCCAAAAAAAGTTGTTAGTGATAATAGAGGGTCCGTTATACGTCACCACTTAGACCTAGGTATGACACTGGGATTAGAAGAAGTTAATAAGGGTTTTATGATGAATAGAGCGTGGGTTATGTGATCCAGTGAAGTCTAAATACATAGAGGAGTTCATAGTTCATAGTAGAGTGGCTCGGTTCGTTAGTGACTCTGCCCCATGCGCCAAGAGTTGTGGGTTTGATCCCCACCCAGGACAAACATTCGTATGATGAATACTTGTGTTTGTTCTGTATCTGGGTGTTAATATCTAATATTTAAGTATATATTTGTAATACCACTATTGATTCTGATATCCGTAACACAAGTGCTTAAGCTACTTACCTCGTAGTCAGATCAATGTATGTGATGTAGTCAATATATGTGATGTAGTCAATATATGTAATAGTCCAAAATATGTATCAATAATTTCCAACTGCTTTAATTGTAATTACTCACTAATTATCTCTTAAATAGTACTTCATCATCCTAATTGAGAACTCCTTTCAAGATGTATCAGATGAACCTCCCTAGGTGGCCTTATTAACGCTTTTAATAATCCATTATCTAACCAAGCATATCGTCAAAATTATGTCGGGAGGGGCCCTCCCAACTTCACGGCACGACACATTAACCCTGAGGACTGTAGGGTTACATGAAATTATGACAAAGGATATTAGGTCGTAACGGCTGCCACAGAGATGCGGCCCTAGATAGTAATTGTCAAAGAGGTACCCCGGGCGAGAAGCGACTGATATGTACCAGATTGTTGAGTTAATATCCTATTTCATTAAGTATGGTTTATGCTTAAAAATACATGTCCGGGTAAGCAGAAAGTACTAGCATTAGAGAGATAAATTAACTAAACTAAAAAAACTCTAAATCTTTTCAAACGGAATATGAGTTGCATTTGTAGTCCGATTCAAAAATAAACATGAACATCTAATGATAATACTTGCAATTTTAGAACGTCCCATTACCGTACTTTTAGAAATATGTATACCGATTTTTAGAAATATTAGACATAAAGTGGCAAAAACAAAATATCTTTTTAATAACCTACAATTTAAATTTGATACGCTAGGAGGACTACGGCAACCATGACATTTTATATTTGACGCGAGTCGCATCTCTGTGCCGTTAACGGCCCTTATCTATACTCTCAGAGCCTGCAACCATATTTTACTGCAGTTGAAAATGGCCTCATATTACGCACAAACAACCCTTGTCTCTCCCCCTCATTGACAATTTCCTTATGTGTGACAGGAATGGAACGACTACAACCTCAGATGGAACGACACGGAGTACGGGGGAGTGAAAGACCTCCGCATCACTCCCAACAAATTGTGGAAGCCAGACGTACTCATGTATAATAGGTGAGATTAACAGCTGAGCTAGATATGGGTAACGCAATAAAATAATTGATTATAAACTTGACGTTTCGGCCGTGTTGAAACGGCTGTGGTCTCAAGCAGCCGAGACGTCAAGCTGTAAGTACTCCTGTACTATGATTCTAGTGATAAAAAAATTGAGTTGACATATAGATGGTAACGAAATGAATTTGTGTTACTGATGTCTAAGCTAAGCAAGAGGACTATTTTTTACAGGTTGGATGATTTCGGTGTTTTGATATTATGGAGACTGTGATCTGATATTATAAGGTTTCCTTTTGAAAATAGAACGGAATTTGTATGCGGGTATAAAAACTATATCATTATTTCTAAACTTCTTTCAGGATGGAGGAAAGTCGGAATAAACAATAATGATTACTTTTTTATGTGTTTACTACAAAGAGGTGTTATTGGTTTCTTTGAAAGAACAAGGTACGCCTAGTGCCATTTGGTTTTCTCAATGAAACTTTCTTACGAAGGTATTTGTATTTCAAAAATGATTTATTATTATGCTAGGTATACTATCCTACAAAAGAATCAAAGAAAAGCAAGCCATATAAAAATAATAGATACAAATACGAATACAGAGTTTGTTTCCACAATATTATCACTTCAGTTGTACGAAAAAAAAATTCGCTCCCATAATAAACAGTACTTTATATTTTTGTAAACAATAACAGTGTCAACGGTATAACAAATATTCGCGAACAAAAAGTATGGAGTACAGAATTTTATACGATCCGCCAGTTTATCAGAAGTTACGTTGAACTGTTGCCAACGGCTCCCATTCAAAATGGATGTTGAAATATGGGATAGGTGAAACGTGGGCAAACAAGACCAGATATTGTGAGGATAACTGTTTACTATGATATTCCTCCAGTTTGCGCATGTGAATAGGCAAGATGACTGAAAATGTAGGCCGTCAGTTAGATTACAAAAAAATATTGAACACGTATTTTTTTATTTATTTGTCAAACAAACATTGACTAAGATACAATGCATTCAAGTTGCGCGTGAAGTCACGCTTTTGTACAATTTGTACGAAATAGTGACGTCGCAAGCCCCCACTCCATAACTTTGATGCTCTATAACTTTGTGATTTTTTGTATCAATTTGATAAAGCGAAAAATGTGTCTACTGTTTTTGTATAATCTAACTGACGGACTAAATAGAATTATAGTTTTTTAATGCAGTCATCACCCCTATTCACTTCCGTAGCTACACAGTTTTTCAAAAGCCAAAGTTACTTGCATCGAATTTAATGTTATTTGGCATAAATAAAGGAAATAAAAGAGTATCTGCGTAATAATTAAAGAAATATTATTTTACCGCCATCAAAATATCCATAATCCCCGAAGGCCAAAGCAGAGTCCACAGTCGCGATAAACCACATTCAGCCAAAAAAAATAATTTAGTTGATTTTGACGGAAAAATCGTGATAAGTGGTCGTCGCTTAAATAACCACATATTTTGTGTATGGATGTGGATAAGTCGCCTTTTGCGACAGGCTAGGCAAGGAACGCAGGTGGTGCGCTATTTTTCTACATACATACCGACAAAGCACCACGCTCGTAAACCCCGAAGGGGTAGGCAGAGGCCAAAGAGCGATGAGCGCGTTCTTTTCGTGATTTTTATAATATATAATGAAACGGATGTGTACACTATATTAAAAAGCCTTAATAAAATAAGTTTGCATTAAGTATCTACAAATCTGCTAAAATATAACTAACAGTAAAATTTTCAAGTCAACATCACTCTTCCCACTGCGCTGATGCTAGAAAATTAGCAAGTAAAATATAAAATCAACGTGCAATCTGAAAAGTTATTCGCGTTCAACTTTGAAAAAGCAGTATCAAGAAAGCTGTGCTAAAATAATAGCTGATGTAAAATGAAATCTGCTACCACGCTAGCGTTAACCATAATGGATTAAATGCTGTCTGCGAATTAGCTGGTCTTGAGATATAAGTTGCTGAATAGTGACGTCACTTGACAGATCGACTAGTGTCATATCGATAACGGTATCGGTAGGAATTTCTCAATAAGGTGTATTAAGAAAAACGACAATATCAATATGTAAAGATAATAAGTAACAGAAACAGCGAAAAAAGAGCATTACGGTTTTCAATATTACAATGATAGTAAACATGTGACTAACTGAATTTCTAAATAGAATAGAAGAGAATAGAATAGAGAAGCTTTATTTGGCACACACACAAGGAATACAGATAAAAGCAAAAAGCAAACAATAACAGTAACAAAAAGAAAGAAAATTAACACACAAAAATAAGGTGTGCCAAAACGGCGCCCGCTCAGCTTAAGTCGTGAGCCACCTGACAGTCAGGTAGGTCACGACGCTGGTTTTCAGCGGGTACCAGGTCGACACCTGTAAATATACAATATTTATTTGTTATTTAGTACATATACCAAAACTACGTAATAAAAAAGAAAATAAAACAGTGTTCTTTCATTCTAAAACAAACTAATTGATATCCTTACTCCTTGTTGTGACTTACGTTAGTACAATGTCGTAAAAGATTTCCAAATAAAAATATCGATACTAGAAACATCGATAGTTGCGCAACACTCCTGCACTCTCAGTGCAGAAGGGTGGGGCATTTCATCAACGAGGAGAGACTTAAAATCCAATTAGTTTTGTTAGTGTTTGGCTATTTGAGATGATTTGTGGACTGGAAGATGAGACTTCACGTTGAATTGTAGCAGCGAACGTTTCAGTTTAACTGCGGTATTTTTGCTTGGTATTACGCATGTACAGTCAGAACATTAGTTAATCTTAGACATTTTATTATACATTGGTCTTGATATATGAACATGAATGCAATATTTTGTAAATAACATTTATTTCAACTTAGCGTTGTAAAGAGCTACTGAGCAGTTTTTTGCTCCTCACTTTAGAATTAACATCCTACAGTGGTGTCTAGATTCACATTGGATACATTTTCTTAAGTCACTATTTGAACAGCCGTTAAAAAATATGTTTAGAAATTCTGTTGCTGGTTGTACTAGAAATAGAGAAAAAAACCCAGAGAAGCAATTAACAGGAATATAAACTTTCTTATCTGTCTCCATAGCGTGTTGGGCTCGACTTTTTGCATATCAGCAGACTAAATGCAGCTATTTAGACATTAAGAAAATACCTTTTTTGTTCTCAGGGGTCGGCAAGTAGTTTTACGTGGGGTCCGGATACTGTGGGAAAATTTAAATGATGTCCATAAAAAACAAATGATAATAATTAGGTGCTGCCTATTTATTATTATGGTTTCAAATCAAATTCTGAATTATAAACCATTAGACCTAAAATTGAAAAACCAAAATGCGAAAGTGGAAGGATGTAGGAGCCGCGGAAGGCCCAGGCTCACCTACCACGGCCAGATTGGTCGTGTATTAACAGAAGGTGATGTTAGGAGTCATAAAAACAGTAGAGCTTCTATGAAAAGGATTATGAATGTTGAAGAGGCGAGTGAGGTGTGTTAGGATCGTGCCATATGGCGTTCGGTTCTCTCTGCCTACCCCGCTAGGGAAGTGGCGTGAAGTTTAGTTAGTTAGTTAGACCTAAAATAATGTGAAAAACTACACCGACGGTCTTAAGCCAGCTTTTTATAGTGTGGTTTTAGAGAGGATTTTTTTATTACTCTACGTATTAATTTATATTTGGTACGTTACAATATTTGGCGGTCCGAGGTTCGACCTTTCGCGGTCCGCAAACGGACCGCGGTCCTCCTGTTACTGACCGTTGTCCTAGTATCTATTAGCGTTTTTAACTTGTCACGCCAGACAGAACTAGAAAGATATAGACAGTGCCTTATAGTGAAATGAGCTTTTCCGCTAGATATTGATATTGATGGTCATTGCGACTGATAATGATGAAATGACAACTGAATAGCAAAGCTTCAAAGAAAAGACACTTAATAAGTCCACCGATTTGATTTTAGTCACCTTTAACTGGCCCGTTAGTCGAGTGGTCAGAGACCCTGGCCACGAAACCAAGGGTCGCGGGTTCGAATCCCGCTAGGGGCAAATATTTCATGGGATGATCATGGACATTTGTACTCGAGTCATGGATGTTTATAAACGTATTTAAGTATGTCTATCCGTTCACCTAGTATCCATAGCACAAGCTTATGCTTAGTTTGGGATTAGGAAATTGGTGTGTCAGTCTGAAGAATTTATTTATAATTTATAATCTAGGAAATGAAGACAGCGAAGGTAGCTTCAACTTCAAGCCTTGAAGTTTTGCGAGTGAATATCAAATACAATAGACACTATGCGGATTATTTAGTATCTTAGTGCAAGAATTCACTGTGCATATACATACAATACATACCTACTATATTGAGTTCAATAGTTGAGTTAGTTGAAAAAAAAAAAAATTGTCTGGTTCCCCTATCTTATTGTTTCGAAGGTCAGATCGGCAGTCGCTTCAATGTAATTACCAGACTCGCTAAATCCTGGATCATGGTCTAAGCGGACCCCGTTCAAGCACGGGACATAACGCTAGGAAGATGATGAGTTGAGTTAGTTGGACAATTGTGAAGAAGTTGTGACAAGTAGCTGGCCTGTCACCTGCATAATCACAAACCCAATAACCATTATATTATCTATCGCTTTTTAAAATATGCTTAGCAAGAAACACAGTAAGTACATTCATTATGAGTCCCACACAACATGGAATATTCTCTGTGGATATTCTTTCGTGAAACTGCAAATAACTGTATCGTTTGGGCAGAGATATGCAGAAATCAGAAATGCGCCGACCGATAGGTCGTTCCACTCGAATGCATCTAACAAATGATTCATACCGAGTGGTCAACCCTTCGGAGAGCGAGACCGCTTGGCGGTAGTCCAGGGGGTAAGCACCGATAAGCCGTTTAACCATTAAACCATGACCAGTCACTCTAGTACTGTGCCGTACAATGTGATGAATAAGATGAGACAGCGTTGGAGCTGTGCCAGGAATTTAGGGAAACCAGGTTTTTGGGATTGATGGGAATGTCCTTGAAATGATGGCAAATATATAAATATGGCTAACTAGTTACTTAAAAATCAATCTGATTCTATATATGGTTGTAATACAAAAATCAGAATGAGTATACAAAAATCACAACTCAAATAGCAACGATTTGTTCAGCTGCGGAAATTGAACCCATGCCCAATGCATTGCACTGGTAATCAATTTTATTTTAAACTAGCAGCGCCCCGCGGTTTCACCCGCGTAGTTCCCGTTCCCGTGGGAATACGGGGATAAAAATATGTTACTTATACACCTATTGTTACTTCTGGATAATGTAGCTTTACAATGGTGAAATATTTTTTTAAATCGGCACAGTAGTTTCGAATATTCATAACAAACATAACAACCTCTGTATAATATTAGTATAGACTAGCTGTGCCAGCGGTGTCACCCGCGTTTATGGTTAATATTATATGGACTATTTCCGTCATACATGATTTTTATGTAACTTTAACCATTAAGGCTGCACACGCGACGGAAGCTTAAAAAATGGAGTAACTTCTCCCGTTTTCTCAACATTTCCTTTCACTACTCTGCTCCTATTGATTGTAGCGTGATGAAAAGTATACTATAACCTGCCCAGGAGTATGAAGAATAATTGTACCAAGTTTCGTTAAAATCCGTCGAGTAGTTTTTGTTTCTATAAGGAACATACAGACAGACAGACAGACAGACAGACAGACAAAAATTTTACTAATTGCATTTTTGGCATCAGAATCGATCACTAATCACCCCCTGATAGTTATTTTGAAAATATATTTCATGTACAGAATTGACCTCTCTACAGATTTATTATAAGTATAGATAAACGACACCTTTGATTGAACCAAACTAATAGAAAGCTGGAAAAAAATGTTTCATCGAAACGTAAATGGTTCAAACATTGTGCCTGCGCATTGTCGGTGCCACTGTCGAAAATATTTTTTTTTAATTCAGCTCAGAATACAGTCACGCTTTCGGATATAATTCATTTAGCACTTCCCGAGTAAAAGGAATTCAAAAGTATATTGACGGTATAAATAAAAAACAGAGGAAGATATATGTAGTCGGAAAAATTAAATAATATTTGCATTAATTGGAGCACTTGTTGACAAGTTTACTGCCTCTGCAACTCTAAGTACCCCTTCAGAGATTAACGGTGTGATGATATGTATGTAATTATTGTAAACTAACTTTTGCTTGCGGCGATGCTCGTGTGGTACATCGATGAAACGTAGCTTATGTACTATTCTAATGTATAAGCTATTCTATTGTAAAGTTTCATTAAAATCCATGCAGTACTTTTTGAGTGAAAGAGTAACAAACACCCGCACATCCATCCATCCATATAAACTTTCACGTTAATAATATCAGTAAGATGCACTGGTAATGTTTTTAAATATTGTAAAAAAACAAAACAATTATAGAAAATAGGTCCTAACATTAAACTATGCTTGGCTACTCCACAGCAATCTGTGTTCTACCCTAGTTAGGAAATTTGTTTAGTCACAAAATGGGAGGCTGACGAGCCGCTAACTGCGGCCTAATTAAGGTAATTGGCTCAGGTGAGCCGTAGCCCTTCGTGACGTCATTGTTATCTTCACAAAGTGTTTCGCATGAAGGATGTATGTAGTTAGGTATAGATTGGATTTGTAATTACATAAGCGACAAGCTAGCCACTAGGTATTTTTTTTGTATTGGCCATCTAACTGATCAATGTGGTTTAGCGAGCCTACTCTTCCTTGGACTCTGCCCACTCCTTCGGGGTTGGCGGGTGAGATTATGTACGTATGATTGAGCTAGGTAAAATTCCGGTAATGTAGTGTTTAGTAAGACGAAGGTTAACAGATGAGAAGTCGGAAGCTTCTCTTTAGGGTGATGTAGATCATGTGAGAGCCAAAATGCTAAAGCTGAATTATTAATATTCCAACTGTTAAAAAGTAAAAGGTAAAGATCGTTAATCTTTTACCTTTTAATGTCTTGTGTATTGCGTTTGAAGTTGGCTCATATTATATTTAATGTAAACCAGGTTAAATAAAAGACTAGTCTTTGTAAGATTATATGGCCTATATTAAGGTTATATGGTTAATATTTTCTATTGAAAGTAGTGATGCGTTGAGATCCTAGATCTCGCCTAGTTCTTATAAAAGCGACTTCTATACTTTCATATATAGTTCCATATGTATTAGGGTATATATCTAAATAACTAAACTTGACGCCACTTACCTGGGTGCGCACGCGCAGAGAGAACCGAACGCCATATGGCATATCTGATTCTCCCTAAGGTTACACGTCCGAATGTTCAGTATTCCTGATTATCCTAATTTGGCGTCATAGGTGAAACATCGTTAGGAATACTACACATTATGTATAAATGGCATTATTACACCATTTATTAACCTAAAACTAGCACCTCTCGTGTAATAATTACAAAGCAAATGGCTTTAGTATTCCGCTAATATAATATGTATAAACATTATTTATTTATTACCGTAACAACACTTTATGTATGACATCATAAAATACACATAACTGGGCTATTTAGCGCCAACACTCTGAATATTTAAAACGCATATGACATTCGCAGTAAAATTATTATTAGGAATAAAATGTATTAAGTTATTTGTTAAACCAGTTATGAACAGGGATACATTTCAGATGCTTACGCATTTCAGATAATAGTGGCCAAAAGCATCTCTGAAAATAGCTAATTTATGAAAAAAACAAAAAAAAAAATCGGTACTACTACTTATAACTGTGTACAGAAAGTCTGAATAAATTGTTAGCTAAAATTAGATAAAATTATAATATAAAATCTCATGTTTTTAAAAACGTCAGATCTTATGGACTTAACTATATTTTTGTTAAACTTGAAAACGTTCACGATACGATTTTATTAGTTACCGGAAATACGCCAAATAGGCTTAGCTTTTCTTAAACGTATACAAATCCCTTTTTTTTTCACATAGAAAATAGTGCGTTAAATACAAACAATATTCTTATTTGTAACGTTGTATATATCACAGAAGGAAACAGTCAACTGATCCTTGATCCAGCTTAAATAACGATCGTATTAGCTACATCTTGAGTACAAATTCTTTCGTGACAGTTGTCAAGGAAAAACTTTGCAGGAAATCCTCTAATTGGTGGTCGTCACGCGAATAACAGGCTCTGCCTGATAACGTCATTAATCTTGCGGCTAATGTAGCGTTCATCCTACGAAAGCGTTGGCTATTCAGTTTAGTTCCGAAGAATCGGCTGTTGCGTCCATGTTTGATAAAGTAAAATGAAATTTTCGATGTGATTAAAGATAAAGGAATTTTACATTGGTTTTTACTAACCGCCCCGCCAGCTTTGAATTCGTTCTGTTACAGACTCTATTGTACAATATGTGGAGATTTTCAAAATTCCCCCCTTAGATTTTACTTTTTCGCATAAAATGCTGTAATTATTTCTTGAGTAAAATGTTTCTATTCATACTGTATAGGGGATAATACTGGGTCAAAAAACTATTATTATAAGTATTTAGTGCAACACACGATTTTTTTGCTTTATCAAGATAACAAAAAAATACAAAGATAAAGAGCATAAAAGTGGGGGCTTGCGACGTCATTTGTAAGTAAAAATTGTACCTACGTGTGACGTCACGCGCAATTTGAGTTCGCTGTTTCTCCGCCAGTGCTTTTTTGACAAATAAATAAAAAAATACGTGCTAAATTTTTTTTTATAATCTAACTAAATATATTTTTGTAGTCCGCTCAAAATTAATCTAAGGGTTTATATCTGTAAAAGCGTAACAAAGAAATAAACACGCTTTTGCGTATGCAAATTGCATTGCATAATATCCCCAACAATCTTCAAGATCCTCTCGTATTGACCATGCTCGTGTTATTATTATCGCGACAAAGTTAAATCTGTATACAGCCTTTACACAACAAATAAATTAAACGGTGACAAAGTGAAAATTTCTTTAAAAACAATTTATCTGTTAATGCTCGCATTTAACATAGTTTCCCGGGAGTCAAAACAACTGACTGGCTAAGAGCCAGGCGACTTATGCACCATAAACTGGCTAGATCTGATTTGATGCACTTACCCGTTGCTTAAACTTAACTTATGGCTGCAGACTCTTTGTTTGTTACGGCGGGGATTAGTTAAAACATCTTTATATACGAGTAGGAGTGAGTTATGGAGTAGGTTTTTTTTTATTATGATTCAACTTAGCAATTTACCATCCAATGATAAAAATACAAAAGCCGCCAGATGGCACGAGAGTCTCGTGGTCTTATCACTGTCACTATTGGCTTCTTTTTGACAGCATGTCAGTTTGGTCTGATAACTAACCAATAAGAAGAGGGGAAAAGACCGCAAGTTACACAGTTACGCCATCTTTTGGATATTTTAATTCAAAAAACCCTCATTGATCAGCCATGGTATAAATAAATAAATAAAAAAAAAATTGCCATATGTTCAAGAGCATTTGAGCTATCTTGGAAATAGTTTGAATTAATTTCTGAATAAGTTTCTGGTTATTTTATTACCAAAAAATAAAATAGACACTACCTCCACACAACTCACAAACATTGTCAATTATCCCAATATAATATCGACCAAGAACAGGAAATGGAATGGGTGTTCATCGAAAAGGGTTAATATACTTTCCGATAAATAGGGACATCAATATCCATTAACAATAGGCAAGGTGACTAAAAAAAATATGTTTCTGTCAGGTAGATAATAAAAAAATATTAAACACGTATTTTTTTATTTATTTTTTAAATAAATATTGACTAAGATACAATGCATTCATTTTGCGCGTGACGTCACACTTTTGTAAAATTTTTACTAAATAGTGATGTCGCTAGCCCCCACTCCAAGACCTTGGTGCTCTTTATCTTTATGATATTTTGTTTATTTGATAAAGCAAAAATTATATGTCTAGTATTTCTGTATAATCTAACTGACGAACTAAATAGAATTATAGTTTTTTAATGCAGTCATCATCCCTATTTAAAGAATAATTAATTAGCATTTTTGTCATACTCATACTAATTCATTTTAAGCTATATAATATCAAAACCAGGAATTAAAAATTTTATGTCAATAAAACGGATCCTTCTCTTAAATATCCCAAACAAGTTGACGAGATTGTAATCAATGTGGTATGTCGTGTAACATTAATTATCTTGATCCAACAATCAAAGCGGCTAACATACAGTATGGAAGGGACTTTTCGGGTCTAAAGACCGAAGTCCTTGTTCATTTTACATGCTTCAACTAATCGTAAGTGCCACTCTCATAACGGTCCGGTCCCTATCAAATTACAATGTTTTGTTGTCGAGAGATCAATCTCAGGGGTCTTCAGATTCCAAGCTGTTTCATATTCTATGAGACAAGTATTTGTTGATGAAATGTGTAGATATATGTTACATACTAGCTGTGCCCGTGGTAAATGTTATATAGACCATAGCCTTCCTCGAAGTAACACTAAAATATTTTTTAAATCAGACCAGTAGTTGCTGAGATTAGCGCATTCAAGCAAACAAACTCTTCAGCTTTATAATAATGGCTCGATGGCGCATTCGGTACTGACCCTGCCCGATGCGCCAAGAGTCGTGGGTTCGGGTCCCACCCAGGACAAACATTCGTATGATGAATACTTGTGTTTGTTCTGTGTCTGGGTGTTAATATCCAATATTTAAGTATATATTTGTAATACCACTGTTGATTCTGATATCCGTAACACAAGTGCTTAAGCTACTTACCACGGAGTCAGATCAATGTATGTGATGTAGTCGGATATTTATTTATAGTCGGATTTGATCGTTTTGGTATGATCCGAAATTCAGAATTTTACAATACAGGTTTGGTTTGGAATCAGATCGATGGATATAGTGCGATTAAGATCCACACGGAGGCCCAGAAATCTCTAAGGATTTTGGTTCCCGAAAATTTACATAATGTAAATTGAGTTTGAGTAGAGAGGGTTCTATAGGCCTGGTAGTGACTTAATTACCTAAGCACCACCTTGTCGGATGTATATAAACCGCCTTCAGGCTGCACCATAATTATTTAATCTGTCTAGCATACATACAAACATACATAATGTCAGCTGTCTAGCATGTAGCTCATAAATTCAAAACCAGATATATGTTCATGTTGGTCTGGGACTTAAAAAGAATGTGCCAGCTGTGTTTCTTGCCTAGCATGTCGTATAAGGCGACTAATGGTATATGGGGTTTGGGTATGTGTTGTGTAGGCGACGAGCTAGCTACTTGCCACTGCTTTTTCACACTTTTCAATCTAATACAACCCAGTTTTGTTTATGGCTGAATGTGGTTAAAGGGGCCTGCTGTCCCTTTGTCTCTGCCCACCCCTTCGGGGATCATGGGCGTGTTATGTATGTATATATGTACATATAATGTTGTATAAGGAATGATTTGTATAATCGAATAGGTATATTGTTTCCAAGTACCTAATTTAATAATCCTCTAGCACTTCGCTTATTGGCACCACTATTAGCAAAGCAGGCGTTTTCTTAGCAACGCCAACACATGTACGCCAGCAATAAGTTACCCTCAAGGAAAATGAAAACCAAACATTAATGTTCAGTAAACTGTTTGTTCTCTTTTTGCGCCGTGTTGAGTTCCCGAGCGATGTTTAATGTGTGCGCGATATACGATCTCGTTATAGATATTGGGAGCATATCGTAATACCAGCGTGATGAAGCGACGGTTTTTTATTAGGCTTCCACGGGCTATCATGTGCGTAATACAGGGTTGCCCAATACAATTTAAAAAACTAAACTAAGAAACGGTTTACGGCAGACAAGATGAAAAGTTTAGTTTATAAAAATATTCAGAGTAAATGAATGAATGGGTCCCCGACACATGCTGAGCGGGGACACTTTTGGTATTTTATCGTTTTATTCTTCTATGATTAATTGTATCAGTGCCAAGTAAACATTCATTCATTCATTCATGAATTATTTAACAGACAGTAATTAATAAGTACATAGATACCATTAATCCTGCAATCATTGAAAGGATATGTGGAGTTTAAAGTGCAATACGCTTCTTGAACCACATACAGCCAGAAATAGGATTGAGATTGGTGAGAAAGAAAATTGGTAAAGTAGTGACAAGTGCCTAGCTCGTCGCCTACATAATCACAAACTAAAATATTGAATACGTATACACAAATATTGGTGGTGATTTTATTTTTAGTGTTTTTGTCGTAGAAACTATTACAAATGTAATACTGTTCACAAGATTCAATTAGTCTTTTACAGAAAAAACAACTGACAACAGTTGTCTTAAGTTACGAATATGAATGTAATCTAATAAAGGTTGTGTTTTTATGATTCATGGTTTTGTTTTTATGGTTGGTTTTCATATATTGCCTAGTACCGAGAACAATATACTATATCAAGTACAAAAGTATGTACTGCGTTAGTCTGCATCAAAGAATTTGTAATATTTTGTATTAGATATATCTAGAACATTCTAGGGTTCTACAACTTAAGATGCACTGTTTTCTTTTACGTAGTTTAGAAACTAAGCAGACTGCACTGAAAGTATCGAGCAATTTACAACAACATTGCATTAGCTACACCAACTTAGCGCAAGTCGACGCCTCCGAACTTCCCATAACTTTGAAGTAGCTGCTATGAAGCCAAATGACTTTGCGAACCGGTAATCTATGCAAGCTCTAAACAAGTTACTACCATAATGCCCCACAAGCGGCCTTAAGTACCCTTACATAAACCCGGTGCCGACTTGGGACAATCAATCCCTTGCAAGGCATAACCCTGTATACCAAATTGTTTACATCCATTTAGGAAATTGGCGAATGGATAACGCGTTGGCGAGTGTTGGGCCAACATTGGCGTGTGTTGGCGTGTGTTGGCGGGCTGCCAGCGCGGTATCTGAACAACATTCGATTATGAAAGCTTTTAAATCACTTACAGGCTGTGTAATAGTACGTTGTTTACTGTCTCAGCGGCGTTTAGCCGCCGGCGGATTTGAGGTGGATGCCGCTCACACCGAGGTGAGCATGCATCGTTTTTTTTTCAAAGGGGAATTGTCATAATTCATGCTGCTGTGTAGGTACCGAATAGGAGAATTTGGTGGTTATTGAGCTTAAGCCAACTAAACCTTCTATGGCTTCAACCAGCGCAGATCTGAAGTAGTGATCTTAGTATTGGGGTTAAACGGCAAATTATATCAATATGCGGCTCATCACGAAAAAAGGCATTAGCCAGTTTGTAATAAGATTCATACTTATACACAAATATTTACTTATGTATTTTTTTATACGAGATAGTTAATAATTTACTAAAAATTTATTTCACTGTTAGGACGATAAAATATAACTCACAAGTACAATTCTATCCTCGCAACTTGTAATTTCAGCAAATCTACCAAATGCATTGTAGTTTCCGCGAAAAATCTATCAAATAGACCGTTTCACAGTAGACACAGCACCATAAACAACCTTATAACATCACGGTGTGAACAGGACCGGGTCGGTTGTGCTGGCGCCGCGCCAAGTTCGAAGCTTCACAAGTTTGCCTGCGTAGTGTTGCATGCGAAAGTATGGACATCGATATTCTATCAATACCGGTATCGATAGTGTTGTATTGAAACTATAATTCGTTACTCGACAAAACTTGCTAGAAAGGTTCTAGAAAGAAAAACTTTTCCGGAAAATACATAAAATACAATACTAAAATTACAATTCTAGACATTCATGTAAATTTATTTTAATTGTGTGAGTTTTTTAGCCTACACGCAGGTTCAATGTTAAGAAAAGGATCTACACATGGTATTTTTTTTCTATTAATTATATGTCATTTACAACTGACATAAGCTTCATATTAAAAGGAACTAGCTAATAATTTACTAAAGGAAGATTGCCAAAAGACCTTGTTTTCAAATATTTAACTATCGATAATAGATAGTACAATATCGATAAATATACAACACTATTCCACGTATTCCAAACACGCGACAGGCGAACACTTGTAGCGTACGCGATACCGCGATTTACATAACATCTTTTCGATGTATGGTTTTGAAGTTTGTTAAAAGTTCGGCGTTTTGTTGCGATGTCGACGTGGGCTGGTTCTTGATGCTTGCGTTATAGTAGTTATTGATATTCGATTATACAGTTCATTTAACCAGCACATGTTCGGTAATTTAATATTACTATTACATCAAAAATCGATCATATGTTCTAGTTACATTTTATGTGGAAAATCTTATTAATTACTTGTAGTATTTTTTCTATTGATTACATCTTGCGGTACATCCGGGTTGATTTAATTTTTAATGACTGTTTATTTGTTGTTAAAAAGGCATTTAAATGAAAATATATTTGGTAGATACATAGAATTCTGCACCTGAAGTGTTTGCCTCTATAAAAACTTTTGGAATTAACTTATTCCTATATAATACACAATATTTACAAAATATCTAATTATTTACATACGTACATTTTAACTAGCTTACATATTTTTCTTACATGATATTTTATTACAGCTCGGTGTGATTAAATCCAGTGTTAGCTAGGATTTGCTGGCACTACGCCATGCCCGGATTATTTTACACGCTGTTCTCACCCCCAATGAACACATGACAACTCAACACTTGTGCTGAACCTACTAAACTACAAGTGTTCGCTATTCACGTCGGAATGTAGCGGCTTGGCTTGTTCTTTATAGCGTACATACATACATATCATGACGCTCGTAATCCCATAAGGGGTAGGCGGAGTCAAAGGGGCAGCTGACCCCCTTAACCACGTTCAAAAAATTAAATTGGGCTAGGAAATTGTGAAAATGTAGTGACAAGTGGCTAGCTCTTCGCCTACACACCCAAAGTCCGATATACCGTTAGTCGCCTTTTACGACTTTGAGACAAGGAACACAGTTTGCACATTCTTTTTTAAGACCCAGACCAACATGGGACAATAAAGTCTACTTTACAAAGTATTTTTATTACGTATCGGTGTGAATGAAATACGTGAAGGCTGGCGCGGTGCCAACCGGGAGGTTTTATATGCGGAGCGCCATACTTGGGAAACACGCGGGAACTGAACACTCTTGTGGTGAATACGCTACAGGCGATTCACGTCTCGTCGCCTTATCTAGCTTGAAGATTAAATTCGTCCATAAAAAGTTTTTTATACATTTTATGAAAGGCTATCATCTTCCTAGCGTTATGTCTCGTGTTTAGACGGGGTCCGCTTAGACCATGATCCAGGACTTAGCGAGTCTGGTAATTACATTGAAGCGACTGCCGATCTGACCTTCGTAACCCTAAGATAGGGGAACCAGACAAATTTTGGATTATGGTTACAAATCCAAAGTTGTTTTAATTTGCAGGTTTCATCACGATTCTTTCCCTCACCGCTGTGCTAGTGGTATGAATACGTAGATAGATTTGAAAAATCCAGAGGAACGTGCCGGGTTTGAACCCGCACTCCTCGGTTAAGAGGCGCGTGTCCTTACCATTGAGCTACCACCGCTCTTTTATGAAAGGCTATGAATAACGTTATTGTGTGTAAACACGAGATGTGTTATCACTTGTTTCTGGTATTTACATGGTATATACAAACATGCGTGATAACTGAATTTGAAGTGATAAACGTGCGGGCGATCGACTCATCTGTCGTTTTATTGGTCTCAAAATGTTCATCTATCTATTACACCGTATGTTGGTCTAGGACTTAAAAAGAATGTGCCAACTGTGTCCCTTGTCTAGAATGTCGTAAAAGGTGACTAATGGTGTATCAGGTTGGGTATAAATAAATAATAAATAATAAATAAATAAATTCTTCAGACTGGCACACCAATTCCCTAGTCCCAAACTAAGCTTATAAGCTTGTGCTATGGATACTAGGTGAACGGATAGACATACTTAAATACGTTTATAAACATCCATGACTCGACTACAAATATCCATGTTCATCACACGATATATTTGCCCCTAGCGGGATTCGAACCCGCGACCATTGGTTTCGTGGCCAGGGTCTCTGATCACTCGACCAACGGGCCAGTCAAAATGCGAGTCAGTATGCGATTGTGTAGGCGACGAGCTAACCACATTTTTACAATTTTCCGTAGAAAGTGGTGAAAGGGGTTAACTGCTCTTTCCCCTTCTGGGATTACGGGCAAGACGATATGTATGTATGAGCTATGTTATCACTTGTTTTTTGATAACGTTACTACAAGTAACGTTATCAAAAAGTTTACGGACAAACAAACTTGCGTGATAACTAACTTGAAGTGATAAAGGTGCGGGCGATCCATTCGTCCGTCGCCTTATTGGTCTAGAAATCTATAACACCGTGTCCTAAATGTTTGTGAGATCCAATGAATAATTTTATCGCGTGTAAATACGAGGAATCCTATGACGTATCAGTGGGGATTGTGCCAACCGCAGGCTTAGTCTGTATACAAGTTCACGTGGTAGTTGAACTATTCTAGTAAGTGATCGTGTTCCCGTGGAATCAAGTTGCATAATGATATAGCTCTTTTGCATATTTTAGTTTTATATATTATGTTTAAAAAATATGGACGATGACGTGCCGGAATTTAGTGCTTCTAACGATGAATTCGATTACTTTTGATAAATGTCAATATTTTCAAATAAACATAGACTTGAGTTTTCTTGTGTATTGCATCAATAAAATATTAATTCCTAAAATAATTGTTAAGAATTAATAAGTATTTATTTATAAATAGGTATATAGTAAAATAAAAAAATACCTATAAATAAATAATGTAAATATAATCAAGCAACCCAATTAATATTGGTTAGGATTTCTACCCTGAGAATGTTCCCGAGATACGCAAAGGCAAAAAATTTACGAGATGCCATAATAATTTTGCAACTTCCAACCCTCTATAGACCAACCAGATAATAATTGCAACTAGCTGAAGCAAAATGGACAATAACGCGTTTAACACAACGTCGAAATTAACTTTAATCGTAGCGGAAACTAATTTAACAGCGATAATAGAATTGCTAACTGGCGAGCTAGATTAAAAATGTACCACAAAGAGGGTTGAAAGAGACCGCTTTCGAAATTGAATTAACTGACAATCTGTGTTCGGAGGAACATAAGATTATTTTTAGCAACATGTGTTTTTGTGGAACTACTACTCATATAATCATCAACTAACTAACCGACCAGTATAATTAGCAGATGTTAATATACAACATATTTTATGTAAAATTAGTTTCAGAAGCTCTCTGGCTCTAACTAATTTAGTTCCATGTTGGTGTGTTCTTGCCTAGCATGTCGTAAGAGGCGATTAATGGTGTATGGGTTACACACATCTATGGGGTTTTGGGTATGTGATTGTGTGGGCGACGAGCTAGCCACGTGTCACTACTTTTTTACAATTTTCCATCTAACCCAGCTTATTATCCCATATTGGGCTGGAACTTAAAAATAATGTGCCAGCTGTGGTTCTTGCCTAGCATGTCGTAGAAGACGACTAATGGTGTATCGGGTTTTGGGTATGTGATTATGTCGACGACAGGATAGCCACTTGCCACTACTTTTTCACAATTTCCGTCTAACCCAGCCCAGTTTTGTTTTTGGCTGAGTTTGTGTACTGTTGAGTTTGGTTTGGGCCTATTGCCTCTTCGACTCTGCCCACCCCTTCGGGGATTAGAGCGTGATGTTATGTGTGTATGTATGTAGGTAAATTTAATTATATTTTGGGTAGAAATGGTTAAACGAGCTACGCCTCTGGGTCTCGGGTCACCCCTTCGGGCATTACGGGCCTGATGATGTAAACTAAATTAAACTAGGTAGCTTCACGCCATTTCCCTCCCAAGGTAGGCAGAGAGATCCGGTGATATGTACAAATAATAGTACAGTCGACTACTACTTTCATTTACAAATATATATTTTACGACCGACCACAAACACAAATGGGGTGGAAACGCAATTAAAATTGTATGAATTTTATACATTTTATCTGTTTATCTGCAAGCTTACAAATTATCTTCTATTTATCTCAGAAGGAAACCTTTATCCAGTGCTGTCTCAATTAATTGTGTCTCCAACAAGCGATTAAAATGACCCGTCGCAACGAAAGTACAGTCAGCGCTTTAAACATTGTTTTGTGGGATATGAACACATTTCAAATATTCTCGAGTTTTAGGTATATGACTCTTATTTTGTGATGCAAATCTTTTTATTATTCCTGGAGTTGTTTTTATGCAAGCTGTCTTACAACTTCGTATTGATAGATTGGAATTTAGAATAATTAATTAGACGATTTGAAATTTGCAAATTTTTTAATAAATAAAGATGTTGTATTTTTTTCCGTAATAAAAACATGTTTTAGAGATTCATTAATTCTATATGGCTGCAGTTATTATCCATATCTCTGACCTTAAAAAAATGAAAAAAAATTAAAATTACCCACTACATTATTTAGAATTATATGCTTTGTTAGAAAAGCTGTCAAAAGATACATGCTGTAACCATATAAAAATTAACTTACGTCACTAAAATAATTTATAAATATTTATACATACAGAGCAATCTACTTATTCATTTATTTAGAGAAGAACTCCAGAAATAGTTAAAAGATATACGTAAGCAGAATTGGAGCAATATCTTATAAAATTACTCTCTACAATTTGTCGCTGACTGTACTGCCGTTGCAGACCTAATAATCTAGATTCACATTTCAGCGGATCCTGAGCAGAAGCAGCCGGACAAATTGCGGTTTAACTGTGCTTTGGTTCTTGTATTACAGTTTACGGGTTTATAGGGTTGCCACTGATAACTGATGGAAGAAGAAAATATAAAAATTAAGAAAGATAGGAAAATAGATTATTTAGCAAAAAAAAAATAAAAGAAATGTACTGGAAATTTTATAATTACTATAAAATAAACCACAAATAGTAGTCAATGATAAAAATATAATAAACAATGGCTTATTGTATTTATTATATCATGGCGTATCAAATGTGATAACATATCATAGTTGGTGGTACGAAATATTTAACTAGGACTTTTCTCATATTTTAACTGGGCTCTTATAATTTATTATATAACCAATAAAGTAGATAATATTTCTGCAATATCAAAGATTATAATCGTATCCGAAAAGCAAAAGAAATGGATTACTAATTAAAATGTTGACAGAAATTCTCGATTTGATTTCTGATTAAACTATATTGACGTTTTCTAAAAACATCGAATAGTACTTATACTACATGGAAAAGCAGTTAAAGCTTACGTTATCTTAACTAGACTAAATAAAACATCAAGTTGACAACCCTAAATGCAGACAGAAGACTTCAAATTATTACTCGAAACTTTAAAGTCGCTTGCAGCACTACTTTACGACGGCAATAAAGTCGCGATGATTTGTGTACTTAAATGCTAAACGATTTACTATTCTGAATTTATGCATTTCGTACAAAAGTATTTCAAAGTAAAATAACATAGGTTTAAAGTATAAAGACGTCTATTAAAATAATGGCGACAAAAATAAAAAAAGGCCAACTAAATCAACAAATGTCGTTAAAACATCAATAAGCAAAGATACATAATAAGTTAATTAGTTGGGCGTGTTTTCATCACTAAGCCGTATAGGTGAGCCATTGTTCGGCGACCAAGTATGATGACTTAATCAAATGCAGTTCTTGATTCAAAATAAAAAAACGGTGTTTTATATAAACACGAGTTTAAGGGTCAAAAATGTTTCGTGAAGATATTACAGAAACTATAAAAAAAGATGCCTTTATGAAACTGTCATGACTAGATAGTAGCACGTTTACCTATCAACAATTACTGATCGACTGATTTCTGATTGGTCAAGAACCATAATAATAATTTTCTATATTATTATAATGGCTTAGACTTTTTTTAATTTTAATTTTAATGTGCTACATGGACTATGTTGTCTGAAATAAAAGATTTTTATTTTATTTATTTTTATTTTTAGGCACATTTAGTATATTTGGTATTAACTAAATCTACTCGATATCTAGTAGATTTAGTTAACCCATCGTTCGTATTTTCCACAAATTCAATAAAATTATTAAAGACGATGATTAATGCCTTCTTTTAAAAGAAAATAAGCAAAGCTTTCTTTTCTACCAGAATTCGATGCTGTTCAGTAACGCTTATGCTTAAAATGTCGTTTTTTCTTTTAATTACCTAATTAAAGAACTGCTCTCGTAATAATTTTATGCAACAGCTGTTCAAAAGGGTTTGCTACCCTTCGTTGTTACGACAGTCGGATTTGTTCATTATATATAGGTGGTACGGTTGCTTTTGCAACGACGGTTTAATTAATTTTAAATATATTTGTATATTTTTTTACAACTTTCCATAAAATGCTACATTATTATTATCTATAAAACCTTTTAATGCGTAATTTAAATGTATTAAATGCCCTTGGCGTAACCTTTTCACTACCTTTACTTAAATTTACGTAATAAACATTTAAAATACTTTATTTTAATTATTATTTTTTATTTTGACTTTTAAAAAACATTTCAGAAGAGTGACAACACAGTAGGAGACCACTCCCGAATGTGATGATTAGTACTTCAAGCATATATTTTGTTTAATTAAAACTTTGGAAATATCATGTCTTGTTACTTTATGTATAATAAGATATGTTTTCCAAAATTTTAATAAGAAGTAACAATCGTTCGCGTGGCTTTATGGTTCTCCTACTTAGTGTTGCCACAGATAAATAATATATAAACGTACTGGCACGCTAGTCGCTGATTTGAGACACCACGAACATCGTCCCGCTTGGCAGACCTTAACTTATTAATTTTAAACTCCAAAAAGAGCTTTTAACAGTTTTGGGATACCTGCAAAAAGTTCTGATGATAAATATTTTAAGAATGCTAGTGAAATTAAAATAACTATTCGTAAAATGGTCTTATGGAAAACAGAATATTTAATGATAATTCTTAAAAAAAATATTTGCCGTTTTGTTTCATAAATATGTAATGGCAACGTCTGTTGTAAATTGTAATTTTGGGAAAGATGTCGCTCATATATCATTTGGCTCCCAGTACAGTTACAAGCTCTGCAATTTTGTTCTTTGATTGACAAACTAAAGAACAGAAAGCTAAATTAAGAGAGATGTCTAGCTAAGCGAGAGGATGGATTCTGTACAACGTTGATGATAAAATTATAAACGAACATGCCTTCATAAATAACTTTATCAATAACTGTACAGAAATAAAAGTCCCAGATGAAACCGAAGCACTACTCAATAAACACAAATTTTAATTTAAAATTAAACTGGAATATAATTTTCTTTCATACTCATCTAAAGCTTCTGAAATTGCTTTTCTATAAAACGTCTACGTCTTAACTCATAAATTAGCCTTTTCACATAAAACAATAAAAATATAACACGTTTTATTCAATTCGGCACGT
Source organism: Glyphodes perspectalis (assembly GCA_951394215.1). Taxonomy (NCBI): domain Eukaryota; kingdom Metazoa; phylum Arthropoda; class Insecta; order Lepidoptera; family Crambidae; genus Glyphodes; species Glyphodes perspectalis. The sequence goes on along the minus strand of OX596200.1, from coordinate 17,174,714 downwards.
ATTCTACCTTTTTCGTTAAAATTGATTATTATGTAAACTCTGTACTAATACATAATTCGTTTTAAAGTACTTTTCAATCAGTTTTTTGATTAAACGCGAGCCAATCGTGGCCAAAGTTCGCATTAACTTTTTAATGAAATTTGGAATGCCTAATATTGTCGAAGATACTTTCAGATAACATTTGTTTGACATTAGTAGCGGCTTGATGAGGGTCACTCGGCTTAACGAAATTTTACGAATTTACTGGATCATTTATACCAATTTACTTGATACTTTAGAATTCGGCGCTGTTTAATAAATAGTCTTCTAAATGAACCAAACCCTCTAGCTATTCGTTGACTTTGTCTTATATTCTTATTCAAGTCAATGAAATTCCTAACTGTTATTTTATAATATTTGCTAAAGCTCAAATGATGTTGCGATTGTACAAAAATGCGTCACGTAGTTTATTTTTAATCAAACTGTTAGAATTGAGATCTAAAACTAAGGGAGTGCCAGAGCTCAATTAATTTTGCGAGCACTCTGCTCTGTATAAGTAAGGTTCACTTAGGAATTACGATTTTATACCATACCATACCTTTAGAATTGTCGATATACATATTGATATATAAAATCTTGTTTGATATTTGAAGTGACATGATAGAATTCATTTTTCATTAACACTAGTGCTGACGAGGGTTTTGACGGGACGTACCAGACCAACGTGGTGGTCAGAAGCAACGGCAGTTGTCTGTACGTGCCTCCGGGCATTTTCAAGAGCACATGCAAGATAGACATCACGTGGTTCCCCTTTGATGACCAGCATTGTGACATGAAGTTCGGTAGCTGGACCTACGATGGGAATCAGGTACACAGATATAAACGTAACTGATCGAAACGCATTTGTGTATTGCAACTTTGACGCGAACAAATCACGTAATTACATTCCGCTTAGCGCAAATAGTTTCCAATGTTAATCGGACGATTTTCTTGCGGGTAATTGCAGTTGATTTAAATTATAGCCAAAGTGCACGTACGTATCTTAGGAACTACCTTCGGTATTCTTGGATGCATAAAATATGTTATAGAAACTTGATTTTGTCGCGATTTTGCAATAAACTCATGTGTCCTTACCAATTTAACTGCTATTATACGAATCTTAGTTTAAATAGTAATTTTGCATTTTATTAAATACCGCTGTGGTTAAGTACTGTTTGTTATAGTTATGTCTTGAAAAAAGATAAAATGACGCAGAAAATACTAAATGTCTTTGTCAGGGACAGTAAATTATAGCAAGACTTTTCCATATTCTTGCTTCTTTCTAAGGTTACAAGAGACACGTTTGGCAACGATGCGTAAGCACGGGTCATTTACTGCAACGACTGTTTGTTACTAGAAAATACCTGGTTTCAGTATATTTTTGTATCTGGAATGTTGCCAACTTGCGCAATCTGATCTACACGAAATATACTGGTATCCTTCCTGCAAGTAATGACATAGTCGTTAGCAAATAGTATGCTTTTAAAGAGTTTGGTCTCGCAACAAAAAGTTTACGTGTAACAGCAGTTAAAGTGAAAATATTAGGTGAATTAAAAATAAAAGTTAGGGACGATAAGGGAACCATGTGAGAAACCAAAAGGATATTTATCCCAAAAGTTTTGTATGTACTATTTTGCATGGAGCAAACAAAACGTCTTTCATTATGTATGATGTGTGCACTGTTCGATAAAATAAGAACACAAAACACGCAACCTATCTACTGCCATACGGACGTATTAGAAAGAAAAATCTTATACATTTGCCGTGTAATCCTCCAGACTAACCACCGCTCTGGAAAATATTTCTTTTGTAGAATTTCATTGATTTTTGCGTTTGCTCTTTGGAATTAAGTAAATAAACCTACAAGTAGCTCGCACGTTATTTCAATACCCATTTTCTTCAGCTTAAGATTGTAAGATCCCGCTTCCTGATTTTATTACGCGCCATTCCCGGCTCCGCTAGATTGTCTCCCCGGAATCCTATTAAGTCTAGTTTGTCCCCAGCTACCACTTTTTACTTAATCCCCTTTACCCTAGTTCTGCCTTCAAATTTAATAGTTCCACATACTGTATCTTAAGTGTTTAGTGCTGGCGTCAAGTTGGTGAGATTCAATTTAGTTTTAGTGCTTACTTGGCGATATTAATGCTGTATCATGAATTAAGTTTATTTTATTATTATATTTAAAAAAAAATACAAAACCGTTAGTATTTTTTTCCTATTTACCCTTAATAATAAAATATAATAGAATACTGCCTTTAGTTAATCTTGCAACAAATTATTATATTAAATCATTAGAAATATTAATTTAAAGTTGTTTCAATGTTGATAACTTCTAAATGGATTATTTACTTTTGTGAAGTTACTGTTACATGTAGTTGAATTTTATCATTTCCAAAATAGAAAACAATATGAATTAGAAATGTCAACTATTCGCATGAAAATAATTTTTAGTACACTATCTGTAGTTAGAACTAGTTAGCACTTCTTTTGAATTCTCCTTTGAACTAAAACATGTATTGTCCGTATGGTGGTATATTTTTCTTATCTACTCCAGCATGCTCCTTTTATTCTTAATTGTTGTTCTTCATTCCTGTAAGGGAGTATAGAATTCTTGGGCATGATAATAAACTTCTGTCCAACTATTCCTCAATATTTAACTATCATTACCGTACTCTGGTCCAAGCTCCATACTTACTCAGAAAATATCCTGAAATGCATGAAAATGGATTGGATTGGAAAATTCTTGCATGTTGTTCCCTGAGCTTACATTTTGAAGAATGCTGATAATGATGGTGTGAGATTTCATAGCGATTTGCCCTAACAGTTGGATCTGGTGCTCAAAGACGAGGCAGGGGGCGATTTGTCGGATTTCATCACAAATGGAGAGTGGTATTTGATAGGTGAGCCTAATTTCAGCTTGCATTAGATGCAAAACAAAAATAAAATTTAGTCACTGCTATAAATTTTGTCTTCAAGCTCGTACATGTTTAATAGTTTCCGAATCAATTGCAGAAGCATTAACGGAATTTCTCAATATAAAACAGGGGCCAGTTATTATGAGCATCAAGCTTGTCACATGTACAATTGTACACCATACAAAATCTGAATTGTATGTTTTGATAAATGGACATCTGATGGATCTTTGCTTTTATATGGATTCAAACTTTTAAACAAATGTTCCGAATATCCAAGTCAACCATAATTTGAATGTGATTTTTGGCTTTATGTGTATTTTACTAAACCTATCTACCACCAGGGATGCCGGGCAAAAAGAACACGATAACATACGCGTGCTGCCCCGAGCCGTACGTCGACGTCACCTTCACGATCATGATCCGGAGACGGACCCTGTACTACTTCTTCAATCTGATCGTGCCATGCGTTCTGATCTCCTCCATGGCGTTGCTCGGTTTCACCCTGCCTCCGGACTCGGGCGAGAAACTTACACTCGGTCAGTTTATTTTGCTTGTAGTATACTGCAACATTCGTTAAGTTCTTTTGGAATCTCATGAGAATCTTTACTAATGAAGAAATAGTATTCATGTTATATGTGACTGTGTTGTATTGACTTTCATGTTTATTTGTCTTTAAACAAAAAAAAATATATATTGTATAGTAATAGTTGCTTTATTATTGTTATTAAGATAAATTGCAATGGAATTCACAAAATTACAAATAAATTCATTCATTACTAGACCCTTATCATTACAAAGATACTAAATCAAATACAATTGTAATGTGGGTTAAATACGTTTGTCTGAAAATGTATTTATACAAGTAAAGTAATGTATTGTTCGATACTCCATAGAATAGAATACATAGTTTTACTTATCATATTTTAGATTTGATGATCTTTAATAATATAAAATATGCCCCTAAAAAGTCAATGGGTACTGTTTTTTAAATTGAATCAGTAGATGTAAAAATAAAACCAGCTTAAGCTTTGGCTGGTGTCTACAGGTGTGACAATATTGTTGTCGTTGACCGTGTTTCTCAACCTGGTGGCTGAAAAGATGCCTTCCACGTCGGATGCTGTGCCCCTCATAGGTACCGCACCGTAGGAGATGTTCACGCTGTGACGCACGATGCTTCCCTCTACTTTGTGGGGTAACACAAGGATACGTATTGGGACCGATTTTATTTAACCTAAGCGGTTAGTAGTATATAGTATTAAATAAACTAAATACCCACTCATTTCAATTTATAAAATTTTTGTTAAAGATGACAAATTTTATTGTTAAATTGTAAAATTAAAAAATAAAACACACTATTTGTAACAATTTTTAAACTTTAAATAGTCAGTTTTATTAAAAATGTGTTTTGTTTCTGAAACTACAAAACTTAGAGTTCAATAAACAGATTTCAAACTGAAATACGTATGTATATGACCAAAGTATCGTGCCCCATTTTCACATATAAAATAAATAGCCAACGTAGCTTGTTGAGCGAGCCGGAGGAGCTATAAAACTTTTAGAGGAGGTCGGAAGCAACGTGCGCTTAACGTAAATATTAGATCATCTCTAGAATGTGGTATGACTGTTTGTGTTTGTGTTAGTACCCCAGCTCGGCGAACTAGCTCCGGTAAGTATATTTCGGTGTAGACCTCATTAAATGTCATTCGTTTTCAGCACCATCATCACTGTTATCGTAATAGGGAAGCAGGAAGCTATTACTTTGATTGCGGTCACGGAAAACGAATTTTTCCTACAAAGGAATTGGAGAGTTGTGTACTGTTGAAGTGTTTATTGGGAAGGGAGGAAACTTGGGGGTGTTAACATTATGTTTGGTTGCAGGAGTCACTATTCTACTCTCGCTGACGGTGTTTCTCAACCTGGTAGCTGAGACTCTGCCGCAGGTCTCCGATGCAATCCCCCTGTTAGGTACACTACCCAAACCTTTCCACGGTTTTTAACTCCATCCTCTACTCCCGTTATACTTTACTCTTCATTACCATCTCCACATTCTTTCATTTCATTTCACATTTCTTTAACTATTTCTCGTTTTTTTTCTTAAGCTCTTATTATTATTTTCTATTTTTAAAAGCAATTTTAAATTAAAGAGTTATTTTAAAACATTACAAGGAGTAAATTATGTACGCTAAATATTTTACTGTTGAATCGTTGTAAGCTTAATGTTGCTCGGTAAAGCTAATGTCGGCTTTGATTTTGTTGTCAGTTAAATATATCGTATGAATAAAAAGAATATATGTAATCATGTATCTTTAAAAATCATGCTTTGCTTTTTGGAACTAATTTTCACTTCTCAAGAGTTGTAAGTCAGTCTCATTGGCAATCGAAAGTTGAATACTTAGTGATTCGCCGGTTTTTAGTTCCTATTATTTTAGATAACGTATCTTGGAATCGATTTCGTGATTCTCTCCGCTTAAGCTTTATCAGCTACATTATTTTCTTTGTTTGGGTAAACATCATTGAATATTTCAATATCAGTAGCATGGCATGTAACTCTACCTAACTTATAACAGTTTAATTTCGTGTATTTTGGATCCAGAAGGTAAGTTGAGTTTTCGATTTCTCAGTGTTATTTAATAAAATTTCAGTGTTACACATTTGATCTTCCATCTCTTTCAAGCTGTTGTGTGGTTTCAAACGCGTAATCGATTCCATGTTGTGTTAATTTTGGATGTATCGTATGGATGTGGCTAATTTAATTCTACTACTGAGAAGCTGTCTGTGCTGCCAGCTCGCTGCGTCGTAGATACTTGGAGGGTGGTGTATCTGACCATGTTCTAACTCTTCTTCAAGGAAGCCCTTCTGTTTAATAGTCACAAATAAAATTGCTGCATAAAAAAACGTTAACACAAAATATAAAACCCTCTCTAAATAGTATTTGCATGACTACTTTGTTTTGTTTTGTTTATGATTTTACTTGAGCTCCTGATACCGACTCAGCACACAAACAGGAAGGTCTTATCTACTTTTAACTGGATAAGTTTTAAACTGGATGGGACATTGACAATACCTATAGGTTTTATCCGTAACTTTGTAAATAGAACGTTTTGTTTTTCATAGAATATTATATTGATCTTTGCAGGTGTTACAATTCTTCTGTCGCAAACAGTTTTCTCTCTATTGGTGGGACATGTTATCACAAAAACCTCAGAGGCGATCCCCCTAATAGGTGAGAAAATTACACGCGTTTGCTCAAAAATCTCTGACCTAAATCACGATATAATAAAAAAGATGAAATTGATCTTGCGATTAGATCCTTCTAAAACATCAAAGAATGCGTAACGAGGAATGTTTTTAGGTAAATAACTTTTGGGAAACATTTTAATTACGTTGAAACTGCCACTAGAAATATTCCTCTACTCATTCTTGGAACACCAATTTAACAAAGATCTAAATAGACTGCAGACTTTTGCTTGAATGAAACTAAACGTAAAGGAGAGCATAGTATTCTTATTCTTTTCTGTTTCCAACTCGCATTTTAGAGTATCGTGGTCTCTGGAGACTAGTCTATGCTTTTACAGCGTTCTTGCCAGCTCTCTCGACACTTCAAATAGAGTTATTGCACTTTCCGTTCAAGCTAGACCAAAAAGTAGTTGAAACGTCAAAATCCTTCTAAAGATACTATGTACAGTTGAATCTATATAAATCTGAATTTTGTCTTCTTGTAATGTATTAAAATAATTTCACTCTGACCGCATTATTGATTTGACGAGATTTCTTTACTTTTATCATTTTGATTTCATTATTTCTTTCTCGATTGGCCTGAACGAAGTAGAGTCCGGCATACGCGACTACTGACGTCAGATTTTAATAGCATGTAGTTTATGCTAAACATCAGTCTAACGCACAACTCTCCTGATTAAACTAAATGTAAATGAGCTTATAAATATGTAGGTTGGTTTGCTTGTAGTTTAAAAGCAGGTTCTAAAGTTAAATGGAGGTTTAAAGCAACAAAGTGGATGCGGGTAGAGAGGGACCGCCCTCCAAGTATCTCCCGAACATCGTCATGCAACTTTGGCTGGTCTGTTTCTGTCATTGTAATCGACTCATAAACTCCGCGAGGCTGACAACGGATAGCGATAAGAGATTGAAATTGAGCGAAGCCTTTGTCAGTTTTGTAGAGGTCCTCTTAACAACTTTCGGATTCGCGCCAGAATCTTGAGCTTTGAGAGGTAAACAAAAGTTGGAAGGGTCTTTCTTGAGAACGGGACGGTTTGAAAGAAACATCCTTTGTTTCAAATTGACAATCATAAAATATGCATTATTTTAATTTATTTGTTGCGTTTATTTCGCTGCTAATATAAACATGACTTAAATACTACTAGTAATAAACGCGGTAAATAAATGTGAACTATTTCATTACCAAATTCAGCACTAAAAGCTAGAATATCATTTGAATAATAAAGTAGATTAGTACGACTGCATGTTCAATTAAAATGCATGAATCGCTTTCGATGTCACTGCGATGAATTGTTCGCTGATAAAACACGTCTAAAAGGATACGTTTGTTTCTTAATTAAAAGTGAATTTTAATCGTGATGTTTTAAAGAATTGTACCTAATTTTCTCCTTACAATTATGCTATTGACTTCTTTTTTGATTTTTCTTCTGTAATTTTTGAACTAAATGAGGGTTTTTTTGGTTCTAGGTGGAGTAACGCAGGTGTCAGGCCCAGCCTTTATATGATTAGTTCTTTTTGTATTCTTTATCAGTAACTAGCTTCGCATGTTTTTCTGAATCATTAAACAATCTTGTATGGAGACACCAAGTCTTCTATAACTCTTCGTGATGTTTTCACGAGATTTACTTGAAAAGAACCAGTCACGTAGGGGTTGGACCTGATGCCTGCGTTACGCCACCTAGCGGAGATTTCATGCCATAAAACCTTCATCATGCACGTTTAAAGTTAATGCTGAATTTAAAAAATGAAATTGATTAGAATTCGTTTGGACTGTTGATTGTAAGTGAAGCAAGTTGTTCTGGTGACAGGAACTTACTTCAATTGCATCATGTTTATGGTGGCCTCTTCGGTGGTGCTCACAGTGGTGGTGTTGAACTACCATCACCGGACTGCGGACATCCATGAGATGCCACAATGGGTAAGTCGTAGCTCAGCTGTTGTAGCTTAAAGCAGATACCAATGTGCTGGAGTGAAGGAGAGAGGGCCCTCTTATACAGAGGACCTTGGGAGTCTTAAACACTACGCCGTTTCCCTCAAATGGCCGACGGTGCGTAAAGCATATGAGCAATCACAAATACCCCATTGAGTTTTTTCTTCTAATTCAAAGAAGTTTTGACTGTAAGGGTAAACAGACGCTTCTTTTTTAGATTGAGCCAGCGCTACATCATTTGTAGGATTAGGCAAAGCTACTTTTTCCTAGGAAAGCAGACCAGCTTTATTTTTCCTTGAGTAGGAAGAGAGTTTCTTCACAGGCATGCTGAGATTGTTTCTTTCAAAGAATTAAGCAGCCATCAGTCACTAATAGTCAATAAAAAATATGGTTATATGGGATATTTTTATCTCACTTGCTTTAGATGTAATCGGTTGCCTAACAATACCTCTATTATTTTTTGGCTCTTTGTTCTAATTCGCAGTATTCACCTGTAATAAGGAAGGAATACATTTACAATTTAAGTAACTTAAAGGAAATACAAAACGATAGATAATTATTCCGAATACTAATACATGAAAACGACACTAATGCAACGATGGGCTTAAAATAAATATAAAAGTCTAGGTGAAGACATTAAAAATATCATCTCAGCCGCCTAATTATGTTAAGGACTGTTATTTATAGCGTGGTTGTTAAAACTCACAATATGTCACCTCTGGCATATCCGAAACATTATTAACGTAATAAACGAAAAATATGAATTAATTTTATATCACGCTTACCAAACTTTGTCACATTGATAAATGGCATTAACAGACGCTTTAGACGTATGTAAATTTCGTAAGAGATTTGTGTTTCTTTGAGTCTTTGGAAAGCCCTGTTGGAATTTATTAATACAAATGACGTACTTGTAAAGAGAATTAATGTTTTAAGGAGATTTATTACTAAGCTATGCTAGAGGTATAGGGAGGATAATGTTATACTTACCTGGAATAATAAACAATGAAAATCGTTAAATATTGTTTCTATCACTTTAGAAGAGTAGACTTACAAAGTGTGTTATAAACACTTGAACAGAGCTTTTTAAATAACATTTTGGAGGCTTTCGTCAGGTTACAAAAACTATGAACATAGAAACATTTTAATAAGGCTATCTATAAGTGGAACTTACATTCATGTATGTACTCAGATGCTGTTTCGTCAACTTCCTGAATAATTCGCTATATTCTAGTTTTTATGAGATTGAATAGCTGCTTCAGAATTTGATCACAAACACATTTACCTAGATCAATTCGTTTTGGCATTATATTTATTAGATAGAGGTATTAAGTTGAGCAACTTTTTGATATCACGGCCGATTTTGCAGTTAGGTTTCTTTCAGAGTTGCAATGAAGGAATGGCCATCACATTAGAAGTAGCTAGTTGCTTAGTAGTTGTGTCTCTGTCTTATTTTTGTTTACTCTCTCTTTCTCTTGTTCTTCATGCCAAACTCCCCCCATTTTGTTTATTTGTCTGTACGAAAACATTGTTATCAGGTCAATATGAATTTCATGTTTATTTCGATGTCCAACTATCCGTAGCATAATTCGTGAATGCTTTTGGAGTTATTTGTGAACCGAAAAAGGAACAGGACGAAATGTTTCAGTGAGTTAAGTTATTTTTATTTTAGGCGTAATTTGGCATGTAGATTGGAAGGGTAAATACATTTGACTCAATAAATGTATGTGAAACTAACGATTTACTCTTATAAATTAGGGTCAAATTTAAAAATTCTATGTAGTTATTTGTTAATGAAAAATTGGGTTGATTACACCTGTACAAAAATCTGCCACGCTTGGTAATGTATTATTTGTGTTAGAAACGAAGGTAACTTTATCATCAATATTTCTTGGTTTTATACTCTGTCCCGGAGCGAGACCATATTTTTTGTATACAGCGAGTTTGCAAATTCTACTACAATTTTGTGTAATTTTCTATGGGACACCGCTCAACTCAACGACAAATATCAACCGGGAATCTTGCATTCCACAGTTCGGGTTCTAAAGGTAGGGTACCAAAGCATTAACCCTATAAGTTACCGCAAAAAATACCTGGCAAGTAATTCACCATCCAATAACGCAAGAAAAGATTTCAGAATCTTTACGCAGAATTATTTTCCAAAAGATAAAATCGGTGTTCCTGCAATGGCTGCCATGGATCCTGCGCATGTCGAGGCCGGGCAAGAAGATCACTCGGAAGACGATAATGATGAACACAAGGATGAGAGAGTTGGAGCTGAAGGAGCGGTCGTCGAAGTCGCTGCTGGCGAACGTGCTGGACATAGACGACGACTTTAGGCATGCGCCGCCGCCGCCCAATAGCACTGCGTCTACTGGCAACTTGGGGCCGGGGTGAGTAACATTCACAGATTTTTTCGTTCTGATCGATTTCGTTCTAAGCAAGTGAAGCGATCTTTGAATCTGATTCAACAATCGCGAGCATAGATGAAAGCTAATGTTTGATCTTGTTATCCAATATAAAAGGTAATGTGTTGTCAATATTCTGTGAAACAATGTCTATAAACCAAACAACTATATTTTGCTTTGGAGTAAAAAAAGGGTGAGGATAAGCCGATCATCAGAAATATGATTTAAGTAAAGTAGTATTTTTATTAAATTTTTTACCCTAGATTTTGTACTTTATCAAGCCACCAACGTAAATTTTTGACCTAAAATTGATACCTTGATAAGTGCATTTGAAACTAACTTCATAATAATCACCAAAATATTGCTCATAAAAATAAGAAGTAACACATTTGCAATTAAAATTTTAGTATTTACATAAAACTTTGAAATGTATAACCCTCATTGTACGCGTCTTTCTTCATTTCATTAGACCCAAAATAATAATCCTATCAGACTCTGAAACCTCTTCTTTTATACCGTCTATCAATAGCCCTCATAGTTCTTTTAAATCGACATTAATTTCCAATTGGTCAAACCTGATAAGTTTTACAAACTCCAATAAGCTCCATTGGCCGTGCCTTCTATACAGTACAACAGTTATCCCCAATACAGATGCTCCATTTTCCGCACGGACTTCCGGCGGTCGTTCGTGCGCCCCTCCACCATGGAGGACGTGGGCGGCGGCCTGGGCAGCCACCACCGAGAGCTGCACCTCATCCTGAGGGAGTTGCAGTTCATCACGGCCAGGATGAAGAAGGCGGATGAGGAGGCGGAACTTATTAGCGACTGGAAGTTTGCTGCGATGGTTGTTGACAGGTAGGTATTTGTTTTGTCTGGAACATCTGTTTATTAATAAATAAGCATTTTGAAAGCCTTTTTCATTGGTCTGAATTCGAGCCAACGCAATGATCAAGGGTTTGATCCCCATATAACGTAAAAATAGTTATTGTAATTTGTTCGAATTTTGTTATATCAGTTTCCTATCGTTGATTTTAAATTACTTAAAACAAGTGTGCATGTCACTTCCTTTATCTGATTAGATTAATTTACAAATGCAATGTTGTCTGATACTATTATTTATTAAATAGCTAGAAGTACTTCTGGTCTTCAGACTAGGCATACATGCTTGAGTTACATTATTGCATGATTCATTGTATAGACGCCATTTGTCTCTTCTAAAATTATTAATTGCAATAATGACATCTGTATAACTTCCAAAGGAAAAATATGTATTATCATTAAATCATGAGTTCCAAGAATGAAACAGAAGATAATATCCAAACAATGGATTTGTAGGTAGCAAATATATTACACAGAAAAGAAAACAATCATTGTTGAAAGTAGAGTTATTGATAAATGATTTATTATAGACACGAATAAATCGTATCTAAATGACTATTGTCCACGTCAAATTATAAAGTGTTATAAACAAAACAAATCAATAAGTCATCAAAGCATTGTTTGAATGTTAAAACAGTTATAACTTACTCTCTATAAAAAAGTATAAAGGACGAATCCGTACCATCAAAGAGACCGCAAAGTTCAAAGACGAGAGATCTTTCAAAATTACCATTAACAATTTTGGCGCCATTCATCAAAATCAATCAGTCATTGCGGCTGCCTCGCAACTTTAATGAGAGACTGATTATTAATTAATTACTCTACTTTAGAGGTTATTTCGGGGCTTGATGGGAAGTTCGCTATCGGCTTTCAGAAACTTGTGAAAGCAATACTACATATGAATGTAATTGATATTACATTTTTAATGTCACTACTGTCTTAATAATGACAAACCAACTTTTGTAAATAATTAGTAATTTTTTGACGCAAATTTATTGATGATATTCGAATAAGCGGAAAATTAATCTATTGAATACAACTTAAAAAATGGCATCTGATCTATGTGGCTATAAGATCTTTTTGCACGTTTATACTTGTACATACGGACGAATTTCATGGTACGGTAAAAAAACCGAGTTATAAGTAATAAAAACAATGGAAAATTAATAAACTCTGTTTTCGTAATTTCAAGATTCATTTGCATCGTATAAAAAATGTTAACGCCAGTACAGAAATTTAAAAGTTAACAAATTAAGAGACACCTGCTTTAAAAATGGTGTACGGAAATGTTTATTATAATCAAAATCCAGCTAGTAAAATCACTTACAGCTTGCACCATTTGTTCCTATACAGTTATATGCGTATGCAAATGGTCGTGACGCGTACAAGCCATTAGTCATTTTTACCATTATGCATATATTGACCATTACGCGTAGTGAACAACAGTAAAATGGCGCAAATTATATTATCGCTGTATATCTGGGCAGTCATTTTGCTAAAATTGCATCATACGATGTAATTATGGTGTTGAGATAAGAGTTATTATGTTAACTCGATGGCCAGGTGCCAACAACCATTTGAAACCGTGTTATTTGTGAAGTTGTCACTCTGTTATTTTTTATAAGTATAATATTTATATTTAGACGTAGATACAAGTATAATTTTATTTAATACTATAGTCAGCCTAATAACAACTAATTAAACTTTACGGGACTTCCCTAGCGGGGTAGGCAGAGAGAACCGAACGCCATATGGACGCTACTTACACATCTCAGTTGCCTCTTCAACATTAATGATCCTATTGATGGTCGTGATTACAACAAATACATAATGTCTCAATTACCAACATCTTAACCCCGTAAATCATCCTTACCTTATTTGGATTCCCGCAAAAATTTCAAGTTTTTTGGCTACATTTCACTGGATTTAACCCATATTCTGTAGTAAGGGTAAGGAGTATAAATATCTCTCATATCTTCTTTATCTCTTAGATCAGTGGTTCCCAAAATCTCTCTCATATCTTCTTTATCTCTTAGATCAGTGGTTGTCTGTCATTTTACCGTTACCAATATGAATAGAGGAAAGAAGGTTGACTCGGTTGGTTGGTGTGTCGTTTTACAGGCAGGGCCCACTAAACATTCGCTCGCGACCCACAGTTTGAGAAACCCTGTCTTAGATTATTATTTTTATTATGTGTATGTGGCAATGTGGAAATTAGTTCCTATAAACAATGTTTGTCCCCAGGTTTTGCTTGTTCGTGTTCACACTGTTCACCATCATCGCCACGGTGGCAGTCCTGCTGTCCGCACCGCATATCATCGTGCAGTAATCTGCTGGGGTTTAGTCTCCCCTCACTACGAGAGAACTAATCTTAGACTTCGCCGAACGATGTAATTATAATTATGTATAATACTATATCTAACGCGGTTGAAACGCACACGTCTCCATTAACTTAGTCGAAAGACGGTAAATATAAATAACTCGATACGTTAAATAGCTTAGTTAAGTCCAACATATTATAAAACGATTGTGATGTTGACTAGGATGTTATACAGATAAATGTTGATGAGTATAATTTGTTAAAAAATATAATTATATTTCTAATTGATACGGTTAAAGAAGTTATTGATAAAGCTTTCGTTAATGAGGCGTGACATGAGGTTTTTGAGTAAAATGGTCTAGATGGTTTGGTTTCAAGCGATACGACGGAATGTATTTTGGGAATATGTTTGATCCGGAGCGTTACTAGTAAAAGCGTGGAGAATTTCCAATTGAAATACTTCTGGGAGAAGATGTTTCCCGTAAGATAGATTAATCTGAGTAAAATATCCTTTCTAGAAGCAAATGAGGGATCACAGGCGACATTACCTTAGGGTAAGTTTTGTGTACATAACATAAAGGATCAAATACTAGTGGCAAGTCAATAGCTTACTTTAAGTTACGCTCTAAGGGAGGAAATATTCTAATTGGTTTGAAGTAAATACTGGTTTAAGGAAAATCAATTGAAACTTAATTAATACGAAGTGAATTAACTTTGAAGTGAGGAATTGCTAACAGTTGTGGAATTGATAAAAATCGGCAATTAAAGTAAAGGAACCAAAGTAAAGATAGATTAAGGTTTAGCGACAGAGGTAAATAAAAAATGATAATTAGATGGCGATGACTAAACGAATTACAATAAAGTACATATGGATATCACGTTGAAAAAAGTGTAGATTTTGTTTAAGTTTCAAATGTAGATAAAAAAAAATATTTCTTTAATGAACATAATGATAGTGACAACAGTATTCATGATACCTAAAGTTAATTACCTAGTGTCACACGCAATAGCATTATAATATTTTTGGGAAGAATAATTGATTTATGCTAAATTATAGAAATTGCGCATAGACATTATGATATATAAATTTCCTGCAAATACTACTCGTCACCACATAGCGTACCGATAACATGTATATACAGGAGAATATTGCAATGTGTATTTGTATATAAATTAAGAAAATACGGAAAAAAGACTAATGTAATTCTTCACTGATTAGACACTATGAACAGATCTTTTTGAGCGCGGTTCTTTTGTTAATGCTCTTGTTAAAATCCGAATATTAGTGATTGAAGAATATGAATTTTGAGCATCGAAAATGTTTAAATTCCTCGATCATCTACTGTGAACTATGCCTTGGACTAACTGTGATTAATATTCGGGATTTCACAAAGTAAAACTATTTCAAACATTTTTGGCTCAAAAAGATTCTAATATTGTCATTGTTGGACGAATACTGTCAGCTTTGGAATGTCCGATTACGTTTCAATTTTATGTATATTATTTTTCGTGTCTAAACACTATTATTCGACCTTTGTTCCTAACTGTCGATGCATTAATAGTTTATGAGTTTTTTTATTTTTCTTCGATTTAATGTTTTGTGACTGTTAAATTATGTCATGATTCGATTTATGATTAGTATTCTTTAGTTTTGTTTTACAGAAATTCGTCTGCCTTGACGGTATATTTCTAGTTCCCTTTAGCACTTAGCAACTATAATGTAATATAGACATATTATTTATTGAGAGTAACAATTATTCACGTCTTTGTCTATGTCCGTTCCTCAATTTCACTCTTGTAGATGTCGTGATAGCCTAGTGAGTGTCGTGTCCCCTTAGGCTACAGTTATAAAGGATTTATACATAAGAAAGCTCACTAATAATAGATATTAAATAGATATAACGTTACGCGTCTTGGTGTGTTCTTCTAATCAATTTTTGAATATGAATAGTCGTTTTGTTTATCATCGAAGTTGTGTGTGTGTGTGTGCGGTTTCGTTTTTAAGAAATTTAAGTGGATTGGCTATTAACGTATTGAAGTGACGTGTTCCGAAGAGGACATGTTTGTACATTAGTTTATTTAAGATTTTATCGGAGTCGTGTGCATAACTGTACTTGTATTTTTAATTCTGTTTTAACCATTCCGAGTTATTTTACTATACTGTTGTAATTCTGTACGTATGGTGCTCAAAAATATCATGTTCTTTTAAATATATTTTATTATTAATTCACTATTAAAGTTTTAAACTACCTGTTGTTGTGTTAGAGTCTTTATTGTGTTAATAATTCATTCTCTTTTATCTATTGCAATTACAATTTTATTAAAAACTTTTTTATGTATAATTCAGGAGTAACGGTACGTGAAAATGAAATTGTAAAATTAATTGATATATTTAATTAGATTTATTAGTGCCAAAAATAGGGTCTATAAATATTGACATTAAGTTGGATTATAGGGGTATAAATAATGGATAAAGTTGAGAAGTTTATTGTAAAAATTAAAAACGAACTAGGGTGTTTGTTAATATATAATTTAATGTTAATGTTGAGAGGAGGGCTGGGCTGTCCTAGCGACAATATCAGCCAATTTTAAAAACGTATTTTGTTTAAAAAAATAAAAATAAATGAGAGGTTGTGAAACTTGTAGAGCGCGCGGCGACAGCCCAGCGTTCATTTAAAATTATACATTTAAAAACGCGTAGAACGATCTACATTTTAAATGAAACTGGAATAATAAAACGCCTGCATGGGACCGGGTTAGATTTAAACGTACAAAATGAACTGACGCATGTACACTTCTTCATATCGCAGTGCATTTATTGTTCGTAAATACCACTTGGGATGCAAACGGCTGCAAATTTGGACTGAAAAGTTTCATTTGCCGCTACTGATTTGCATATGAAGAGCTTATGCGAATGGATACTTAATTTGTAACTTACTTACATTTCTCGACTGTAAGAATGCATTAAGTATTCTCTTTGCTTTTAACATATGGGTGAAAATTAGTTATTACACATATGTAGATTACACAGATGAATTCTATCTTTAATGTCCGGTTTTAACTTAAATCAAATTTTCAGTAATAAAGTGGTTTGTGATTGATTTTTTTTAATCAATATGCGATCTTTTGTATCGTACCAATCAATTTATAATTTATTATTAAAATCTAATAAGAGCGTTATTTGACTTTTTTGTTAATGATATTTTGTAAAGAATTGGTAATCGTCAGTTTCAATAAACTTTCAAATAAAATGAACTGACTGAATTGATTTTATTTTATCAAATTTTTTGATGAAGTTGCTAATTGGCGGTCGTTTGCAAACTAATTGCAATTTACA
Organism: Glyphodes perspectalis; assembly: GCA_951394215.1. Taxonomy (NCBI): domain Eukaryota; kingdom Metazoa; phylum Arthropoda; class Insecta; order Lepidoptera; family Crambidae; genus Glyphodes; species Glyphodes perspectalis. The sequence goes on along the minus strand of OX596200.1, from coordinate 17,157,673 downwards.
TTGTAAAATCACTCATTATTTTTCTAAACGTCTTCACCTCACTGCAAAGGTTTAATTTTGATAAACGTTTTATGTGGAAATTAGGGACTTAGGTCCGGAGCAAACGCAGGGAGACTGTTTTGCATTCTAATTAGGTACTTGAATGTTGGCCACATAATTTGATAGACCAACAATATACGTATATGTGGATGCTTGCATAATCATTTCGTATCTGGATTTGTACAGTTAGAGCGATGGTAGCTCAATGGTAAGGACACGCGCCTCTTAACCAAGGAGTGCGGGTTCAAACCCGGCCACGTACCTCTGGATTTTTAAAATCTATGTACGTATTTATACCACTAGCTCGACGGTGAGGGAAAATTCAAACAACTTTGGATTTATAACCATGATCCCAAAATTGTCTGGTTCCCCTATCTTAGGGTTACGAAGGTCAGATCGGCAGTCGCTTCATTGTAATTACCAGACTCGCTAAATCCTGGATCAGGGTCTAAGCGGACCCTGTCTAAGCACGGGACATAACGCTAGGAAGATGATGATCTGGATTTTTATAGTTTTGTCACATGCGAACGACTTCCTCGTGCTTATCATGATAGTTAAATACACGAACCGCTTACTGATAAACCATAAATAGGGTCGAAGCAAGTCAAGATCAGCAACGCTTGCTGATATCAGAACAGGGATGGGTGATCGCGAGCTCTTGCGTGTTTTGGTGGGCGCTAAGCTGATTTATAGGATGTGTGAGGATCACACATTCAAATGGGATTATTTGGGAAGTTTTAAGACACCAAGCGTTGGTTAAAATAGTTAAAAATAGCAAAAAAAATCTATACAATTTAAATGTTGTTATTAAAGTGGTTTCATATTTGAATTCGTTGGTTATTCAAACAAATCTATCTTGATCTCGGATTGTTGATATATGTTAATGCTGTAGACGGAAGCGACTGCTCCGCAGCTGTAGCATTTCAAATGCTAACTTCAGTCGCAAACAGCCGATAGATTTTCAGTCCTTGCTCTTATATTATGGTCTTGCATTAACTTATAATAGGTTTTTCTCCATCGAATTAATTTTGTGATATTTCAATTTCAAATATGCCAATAAAGATCAGTATTAAATCCTTCATTGTTTAATGCAAATTGGGTAATAATAACTTTCATGGTATTTAGATATTATATCACGTAAGTACTGGAGACTTTCACCCACTTTTTTTGCCATCGGGGCTTGTGAAAAACAATTAACTAGATTTGAAACTGAACCTTAATTTTACTTGAAATTAAAATTTTAAAAATAGTAAAACTTGAAAAAAGCATGATAACTCGTTACGTTTGCTCCGATACTGAGTTCCTTTAGCATTGAACTATCTATTGTCTCTTTCCGAATTTCACTTTCTACACCGAGGAACCATTATACACCTTCTCAAATATTTCTATACTAATATAATTGATTTTGTGTGTTTGTGTGGCGTAGGAATTGATCAACTGTATTGTATATTGTTTGGCGTTAACGACTATGTTTGGTAAATTACAAATATTATGAAATCAGAAAATTGGGTGCACGGCAGTGTATTACCATGTTCACTGCCTATTGTGTGGATAAAATATTATATATTGTAACTGTCATACAACTAAAAATGTGCCCTGTCATGCAATCAATCATAGATAGGCATAGTTTGCCTAAAAGTCTATTCGATTTAATTATCTGGATTTTTTTTGGTTAGTGTGCTAAAATTGTGTTTTTTTTTTTTTAATTTTCATTCGATTTTAAACTTAATCAATTTTCACGCCACTCAAACACTGGACACTGCATACTGCACAACAGTAACAAAATGCTTTAATCGTGAAACAGGTATTTTGGAATTTCATGTACATCTTACTCTATTCTGAACGCTGTAGTTTAAGATTCCAATTTTTTGAACACTTTCGTATCCTACCTACTGTTGTATGATTTTACAATTAACACCTTTTCATGAATATCATAAACACTTAAGGTTGTAACTATAGTATATATGTAATATATATTTGCGACAATAGAGTGGAGCTTATGTTTTTCCTCGTTATATATTTACATTTTTTATAAAATTTATATATTTATACCAGTATATATGTATGATAGAATGATTCCATCTTATCTACCAAGCTAGACTATTAAGTTAACATTAAAATACTTAATCTTGATTAAAAATACTTTTTTTATTTTACTGATCTAGTAAACAGTGACTTCATAGTCACCGTTTAATATTTTAAGATTCAATTATACAATTATCTTAAACCGAGACACACTACGCGTTTATGATATTCTGAAAGGGATATTTTTTAAGCTCGACCACTACAGTGACACATTTGTCTAAACTATTCACAAAATACGTATTTTAAACAAAAATGTGGCTTTTGAAGCAAAGAAAAACTCATTTCTGATACAGAACTTGGCTTTATAGTATTTGTGAAGGATTTGCACTGTGAAACTTTAGTTATTTTCATTCTGTTTTTGCCGACTCCATATTTCATATCTACGCACGAAAAAGGTCCAGATGTGTGAAGAAAAAACAATACAAATAGACCTTTATTTTTCCAAAGAATATCTAAGAAAAAAGAGAGCTATTTCTATACTGGAACTGTTGATTTAGGACATTGAATCAACGGTACAGCTGTAATCAATGTTTATGTGACAACCAGTTTGCAACTGTCTCCGTTTATATAGAAGATATTGAAGTTGAGTGAAATTAAGCTTATATGATATTTATAAATTAACTGCTGTAGCAGTTATACTGATTTCAAAACTTTTCTTTGATTATAAAGTATTCGAGTTTACACGTATCTTTTCTTATCAAGTATTGGTAAAGATGAGTTGCTGTTTTTCTTAACAAGTAGTGAAAAATATGAGTTTTTCTTGACTTCTAAAGCCCGGTCGTAGACCACCACCGATCTCACCGAGTGTAGGGTAGAAACACATTACACCTGTTGTTGCTCGCTTACTTGTCGCTTTGACGTCATCTTTTATGTAGTATCGTGTATTTCTAGAAATTTGTATTCTATAGATTTTCTAGATCACATTCGTTAATCTTGAGGAGCATTAATCAAAAAATATATATTTTTATTTAAAAAAATATAAATAGAAGTAAAGCGTATCTCTTTAGAATTTCAGTTTATCGTGTGCTGTGGATTTTTTGTGATAATGAATGGTTTTTTAACATATGTTTCTGTGTTTTTCTAATATATTTACCGTATTTCTAAGCTCTGTTTTATTAATGTATCGTATTTATTAATTAACAAGTAAAACATATTTGAATTTTAGTATAATTCTAAAGCTAAAGCTATGATAATTTCTTTTGAACCTGGCCAGATGCACTATCAATTGAGATACTTTGCGATTCCTCTAGATTAACGAACAAGTACTTTTCATGTCGCACTACGAATGACCAATATTCTTTCGATCACCATTTACGCTATGTTTCTTGCGTTTCTATAAATTCTCATCTAAAATAATCCACATTGTGTTCCTGTGGCTTGACCATAGTCGAGATAATTAATTAAAATTAAATTAAAAATATACGACTGCAGTAAGTTGATAAAATACAACTGTGTGTAATGTAAGTTTATAATGAAAAAGCCCCTATGGAGGTTTACAAAATAAAAATACAAAGGTAAATTTGTAAAAATTAAACTCGACGGGTAAAATGATTATTCGTTAAAATTGACTATCGTAAGTAGCATTCGATTTGTATAAAACTAAAATAAATTAAAGCAATCTGATTTATACTATGACGTTGTTTTATTTTTTGTCACCTTTCAATTACGTTCCTAGTAAATAGTTACGAATAGTCAATACATACATGTAAATAAAATTAACTGTTTCGAGTAAAGGATGTTACGGCGGTGCCGCTTGTTTTTGCTCGACTTGGCGGGGGAACTGCCGTGCCCCCAGATTGAGAAGTGTCTGTTTGTAATGTGAAATAGCCAGTTAAGTACCAAAAGTAAATGCCTTTCCCAAAGTTTTTGTTTGTCTGTTTGTACCGGTTAATCTTCGAATCGGCTGAACCGATATTCACCGAATTTTCACGGGTAGATAAAGCTGGTGTTTAAGTTACTTGCTAATTAATTTTTTCAATATCTACGCAGACTAAGTCACGGGCTACAGCTAGTGGTCAATAAATCTAGCAAGTCTGATTATAATTTAAGCATGTACATCCGGCATAAAAAAAGGCGTAGGAAAACATCGCGAATAGAAATATAAAAAAAAAGATATGTATGTTTGTAACGAATAAACTCAAACACTACTGAACCGATTTTAAAAATTCTTTTCTATTAGATTGCTACATCATTTTTGATTAGCATAGGCTATAGAACATTTTGAAAAAGGTTAGTCTAAGTTAGTAAAAAAATGTCGAACTACCATGCGAACCGGTCCAACCGGGGCGGGCCGCTTGTGCGTTATAAGGTCCAGTTGGTGGTCGCATTACATAACATTAGCTTGAATTTATAAATACTGGGCTAAATAATCTTTTAAGGCCCAAGACAGGCCCGTTAAACGACTGGTCAGAGACTCTAGCCACGAAACCAAGAGTCGCGGGTTCGAATCCCGCTAGGGGCAAATTATTGTGTGATGAATATGGACATTTGTACTCGAATCATGGATGTTTATAAACGTATTTAGGTATGTCTATTCGTTCACCTATTCCATCCATAGCACAAGCTTATAAGCTTAGTTTGGAGCTGGGGAACTGGTGTGTCAGCCCGGAGAATTTATTTATTTATTTAAGCGAATCCTGACTAGGAACAAGACATAAAATAACGCTAGGAAGATTCCTACCCATCGTCTGATGATGACGCTAAAATATAATGTTGAGCATCCAGATAAGGAACTTTTTTCAGCGATAGGATTCACAGTAGTGATGCCGATCGATAGTCGACTATCGATAGTCTATCGATAGTTGACGTCATATCAATAGTATTGATAGCTTATCGATACTATCAATACTATCGATACTATCGATAGTATCGATAGCTTAGATCCATTCAATACTATTGCATGAAAGCAATACTATCGATACTATCGATAGTAGTTTTTTATTTACGAGGAACAATACTATCGATAGTATCGATACTATCGATAGTTTATTCTTTGTGACCAACAATACTCTAGATAGTATCGATTGATTCGATAGTATCGATAGTCCTATCGATATTCTAACTCATTTTCGAGGTCAACTATCGATAGCGAAACTATCGATAGTTCGGCATCACTAATTCACAGAGGTGTTATTATAAATTTAATTACATATTTTGATGCCTCACTTCCATATTCATTGTCAGACAGGTGGTACCATAATGTAGTTGTCATCAGAATCTGCGAAGAAACAAATACCTTTCAAACACTATAAGTATCGATACTATCGATAGTTTATTCTTCGTGACCATCAATACTATCGATAGTATCGATAGTCCTATCGATATTCTAACTGATTTTCGAGGTCAACTGTCGATAGCGAAACTATCGATAGTTCGGCATCACTAATTCACAGAGGTGTTATTATAAATTGAATTACATATTTTGATGCCTCACTTCCATATTCATTGTCAGACAGGAGGTACCATAATGTAGTTGTCATCAGAATCTGCGAAGAAACAAATACCTTTCAAACACTATAAGCTGAGATAGATGTTAGTAAAAATGTGCGATGTGAATAGCAAGACCATCATGGTATTGACCATTACCATACCTATTAAAGTCAAAGTCAAAGTCAAAATACTCTTAATGTATATAGTTTTGGAACAAACACTTATAAATTGTCAATTTAACAAGAAAATCAACTAATAATATGAATCTACCAACGGTTCGGAATGTTGCTTCTACCGAGAAGAAACCGGCAAGAAATTCGGTAGTTAGATACTCTGTTCAACAACATCTTTTACAATGTTGTATTGATCATATACCTACACCAAAGTATAGAATAAAGATTATCATGTGCGTACGCTAGGGGGACCAGCTGCCCCCCCTGGAATTCGTGTGCCGAGGTACCTGCTGGTTAATATTTACTATATAATTCTATCAATAATATTGTATTGTACATTTTTTATATTTTATTGTAAAATATATTAGCATGCTTCTGGTAATGTTGAAACTCCAACTAAATCGTCTGGCATTTTTTTTTATTCTCTAAACATTAAACAACGACATATAAAAATTTAAAAACCATTTTTGAAAAAAAAAAAGTTAAATTAATAAAATTTGCCCCGCTGAACTCTAGCCAGGTCTGCAGTTCCGTGTTGGGTTATATAATAGGAGAGGTATGGGACAAGTTATCAGCTTGCCTGAAATACCTACCCAAAAATTGGTGCCAGCTCTCAGACCAAAAAATTGGTCTGCAATTCTTTTATGGACAATACTTATGTCAATCTGACAGATGGTCCAAATAAAAAAGTTTTATCAAATTGCTGTCAAAAATAATAAATTGAGTTAAGTTTCGAACATCTGAAACAGCTGTTCGTCCGATAACATCTTGTCATTTGTGAGGGCAGATCGTTTATCATACCACTTTCTGAAAAACAAACAAGGATTTAAGTAGCCGTTTTATCTCGAAAGAATAAAACAAACGTCTCTAAAAACCGTTTTAGATGAGAAACATTTAAATAATTAGATGGGCCCCGAACAAAAGCAGCCTCTGGATAAAGATGTTTGCGAAATCGTCAGTTCTTTGATCGCGTTTTATTAAATTGCTTCTTGAGAGAATTAGGGCAGAAACGGTCGGTGTAGTAAGCGTTTCGTTAAAAAGTATCCAATAATACTTTGAGATTAAATTTGTGTCAATCGCATCAAATACGAGCTAGATAGACGAATATCTTGGTGAGATTATGTACGTTGGTTTTCGATAACGATTAGCATTCGACTTATGAAATTTACTGCCTTCGCTTTACCACCGATGTACCACGTTATTCTGATTTATGACCTATATTATTGTGAAGTTTCAGAATAATCCATTCAGTAGTTATTATATCATCCATCATCATATCATCACGCCCGTAATTCTCAAAGAGGTAACTAGCCACCCTAATCTTATTTAGCTACAAAATTAAACTGGGCTTGGTTTGATTGAAAATTGTGAAAAAGTAGTGTACAAGTGGCTAGCTCGTGGCCTAAACAATCACACACTCAAATCCCGATATACCGTTGCCTGTAACGACATGCTAGGCAAGGAACACAGGTGGCACATTTACTTTTAAGGTTTTAAGTTCAGACCAACATGGAACATTAGTTATTACGTGAAAGAATAACCGACATCCACATATTATCCGTGCATAAAAACTGACGAGTCCATAATGTTCGTCAGGTGATAGATGTTATACCTAAGCACTTCTCAGATACACCCATGAAGCACAACACTAAGACCGGCTGCCTTTTGATTTTCGTTTAAATCCCTTTGTTTTTATTTATTTTAATTTAAACGTCTCATTGTAAAATTAACTAAAATTATTTTAATATAAGGGAAGTGGCGTGAAGTTTAGTTAGTTAGTTTATTTTAATATAAAATACAGTGACTATCTGAAAGACGTTTCAATTATACAGTACACAGCCACATACATTTTAAAGTTAGTTATTATTTAAACCAAGTTACGGTAGTAGTATTAGCGGTGGTAGCTCAATGGTAAGGACACGCGCCTCATAACCGAGGATTGCGTGTTCAAACCCGAGCACGTACCTCTGGATATTTCAAATCTATGTACGTATTTAACTAACTCGGTGGTTAGGGAGACATCGCGATGAAACCTGCAAAATACAACTTTGGATTTGTAGCCATGATCCAAAAAATTACTGGTTCCCCTATCATAGGGTTAATAAGGTCAGATCGGCAGTCATTTTAATGTAGTTACCAGACTCGCAAAATCTTGCATAATGGTATACGGACCCTGTCTAAGCACGGGACATAACGCTAGGAAGATGGTTAGTGATATTATTTAAACAAAGTACTTAAGCACTTAAGTCGCATATGACAATGACTGGTTAACCTGTAACAATGTTTATTGCAAATCAGCCGCCATTAAAGTTTCTCCGCTTATGATTATAATTACCCTTTTTGGCGCGTTTATTGGCAAACTTCCGAGAAGTTCTGCGTAATAAAACCTCGGTCTTCGCCGGTTGAGAAATTATTAAAACGTGCCGAGAGCTGCCCGGTCGGAGAAACATTTCGACGATGTAATTATTTGCCTTTTCGTATATAAGATTACTTGGTTAGATCGCTACATATTATGAATTAATTAAATTGACAAATATATGACGATTTGTAAAGACAGTATCAATATTGATTTTGGAGTTATAAAATGGAGTAGTTGCATGTGTAAGGATCGTGCAATATGGCGTTCAGTTCTCTCTTCGACCATGGTCTTGAATTAAGCGAGTCTAGACATAGCAATTTTGGATTGCTCAAGTTTGACCCAATATCTAATACCTGTAGCGTATCTTTACTCAATGAGCTGACATCGTTGTTTTACTTTAACAATTCTGATGACTGAGAATTTTGGATGATTAGGATTTCATTAAAAATAAACAAACAAACATAACAACACGCCCATAATCCCCGAAGGGGTAGGCAGAGTCAAAGGCGCAGCAGGCGCCTTTAAACACATTTATTAAGTATTATTTATTATTCTATCCCACAAACTAACTATCCTACAATATCACATACATTTATCTGACTTTAAGGTAAGTAGCTTAAGCACTTGTGTTACGGATATCAGAATAACAGTGATATTACAAATATATACTTAAATATGAAATATTAACACCCAGACACAGAACAAACACAAGTATTCATCACACGAATGTTTGTCCTGGGTGGGAATTGAACTCACAACTCTTGGCGCATGGGGCTGGGTTACTACCGAATGCGCCATCGAGCCAGTCGGTCATTATTACATTAGTATTTCATTAGGTTATTTTTAAACACAGCTAATTAAAAAAATGCTTTATTCTCCGTTTGTGCATCTTAAATACATATAAATTACCAGTCAATCAGTTATTAAAACAAGCCCACGCTCCGCTCACCGCCATCATCGCAGCCACAGCCTCAATATTCAACAAATCTTTTTTAGTAATATAGTCGATGACATTTAAGATTTCAATCCCAATAATGAACAAGAACAGAAGGGCACGTCTCTGGTATAAATTAAACAGTGCAGAATTTATTATCAGCCCCGAGATTTGAGCAGCCGATTGCGTAAATAAATTGTTAGACGGTAAAAATAAAAGGGTGACGACTTATTGCCTGAGTTGCTTTTGATGAATTAAGCGAGTTGACATTAGATGTGAATGCGAATTTGAATGTTCAATAGTTCTTAATGTGTTCGAAAGTAAAATATATAATATACTAGCTAGCCACTTGTCACTACTTTTTCACAATTTTACATCTAACCCAGCCCAGTTTTATTTTTTGCTGATTGTGGTTAAAGGGGACTGCTGCCCCTTTGACTCTGCCTACCCCTTCAGGGATTACGGGCGTGATGTTATGTATATGTACTAGCCATGCCCCGCAGTTTCACCCGCATAATTCCCGTTCCCGTGGGTGGGTGTTCACAATATTAAATTATAGTAAAGTAAATTGTAGCCTATATGTTATTCTGATGTATAAGCTATATTATTGTAAGTTTCATTAAAATCCATTCAGTAGTTTTTGCGTGAAAGAGTAACAAACATCCTCACAAAATTTCGCGTTTATAATATTAGTAGAGTGAAATAAACATGTAGGTGCAGAAATATAAAAATAACCACATGTTTATAGAATAGAATAGAATAGAATAGATAAACTTTATTCAACACACATTAAACACAAGCTACAAGAAAAAATATGAGAACATATAAACTTAACAAATGTGTGCCAAAACGGCGCCCGCTCAGCTGTGTCGTGAGACTGCCTGTTATCAGGCAGACTACGACGCTGGTTTTCAGCGGGTACCTGTGTCTACTCCGCGCATCCGCCCCCAACCACGGTACCTATCAATCAAGACGTGGCACGCGACAGAAGGAGGCAGATGCGCAAAGCAGAGGTGCGGCTGTGGCGAGGAACATAAACAAGAGAAGAAGGATCGAAATAATAATAAATAACAAGCAGTAAAAGAAAAGAGATATAAGAACTAATAGTAAAAGATACATAATTTTCGACAAAAAAAAAATAATAATAATAAAATAAAATTAAAAAACACAAGACACCAATACAATTAATATCCATAAGTACACACACTATTTTATCCAATAAATACATATACAATTGTTTATTTTATTAATAAGAAATAACAAAAAAAATAAAAAAAAATAAATATATTACTAATATATATATATCAATAATTAAAAATTATATTGATAAATTAATGTTGTATTAATCTGTGGCAGTTCTTGAGTTGGTGTAATCTGTATCAATGTTATTGTCATGTCAGTCAATTATGTCATGTCATGTGTACGAAGTGAAATTAAACAACTACCAACATTCATCGCTAATAAACCATGGTGGATTTTATTAAAGCTGTGCGCATGGTGCCACGTATAAGTAGGCGTGGTGCCACATATAAGGGCGTGGTGACTCGTTTTCGGCAAACGTACGTGTGATGTGGTGCAATTAAGTCTGTCACACGAGCGAGCTAATCCCACACAAGTAACAGCCATTTCTCACGCCGGGATTCCGCGCCGGGCTACCATTTACACCTACATGCAGCTGCGACGAACCTGCCGATTCTCCCATGCTCGTCGCTTAGACCCCGTTGGTGAGTATACGTGCTGCTGGTTGCCTTCTGTTGCATCAACAATAACTTTTTAGTGTGTAACTTGAAGGTTGTCTTAACTTTTAGAGCGCGTAAGGGGGGAGGCAGGTTGTTCCAACATCGCGTCGCAGCATATCGAAAGGCACCACGGAACGCCACAGTACGATGCCCCGGCACGGAGAAGATGCTGGCGCATGCTCTCTTCGGGTATCTGCTACGATCGTGAGTCCATTCAAGCTTATCAAAGAGGTAGCCTGGTGCAGATGTGGCTAAGACACCAAACATCATTGTGGCCAAGTGCAATTTCCTACGTGCTTCCATCTTCAGAATATTAGCGGCATTTAGGATGGGATTTATAACATAATGTTTACAAAATTTTATAACATAATACTGAACTGACAAAGTTTAATACAAAATCTGGACTCGCCACATTAAATAGGCACTGACTGATAGTGAACTCAACTAGAAACAGCATTTAATATCAGGAAGAAGAAGATTTGGATGTTCAATATACTTAAGACCGATTCTCAGAATAAGTCATGCGTCTGGCTGAAACAAATAATTAAGCAAAAGTTAAGTTTACTTACGGTAACAACAGCACGGTCCAAAATAATTCAGTAAAACATTTAACATCTTAAACGGGAGGTAATACTATAACCGACAATATTCGTTTTCAATATGACAGGCCCGCTTTGGTTGAGTGTTCAGGATCCTGGCAACAAAACCAATGTCTCGTGTGTTGAACATGGACAATTTGTACTCGTGTCATGGATGTTTATAAAACGTACAAACGTATATCTATCCGTTCACCTAGTATTCATAGTTTAAGCTTATAAGCTTAGTTTGGAACTAGGGAATTGGTGTGTCAGTCTGGAGAATTTATATAAAACAAATATACTGATAGTAGAAACGGGATGTATGCGCGTAATAGTATAGATAAGGATTTTGATATTGAAAATATAGATATTGCATAACCATCGTCCATTCTCAATGAAGCACGAACAACCCCAAGCTTGGGGCTAGTCAACCGTAATCTATTCCATTGAGGAACTAGCTACAAAACCGGTTATAATGGAATTATTTGTGGATCATGGCGGACCTCCGTAATGCCCACAGATTTGTCTTACAATTGGAAGAAGGCGACCCTTTGTATTGCGGTGTGTTTGTGTTTTAGTGCAATTTGGCGATATATCAGTTTTTTATCCACCTTCAATTTATATAGGGTTGTTGCTGATGCTAAGCAGTTTACTCCGTTAATGTAGCAAGCTAAATTTTAACTTGGTACGAGATTTTGTGATATCGTGATGTCGATTAGATCTTGAACCTGCTACTACTGAATTAGATTAGCAGGCTTAAGATAGAGTACAGACTACGATCGAAGATAGAGTGCAGAGTAGAGTACGAGGAGATCAAGAGTACATAGCAGTCCATGGAATACATCAAACGATACTGACAATCAAGTAGGAACTTCGTTCAATTAATGTAGCTTATAAACTTTCTTAAGAATTAAGAATTAGAGCGGTGGTAGCTCAATGGCAAGGACACGCGCCTCTTAACCGAGGAGTGCGTGTTCAAACCCGGGTACGTACCTCTAGATTTTTTAAGTCTATGTACGTATTTATACCACTAGCTCGACGGTGAAGGAAAACATCGTGATGAAACCTACAAATTCAAACAACTTTAGATTTGTAACCATGATCAAAAAATTGTCTGGTTCCCCTATCTTAGGGTTACGAAGGTCAGATCGGCAGTCGCTTCAATGTAATTACCAGACTCGCTAAATCCTGGATCATGGTCTAAGCGTACCCCGTCTAAACACGGGACATAACGCTAGGAAGATGATGATGACTTTCTTAAGAATTAAAAAATAAACATTCAAAATGTCTTTATTTATGTAGGCTTCAAAAAAACACTTATAAATCGTTAAATTTACATAGGTGATCCTTAAAGCTACATGAATCTACCACCGGTTCGAAATGTTGATTCTACCAAGAAGAAACCGGCAAGAAACTCGGTAGTTTCGCTTTTCAGCGTCAAAAGTATTAATTTTACAACATTCCTCGAGGTCTATACCAACTCATACCATTAATGTCCGTTGGAGGTACCGATAATCACGATTAAATATACATAATCAGATTGGTATTGGTATGGTACCAAGCAATAAATAGCAAAATATTAACTTAGATACCTCTAGTTAAACAAGGAGAAGCTTGAAAAGGCTGGTTAGGAATTAAAATAAAGATTAAAAAGATTCAAGCTTAAAAATGTGAAAAATTTATGTCGTCGCTTAAGCTTTGTATCACGTTCCTTTTATAGCAACAAGAAAAACAAATAAAAGCGCGAGTTTCGTCGAACGCAACCCGACCCGATATTGTATTCGGAAATAATTTCTGGAATTTATTAACGAACGCCACCGAATTCATATCACGGAGACCATGATTATTTACAGCGTTGTAAATACAGATTCCATTGACGTTCCAATCTCATTCCCGGAGCGTGTAATTTGGCCGTAGTCAAATTGAAATTCTCACCTGTGGCCTGCATCGCCAGACCTTTATGACGCGCAGTGTAAAATATAATCCAATGGCTTACAATACTATTTTCTATAAATGGAATTATTTTCAAAGCTATTACTTATACAATCAACATAAAAATTGTACATAGGTACATTATATATCAGTTTTATTCACAGTCGAAGTCGAATTAACTTATTTGATAGATCCTATAATGTTTTACTATACTAAGATATACGCTTACATTTCAACTGAAAAAAAAATTCCGAACCCTTAAAACTGGCAACACATAAACTCTTTTATGGTCCAAAGTGGTTTAAATCGCTTGCTTGTCCCTATGACTCCACCTCTACCAAACTGCGGGGATTACGGGCGTGTATAATAAACAAGATTGCTTACCGGATGATTATAAACGCGTCACCATTATCATAATCATATCATTCATTTTCAACATTACTTTAAATAATATAAGTTCAAGTACATGCATGAAAAGAGTAACTACCGAGTTTCTTGCCGGTTTCTTTTCGGTAGAATCAGCATTCTGAACCGGTGGTAGATTCACATTGCTCTAAAGATTATTGTAAAATTTACTTGCTTTGCTGAGGCCTACATATTTTGAATATGAATTTGAATTTGAATGCAATTATATATCTTGTCAGTTCAACAGCATTTATTTCATAAAAGTACAGTTGATAACAAAATTAGCTAAATACTTGACCCTTATTCCTAAGCATATAAGAACTAGTTTGTCGAATAAATTATGTTTTATTTGTACATGTGAGTATAAAAGCATTTATACAGTAACAAAACATATACGGTCGAATTGAGAACCTCCTCCTTTTTTGAAGTCGGTTGAAAATATGCCGAACACTTTTGACCCTTGTTCCGAAGCTCATAAGAAAAAGTAAGTTGAACAATGTTGTGAGTACTTAAGAGTATAAAGGAGATAAAGATTTGCAGCGCAACCTCTGACCTCTCGCGTCCCATCTGACCCCAGTCACAAAACGGTCTAATCCTAAAATCTCCCAGCTCGCGGATCCTCATAACAATGCGAGTGTTTGTTCGCGCCTGCACAACCCGCGAACTTATTCACTTTGTAAGATGTACGGTAAAAACGAGCGCAAGATGTGGTGGACCGGTAAATATACCGGTTGCAACAATTAAATTTGTTTATTTGAGCTGTGATAATGAAATATATTTGTTTTGCTTAGTTATTATAAAAGCAATACGTTAGTAAGATGTACTGTAAAAACGAGGAGGGAGGTGGGTGTACCGGTAACACGAACCGGTTGCAACATTAAACTTTTAGTGTTATTTTTTCGGCTTTGGAAAGGAAACGCATTTGGATGTATAACAATTAAAATTAAGTCAATTTAAAATAAAATAATTAGATAAATAGTTCAAAAGATAACAAAAGTTCTTTTATGTGAAAATAAATTGACTAAATAATTTCCTATCTTTGAAAACTTTAGTATTTTAAAAATGTACACAAAGTGGAAATCTTATTTGTTTTTATGTAAAAAATCCTTTGATGGCGTAAAAGTTGGCCACTTGTCACTATTTTTTTTATAGTTTTTGATAGAAAAATGAAAACTCAACTCATTTTCAAAATTCAAAAGTGGATTTAGGAGCTTATTGCTTCTCGGATTTGATGTAGCTCTTCGGATAAAATAGGTCCGTGATAATATGTATGTATGTATGTTTAAAAAATAACTTAATATATTACCTTAACATTATAAAGTGGTTTTATTAAACCTACGTCCATTTACGCAAAAGAGATGACCTATTTCACTTCTTAACTACAATGAAGAAAAAAGCTCAAATATACCGATTTCCGATCTTCGCTCCCATCTCTACGGGTCAGCGCGACTCGCAAGACGGACCACAGCAATAATTCACTGACTCGGAGCGGAAACTGGTGATTTTTGAACGCAGTCGGTTCCCAGAAGTTCTCGCTAACGTATTGACCCGCATAAGTTCTAACAAGATTGGACTTTGCTCGCTTATTTGCTTTGGTTCAGCTAGATTGGCAGTCCGACAAGTAGGACGACATGCATAAGTCTAAAAAGCGACAGAATATGCACATCTATACTATGATATTTTATTTTTGCCCATGTTGGCGTGGGACTTAAAAGTAATGTGCAGACTGTGTTCCTTGCCTAGCATGTCGTAAAAAGCGAGTAATGGTATACGGGTTTTGCGTGAGTGATTGTTTACGCGACGAGCTAGCCACTTATCACTTTTTCAATTAAATAAAATCTCACTGAAAAATGAAGACCCTGGATTCTGGGTGATTTGGAGTTTCCATTTCAGATCATCGATTGGGTGGGTACTTGACTCAATTTATTTTACAGTCCAATAGTTAGATTTAAAAAAAAAAATACTTAGGTATTTTTACTTTCAGCAAAGAAAATATTACAAACATGCAACGCGTTAAAATTCCACGTGACGTGACTTGTTCACTCCATAAAATGTTATGAACTAATGACGTGAAAGCGCCCTAATCCAGAATCCAGATCTTTGAAGTGCTGTATTTTTCGATACCTAAATAAAGCAAAAAATACATATTCAATAAATTTTTGATAATCTAACTACAGACTTAAAATTATATTTCAATCAAGTAGCCAATTGTTGACGTACCTACTATTTATCAACCAGTCAAAATACATTGGTGCTATTTTCGTCACTCATTCACAGCGACGCACCATCACATTCCTCAGCCACTATTCGAACCACAAAACCTCTATATGACCAAAATCCCGCAGAATAACTACTCCCATCCATCCACACCGTATGAGTGATGAAAATTGAACTGCGCGGGAGTCATGTTTTATTCGGCCGTTTCCGACGCATTGCGAGCCGGGACTTATGGCCGCCGATATGTTTCCAGAACTAATACTGTTACTCTTGAGCGGCGGTATAGTGAGTGATGGATGTTGGCTCTAACTGACTCTGACTTGGTTGCTGACTTCTGAAGATTGGGGAAACTATTGATTATATAAAATATGTATATTGACTGGCCCGTTGGCCGAGTGGTCACAGACCCTGGCCACGAAACCGAGGGTCACGGGTACGAATCCCACTAGGGGCAAATGTTTCGTGTGATGAACATGGACAACACATTTGTACTCGAGTCATGGATGTTTATAAACATATTTTAGTATGTCTATCCGTTCACCTAGAATCCATAGCACAAGCACAAGCGTTGATCTATTTCAGAGTAATTTTTTGCAGGATTCAGAAACATTCCCGGGATAAAAAGTGTGCTAAGTCCTCTTTTACAGTTTAAACTTCAGGCGTATATAACTTCTTTACATTTAGTGAAGTGTTTTAAGCGTCAAAATTGACAAAGTTACATTCGCATTGATAACACAAGTAATATTTGCGTCATATAAACGTAAGTACCTGTAAAATTTTCCGTCTACTGGCTCAAAGCATCCAGTGGCACCCGTCCCGCTGATTTTATCGGTTCGCGTGAACTGACGTGACAGCGGCAGGTGCGGAGATATTGCTTATCTGACAACTAGGGGCGGTATCGACCCACCCCTCTCGTGATACGCTTTTTCCCAAACGCGCCAGCGAACGGATTTGCCTTTATCAAAGGTGTTTAACTGAGCTGCGTATTGTGTCGGAGTTTTATCTCAATTTTGTCTCGTTGGACTGATTTGACATAGACTGAAAATGTACGTGATGTATAACCGAATATAGAATACTTATTTTCCACAAAATCCATGTTAGTCTAAGACATAAAACGAATGTACCAAAAGTATTTCTAGTTTAGCATGTCGTGAAAGGCGGCTTATATATTTGGTTTGTGATTGTGTAGGTGATGAAATAGCCAATACTTTTTCACAATCATTATACAAACGCTCGATTTCATTCTTGGCTACCAGTTAAAGAAGCTCACTCGGTGATTATGGATATGATATGTATTATTCCCAATTTCCCATTCAACTCAATACATTTCGTGACTAAATGTAGTAAGGAACATATCGCTCGTTGAAATCTGCCCACCCCTCCGGGATTGCGGGTGTAACGCAAAACGGCATTCACGACTTGAACGCGAAAGCGTGTTAAAACGCAGCTCCAGTAGCTAGCCGTATGTAGCCTGCAGTCGGAACGTTCATCACTTCCCAAATATCTCGGCACCCATGCACATGCATAACGGAAATTGCTTTTTTCAAACTTTTACGCGGAGCAGGTGAAAATCCGCCAATCTGTAACGCCGGGGCTAAAACTAGCATTTTGTCCGTGCTCAAAAGCGTACGTAGAAATCTCCTCGACGCCCGATACTGGAGGCGACCTCGTTTTTTAGAGTTTGAATTTAGGAAGAACACTAATTACAAATCTAGTTCCTGAGTATTTTATGAACACATTTCAAACCGTAGGTTACCGTGATGTTATGTATGTATGATAATACTAATATCATAAATACAATTAAGCATATTTGGCTGTTAATGTAAGTTCCTTTTGCAAATGGATGAGAGAGATTGGATCCCACACAGGGACTAGGGCTGTATGTTGTTTTAGCTGAAACGAAATAAGTAAATGAATTTATTATTATCACATACATAACATCACGCCCATAATCCCAGCAGGTAGGCAAAGTCAAAGGGGCAGCAAGCCCCCTCAACCACATTCAAATATAAATAAAATCGGGCTCGGTCAGATGGAAAATTGTGAAAAAGTAGTGAAAAGTGCCTAGCTTGTCGCCTACACAATCACATACCCAAAACTGGACATACCATTTGTCGCCTTCTACGACATGCTAGGCAAGAACCACAGTTGGCACATTCTTTTTAAGTCCCAAACCAACATGGGACTGGGCTAGGTTAGATGGAAAAATTAGAAAGAACCACGGACTAGTAAAAAAAAAAAGGACGTGTAGCGTGAAGCTACGTTTATGCATGTGTGAGTGAGATACTTATGGATACCAGATATGGGATATCTGTCATGTGGAGCACTTAATTTGTCAATGTGTGACGTAAGTTGCGTGTCAAGTGGAGCACCTGAGGAGCTTCAATGTCTAGTTAGTGGCGCGGAGTCCTTCTTTTTTTACTAGTCCGTGGTAAGAACACTAACTATAAATCTAGTTCCTGAGTATTTGATGTAAACATTTAAAACCGTAGGTAGTATATCAAAGTGGAACGTTGATCAACTTTAGGTACGTACACATTTTCGGTAGTCTTTAGTAGTATTTTTATAATTGCGTAACTAATAGGTTTCTTTGCAAGTTGTTTTTGTTGAAATCTACGTTATGAATGTACAGTCAAGTATCATTTGATTGTATCCTAATAATCCAAAAATTTATTTTAAGCCTTTGTAAATAAAAACATATCCTACTTTATTCTATTTCTATTTAAATATACAGCTACAACTTTGATAAATTAACTCTAAATTCCATCAAAATCCAATTCCTTTTATTCGCACCAGTCTAATAAAAGGAAGATTGCATTTTTGATGAGACGGAATCTCCCGATATTGGATAGTAAATCATCGAACCTGCGCCCCGATGCATCCCAGCATTAGTCCGCAGCTCACGCCCCGGACAGCTGGCGACCGCAACCAATCTCGCGTTCATCACAATGTTTGGGTTCTGAGCCAATCTAGTTCAACGCTGTAAACTGTAGCGTTCGAAATTAAAAGGAATTAGCCAAACGTGCCTTATAAAGAACTTTTATAAGGTTTAGTTAGTTAGTTAGTTATAAGGCTCGTTTGGTTTGAAGCCACCAAACGTGTCTTAATTGGTCACAAGACACGTTGGGTATGAGGCATCAATGTGTTTTAATTGGGAATAAGACACGTCTTGGTATAAGGCACCAGTGTGTCTTAATCCCTACTAATATTATAAACGCGAAAGTTTGTAAGTATGGATGGATGTTTGTTACTCTTGCACGCAAAAACTACTGAATGGATTTTAATGCAACTTTACAATAATATAGCTTATACACCCGAATAACATATAGGCTATGATTTATCGATGTACCATGCGAGCAAAGCCGCGGGCAGAAGCTATTGGTAATAAGACATATAAAGCTAAATGGTTAGGTTGTTAGTCCTTGCTGCTTTTATATCGTTATCATAATCTTCATACGTAAATGTTAACATATTTTAGTACTAGGCGCCGCTTTACGGCAATGTTTTACAAACAAACGATCTTTAGGTTAATCAAAAAATTGTCTCATGATGAACTAGTATTCAAAAACAATATAAAATATAAGGATAACAGTTATCTAGCAAGTCGTAAAAGCAACTAATGGTGTACTGGATATTAAGTTTGTGATTATATAATGTGGACTAACAGCACCCAGCGGTTTGACCCGCGTAGCTCCCGTTCCCGTGGGAATACGGGGACAAAAAATAGCCTATGTTATACGCTGATAAAGTAGCTTTCTATTGGTGAAAGATTTTTTTAAATCGGTCCAGTAGTTTCGGAGCCTATTCAATACAACAAACTATCAAATCTTTCCCCTTTACAATAGGCAAGTTGACTCAAAAAAAATAATTAGTCCATTATATATATTACAAAAAAATATTGCTTACGTATTTTTTCCTTTGTTTAGCAAACCAAAAATGACGAAGATACAGCGCGTTAAAGGTGCGCGTGACATCACTTGTTCTGTATAATTTTAGTAACAAGTGATGTAAAAGCGCCCCACTCCAGATCTTTTAAGCGCTGTATCTTTGATATTTTCCGAGCATTTGATAAAGCAAAAAATACGAACTCAATATTTTTTGATAATCTGACTAGCGGACTAAAAAAAATATTTTAGTCAACTAGCCTATAGTAGTATGATTAAGGGGCATATTGTTCCTTGGACTCTGCCAACTCGTCCAGGGATTGAGGTATATATATATTTTTTATCGCACTGTTTTTTTTGAGGTAATTGCGCTTAAGAAAGAAACTAACTCGCGTGCATTCGAAAATGTCAACACAATTAAAATCATAAAAAAGCTCTTTCGTGGCGTGCTTCCAAAATTAAAAAGCAATTAAAATAATAAAAAGCAGTAACATTAATTTAGTTTATTTAATAGCAAACGCAGCTTATTATTATTATGCCGCAGCCTTCGGACTTCCTGTAACCAGGTCAAGAGAGTCGCCGCCGCCTGTGAAATATTAATCCAAACGACTTTTGTGATGACGTTGGTAACTGTTAATTTGTGTCATAGTCATCTAGTGCCTTTAATAGTGCACACGTGTGTTTAGGCTATAGAGGCTGTGTTTAAAGCATTAGCAATTTTAGTATTTTATTTCTATTTATAATGATTTACTAGTATTTGGAGGCTGAATCTACATCTATAATATGAAAATGAATCGCTGAATGTATTGCTAAGCGCAAATATCGCGAATATATTTGCGATTCGAACCGATTTCGTTAATTCAATTTTAGTTGTGTTTGGGATTGTCAAGTGAAGGTTCTTATGAAAGAAAAAAATAAAAAAAAATGGATATTGAAAATCCGAGAACGGGGCGTTACGAAGTGCGCCGGGTCAGCTAGTATAAAATAGAAATAAAATACTGAAATTGCTAATGGCGTAATTTCACGTCTGAAAAATATATGGTTTGATGAGATTATGAAATTATGCTGTACAAATAAAATGAATAACTGTAGAGAGGTAAACTATTCGAAACGGTAGCTTTGATATTGGTCACTCAAAATAAAGCAACTTACAAGTGTTAGCAACTAGAAATTACCGCAAGCACATAGCAAAAGAATTACCATCTGATCCTTGTCGATATTGCAAAAGCTTAGTTGTAGATTTTAGAATTTACGTTTCTTAACACTTAATAGCAAACTACTGACTGGCCCGTTGGTCGAGTGGTCAGAGACTCTGGCCACAAAACCAAGGGTCGCGGGTTTGAATCCCGCTAGGGGCAAATATTTCGTGTGATGAACATGGACATCAAAATTTGTACTCGAGTCATGGATGTTTATAAACGTATTTAAGTATGTCTATCCGTTCATCTAGTATCCATAGCTCAGGCTTATAAGCTTAGTTTAGGACTAGGGAATTGGTGTGTCAGTCTGAAGAATTTAATATTTATTATTATTTATTATTATTACTTACTGGTGACCCTGGAAGTACCCGCGAATGTATACAGCTGTAAATTGGCATATTTCAAAGCAACTCCCTGGCCGATCCGCACCGCAGTATCCAGGTCAAGACTCGAAACTACCGCCCGTGAAATATTAATCGTAACGGCTCGCTTTTGTCACGCGCCCGGATTCTACTTTTAATTATTAAAACGCTAATCCGAACCGTTATGGCCCCAAAGTTTTATCGTGGAGAAACTTGATTAAGTCCCCCACATTTTTCCCTAAACTTTGATCTTGGAGATGAAATATAAATAACACAGTACGCTTTTGTAGTCGGTAGGTTTACCCTGTTTGGAGTCTGTGCATAAAAGAGGTCGGACTTTAATCATGTTGTCCGGTTGTAACCGGTTTCAACTGGAGAAATCTGCGGCGAAGTAATTCTTAGTCCGTTTTATGAGACAGGGCGTTTAACAGTACAGTTTGTAGTTAACAAAGCTGTTTTTATGGTTAATCTGATGTCATTTAAAAGTAAAGGCCACTTTTTAACCGACTTAAAAAAAGGAGGAGGTTCTCATACACGATCTTTATGAAGTTTTACATCTGATGTATAACTTTAAATAAATAAATAAATAAATATCTGACTACATCACATACATTGATCTGACTCCGAGGTAAGTAGCTTAAGCACTTGTGTTACGGATATCAGAAACAACAGTGGTATTACAAACATATTCTTAAATATTGGATATTAACACCCAGAAACACAACGAACATAAGTATTCATCATACGAATGTTTGTCCTGGTTGGGAATCGAACCCACAACTCTTGGCGCATGGGGCAGGGTCAATACCGAATGCGCCATCGAGCCAGTCAAAAACTTTACATAACATAAATAAAATTAATTTAGATGCTATAGAATGCGTTTTTGAACATTTCTGCTCAGATGTACTATCTTTCTGAATAAATCATATAACAATAGAAGAGGTAATGCCTAGGGCAGAGGTCAGTCTTACCTGCAATGTATGTAATTGTAATAGTAAATATATTTTCATTTTTCATTTCATAGACATATTTTTTCCACTACTGATTTTACGAGATATTTCTATTTGTGTTTTTATTTTATTTCTCTTGACCGTTTTTGGTGTTTCGGTATCAACGTCAACGTTTACACAAGCTTGATATCGGGTGGATGTGAATCTTAATAATATTGTTTTGCCATTATCGCCCTACATTGCTTACATCGCCGAATACGGTATCTAACCAGGGCGTCAAAATCGTTTCATCCGGTTTCCTAGCCAGCAATCATTAGCAGAGACGAGTACGAGAAGCAAAAAGGTTGTTTACCCCGGGCGCCCTCTGGCTCACCCGTGCCAATCTGCCGCGAGGCAAAATCCGTAGGGAAAAAGCCCCCTAAATGACATTCCTAAAAAAAAAATATTTATTTGGGGTACATGGAATTAAAAAAAATACATTATATGGCAATCGAAAACCCAATTCACCAGTACCTTTTACGATATAGAAGGCGAGGAACACAGTTGGCGCATTTTTTCGTTCCAGACCAACATTGGTCAAGCGCCGTCTAAACCATTTAATCCGGTTTTCTCTCCAGCAATCATTAGCAAGAAGCAAAAAGGTTGTTCACCCCGGCGTCCGCTGCCGCGCCCGCGCCGAACGTCTGGCTGTCAATTTATCCGCAAACTCGCTTCTTGCTGAACGTTGCATGCAAATCTGACGGCTGCAGCGGCGGAACAAAAACCAATTCTGTCGTAGGGCTGCCACACGAAATAGCTACAGGCTTATGCCTATATTTGACTGAATTGACGTGAATTCGATTAACGTCTCCTTTATTAACTCAGTACAAGCGGACATCTCGGTCCATAAAAATGGTAATAGGAAGACGTAATTGTGATAGCTTTGAGAGATCAATTTTTTTATAGTTTCAAAGCAGTGAAAGTGTTATATTGCTGTAAAATTCTGTTTAGCAACAACACAAAATATAATTCGACCCCTCCTTTATTCGTAGAATAAAATCAGCGACTTATTTTCAAACCGTAAAAATTATGTGTAGCAGGCGATACTTTGTACATCTGGCGACAAAATATTCTTGGGATTAAATCAACATAAACAATATTTAATAAAGTGATGTCTAAGCTAGAATCTGGAACCCACAGCAACACCATTCGGGGCATGAAAAGCGCCGCGGGATTTAGTTCATCTTTCTGTCTTAAAAAGGGCAGGTTAGGTCCCATATAATATACAACTTTCCAAAAATGGAATATGCAAAAAAAACACTTTTGGAAATGATATACCTTTTATTTTTATTCTACTACTAAAGTTGACAAATACGCATACAGCCAGTATGACCGTCACCCTAGCCTCTGGTCTAGTCAGATGTTTGCATCAGTAACATTATAATAGCAGAGAGCTGTAGCAACCCTATCAATATAAGGTTCAGAAACGGGAACGGTTTTTTTACAACGTCTGTATCCTTTGGATATCACGGATGTTCCATGCTGACGATTTGTTTCCATATTTCCCGCAATCGGCATTGATACAGATACAAAACGCAGGAACTGTGTTTTTCTAACACTGAAATGTACGGTGGAATAGCGCTTTAGAAATTGTGCGCCTATAATGGCCGTGTTGGATTTTTTCTAAAAGCAATTTATTTTCTATTCTGTAACATGTCATTTGATTTTTTTTTGATGTGGTGTGGACTTCACAACTTAATGATTTTGACATAGACATATAACATCATGCCCGCAGACTGAGTGCAAAGAGCAATAAGGTTCCTTAAACCGCATTTAGCCAAAAATAAGCTGAGTTAAATTAGTTGAAAATATGTGAAAATGTGGCTACCTTGTCGCTCCCATCAATCACAAACCTAACATATCCAATACACAATTAGTTGCATTTTACGACATGGAAAGAAACAAAGAAAGAAACACCTTTGGCCTTATTTTTGAATGCCAGAGCATCATGGGACAATTTTGATTTATTTTATATAAATATACTAGCTGACCCGGCGAATTTCGTTCCGCCTAACAGTCAATGACACAATCAGGTTAAATAAATTGAGATGTAAGCTACTCTATCTTTCAAGTTGGATCAAACTGCACACGGTGTGCAAATTTAATTAAAGTCGGTTAAGTAGTTTCGGAGTCTATCGCGGACAAACAATGTGACGCGTAATTTATTAACCGACATCAAAAAAAGGAGGAGGTTTTCAATTCGACCGTATATATATATATATATATATATATATATATATATATATATATATATATTTTATGTGTGTTCGCGCATAATATATATTAAGATATAAACATTAGTCTAATGAGAAACCTAAAAAGTAGATCATTTAGGGCCATCCATAAAATAATTTAAGGGGAGAAAAGTGTCAATAAAATGTGAAATCGTGTCACAAGAAAGTCATAACCTTAATGATCTAAAGCAGGGTTTCCCAAACTATGGGTTGCGACCCACGGGTGGGTTGCCGGCGAATACTGGATAGGCCCTATCTGTAGAATGACACATTAACCTTCCTTTCTTAATTCATACTGGTAACAGCTACATTCTTGAGAGGTGGGTCCCGAATTTGTAAATTTGTGTTAGATGGGTCGTAGCCTAGACAACTTTGGGAACTAATAAGTAAGTAAGTAAGTAAGTAAAAAAAATATTTGCAACCAACAGGCACACAAAAATACAAAAAAAAAGAAACAAAATGAGCAAACAAAAATCTAAACAATAAAATATAAAAATAACATAAAAAAAATTATTCAATTTAATTTGCACAGACTGAAAAGTACTCATCTAAAGGATAAAAAAATATGTTCTTCAATTTTAAACGAAAAACTTAAACGCTTATCACGAAGCCTTTGATATCACACTAACCATTGCACAAATATGACCTCATCTAAGAACTTACAGGTTTGAAATTGCAGAGAGTTTGTTTATGGATAGTTTTGTATGTCTACCTGAATCCATTCATCAGATTGACTTAATTTTTAGGGTTCCCTATAAAACTTAGTGTACAGATGCATAATAATGCATCTATGTTCTAATGTATGATGCATTACTTGATATGGCCTCTTTATAGCAAAGACAGGATGATCAAAACCAAAGACAGGCTGACTCGATGGCGCATTTGGTAGTGACCGCACCCTATGCGCCAAGAGTTGTGGGTTCGATCCCCACCCAGGACAAACATTCGTGTGATGAATACTTGTGTTTGTTCTGTGTCTGGGTGTTAATATCCAATGTTTAAGTATATATTTGTAATACCACTGTTGATACTGATATCCGCAACACAAGTGCTTAAGCTACTTACCTCGGAGTCAGATCAATGTATGTGATGTGGTCTGATATTTATTTATTTGTTTATTGAGGCTCAGTGGCGTCCATTAGAAAAAGGCTGTATCCTAATGGATAAACTGTCATATCAACTATTAAGGCTAGTTCGGACTAGGCCAGTATTTTAGTCAAGTAGCGAGTAATTTAGTAATTAAATGTATCTGAACACCAAACATTTAGCCGACTAGATTAGTAAGTAGTTAAATGAAGTCGATCCGTATATTCTATTCCTATCGGGCGAGCTAGTATTTTACATACATAAATAACATCACGCCCATAATCCCCGAAGGGGTAGGCAGAGTCAAAGGAACAGCAGGCCCCTTTAACCACATTGAGCCAAAAATAAAACTGGGCTTAGTTAGATGGAAAATTCTGAAAAAGTTGTGACAAGTGGCTAGCTCGTCGCCTACACAATCACATACCCAAAACCCCATATACCATTAGTCGCCTTTTACGACATGCTAGGAGAGAAACACAGTTGGCAATTCTTTTTATGTCCCAGACCAACACGGGACAAGTATTTTAGCTACAAAATTACTTGTTACTTGACTAGAATTCTAGTCTAGTCTGAACTAGCCTTTATTTAAAAACGGCCATTTTAGTTCTAGTTTTTTTTCTTTTTATTTCCATTCTACTATTTTGGGTGGCCAAAATTCTGTGTCGCCAGTGATGTTTTTTATAGTCACTGATGTAGGTGTACCTTTTGTGTCGCGTATTTACGTTCACAATACATTTTTGATCAAAGGCAATAGCGGTTAATTGAAGTAAACATGGACAGAATTTCATTTCGTTTTAATTGTGTTTTATCGTTGAGCGGCTTAACCTTTACTGCTGCGAAAACTCACTATCAAAACTTTTAAACACGGGTAAGTTTATCAATGGCGTGGGTGTGCAATACAACCTTAAGTAATGTAAAGTTTAAAGGTTTTTGTTAAATTTTATCAAGTCAGGACTTTCAAAATGCCTTTTGAAAGTCCTGACTAGATAAAAAAATGTGAATGTGAATAATAATATCCTAGTCTCAAGTGACCAGGTTTATCAGAAGTAGCATTCACTTCTGGTTTTGCTGCCAGTGCCTATGACTCCACCAGTCTAAAATTTTTTAAAATTCAAAATATCTTTATTTATGTAGGCGTCCAAAAACCAAAAAATTGTAGAGCAATGTGAATCTACCACCGGTTTGGAATGCTGATTCTACCGAGAAGAAACCGGCAAGAAACTCGGTAGTTACTCTTTTCAGCGTCAAAATATACATCAGTAATATACACTTGTTTTAAAGTTCTAAACCAAATCATACAATCAATGACTATGGGAGATGACAAATATGATTACAATAAAAGTGTAAGTTGACCAAAGCAGACCAGCCCGCAAAGGTGTCACCTGTGTCCAAGCTTGACGTATGTGTCATCCATCGTTCCACTCAACCATATCAGAGGGAATGTAATGACCCGTCACTTACCGCCACCACCCCAGTCTGTCTGTCATATTATACTTGTTTTTCTTTCAGATACTATAATTTTAATCAATTACAATATTTATTTGAATTCTTAACTTTACTTGACTAAAATAAATTAATATAATATTAACTTAGATCTCTCCCAGACACATGTCATGTAGCTTAGTTTTACGCAGATAATTTTTGACGACCTATCAATTAATTAGGTACTCTCAAATAGATGTTCAACCTTTGGCTCGAGACATAAATACAAGTATAGCTCTAATAAAGCTGTAATCTTAGTGTCTACATTCCGTATAAATTAGTACTTAAATAATTAACACCGAAATCTGTTCATATGCCGAGGTCGCTGACAAAAGCAGGTCATTAAAATTAATATTTTACAGGCGTCGCTAGGTCCCACTCTCGACCTCTTTAGCTGCAGGTCAAAAGTCGCGTGGCTGCCAATGCGAGGTCGGGAAAAACTGGGAACTAGCACTTTGGATCGACAGCGCTGCGCATATCTAGAAGTCTGAAAAAAAAAATTACGAGCCTGCAGTGTTTGCGAAAAAAATAAGTTTTTGTCGTTTTTTGGTATTTTATTTTCAACCAGTAGTCGCCAAGTGATCGATTCGATTTCTGTTCCTGATCTTATCCGAAAACTTAATAGCATGTTTGAAAATATACAGGGTAACTTGGAATAGGTGTCATTGTTTTCATGAAAATATAGCTCATTTGACGTAAAAATATGTACGGAACACCTAGATGAAATTCATTAGTTTCGGAAATAATTAACAGACTTTTAGCTCTCGTAACTCAAAAAGTTGAAGTACCTTATGATATTTTTTGTTTTTATTTTATGGGTCATTTATTCAGTAAGGAGAAAGAAATAAAAAATGTGCATGCAAAAAGTATTTTGAATTTGGGTAATTTTCGAAAAGTAACTGTCAATTATTTCCGAAACTAGTGAGTTTCGTGGAAGAATTTTTACATCAAATAGGATGATCTATTTGATGTAAAAATAGGTGTCATTGTTTTAAGGGAGTGAAAGTATAAACTTTCACTCCCTTAAAACAATGACACCTATTTCAAGCCACACAGAATATTATTTAAAAAAAAAATTAAAGGACCCGGGTCGGTTTAAGACTTGTAATACGAATAAAACTCAAAATCTTCGAGATCTTCAAGAAGATCCGTTTGAAGATCACATTACCCCACAACATTACCCCAGCAGTCTCCAGAATACAAACGTCCATCTTCACAACAACAACTGTTTCAGAATGCACCCGTATTCTTGCGCCGAATACGTGAATACATCTTCCCCCGTCTTCATGAGCTTTGACGCAAGCTCTCGTAGACGTTGCTAAAGCTCAACAATATAAAGTTGCCCAAGAGGAAGCGAGCTTTTATATTCAGTGTGTTTTCTTGTATTTAAATTTTTGTTGGTAAAGAAATATCTGCTTTCGTTCTTATTTAAATTTTGAGATAGGTAATGGTCAAAGGGTAAGGATACTCATTCCATAACCGGTTTAAGTTCCACTACAGATCTACAGATGTATTAAATATATTATGTGAGTACGTATTTTCTTAGCTGGGCGCTGGGGAAGAAAGTAAAGATCGTACGTACATAAAGAAACCTGCGAATTCCATGGAATTATTGGAATTCATAGAATTATAATCAGCAACAAAAATGTTTTTCTTGACCAGATTTCATCACTAGTATCATTTCTTACACTTACAATAGAATAGAATCAAGGTCGTCGATCTCATCTTTAAAACAACCCTGTTTAAACTAAAGGGTGCTATTTTCATGATCGCTCTGAATTCTTCACCACCTCCACTAAAGTTTTACTGCAACAAAGAAATGGAACAATAAATCATATCTGGCATAAACCTGCACTACGGGGTAACGAACAGCGGGGCTATTTTGCTTGTCCGGGGTTTAAATTAAACTAGATTTAGCGCAAAATTACGAATAACACCGTGTTCACATTAGCGGTTGTTAAGCGTATACATTGCGCGTTGTGTTAGGCGGTGGCCACACTAAGAGCGGGGAGATGAGTAATGTGAGTGAGACCAACATACTTTTGTTTCATCATTGCTTTGCCAATGATTATATTTTTAATTATTATATTACAATCATATTTTATAAGACGACGATTTGCGCAAGACGGCTGGCAGGAGCTGGATGAGAGTAGCCGAAAATAGATCAGAGTGGCGAACATTTGGAGAGGCCTATGTCCAGCAGTGGACTGCAACAGGCTGATGATGATGATGATGATATTTTATATATTTATTATATTATATTACCATCACTGTCACTTCGTAATCTCTTCGCACCTCATCATGAATGCGTTTAATATTCCTAACTTGGTTTTCGAACCAATTTTTGTTGATAAGTACATCACCTATTAATAAAAGTTGGTTTGAAAACCAGTGTGGGCTATTCAATAACTACGCCGGGTCTAAAGAGCTATAACATGGCGCAATGTTCAAATACCTTTTCTGTTTTTAAGAGCTTAAAAGTTAATTGAACATTAAACCGTATACAATATATTGCCCAGTGAGCGATACTTCACCTGGAACCTTACGTTACTCGGCATATGGAGAAATTAATCCATTTTAAAGAAGTGATTACACACCCGACGTATTGGCTTAATTTGGTGATATTGCGCGGCGTATGTTACGTAATAAGATTCAAAGTAATGAAATAATAAACTCGTAAAATTACAAATAAAAAAGATTTTATATTTCAATAAATTCATCATAAATAAATCTATCTAATATATCTAGTCTGGGACTTCAAAAGAATGTGCGAACTGTGTTTCTTGCCTAGCATGTCGTAAAAGGCGACTAATGGTATATCGGGTTTTAGGTATGTGATTGTGTAGGCGACAAGCTAGCCACCTGTCACTACTTTTTCACAATTTTCCATCTCACCCAGCCCAGTTTTAGTTTTGGCACATTCAGCCAAAAATAAAACTCAGACGCAGACAGGGTTAAATGGGCCTGCTGCCCATTTAACTCGTCTTCCTCTTTGGGGATTATTGGCGTGATGTTATACATACATAAGTATGTAAAAACTTAAAAAATAACGACAACTCTAAATCCTATCTTAAGTTAGGTTGCAAATTCTTGAAATGTCAGCGACCGCTCAGCAAACGTTTCTATGTAAAGAGCCTAAGCTGTACAGAAATAAAAAATACATCGCACTGTACAGAGGAACGGGATTAGCATAATGTTGTATTGCTACTCCCAAAACGAGCATGAAAGAGAATCTTTATTAGAAAAACAAACTACTCCATCGGTTCAAAGTGCTCGAATATCTATTGGACTTGTGAATTTTTATCTAGTCTAGGCTGAATAAAAATTCACAAATCCATAGACCGGAGTATCGAAATGGTAGTCCAGGTTTCAGAAACACTTTGAAGAGCTTGCGAAAAATCTATACTTACTGATATTATAAAGCTGAGGAGTTTGTTTGTTTGTTTGCTTGAATGAGCTAACCTCAGGAACTACTGATCCGATTTTTAAAATAAAATCAGTATTAGATAGCCCATTTATCAAGGAAGGCTATAAGCCATACAAAACAATATGAACAATAAAAAAACCATAAAAACCGTAGAGCTTGTATGAAAAGGATTATGAATGTTGAAGAGGCGAGTGAGGTGTGTAAGGATCGTGCTATATGGCGTTCGGTTCTCTCTGCCTACCCCGCTAGGGAAGTGGCGTGAAGTTTAGTTAGTTAGTTATGAACAATAAACGTGGGTGAAACCGCGGGCAGAGCTAGTTAGTTATATATGTAGTTCGTTCGATCTGTCTTATAAGTCCCGAAGGATTTTTTTCTTATCAAACATTTCTCGTCGATGTCAATTCTGTTCTCTTAGTAATAGAGTCTAGTTACAAATTATATTTTGATTATCCGATATCTGAAAAATAAGGAAATTTTATCATAGTCTGGCATGGACTATTAAAAAAAGAAGGACTCCACGTTGTCATACTATAGCGTGAAGCCACTTTTATGCCTGTATGAGTGAAATACTTATGGATACCAGATATCGGGTATCTGTCATTTGAAGCATTTATTATGTCAATGTGTAACGTAAGTTGCGTGAAAAGTTGGAGAATCTGAGGAGCTTCAACGTCTAGTTAGTGGCGCGGAGTCCTCCTTTTTACAAGTCCGTGTAGTCTGGTCTTAGTTTTGCAACTTATTTCTTATATTAAGTAGACAGGAAGTTTCATAACGTCCGTCTTACGTTCAGTTAAAATCCCAGCTTAATTCCCTCAAGGAAAATTTCACAAACCCAAGCCATTATTAAATCGGCAGTATGTCCCTCGCAGGGCACGTAAAAGTGTATCCGTGCCTTCGAGGACCCAAGGTCCAGATCCATTAGGGAATTAGGGTTAGCATTAACACGAAAAGGTTTGAATGCGTGGCTCGTACATTATTTCAACGTTAATGAAAACGCATGTCTGTCGATAAGGGGTGTCCATCGATTTGCTAAATGGAGGGATGTTTGGTAATGGAAATAGAAAATTGCTGGTCTGGTTTGGCAAATGTTTGTAAGGTGGGTAATGGATATTTATACATGTATTTAAGCATGTCTATGCTAGTGTGTAAGTCTATGTCAAATTCAAAATGTCTTGAATTATGTAGGCTTCAAGAAAGCACTTATAAATCATCAAATTTACATAGGTGATCCTTAAAGCTACATGAATCTATCACCGGTTTGGAATGTTGATTATACCGAGAATGTAAAATAAGGAGCTTAGATTGTGAATTGTGAAAAATAGGAGCTTAGAATGTAAAATAAGGAGCTTTAGAAGTGATAAAGAATTAATGTTCAGTCTGAACAATTTACCTATTTATATTTTACATACATACTTTAACTCCTACAATCACCCAAAAGGTGTAAGCAGAATCAGAGGAACTTCACCTGAAGAAATATCCCGTGTATACTGTTCACCATTAGTTATCTAACCCTTATAAAAATAAAAAGATAAAAATAAAAATAGTTTTTATTGCTCAATATAAAATCAGTTACACGTGTTTAGTCTCCCCAGTAAGTAATGTAACCTTAATGATGGGTAAGAGTGGTTAAATCGCCGCTTGTCGCAGTTTGTCTATCTCTTTGGCGAATGAAATCTTTATAGTATGTATATTATGTGTATTTTATATTATATATATAGGATCGTCAAGATTTAGGAATGAACCATCAGACATCATATGGCAGAAAATTGCTAGGTATCGTGCAATGAGAATTCGTTTGTTTAACAATCACTGGTTTAATTGAAATAAAAAATAATCAACGAATTAAAAAAGATAACAAACTATGGCTCCTAGGGTTTCGGTGTCGGCACTAAGCGAAACGTGGGACAATTCCCTGACGACGTCTTCAGTTAGCAGTATCTGGAGTGCAATAATACAGGACTCCGTTCCTGCCTTCTTTACCGCCACGATTCTATCAAAGCGCGCCAAAAACTTTTTTTTAAATGGAAATCGTCACTATGGGCGCTTGCGTTTCGTTTAATGTATTTATGACCGACTGCGACATATAAGTATTTTATTTGTAATACTAACACACATTCATCCTAACACACGCCTAAAATATTAGTACAGATTTACAATTGACCACGTCACTTGTATACAAGTACTTAGTTACGTA
The DNA here is from genome assembly GCA_951394215.1 of Glyphodes perspectalis. NCBI lineage: Eukaryota > Metazoa > Arthropoda > Insecta > Lepidoptera > Crambidae > Glyphodes > Glyphodes perspectalis. The sequence goes on along the minus strand of OX596200.1, from coordinate 17,124,926 downwards.
CTTCTTGGATGAAGACAAGAATATTCCCGCACTTAAGCCCCGAACTCGCTGTCTACGACTTAAGCCGTAGCTGACAATTCAAAGTTCGTAGCACCCGCGTAGCTCGGTTCGTAGTTCCCCTTGTCAAATGACTGCGTGCGTAGCAACTTCGTAGTCGGTAATTTCATAGCGTCGTAGCTCGTCGTTGTAGTATAAATCAGTTACAATACGACGTTGATTCAAGTTCGATTTTTACTTTGATTGGAGATTAGAGTGAACAGAAGGGAAGTGGCGTGAAGTTTAGTTAGTTGGTTAATAAATAAAAATTATGTAATGATGCCATTTGTCTTTCGAAGAGTTAACTGATAATATAATGTGAGGAGTATTGAAATGTTATTGTTGATTGGCTCGATGGCGCATCGGTAGTGGCCCTGCACCATGCCAAGAGTTGTAGGTTCAATCCCCACCCAGGACAACATTGTGATGAATATTTGTGTTAGTTCTGTGTCTGGGTGTTAATATCCAATATTTAAGTATATATTTCTAATACCACTGTTGATTCTGATATCCGTAACATAAGCGCTTAAGCTTAAATATACCCCATTTTACCATACCTAATGGGGCGTTAACATAGCGTACTTTGCATCTTTTGTAATAATACGACAAATGTCAGTCATGATCTTTAAAGACGATATTACCATTTATTCTATCTACACGAGCCGATTAACGTCCCACTATGGCACATTAGGTCCGCCCAAACGTTTGGGCGGGCTGGCCAAGCGAATATTAACATTTATTGCTAGGTAGATAAGTTAGGCGGAGAGTACGCGTTTTAAGTAAGATTTGTGAATGCTATTTTAGTAATGACTGCTGACCATCGATTACTGCTTTAGTGTTCGTTCCACTAGTCAACATAATTATCCTTTTTTTTGTAACAGAAACAATTTATTACTTTTTCTACTGATCAGTACCAGCATAATACAATTCTGTTATAAACATTTACCCATCAGGTCACATTTTTAGGTTTATTGAACTACAAACATAAAAAAGCTTGCAATTTTTGTTATTTATTTAACAGCATAAATATTATTTAAACGTAAACATAATACATACGATCAATAGTCAGAATACTTAAAATTTCAATGTACTTCGAATTAAGCTTCTACAATTATTATATGCAAAAATATGACTAGTTTTCTTTACCATAATTTTTGCATACATTCGAAGATGCGCCTTTTTTAAGGGCGAATTCTTTATACCATTCTAATGCGAATATTTTGCGAGGCATTAATTTAGTAATATAATTTACACTGTAAATACGAAATTTAGGTTTATTACTTCCCACAAAAGATGATAGATATAAAAAATATAGTGCTTATGAATTGATTTATCAATACTGAAGTCAGACCTTAAAGCCAATTTCAGAAACTTTGTTCACAAATATCACAAAAATGTGACCTGATGGGCAAATTTGGATTACTGAATTTGAATCAGCTGTTACCGATTTATCAAAAAAGCAATGAGTTTAATTTGTGAAAAAAACATGTTGGCTAGTATAATTTTTTTAGGGTCATATTTATATATATATATGTACCAGTTTTCCTTTACCAATTGCATTGAAGCAACTTATCTTACTTGACTTAAATTGTGGTTCTAGTAGCTGGTAAGAGGTATATTTTTAAAGTGCAGAGCATAATTCTTCACGCATTGTTAGCCTGCAGCGGAGCACGCCAAGTGACTAGCTTACAAGTGCATAAGCGGACTGCAATGTGCTTAGGTCTCGCTACCAAGCGTTGCAACTTATCGTAGAAGTTGAAATATTATTACGTCTTTCTAGCGTGTGTGAGATGCACTTCTATTGGCTTGTTATAGCATTTGCCCGCGGTTTTACCCGGCTGAATATGGATTAAGCGGACTTGAATGTATAAATAAAATAAATAAATAAATATCAGAGTACATCACATACATTGATCTGATTCTGAGGTAAGTAGCTTAAGCAATTGTGTTATGGATGTCAGAAACAAATAAATAAATATTCGACGACATCACATACATTGATCTGACTCCGAGGTAAGTAGCTTAAGCACTTGTGTTACGGATATCAGAAACAATAGTGGTATTAGAAATATATACTTAAATATTGCATATTAATATCCAGACACAGAACAAACACAAGTATTCATGACACGAATGCTTGTTCTAGGTGGGGATCGAACCCATAACTCTTGGCGCATGGGGCAGGGTCACTACCAAATGCGCCATCGAGATTTAACTTTTCCCTTATCCCCCTAAATATAAAATTTATCAAATGTTATAAAACAAAAAGTAAATAGAAGAACTCGCGTCGGTTTAAAACAACGTCTTTTTGTTTTTGGCTTGTAGGTATTAAAAAATAAAACATATTTTCAACTGTTTCTTGGGGTAGGTCATCTGTTATTTTTAACTAGCAGCATCCCGCGAATTTTCCCGCGTAGTTCCCATTCCCGTGGAAATAACAGCATAAAAAGAGCCTATGTTACACGCTGATAAAGCAGCTTTTAACTAACTAACTAAACTTCACGCCACTTCCCTAGCGGAGTAGGCAGAGAGAACCGAACGCCATATGGCACGATCCTTACACACCTCACTCGTCTCTTTAACATTCATAATCTTTTTCAGCTTTTGATTTATAAAATAATTTTGTTGTTTTTTTTTCATCACAATTTTCCATCTAACCCCGCCCGGCTTTATTTTTGGCTGAATGTGGTTGAAGGGGTATACTGCCCCTTTGACTCTGCCTACCCCTTCGGGGATTATGGGCGTGATGTTATGTATGTATGTATGTATGAAAGCTACTTCAGTATCAAAATCAAATTTAAATTTGATCAGTGGTTTTAGAGCCTATTCTTTGTAAACAAACCAACAAACAATCAAATTAATATAAGGATGATTAGATATCTAATATACGTAATAATCTATAATGAAAATATAAGTTTATATATTCGTTTATACATAAACCTTTGTATATAATTATGTGCGCATTCTTAAAAGGAGTTCCAACATACCCAACAGAGCTTGGAGTCCTGGTTATTATGCTATATTAACAGATGCCATTTATTCTGCATGCGACAATGGAGCGAGCTCTGACGAAGCGCCGAGTAGACAATAATACAGGGATACTAGTACAAGGCGCACGGTAGAGGTTAGAGCCAAGTTTGGAACAAAATTGTTTTCTAACTAACTAACTAACTAAACTTCACGCCACTTCCCTAGCGGGGTAGGCAGAGAGAACCGAGTGTGTTTTCTGTCAGCTTTTATAATGCGAGTAGGATGAAGGCTTATTTTTATGCTTTTATCTCATGCTCGGCGATAAGCAGAATCAAATATAAATTTTATAAAATACAATTTAATCCTGGTTATCCAGTAATCATTGGATACTACTGAATGACCGCTCCAGAGAGTAAAACTTAAATTAGATCACTATTTGTCTCAACGTGGTGTTTCATCCAAGAACTTTACATAAAACGATATCTTCTATTAATATCTATCTATTACGTACAATTTATAAATATATATTTTGTAGCTTTTATATTTATCGCTTATAAATAATATCAATTGTTAAGGACATTATATCGTAATAAGCAAACATATAAAATAAATCACGTAAACACTAAGACGTCGCCTCATTCGATGATTCCACGTGCATCACAATCAGATTTATTACGCGAGCTATAACTCGACATTACCCAGTTTTTACGACGAGGGGAACTTAGCTCCTTTTTACATTTACGACTTCACCGGGATATGTTCCCACGCAAATTACATGTTGTATTTGAAAATGTACTTTAAGCCGAACACATAGAGTATAATAAAGGGAATACGAAATGATTGCTAATAGTGTTTCTGTATAATAAAAAATTCTGTACGCTTGACTGTCTAGACTGTGTAATTCTTTAGCATAACAACATATACGTGGTTGAGTTTTGTGGTTAATATCGCGTGGTTTACAACCCTCTGTGATTTGCTAGCCAGAACAGATAAAACTTAATTTATTTTGAGCGCTTTCGGTGCTAACTTAGGGGCCGTCCATTAATCACGTGATGTTATTTTAGCAACTTTTTAGACCCCCCCCTTTCCCTGGTGATACGTGGTGAGGTTTTGTACTACCCCCCCCTCCCCAGCTAAGATCACGTGTATTTTTTTTGTACTTACTAAGTAGGTATGTTTTTATTGTAGGTAGGTTTTTTCGCGCTTCACGCAGAGAATTTCTCTCGACGCGTAAGGATGCCCAAGTTATATTTCTTGTATTATGTATTGGCAGGACAGGAATTAACATGATTGTTGACATTTTTCTTAGTACTTCATAAAAAATAAAGTTTACGCTATTTTGCAAGATTGTAAAAATAAATGTATTTTGGTTACGAAAATAAATACACGTGATATCTCCTTTAACCCCCCCACCCCCCTTGTGATATTTGGTGGTTTTTTTTCGGACCCCTCCTTCCTCCTTTATGTCTCACGTGATTAATGGACGGCCCCTTACCGACGAGTTTTTTTTGGAGGTCATCTCTAAATGTTCTATGTTATATTATTTTGAATGCCTATTCAGAATTCTTATTGTACAAGTATTATATCAAAGCTTTTGCTCTGGCGGGTATCGAGTGCTAAGTGAGGCATTTTTCGAATCTCTCTGCTTATCCGGTCTAGAGAATTCAAAGTCAAAGTCAAAATTATCTTTGTTTATATAGGTTTTAAGGAAACACTTATAAATTGTCATATACTATATGATTCTACCACCGTTTCGGAATATTTTATTTACCGAGAAGAGTTCGGTAAGAAACTCAGTATTTACTCTTCTTTAACTTATACTCACTCAGATATCAAGTCCACCTTGCCCATGCCAATAAAAATACCAATACCCCATTCGCCTCTTCACACGTTTCAAATAGAGAGGCTCTCTCGACGGTATTGCCTGCCGTCCATTTAACATGCCGCTCATTATTTCCGAGAATTAATTAAATTTAAGAGCCCTAAATTATACTTCACATTGACCCATACCGTCATGTCATTATGTCACTCATTCAAGATAATGAGGGCTCGGAACGGGTCTCCGCTATTTCCCTGAGTAGGCAGAGGGCGTTACAGGACTGTTAAATTTATGTGTTGATTTTGCTAGACGCTTCTCTTTGCCTGTCTGTTTCTATTATTGTGTCCCGTTTTTGCTCATTGTTTTCCGCTAAAATGAATCGTGTTGGAGTGTAATGAAACGCCTTAATGTTTGCGACGGCTGTGATTATGAATATTAATTTAATTTGAATGCGGGGGCGGTATTGTGATCGAGTCGTCTCTAATTGAATTTGTTAAAAAGACAAACAGATGGAGAATGTTCTCGTCAATCTTTGGGAATGAGATGGGACGTTTTGTTGTAGTATTGAAATAAATTACCAATACAGTGATTAATGCGCATTTAGTGACATTACATGTTTTTCTAATACTTTTAATAGATAATATAATAATAATAATAATAAATAAATTCTTCAGACTGACACACCAATTCCCTAGTCCCAAACTAAGGTTATGCTTGTGCTATGGATACTAGGTGAACGGATAGACATACTTAAATATGTTTATAAACATCCATGACTCGAGTACAAATTTCCATGTTCATCACACGAAACATTTGCCCCTCGCGGGATTCAAACCCGCGGCCCTTTGGTTTCGTGGCCAGGGTCTCTAACCACTCGACCAACGGGCCAGTCAGATTTAATATAATAATAATAAAAAAATAATCATTACTATATAATAATATAATTTTAATTAAATAATATGTACATATAAATCAAGATTAATTTATTTACACAATTTGTTTTAAGTTATTATCAATGTAGAAATTACATAACAGAGCAGACCAATGGGACATAATTTAACACTAAGTAATGGCTAACTTTATGAATAATACAAAATGGATACATACTATGTACTATACTATATACATGGTGAATTTATTAAATCAACATTGCCTATATTAGAGAAATCATGACTAATCTTTCATTTTGCAAACTAAGTTGGAAATATCCTGCTATATACCAACTATAAAAAACCTAGAACGTCTCTATCGAATCTAACCCTTTCACCAAGCACTCCCAAGTGTCGATACAACTAATTGTCAATTAGGGAGGCAAAGTCTTCGGCGCCGGCCGGTGGAAATCGGTCAAGTGCAGCCGAGACGAGATTCAGTTCAGATTGAGATTTTTGTCAAGTTCCAATTCCATTTGGTGACGAAAACTGATTTTCCGTTAGAGTTTTCAGAGAATGTTTTTATCCTAAGATAACTGCTATTATGTAATGTATTAAAAAACCATAAGATTTGAAGTAGTAAAAAAATATTTGTTGTCGACGAGTACTTTTTTACTACTTCAAATCTGATGTTTTTTTCCACCTCTTAACTAGTAATTACTTATTTACTAAGAACAATGTATGACTGACCTATTTTTGTGTAGAGCGTATTAAACGACCTATTATTTTTCAAATTATATTTTTTTAGTAATAAAAATAATGTGCCAACTGTGATTCTTGCCTAGCATGTCTTAAAAGGCGACTAATGGTATATAGGATTTGGGTGTGTAATTGTGTAGGCGACGAACTAGCCACTTGTCTCTACTTCTTTCAAATTTTTTCATCTAACCCAGCCCAGTTTTATTTTTGGCTAAATGTGGTTAAAGGGGCATGCTGCCCCTATGACTTTGCCTACCCCTTCGGGGATAATGGGCGTGCTGTTATGTATGTATGAATCCAGCGTAATTTGTTGCATCCAGCAGAAAATGCCTAGATTGCAATTCTTAGCTATTGAATATAACTAACTAACTAAACTTCACGCCACTTTCCTATCGGGGTAGGCAGAGAGAACCGAAAGCCATATGGCACGATCCTTAGACACCTCACTCGCCTCTTCAACATAAATAATCCTTTTCAATATTGAATATATTTTAACTAAAACTTTCTGATCTACATCTACCTTCACATTCATGGCATCAAGTTTCATACAACATCTACATCACACGTCGTATACTCCTCTATTATGGACGACAACAATGGATTGTACTTAGCAAAACATTAGTTTCGGAAATATTCACGTCACGTTCTCCATCATGGTATAATAAAGCCGTATGTAGTAAAATGCAACGTTGATGTTCATAACAATGTGTTCTGTTTATAACAATACCCATAAGGAGCTTGATTCATACTAGCTAGTGAAATCTATGTACTTATAATAAATCTGTAGAGAGGTCAATTCTGTACATGAAATATATTTTCAAAATAACTATCAGGGGGTGATTAGTGATCGATACTGATGCCAAAAATGCAATCAGTAAAATTTTTGTTTGTCTGTCTGTCTGTCTGTCTGTATGTTCCTTATAGAAACAAAAACTACTTCACGGATTTTAACGAAACTTGGTACAATTATTCTTCATACTCCTGGGCAGGTTATAGTATACTTTTCATCACGCTACAATCAATAGGAGCAGAGTAGTGAAGGGAAATGCTGGGAAAACGGGAGCAGTTCCTCCATTTTTTAAGCTTCCGTCGCGTGTGCAGCCTTAATGGTTAAAGTTACATAGAAATCATGTATGATGGAAATAGTCTTTATAATATTAACCATAAACGCGGGTGACACCGCTGGCACAGCTAGTTATAAATAATGTTTGATCGCTTCAGTCGAGAATAGATCCCAATATAGATATATTGAGATCTATTTTCGACTGTAGAGATTTTACTTGACGTAAATGAATATTAGCTTTATAGAAGTGTACATTACACTTATACACAAATATTACAAAAAATAAAATGTTGTATGTTTGTAATTAATACACTCAAATATTATTGGATCTATTTCAAGAAATATTTCACTATTAGAATGTTACATTATCTCTGAGTAATATAAGCGATATTTAATTCTATAAAAAATAGGGACAAAAATTATCCAGCCGTGCAATGCTAGGACAAGCCGCTGTTTTTTTTTTATAATATGGGAATTCATATAGTCGCAAAGGTTCTATAGGGAGACTGCTATTATGTTTTACTGAATTGATCATTATGTACTTAATATAATCAATTAAAATATAATAATAAATTGACATAAATAACATTGAAGACTAAATAAACGTTATATATAAATCTGGTCATGCGATATTGCACTAACTAACTAACTAAACAAACAAAGTATTTTATATACATAAATAACATCACGCCCATAATCCCCGAAGGGGTAGGCAGAGTCAAAGGAACAGCAGGCGCCTTTAACCACATTCAGCCAAAAATAAAACTGGGCTGGGTTAGATGGAAAATTGTGAAAAACTAGTGAGTGACGAGTGGCTAGCTCGTCGCCTACACAATCACATACCAAAACCATACCATTAGTCGCTTTTTACGACATGCTAGGCCAGAAACGCAGTTGGCAATTCTTCTATAGTCCCAGACCAACACGGGACATTAACTAACTAACTAAACTGCACGCCACTTCCTTAGCAGGGTAGTCAGAGAAAAACCAACGCCTTAAGGCACGATTCTTATCCTATAGCACTATCACAAAAGAATAGGATAAGGAGTTCCTGTAAAGGAGGAATTCGTCTGTAAAGGTTATGAATAAAGTCAGACTCTATGCAGAAGCGCAAATTTCAACTTTTTGAAGTAACTTATATATGCAACATAGCTTCGTAATATCTGTATTCGTAATATTCGTAGTATCAAAGCGCGATGTTTCTATTGAAAGTCGCTCTCATATCTTGAATCGCGTATGCCTGAGCGTAGACCTGTATGTACCTTTTAATGTTAGTGCTGATCGGGAGATATTAAATGTTGGAACACGTGGCGAATACCTTTTAGATTTTTAATGTATTTTAAAGCTACATGGCTGTATTTTGTTGTAATATAACTACACAACTGCATTAGATTCGTCGGAGAATTGATGACACTCCCGGCGATATTGATTTTAAGAATCAATGGATTTGATGAAGGATATTTCGTTTTTGAACCGTTAAATGGGTGAAAAAAGTTAGCAAAATTTTAAGAAATTGTGTCGTTTGTATTCCTTGAGATAAAGTTTATATCAAGAAAGAACGATATATCTTTTTAACAAAGAAAGTAACATTTAAAAAGGACATTCATTTATCATCTTGTAAAGCGGGCTCGGTTTTGACCCATATGTCAGCAGTTCCAGATTTAGCCTCCATGGATTGTAAGGTTGAAATACAAAAAAGTTTTCAACCAAAAACTATCCTAAATAATCCACATAATTATTATATCAGTGAAAGTTAATAACGAATTAGCTGAATTGTGGAAAATGGTAAAGGGTTGAGTTTAATTAATAACACATCAATAGCAACGGGCTACTCTCCAGTCAGCTTCAGTCAGCAGGGCACTCTAAAATATTGGGCATTTGGCTAATTGGGGCGTAGGCTTCGACGGCACTTTTAGCGTACCAGACCCGATACCGCACCTGCACGGTAATGATATTGAGGACGTTACGGCGTCGTTTGAGAAGAATACCGACGTAATTCACTTGGGTATTATAAAATATTACGTTAATATTCACATTTGCGACGGCTCGTTTGGATGGAAAAACATTTGTTTGGAGTAAACTGATGTATAAAAAATCTGTCTCCGGTTTACATATACTGTATTAATATGTTTGTAAGTAGTACAGTTCTGTACTCGCAAATTTATCGGTCAGCAATTTGATCTGTAAATCGAGATATAATAAAGGCCAATTTACTCATAATTTGTATACGGTTAAGGAATTTCTTCATTAAAGAAATTTCTCAAATAGCTTGGGTTCAATGCCGCAGTATTTAATATATTTGGTTTGTTTTTAATTATAAATATTGCTACGATATAGATTGCAAAAGGAAATTCACCAACGAGGTTGAAGTCGACTTTCAATATTTAATAACACGTAGTTAATCAGTTAATGTAAATGGTTAAAAGGGTACTGGGTCAAAAGGATATCTAATACCTAGATCAAAGGCAGTCATTTTAGTACTATTTGTACCATAGAACTTAAAGGTATTCAAGGTAACTAAATGAAAGTCGAATAAATAGCGGAACGAAGCTTAATTTTAAAGTGAATCAGCTAAAAGACCTACTTTTAAAACGTTAATTAAAAACCAAGTGACAACTTTAGTGTTCAAATGAAGGTGTCTATTTTAAAATTAGCGCTTTCCCTTTGCGATGACCAAGTTTTTAAGATTCTATAAAAAATTCAACTTCACTTAATGTTTGAAGCTTAAATAAACTGAGTTTAAAATTTCGTTGATCACTTTAGAGGACGTGAAACTGTTTATATAAATAAATAAATATCAGACTACATCACATACATTGATCTGACTCCGAGGTAAGTAGCTTAAGCACTTGTGTTACGGATATCAGAAACAACAGTGGTATTACAAATACATACTTAAATTTAGAATATTAACACCCAGACACAGTATTCATCATACGAATATTTGTCCTGGGTGGGGATCGAACCCACAACTCTAGCATGAGGCGCATGAGGCAGGGTCACTACCGAATGCGCCATCGAGCTTGTCAATTATATTAAGTTAAATCATCATAAATGGGCTTAGTATGCACTTTTAATTCTTTTTAATGTTAATTTTCACTTCATCTATATAATTTTAAACCGCAAAAATAATCTATGCATTTTGAACTCCACGATCGAGTCTGTTAATTTTAATTTATTCCTAAAAATGTACCGGAAACGAATTCTCAAAAGAACAGTATATTTCGTCACCTAATCTAAGTGTCCGCCATCCAATTTCACCCCGTTGATTACCCACCATCTTTTCTCTCCGTTTCATGCAATTTCATGAGCACCATACAATCTTCTTTTCATTCGTAACGTCCTTGAGACCTGCCCTTAATCATAATTTAAGTGGTCTCATACATGATACGGTATAAAAAGAATGCCGGCTATGCATGTGCGACCTGTGTCTCGATATTGGCGCAAAAGTTAAGCCTTTAAGTGGATTAACATAAGGCACGTTTTTGAACAGCAGATAAAGGCGCTCTCTGTCATATTAACCAAATTCAGTAGCTTGGTATGCCTAATATAAAAATATTCTTTTGTCTACGCCTCGGCACTCTGTATTTCATTATGTATTCACTGAATATCTAAATGTAAATGTTGGTAGTCGACCACTTGTGGACGGGTTTCACTTCGATTATAAACTTTATTATGAAGCGTATAAAGCTCTTAATGCAGTGTCGGTAACGATATGTGCTGTCTGAGAGGTATTTCTTGTGTATTTTTCTTTTTCCGTCTTCGAGCGTTTGAAGTGGGTGAAGATTTAAAATTCATCAGGATTTTCACATGGATTCGTAATTATCTACGAATATATCATTTAAAAAAACCTATTTCTTAAGATCAAAAAGTATTTCAGTTTGCCCTAGGCCCAAATGCCTCAAATGGACGAGGATAGCAATGGGCCGTCATGTTGAAAAATGTTGGTGAATCTATTAAAGTTACTTTTTCCCACTTAAAAAATTCGCATTATACTGTATGGTGAACATTCACTGTAGGGTGTCATTATACTGTACGGTGAACATTCACGTATTTTGTTTTACGTGCTGCGATAGCTATCCCATGGTTTTCTGGGACTTAAAAAGAATGCGCCATTTGTGTTCCTTGCCTAGCATTTCGTAAAAGGCGACTAATGGTATGAAGGGTTTTGGGTGTGTGATTGTGTAGGCGAGTTAGTAACTTTTTTTTTTTTGAAAGAGCCAACAAGCAAGTTCACAATAGGCTTGTACTAAAACATACTAAAAAAAGTCCAAAACAATTGTAAACTCAATAGCGATGGTTACATTTTAGGTAAATAAAATTGCAATAAACATACGGGACTTAAAACATTTGTCACTACTTTTCCACAATTTTTCATCTAACCCAGCGCAGTTTTATTTTTGGCTAAATGTGGTTAAAGGGGCTTTGATTCTGCCAATCCTTCGGGGATTGCGGGCGTGATGATGTTTGTACGATAGCTATTCGCCGATCACCTTAAAATAATAAGAGGAAAGTGCGACGTTGGAAGTAAGTTGGAATGGTTCCGTACAATTTTTATGCGTAAAGTTTGCGGCGATATTGTTTTAGATGAAAAAGGATAAGGGACGTATCGTAAACTAAAGTTTAAAGGAGATCATACTAAAACTTAGTCAGGGATTTTTATATATTTCTTATTTTTATAAGCAGCTAGCTGACCCGGCGTACTTCGTAACGCCCCGTTCTCGGATTTTCAATACTCTTTCTTTTTTGTTTTCGGCGGAACTTTTTTTTTTTACAAACAACAAAAAAAAAAAATAGTGAAATCGGTAAAGCCGTTCTCAAGTTAAAGAGTGACCAGGAGAAATAGGGGTTCATTTTTATATATATAGATGGCTAACACCTAAATTATGCCTGTGGTGTTTCATTGTGACTCTCGTTCTAAGGAAATCTACTCCAGTTTATAATTCCATTAAGAAACATATTGAGAAACCCTGTTGTGTTTAAAAGAGTGAGTATGCTGTTATATTTGGGAGAAAACGGAAAAAAGATTTCCATCACCTTGTGTAAATTTTTTCTTTTATGATGCTGATAGTAGTAATATGGTAATTTTATATCATTTAATATCCCAATTATAATAATGGGCGCAAAACGATGACATAATTATCTTTTCAGCATTAGTTCCTAACCTGAGTCCGCTTGGACTATTTGCAGAATAAACTCAATAGCTCAAAAGATTACTGTAAACTAGCAAAAACCTCCTTAATTAGTTGACACGAAAGCTTTTGTGGTTTGCAAACATTTTGGCTACCCAAAAATTTAGTTTCCTCATGTCTCACAATGGTGCGTGGGATCGCCAGAAATTGTGTGAGCGGCATTTAAGTTGCGCTCAATCCTCGACAAGATTATAACTGAGGTACCGCGGTCCTTCTCTCAGCTCTTCTTAAGCGTTGTACTCTGTTTGAAAGCTGATAGTCTCAAGAGACCGTCTCAGAATCTGTATCAGTATGTTATACAATCTAAGTATACTTACTAAAATAGTGGGTAGAAATGGTGTCTCTTATTTAGCGAGCTCTGGTTCAAAACCCGGGCACTTACCTAGATTTTTACAACGTATTATACAAACATAACATCACGCCCGTTATCCCCGAAGGGATGAGTCAAAGGGGCAGCAGACCTTTTAACCACATTTAGCTTAAAATAAAACTGGGCTGGGTTAAATAAAAATTGTGAAGATGTAGTTTCTAGTAGCTATGTTGTCGCATACTCAATAACATCCCCAAAACCTTATATACCAGTAGTCGCCTTTTAAATGGGGGGCGAGGAACACAGTTGGCATATTCTTTTTGAGCCCCAGATCGACATGGGGCAATGTATATCCGGAATATTATATTTCGACTCTGCCTTTCCCTTCGGGGATTATGGGCGTGATGTTATATATGTATGTATGTATGTCTTATCTTCACGCCGATAAATTTGTTACCTAGCGAAGGTATTATTTGAAAATTAAACAATCTCAAGTCCCCCTAAGACTAGGTCATTTAAAGCTCTAATGCATAAATTATTTCAAATAAGCCGCCTCATTATTATTCATGGACTCCGGTTCATTATGTCGGAAATCTGTCATTAGCTATGCAGCGTAATGTTTGTTGAGTAAACGTCCCTCTTGGTAAACAAGAGATATGTTCTTATTCATCATCCTCCTAGCGTTATGTCCCGTGCTTAGTCGGGGTGCACTTAGACCATGATCTAGGATTTAGCGAGGCTGGTAAATACATGACTGGCTCGATGGCGCATTCGGTAGTGACCCTGCCCCATGCGCCAAGAGTTGTGGGTTCGATTCCCGCCCAGGACAAACATTCGTATGAAGAATACTTGTGTTTGTTCTGTGTCTGGGTGTTTATATCAAATATTTAAGTATTTAAGTATATATTTGTAATACCTCTGTTGATTCTGATATCCGTAACACAAGTGCTTAAGCTAATTACCTCAGAGTCAGATCAATGTATGTGATGTAGTTGGTTATTTATTTATTTATTTATTGAAGCGACTGCTTATCTGTACTTCGTAACCCTAAGATAGGGGAACCAGATAATTTTTGAATCGTGGTTACATCCATAGTTGTTGGAATGTGCAGGTTTCATCACGAAGTTTTCCCTCAACGCCGAGCTAGTGGTATAAATACGTACATAGATTTGAAAAAGATCTATTAAGAGGCGCGTGTCCTTACCAATGAGCTACCGCTCTCAGATATAAATTCTCCAGACTGACACACCAATTCCCTAGTTCCAAATTAAGCTTATGCTTGTGTTATGGATACTAGGTTTATAAATGTATTTAGGTATGTCTATCCAGACATACTTGAATACGTTTTTAAACATCCATGACTCGAGTACAAATGTCCATGTTCATCACACGAAACATTTTCCCCTAGCGGAATTCGAACCCGCGACCCTTGGTTTTGTGGCCAGTGGACCAAACCACTCGACCAACGGGCCAGTCGTATGTTCTTATTATCAGTAGTAATTTCTGCAAACACGCAGGCATATATGCATAGCATTGTATTTTGATTCGAACTAGAGTAAAAATTTATGAAGGGGAAATTGGCGCAAACTTATATTAGCATTCGTTGCAGTTGCATTATGCCTGGCCGTCATGTGTCCTGCATTAAGAAAAGCTACTTTGAAGGTATTTATTTATTAAGTAAATAGATAATCAGTAGGTAATAAGTCAAGGTATAGCGTGATTAAGGAGCAGCAATTGCTTTTTGCGGCAAAAATGGCTACTGCTATATACTTTAATCATTACGTAGGTGTATTGACTTCCACTAAATGTCCACGTTGTTTCACTAATTAATTTGGCTGTGTAAGTCATATGCGATCTCACGGATGGAACAACGACGCCTCTTATAACACTAACATCTACAAAAGGTAATACTGCGACAGTCGCCGTTGGCGAATCACGGCAAGGAATGACACACACACACACGTATGCTACTTATATTAAATAATAAGTGGTAGCTTAATGGTCTACACGCGCCTCTTAACCGAGGAGTGCGGGTTCAAACCCGGGCACGTACCACGGCACGGGGTCTGGATTTTTTTAAACTATGTACGTATTTATACCACTAGCTCGACGTTGAAGGAAAACATCGTGATGAAAGATGATGAAGTCGGTTAAAAATTCAAACAATTTTGGATTTGTAACCACGATCCAATATTTGTCTGGTTTTCCTATCTTAGGGTTACGAAGGTCAGATCGGCAGTCGCTTCAATGTAATTACCAGACTCGCTAAATCCTGGATCATGGTCTAAGCGGACCCTGTCTATATACGGAACATAACGCTAGGAAGATGATGATATTGTAGTATAAACTATGCGTGGTTGTTACCAAGCTCGAGTGCGCATTCGGTAGTGACCCTGCCCCATGCGCCTAGAGTTGTGGGTTCGATCCCCACCCAGGACAAACATTCGTGTGACGAATACTTGTGTTTGTTCTGTGTCTGGGTGTTAATATCCAATATTTAAGTAGGTATATATTTGTAATACCACTGTTGTTTCTGGTATCCGTAACACAAGTACTTAAGCTACTTACTTCGGAGTCAGATCAATGTATGTGATGTCATTGAATATTTATTATTATTATTATTATTACCAGGCGGATTTCTTAATCCTTGCGCACCTCTCAGCCGCTTAGCGGAGCCTTAACGAGTGTTATCACGCAGCCTTAGCGGAGCCGACCGGTGTTTCAATTAGTTTACGGAGTTCAATTGTTTATGATAATACAGGCTCGGGAACTCTCCCTTGTCGCCCGGCTCGTCACAAGTTTTGTAGGTGCCTATTCTGGTGCCGTAGCTGTATTGATTGGAGGTTTAATTGTATCGTTACGGTATTTTCCATCGATCATTTGTTATTTGAAGACTCATGTAAGACGTTTACGTTACGTTGCTTATTTAGGATAGAGAAAGTTTCAAATATATTCATGAATTTGACCAGTATATGGTTGCATCGAGGATGTTTTGCCTGTTGTTATAAAATATATCTTAATAATGGAAAGATCATTTTTGGATTCAATCATTTCCATGACTATGAGATAATAATAATGTCATTAGGTCCAATATAAAAGTAGAAAGCAATGAAGTGATACCCCTAGATGATTCAAAGAAATTATTTAGACTACAATTTCAAATTTAATTCATTTCTTGAAGAACGATTAGTCAAAGTCAAAGTCAAAGTCTAAATATTCTTTATTTATATAGGTTTTAAAGTGTAAAGGTATTCAACAATATTGAAGCATTTCCTAAAAAAGTCAAACTCTCATAGTTTTAATACTAGAAATAAACACAAACTTGCTGTTCCTATTCAAAGACTCCAAACGAGTGGTAATTCATTTATTGGTCTAAGTATTAAAATGTTTAATAAACTACCACAAAGTATTATAACATTACCCTTACATACGTTCAAATTATATATTAAATCATTTTTAATGAGTAAGGGTTATTACAAAATACAAGATTACCTCAATGACAAGGATTCATGGTTAACTTCATAATGAAGTGTTCACCTGCAGTGATATCTACATAGTCTTAAGTATATAATAATTAAGTTTACAAATTTGTAAAATTTGGCATTTAAAAGAGTAACTATCGAGTTTCTTGCCGGATTCTTCTCGATAGAGTCTACCTTCCGAACCGGTGGTAGTATTAGTTCTTATCCTTTTTTTTATGTATATTGACTATTTATAAGTGCTTTCTTGAAGCCCATATAAATAAAGATATTTTGAATTTGAATTTGAATTTGAAAGAAACCAGTTAAGAAAACAGTTAAAAGAGATATGATTCTACCACCTAGAATAAATAAATATTAAGCGGTATTATGTCAAAACGCCTTTAACCTAAATTGTTATATTCCATAATACTGCACTACATAATTACTAAGAGAATACTCAAATATGCCTCAGACACATGACATCATGACTGTTAAGTTCAACTGCATTACATCATATCTAACGAGCTCTCCCAACTCGACTCTTCTCCCGAGTCAACAAAAGTCAACCCAACCCGGCTGTCCCGGAGTGAGGACAATTAGGTTTCAGCGAGTACTGCTCCAAGTTTCAACACTTCCCGAGTTCGTGCCTAGCTACTGGACCTAGGCACGATTTGATAACATCGTTCATTTAGTCGAATTGACTTAGTTTGTTCGGGCTACTAGTTTCCAGTGTTCAGGCAGGCGTCTTTAGAAATTAATAGCCTGGATTCCAATGTTGACTTAGAAAGTATCTGTCGATAGTATTAAAATCAATATTTCTCCTATTATTAATGTAGTGCTGAAACGCATTGTAATACCTCAGGTGTAGCAATTGTAGATAGTTTCGGTGAGCTTCTAAACGGAGGTAGGCAGTATACATGTTTAATTAAATAAATATCCGACGACATCACATACATTGATCTGACTCTGTAGTAGTAGCTTAAGCACTTGGGTTACAGATATCAGAAACAACAGTGGTATTACAAACATATACTTAAATAATGAATATTAATACCCAGACACAGAACAAATACAAGTATTCATCATACGAATGTTTGTCCTGGATGGGGATCGAACCCATAACTCTTGGCGTATGGGGCAGGATCACTACCGAATGTGCCATCAAGCCAGTCATGCCACATATTGAAGTATAAAAATATTTGAGGCGGAGTTTGTATTTATAACAGATACTTGGTTCAAATTAATTATGAGTAGTATCGTGAATGGATGAACAGATTCAGATGCAAATCGACTGTGAGACAAGGTAACTTCATGCCAGTTGTCCTGATGACTAGTGGTTTAGTGGTAAATTTATAGTTACACTAGCTTTTTCAAAGCTTCACCCGCGAGCAATGCAGTATGATACAGAGACGATCGCAGGTTCTTCAGGACCTATAATTTTTTCCTACGTCTTTTGAGAGGGTTAAATCTTTAGGTATTTTTTTCATAGTAATCAGTTTAGATGAGAAGATGTAACAGACAAACGGAGTTACTGTCGCATTTATAATATTACTAAGGACAACACATATAATCGAATGACGTCAGTGGCAAATTGAGCGGAAGTTGCCACCAATAACGCTATTAGGACGAGCACACGACTGGAGAATTGAGGTGAAGAAGCCTGCAATAAAACTTGTTGGACGGGCACAGAGGTGGCCATTTCGGCAGACCACGAGTCTCCTAAGAGGCATACGAGACGCCCGTAGCTACAACTCACAAGCCTTGTGCGTCGAGTAACGAGACAGAATGTCTGAATTAAACACTAAGAGCTGTGTGCGAATGGGATTTGTGGGTTGTCTTTGTCGCAGTATCTACATATATTGTAGATAGTAGCTAGTAGGTAATAGCTAGCTTTACGTACGTTAGAATAGTACTTATCATGTAGAATCTATCTTTTTCACAGCTTTCCATCCACTGTCCCGTGTTGGTCTGGGACTTAAAAAGAATGTGCCAGCTGTGGTTCTTACCTAGCATGTCGTAAAGAGCGACTAAAGGTGTATCGGGTTTTGGGTGTGTGATTGTGTAGGTGACACGTTAGCCGCTTATATAACCCAGCCCGGTTTTATTTTTGGCTGAATGTGGTTGAAGGCTTGCTGCCCCTTCGACTCTGCCTACCCCTTCGGGGATTATGGGCGTCATGTTATGAATGTATGTATGTATGTAGAATCTACATAAGCCTGAAGAATCATCCAAATGAAAATAAAGGTACTGCTGAACTAAACGATATAGAACTTTGTTTGGGTATAGTTTCATACCTAATGCTCATATATTTCAATGTGATATTAAAGTAGTTCCACGTATTATTATTTAGTAGTATTTTTTTTTTCTTTAATATAGTTTTGGATAATTTAAAACGCATTATATTAGAAAAAAAATCAGAGGTGTTAAACTACTACTTTGTCGATACACGATTTAAAGCAATTATTGTCAGAGTTAATAAAAAAAACCAGTAGAAACTGCAATACAGTTTTACCGAGCAATATGTTCAGAGGAAATCGGCAGAGGTCGGCCATTGCAGCTGCAATGAATGACCAGAGGGTTCCTGTTGAAATACTGCGTCGTTTGTTGAGAACCGGCGTATTTGTCACAGTTTTCTAGTATTTCCTACGTTCGAAACTTGGCTGCTGTATCTATATTGTATATAGCGTTAGTATAGTAAGTACGTCTGTATAAATCATGTCAAAAGTGAAAAAAATCTGTCGTGCTTGGTTGTTTTTTCGTTTGATAACCATTTTTGTTTAATTAAAGATATACATAGCAGTAAAAATAAAATAATAATTCATTATATTGATAATTATCATATACCTACTAATACAAAACACGATGTTGGCTGCATTGTTGTGATATTATATCGAAGTCTATATAAACGGAACGGAACGGAAGAGGTCGGCTATTGCAGCTGCAACGAATGACCAGTCAGAGGGTTACTGTTGAAATAGCACACTATTTCTATGGTGTACCATTTGTTAAGAACCGGCGTATTTGTTGTTGTTCTCTAGTATTTCCTTTAAGAGTGTTAAACTTAGTTATTGTACGAATAGGTTAGTTCTGCCGTTGATATTAATAACAACATTCTTCACTTATGGTATATATGTTGCTGTAATAGTTCGAACTATGGTAAATTTTAAGATTTTCCAGTAAAACCTAAGATTTACCAACTCTTAACGGTAAAAGTCCGAACAGGTGTACAATTCGAACTTTTACCACCATTTACTACAACACGTCGTTGCAACACGGCCGAAACGTCAAGCTGTAAGTACTCATGTACTACATAATGCATATCGCGTTTAGTCCCGTCAGTATTATTTCTAGTGATAATGCAACGTGAAAGTTTAAAATCGTAGGTTGTATAAAAACAGTGAAAAATCGTGAAAAAGTAGTGACAAGTGCAAGTCAGCGTCATGTCGTTAGTTGCTTCATTTTTCAAAGTAGTTTGTTAGAAATCTATGTTATAAATTGACGTGACTGGCCCGTTGGTTGAGTGGTCAGAGACCCTGGCTACGAAACCAAGAGTCGCGGGTTGGAATCTTGCTAGGGGCAAATGTTTCGTGTGATGAACGTGGACATTTGTACCTGAGTCATGGATGTTTATAAACGTATTTAAGTATGTCTATCCGTTTGCCTAGTATCCATAGTACAAGCGTAAGCTTAGTTTGGAACTACGGATTTTTTTTTTAAATTGAATGTAGGATTACGATTAATATAATCGATTAACACATATTTAGGTCAACAGGCTCGTGTCTATAACTGTAGCAACTAGTCACTTGGCAGTATACGGTGCATCGTTATCAATTAACGCGTCGCTCTGAGCTAGACCGCAACTCGTCGGTTTGATCACTCGAGCAATTGAGATACACGTGTTATATCTAGCTATTCACAGTAATACTTGAGTCGTAGTAGTTCAGTGACTGAGGATGGTACCTCTTAAGCGAGAGATCATGGTTCGAATCCGAGCACACACTCCTACCTTTTCAGATTCAAAAAACGAACCCACTAAACTTCTTACTACCTGCTCATTTTGTTTTGAAACTACGTTTGTGTAACGTTGAGTCAATTTGGCCGAATTCCCTGAGTTAAATTATATGAATAAATAAATTAATATCTGACTACAACACTTACTATGATCTGACTCCGAGGTAAGTAGCTTAAGCACTTGTGTTACGGATATCAGAATCAACAGTGGTATTACAGATATATCCTTAAATAATGAATATTAACACCCAGGCACAGAACAAACACAAGTATTCATCATACGAGTGTTTGTCCTGGATGGGGATCGAACCCACAATAAAGGTCATTATCGAATCAGTCCAATATATGCAAGTTATGGTGAATTGTCTCGATTGGAACTCGAATGTGGGTCAACAGGGTCGTGTCTTCAACACTGCTCACTGCTTGTACTCATTGCATCGTATTCCGATATCAATTACCGCGTCGCTCTCAGCTAGATCGCATCTCAGCCGCTTTGATCACTCAAGCAATTGAGATATACCTGTTACATCTATGTACGCACGCTAGTTTTGAGTGGTGACAGTTCAGTGGTAAAACAGGCATTTCATTTGCAAGAGATTCTGGTTCCAATCCGAGCACACGCGTCTACATTTCAAATGTTAGTAGCTATGTGATGTATCATTGAGTTTGCAGTAAGCCATCAAATATTATTATGAAGCCTGTTTATTCTGGACTATAGAGGACTGTTGGCTGTACCCAGTGGCCAATTTACAGTCTTGGCCGCCCTAGGCCCCAGGCCATAATTTTCAGTACTAAAGCGTCATTACTTAATTTTTATTACGATTGGCCGCCTCTAATATCTGGCCGCCCTAGGCCCGGGCCTACTGGGCCTTAGGGTAAGTCCGCCACTGGCTGTACCCCATAATCCGACAAATTCGATAGTCTGACACCACCCTTCAAAACGTTTGTCGGATTATCGCGGGTACACTGTATTGTATTAAATTATTATTATACACATCAATATACCTAATTGATTCTATGTAGTACTAATATGCTCACCTGTGCTTAATGAATAACAAAATTTTCCTTAAAAATGTCAGCCAGTCCCAACAGGGACTAAAAAAAAAGAATGTGCCAACTGTGTTTCTTGTCTAGCATGTCGTAAAAGGCGACTGATGGTATATCGGGTTTGGGTGTGTGATTGTGAAGGCGACAAGCTGGCCACTTGTCACTACCTTTTCACTATTTTCTATCTAGCCCAGCTCAGTTTTATTTTTGGCTGAATGTGGTTAAAGGGGCCAGCTGCCCTTTGACTCTGCCTACTCTTTCGGGGATTATGGGCGTGATGTTATGTATGTATGTATGTAATGTCAGCCAATTTCGCTCCTTTACAAAATAATCCTCAACTGAATGCTAGCCTTAACTCCCATGTAACAATACAAGCGAGCTGCTACAAAGGGATATCCCGGGACAAACAATTACAATAGTTGGGAGTGGGACAAATACCGTTCCACATAAGCCGGCGACTGGCTGTTGGACCCTTCTGATAACATCGCCCTTCCCGTTTGGGCCTAATCTTTTCACGAGAGGAATATTTGTAACAAACGCTTTAACGCTCACATCGACCGTGCTGAAAAGATAACTCAGTTTGTTAAAAAGTAACAATTATTATTAACTAGCTGTGCCAGCGGTGTCACCCGCGTTTATTGTTAATATTATAAAGACTATTTCCGTCATACATGATTTCTATGTAACTTTAACCATTAAGGCTGCACACGTGGAAGCTTAAAAAATTTAGTAACTTCTCGCGTTTTCCCAACATTTCCCTTCACTACTCTACTCCTATTGATTGTAGCGTGATGAAAAGTATACTATAACCTGCCCAGGAGTATGAAAAATAATTGTACCAAGTTTCGTTAAAATCCGTCGAGTAGTTTTTGTTTCTATAAGGAACATACAGACAGACAGACAGACAGACAGACAGACAAAAATTTTACTGATTGCATTTTTGGCATCAGTATCGATCACGAATCACCCCCTGATAGTTATTTTGAAAATATATTTCATGTACAGAATTGACCTCTCTAAAGATTTATTATAATATAAGATAAGATTA
This sequence comes from Glyphodes perspectalis, assembly GCA_951394215.1. NCBI lineage: Eukaryota > Metazoa > Arthropoda > Insecta > Lepidoptera > Crambidae > Glyphodes > Glyphodes perspectalis. The sequence goes on along the minus strand of OX596200.1, from coordinate 17,102,341 downwards.
TTCTTTCAGTGGCTTTATACAGGCGATCACGATTTTATTTTTGACTAGCTGACCCGGCGCAATTCGTTACGCCCCGTTCTCGGATTTTCAATCCCCTTTTTTTTTATTTGCCGCGCAATTTTTTTTTTTCTTTCAGAAGAACCTTCCCTTGACTATTACAAATTCAACTAAAAATGAATTAGCGAAATCGGTTCAGCTGTTCTCGAGATTTGCGCTTAACAACATTCAACGATTTATTTTTTATATTATAGATTTAAAATTTAGTGACGGACCTAGCTTGTTGCGGCCCGGTTTTGGTATGATTGCATGAATGCTCTTTTTAATGCATTAATGTATGTATAAAACGTAAATAAGATGACAAGTCAAAAATATGATTTAAAAATATTAATTTGTTTAAAACATCTATATTAGTTTAGTAACAATCTTACTAATATTATAAAGACGAAAGTTTGTATGGATGGATGTGTGGATTTTTGTTACTCTTTCACGCAAAAAGTACTGCATGGATTTTATTAAAACTTTGCAATAGTATAGCGTATACGTTAGAATAACACATAAGCTATGTTTCATCGATGTACGATGCAAGCAACGCCGCGGGCAGCACCTATTAATAATAAACCTAGACTAGACGCCAAATTAAATCGAATAATAACGCCTTCATGGTTGATGCATCGCTTAATAGGAGGGACAAGCTGGTTAACGTCCTTCAAAAGTACATACTTACAAAATACACAAAGATAGTCTATCTCTGACATTATCCTGAAGCCACAACCCAGTAGACATATAACGTTATTTCACTTACAATAACAAGAGGTAATTAGTTCCCGTTTCGTAATGCTATGCTCCCATGCTACTCATTTAACATACAAGACGTGCCCATATGTAAATGCTCCAATATTCTTAAGCTGCCAGTGGCGTCATATTGCGGCATTATTTAAATTTGTAATCCTTAGCACAGGAGTGCACGTAAATTATTCCGAATGTAGATCGGAAGAATCTCATAAATAAAACGATTCAGTGTCGCCTACACTACTGGGGAGTTTCTTATTTTTGTTGCTTTAGATTTCCTCGATTTTCCGGTAAGGGTGAGGTTCCAATGGGAACGGGAGATGAATCTGAGCATGTAACAAAGAAAAAAAATCAGTCTCTTGTAGATCTGAATCTTAAAGAGAGCTGGCAACTTATGTGTAGGGATTTCAAACCAGCGGCATTTTTTTCTGAATGCAGCTCATGACCCTGGATCCAGAAGAGTTAAAACCGTGCTAGACCCAGCTGGATGGCTTGATCTAACAATCCAATCTTTAGTAGGAATTGAAATCAAGCGGCATTTAACCAGCACATGTCGTTGGATCTAAAACAGCTGCAAAGATGCTTGGCCCAGCTGGATAATTGAAGCCAGCATTGCAATCCCTACTTGTATGACTTTGACAACTCGGCTTCTCGCTTCTCGCTTGACTCGCTTCCATGCATCATCATCATGATCCTCTTGCCCTTCTCCAAGTTCATCTGGGGTTGGCGCAGCATGTCTTCCTCTTCCATACGTCCCGGTCAGCCGTCATCAAGCTATTCACTCCCATTTCAATCATATCATCTTTCACACAATCCATCCATCTCCTATTTGGCCTTCCTCTTCCTCTCCATCCACTAACATTCATACTCATCACTTTCTTTGTCACATGTCCTTCCTCGTTTCTCATCACATGCCCACTCGCTTCCATGCAAACTGGGCGGAATACATAATACAATAGAAATAAATATTGCAATCTGAGTCCTAGCCAGTATAAGCCTTATTAGCCTTTAAAAAAGAAAAAAGAAAAAAGAAAGCTTAAAAAAAGACTTCAAAACTGATGCCTACATCAGTTCCACCCTGTTCATTGCTATTTCATGGCTCTTCTATCGCAAGACATATCTTGATACGGAAGAAAAATTGTAGCACCTACCTTGTACACCCCTGATGGATGAAAAGACACATTTTTAAACCTTCTCATGTATAAGGAGCCATCATATCACAACTACGCATTTCGGGTTCGATTTAAAAAGACCTTTGTCCCATGTTAGTCTGGTCTTAAAAAGAATATGCCAACTGTATTCCTTGCCTAGCATGTCGTAAAAGGCGACTTATAGTATATTAGGTTATGGATATGCAATTGTGTAGGCGACGAGCCACTTGCCACTACTTTTTACAATGTTCCATCTTACCCAGCCCAGTTTTATTTTTGGCTGAATGTGGTTAAAGGTGCCAGCTGTCCCTTTGACTCTGCCTACCTCTTCGGGGATTACGGGCGTGCTGTTAGATTATGTTTATCAGGTCTTTGCTAACCTTCACCTGTAGAAGCAGCTACCATATCAAATGTTTCGCTAGCACAGCTTCCTCGCAACTTCGGTGGAAGCTTACCTTAAGCAAACTTAATGGCCGTGACGCGCAAGCAGTATTCTTGTTTATTTGCGTTACGGAAGATATGTGGATGAAAACTTTTTAAAATCCACCTACCTTCCTTCCGATGTATTTACTCACTTGCACGCTTTGAAAATACGAAGAATGGGATATATATACCGATTTTCTTGCATAAGATTAAGCGTATACTCTTGCTGTAGAGGCTAAACTACGGATAGATATGTTTATCTTAATAGTTTAAGTATTATCCACGAATTGAGTTCACATAAATAAATAAAATAAATTCTCCAGACTGACACACCAATCCTCTAGTTCCAAACACAGCTTATAAGCTTGTGCTATGGATACTTGGTGAATAGATAGACAGTTAAATACGTTTATAAACATCCGTGACTCGAGTACAAATGTACATGTACATCACACAGAATATTTGCCCCCAGCGGGATTCGCGGCAGGTTTTGAACCCACAGCTTTAACTTTTAAGTCCAGGGTTATGCTAACCAGATAGGGATATAGTAATAGTTAGCTGATAGTATGTCTGTTACGAAAAGCTTGCATAACGGATGTGGACGAAGCCACGGCTGAAAGCTAGTCGTTTAAAAAAGCGCCTTAGCTGTTTTCTTGTGGCACATTTAAAATGAACATCGCACAACACAATAGAATACTAAAGAAGCCAAGACAGAACAGGATTAGAAGTGGAATAGAATGAAAACAGTTCTGAGACAAAATCAATTGAGACTGAATTAAAAGAACGTTTTCTCGGAGTGAATTTACGACGTAGTACGGCGAACACGTTGCGGACTGGGTGCAGTCGTGAATAAAATACGTTTGAATTTAATTATTAGGGATTTAAATTAAAACACATGCCAAATACTAGTTGATTTTGAATATAGAGGACTTTAAGACCACACACTCTTTAAAATTCTAATCGACTACTTTTTTTAATATTTAGATCGAGTAAAAACGCCGATAATAACATAAATTCTACGGGGACTATTCTATTAACTATTATTTTTCATCAAAAATTAAAAGGTATTTTTGATGTACTAATTTCTAACAATTGTCTCGACCTAGATTATTAGAATAATAGAATATACATACATACATTATCCTTTGGATGATTCTTCAGGCTTATGTAGATTCTACATACATAACATCACACCCATAATCCCCGAAGAGGTAGGCAGAGTCAAAGGGGCAGCAGGCCCATTTAACCACATTCAGCTAAAAATATAACTGGGCTGGATTAGACAGAATATACAGTACCTGCATAAATATTACTAGTATTGTTCAAGAGATACATCCCTGTGACAGACGGACGCATGAACGAATGGACATATAACAGAGTTTTAGTAATAGAGTCCCGGAAGCCTACGTAACCCCAAAAAGGGGTATCTTATTTGACATATCGTAACACCTCTAGCATGACTAACATTAGCTGTCCTCTGTCAAGACCCTTATTCATTCGTCAATTTATATTTCTATCACGTAAAAATGAAATGTGGACGGAACAGACACGACATGCGTGCTACTTACATTAATACAGTTTTTAATAGTTGAAAAAATAGGGGCGTTTACTGTCAAAATCATATGTGAGAGCGGAAGCCACCTAATGGCAAGGACACTCGCCTCGCGTGAAAGAGGTATTGATTCAAACCCTGCATTATCCAAATATACGTAACTGTTCATTTTTACTACTAGAGTGTTAAACACCGTGAGAAAATCTGCATATTCACATAGTCAGTTGTGTAAGCAGTAACGAATATATCTAGATTAATGTTTTCAATAGATTCTATAAATCCAAGATGATGACCTGTGAGGTGTTTCAGAATCGTGCAATATGGCGTCCGGTTTTCTCTGCCTACTCACCTAGGGAAGTGGCGTGAAGTTTTAGTTAGTATGACCTGTGAGGTACTAAGCATAGTAATTGTAGATTTCTTACAAAACTACGCATAGCGCATTTTGACATTTCGCATTGGTATTTCGCAGCAATGTGTTACTCATGTCTTTTTCACAGATTACAGTTGTACCCGACTGTATCGAGTCGGTGGCTTCTCTTAGTAGTACATCACGGGCACAAATGCCGTCAACGATGCATTCGACCTATTTGCAGGTGGCTCATCGGTGTCACTAGCAAGTTCGTTAACACATTGAGGTTAGTTCTCATCGTTGTATAACGCAAAACTATATGACTCACGTCTATTTGTCAGATCACACTATTGTACCCGACTGTACCAAGTGGCTTGTCTCAGTAGTTCGTCGCGGTTGCACAAATGCAGTCGAAGACGCATTCGACCTACTTGCAGCTAGCTCATCGGTGCGACTAGCGACTTCGTTACGCTTGCCACTTGCCAGTTAATATTACGAGGTACTAGCTTCTACCCGTTCCTGCATATAGATGAGAATTGGGATGTAGACACTTTGCACAAACAATTTCAAGACATTTACAAATATAACACCTCTTAATGAGCGGTGGTAGCTCAATAGTAAGGACACGCGCCTCTTAACCGAGGAGTGCGGGTTCAAACCTGAGCACGTACCTCTGGATTTTTCAAGTCTATGTACGTATTTATACTACTAGCTCGACGGTGAGGGAAAACATCGTGTTGAAACCTGCAAATTCAAACATTTTAGATTTGTAACCATGATCTAAAAATTGTCTGGTTCCCCTATCTTAGGGTTACGAAGGTCAGATCGGCAGTCGCTTCAATGTAATTACCAGACTCGCTAAATCCTGGATCATGGTCTAAGCGGTCCCCGTCTAAGCACGGGACATAACGCTAGGAAAGATGAGATTAGAAACATAACACCTACTCTAAGATATTTAGTAATACGCCTCATATCTCTCGCGGGTTCAAACCTAAATTCAAATTCAAATATTTATTACATTACATGATTTTGATACAAGATTTTATATTATACCAGACCCGGCGCACTTCGTAACGCCCCGTTCTTGGATTTTCAATACCCATTTTTTTTATTTACCGTGCACCTTTTTTTTTTCTTTCATAAGAACCTTCATTTGACAATAACAAACACAACAGAAAAATAATTAGCGGAATTGGTTCAGCTGTTCTCGAGATTTGCGCTTAGCAAAACATTCAGCGATTCTTTTTTCAACCGACTTCAAATAAAGGAGGAGGTTCTCGATTCGACCGTATAAATATATTTTTTTTACATTATAGATAATACGGTGCATCGTGTTACCTATTTAGGCTTAGTAATTAACATTATGTTAATAAACGTGTGACGGATACTTCTATTAAGTATTGTTCTAGGCACGAACCTCGGATTTTTCGAATCAATGCAACCAGCTTGGCGGCAAGGGGAAAATTATGCATGTGTAACCATGATCTAAATTGTCTAGATGTATAAACATGATAATTATCTGGTTCCCCTATTTAAGAGTTGCGAAGGTCAGATCAGTAGCCGCTTCAATGTAATTACCAGAATCGCTCAATCCTCGATCATGGTCTAAGCGGACCCCGACTGAGCACGGAACATAACGCTAGGATGATGATACACGTGTAGTAACATAATAGGCCTACTTAATCAAGCCTCATCGATTGAGTTGCGTCCCGTCACATCGAGCGTGCGACATAATTCGCGCGCATTTTGCGAATACTCGCGTTGCGTCATTATTCCCAGCTGTTCCGAGCCACGGATGGGTTTAATGCCGCTGGGATAGTGCACGTGCCGGCGACAGGCCGACGGCGAAATAATGGAATTGGTAATTTCGTACACTTGAATTTTGTAATTGGTTACTTTGGCGACCCGAAAACTACGGCAGTTTGTAATTTAGGTCGTATGCGGTAGCGTTGGTGTTTTGTTAATTACGTGTATTATATATAATTGAACGATGCAGCTAATGGACTAGATGTTTTATATTACTATTAACATGAGTTTATATGTAGTAATAAAAATTATTTATCTACTAATCATGACAGAATGAAAATCAACAGTGCTTCTAATGTCTCCCACAGTCTATAGTTTCTATCAAAAAATACTCCTGCATTAGTTGTACTGTTCACTTTGAATGAAATCAATTAGCTTTTACACTACAGCAACACACTGATATAATGTTTTGTGTATTTTTCTAAAACAAGCAAAGTTAAGCTGATTTTGTTGTCGCTGCGATGCGTTCGCTTTGTTTTTCTACAATCATCATCCTCCTAGAGTTATATCCCGTGCTTAATCGAGGTCCTCTTAGACCATGATCGCAATATACTGATATCTCTAGTTTTCCCAATTATTTTACTTTGATTTACAATGTGGAGTTAATTTGTAAACAAAATCACCATCAAACACCAGCTAGTTAGAAAACCACCGAAAATCGCCGCAACGCCGTGAACTGTCGTTCACGTCGCCTCATGTCCGACATAATACGCGCGCATTTGCAAATGCCTCTGTATTCCGCCATTAAGGCTGTCAGCGGGTTTAATGTCGCAGTGATGTGTTGTGCGGATACGATGGACGCTTCGTGTTCGAATAATGCAATTAGCGTAGCGTTCTCTACCTGATGTTTCGAAATTCGGATTTACTCTTGAGGTTGATACAAGCAATAATAGTTGCTAGCTGCTCCTTTGACTCTGCCTTTGGGGTTAATGGGCATGATGATATGTTGATGTAGTTAGAGTACTGCTAGTTCAATAAATAGATGTGGTCCGAATTAGGCTATGTGTCTTTTATATTTTAAACATTCAAAAAAATATGGATGAGTAAAACATCATTAAAAGACCTGCTCATTCCTATAATAGCGATTTGGTCTAGTTTGGCTATTTTCTATTTTAAAGTAAAATTAAATAGCAGATTCTTTAACGCAATATCGTTACTTAAGTACTATATAAGTCAAGAACAAGAGGAAGAGAGAACCTTCATAATAAACAGGGAACATTTTATATAGAAATCGCAACGTACATTTCGCGTCATATCTTTAGCAACCATTTGGTGACTAATAAAAATGTCGTCCAGGTTGCGAGGCGACCAACATTAAGGAAGGGCGACAGCAACAAATAACACGTCGCGACGCGACGCAGAGGAATGTTGCCACCGATACTGCACGAGGTTACACAGTTCGTGTCACCAAAACCATGTCTGGTCAGTCACATACATTTTAGATTTCGTATCGACTTGACACATACAGATGGCGCTACAGGCATCATTTAGACTGATTGAGAGATAAAACCGAATAATTAAAAAATGTTATTTTTTCACTATTAAAAATGCTTTTTTTCATAAAATAAGTTATTTACGTCATTTCTTAGATAATTTATTAAATTTAGGTGAAAAACATGTTTATAAAATATTTTCTTCAAAAGCAAACAGAAATAATCTTTATTTTAAAACCATTAATTTTACACAGATGGCGTATTTTTACTAAGAAACAACTAACCTGTGCTTGTAGCGCCATCTTGTATTATTTCTGACAAACAGACTAAACTTTGCTGTAGTTCCAATTACTCACCACTGTCGCTGTTCTTGCGCGAGTTATAGCAGTAACTTTTCAAGTAGTAGCAGTGACGTCTGTTGTACGTAGTATAATATTATTCTGTGCCAAAACGGTTCAAGTAGGAATTATAATCTACGCGCCCTAGCTTTGGAACGTATCTATTGGTGAAAACTGCATCAACATTTGTTGCGTAGCTCAAAAGATCTAAGTGAACAGATAGAAGCATCGAATTTGTTTTATATCTAGATATATAAAGATATGAATAAATGTGTTCCTAAGCGTAACCATGAGTATGTATCCATACCATAGCATCGATAGATAAAACTATCGATAGTATATTCGGTATTTAAGAGCAAAGCAATAGTTCATTGGTTAGCAGCGATCGAAACTATTGATACTAACGATAGTATTGCTGTTTACCGATAGTTTTCAGTATCGATAGATTTATCGATAAGCTATCGATAGACAATCAATATTGGCCTATCGAGCGACAACACTTCACTGTTCTTTATATACTAAACTTATAGGAAGAAATTAGTCCCACCAACTTTTTGACGTCAGAAGACATACGAAAACGACACTTACAAACTGTAATGTCCAACAAACCAATTGTCACAATCAAATCTTACTTCTTGTCGGGAAATTGCCGAATTTAGCCCGCAAAATTAGTCATTCATTAATGTCCCACGATTAAAAGTATTCAAATGACAGTTTAAAAGTATTAAAACAACGTTCGGATTCCGTTTTTCTGCCGGCTTGTGGTCGGCTGGTGTTTTATTGCGATCGTCTGCAAAGATATTCTTTCATTCTAAATGATAAAATCTACGTCTCTCTCGCAATTAAGAGTTACGACTTAAAAGTCTTAATAGTCTTGCATTCTCTTAATTAACATTTTAAAATGAAAACATTGTCTTAATTGAGGTTGTAAAACGTTTTGATTTTTTTTCTGGTGGCGTTGAGGAAACTACTAAATTAGATTGCTACTAAGTTAGATTGCTGAGCGAATATAAATGACATTAGCTTGAAGCTTAGAATTGTAGTTATTACGACCGAAGAGGTGCTTTCCCCCTCTGTCTTAACAGAGGGTACAACGTGACTGTGGGCCCACGACGCCAGTCGATGGAACACCTGGCGTTTGACTCCTGAGCGGAGTTGGTTGAGACGTGCTGGGCGTGTGGGCGTGTTCGTTGTTGTGCATCCGACGCTCCCGACCCTACATAACAGCGACCACCGCTGCGGGAGGTGAGCGGCACATTGCGGCACGCTCTTATCCGGAGGAGCTGCTGCTAGTCCCGATAGTGGGGATACCGGCTCCTCCAGTACCGCGCAGAAGTAGGCCACGTTGGGGTTTTGTCGGTTTGAGTCCGACACACCTCCCTTGGTTTCCCCGAGCAGAGAGCGATGGCTCGTGGGAGTTTCCCAATAAGAAAAAAAAAGAAAATATTAAGCATTTACATACATTCATACATATATTATATACATCCATACCTGCAATCCCCGAAGGGTAGGCAGAGTCAAAGGGGCAACTAGCCCCCTGAACCACATTTAGCAAAAAATAAAACTAGGCTGGGTTAGATCGAAAACTTTTGGATATTATTTATGTTTATTTATTTTTGCATATTATTTTTAAGTCCCAGACCAGACATGGATCAAAAAAATAAAGGATTTCTTCAATATTATTCAAAAACTTGACAATAACCGCGTAAACGCCCACATAGGTGCAAGTCGCGATGCGCGGTTATTTATCTGTCCCGCTCACGTCCCGGTTTATTGCGCCCGCACGTGGCGCGGCCGAGTGTGGCCGCAATGTGCCCCTAATGTTTCGTTAATGGCTCGAAGCTTTGTCAAAGTTCACAGTTGGCTATTGGTTTATTTCGTCGATTGGTGTCGATGAACAAATTTTTTGTATTCTTCCTACTGTTAAGACTGGTAACACTTTTTTCTTATCATGAAACCTTAAAATTACTACTTTTAAAGGCAGGGGCAGCTGAAGTGCAGAGCAGGATATGTTCAATTTGCACGACTAAGACCCCATATTAACCAGCCGAATGTTGAAGGATCTGAGATCCCCACCGGAAGGAACTCAGCCGGTGTATAACCGTAGGATTGAACTAAACTTAATAGTTAAAGTGAGCGAGCACGTGTGAACTGTCAAAGAATTTCATCATTGACCCATTTTCATTAAATATCCATCAATAATACTTTTATCATACATACATACATAACATCACACCCATAATCCCCGAAGGGGTAGGCAGATTCAAAGGGGCAGCAAGCCCCTTTAACCACATTCATATAACTGGGCTTGGTTAAAAATATTAAAAATTTTGATGTTATATCGGCTTTTTTCCAATGCAGATATAGATCCTAAGTTTTATTAATACACAATAATGTGATATTGTATGTGTCTTTTGATTTAAAAGAAACTTTTGTTACAATAGAAAATATTAAATACAAGACCCATACAAATTAAAGAAAGAAATAAAATTTATTGACAACACATACAAACAAAACAATACAAAAATGAAACAGACATTAAACTATGAGAAAAAGAAAAAAGAAAAAATATGTAATTAGATTTTAAGAAACGGAGTATGTGCTACCAACTAGGTCCCAGCCTCAGCATCGTGCTGCAAAATGGCTCAAGAGAATACAAAACTTCCGCCGGTTATATTCACGCCCTTAACATCTTTCACAATCACGAGACACGATTCCCTCCGCTACAATTCCAAAAACAAAGGTTCCAAATTCGCTCCCGTCCCAAAAGCGTTCTATCCCGACCTCTCGGGGCCCCAATGAATTATTAAGAGGCACCAAAGAAAAATTCCGAACGAGTACACGACTAACTTTTAAATCCGACCACTTGAAACTTGTGGAATTTTCCAAATCTGTAAATAAGTCGACTATGGCTTTACTTATGAATTCTTGCGGCAACCAGGGCAAGGCCTTTGGACCTTTTTGAGGGAGGTTAAAAGTATTCCGGACATAATATTACAATGAATTAGAAGCGAATGGATGTTGTAAGCTTTTGGTAACGGAAAAGCTTTTTTCATATTGCGAATATAACAATAAACCACATTGTATACACTCAGTGGCAATAAAACATTTGAATTTGAATTTGTCTATGTTCTAAACAACGAGTTACATCAGCGTTTTTAAAGCTAGGCTGATATAAAATGATTTAGTTCTGCAAGAAGATTTGTAACAAATTATTTTGTACGTCACCCTTTTTTAGCCTACCAGCACCTCGACGTGAATAGCCTGATGAGAAGAGGTGCTGCAAACAAACTCAACAGATAACCTTTTTTAAAAACATGTTTAACTTCTCTGTGCATGCGAGCAGATTATCTTGTCCAAACATTTTTATCATTTAAATAATCGTCTTTTCGTAGTAACTCTTTCTTATTAAAAATAATTTAAAATAGGACTTAAATTTATGCATGGGTTACTTAATAACATTTTGTGGCAGGCTATTAATTTTATTTTTAAATTAGTTTTTAAGGCTTAAATTATAGTATTTCCAAATAAAAATCTGTCAAGCTGTTACGGAGACTAATTCTGGAACGAGTGAAACAAAAAAAATCATGTTCATCTGAGACTTAAAAAAAAAAAAACCAAATGTGTTCCTTGTATTCTATCAAAAAAGGTGACTAATGGTGTATCGGGACATACGTTTGTGATTGTGTAAGAGACGAGCTAGTCACTTGTCATAATTTTCCATTAAACCCAACTCAATTTTATTTTTGGCTGAATGAGGTTACAGGAGTCTCCTTCCGGGAATGGCGAGCATGATGAAATGTCTAAAAGTGTTTTTGGTAAGAAAACATTATTTTTAGGTTCATATGCTTTTAATGAGAAATCATTTTAATTTAAATTGTTTATTCGTGACGATTACTAAACTGCATTTTTATGTATGAATGAAAAATTCAGAAAATACTAACCTGAAAATATGCTTACATTTAAAACAGGTGCTCGATTTACCGCCACACATATTCTGAATAAAGCACAGCTGAATAAGTGCAAGTTCATCGTAAAATAAACTTAGGCAAAATTCCAGACCTAAAGTATCTAGCCACGAAAACGGCTAAAATCCTAGGGGAGCAGTTCCTTTCAATTCCACACCCACCTGTTGCGTAGGTTAAAAACCTCCTTTAAACGTGTTAACTACTGGCAGACAAAAAGGAAAGAAGCCAGAAAAAAAGTTAAATGACATTTTAGTTTCACGCTGTCATCATGACTATCAAAATTTCTGGTGCTTTAAAAAGACTTTACACAGTTCGGTAAGTAAATTTTCTGTTGGATATCGTAAAATGGGCTCTGTTTTCATGTAGTAAAGAGGCGGAGATGACGTGACAAGCCATTTGGATGATTAGATAATATTATAAAGTGGGCGTCGTACGATGGCACTGGACCATGAAGGATGACTCATAAGAAATGAAGCCCATATTTTCCAGTGGGTGGATACGGGCTACTTATAACTACATTTATCTTTATACCTTAAGAAACCAGTAAGGGTTAAGCATTCGGAAATTGCGTTGTGATCTTTTTAACGAAATATTTTCTAAACTTTAATTATTTAACCTTCCCATCTTCAACAAGTATTCTTCCTCAATTAAACTTGTTGTTTAAAATTTATTTTTCTCTAAAATCAGTAACACGAAATTATTGAGTAGTCTTTATTTTGTTTAAGTTATTACTACTTATGTTGGTCTAGGACTCAAAAATAATGCATTAACATGTTCCACGCCTAGCAGGTCTATTATTTTTGACTGACTGTGGAATATGTTGTTTATTGCTTTCGACAGGCTCGATGGCGCATTCGGTAGTGAACCTGCCCCATGCGCCAAGAGTTGTGGGTTCGATCCCCACCCAGGACAAATATTCGTGTGATGAATACTTGTGTTTGTTCTGTGTCTGGGTGTTAATATTCAGTATATATTTGTAATACCACTGTTGTTTCTGATATCTGTAACACAAGTGCTTAATCTACTTACCACCAAGTCAGATCAATGTACGTGATGGAGTCTGAATTAATTTATTGTTATTATTGCGCCTGGTCTCTGTCTACCTCTACTGGGACTACAATGATGATATGTAGATGGATGCATTTTTTCAGATCCAAAGACCCGCCTGATCACAAACAGCAATGTCCCGAATATCCAACTCAAAGGCAACAGAACGTGATCAAGCTGGCCATCGTCCGCCTCACACCGACCCTCAAGCTGCTTTCCTTCAGAGTCTCCAAGAACTACTTATACTTCAGCTTCGCCAAGCCTGGCACCGACCTGCTGGAGTTCAATGAACTTTGTAAGAGTGAGAGTTAGCATTAGCAAAGTCTGTAACTGCATACATATTATGTCTCATGAATGAATTGTCCTACTTCCTAATTATGATCATTTAGAATTTGGGTTATCTCCAACTGTTTATTGATTGGTTTGATTTTAAACGAAGCACACAAGACAACAACAACTTTGTGCAAAATTTTCTAGGACTCAGAGCGTTGACGAATTATGGAATCAGGATTTGGCTGTGGATGTATGTTTGAAGATCTGATTTAACGTTATTTATACGTACTACATGTCAATATTATCGTAAATAAGGCACTATACTCATTGCATCATCTTAAAGTCGTTCAAAATAAGTCTGAACATTTACCACTTTCATTTAAAGCATTTAAAGTTATTAAGAATAGTTTATTATTGATTCCAAACTAGTAATAATAACAATCTGTCGCTTAAATGAATGAGCAGACATGAATGATGAAGGGAAACGACATTTTGTGTCTAAAAGTAAGTCAATGGTGCTCTAGCCCCGAGTCAGAATAATTATATTTCTAATATTAAATGGACTTTTTTTTTATTATTATTTATTTATCCAAAATCGCACATTCTTACAGCAAACATATATCTGCCAAACTGCGAAGCAGTTTGTCGGCAGTGTTCTCGCCTTTGAGTTACAAATTGCCATTTTTTTGCTACTTATTTAACTGAAAGATATTGTCATGCCGGATTTGTCTCCATTTTGTTTTCATTTTAAATAAACCAATATTCGGGTTTGAAATGGAACTTTTATTTCAATTATTGGGGATAAAATATCAAATTCCAATTTCTAGAGACTAGATTTCAAATGTATTTAAATTGCGATGCTTATACGTGAGCTTTTAGGAATGGAAATGGTATTGCTATTAAAGCTCACGCCCGCCCACTATATCTATCGTAATATTAGAGGAAAGATTTGATTGTTTGTTTGCATTGAATAAGCTCCGAAACTACTGGAATTATTTAAAAGTTTATTTTACCAGTGGAAAGATACTTTATTAGCAAATAACATAGGCTGTATTTTATTCCCGTATTCCGACAGAAACGAGATCTACTCGGGTAAAACCGCGGGGGCTGCAAGTTGTTAATAAGATGGTATAGAATCAAGACTCATTTGAGTTGTACTCTACAAAAGACCGCACTTTAAAATTGTAGTAATTTCATACTGTTTATAAATTCCAAAGTTCTATTAAGAGATGAAGTTATTCCAAAACCAGAACCTTTTTATTATATTAACAAAGCTTTGCGAACGTATGTTGCGAATGTTTGTTACTTACCAACATACCTATCATAAATAATTAGGTAGCAACGTACCTTTACTAACTTTAAATTATTTATTTACTTTCATTGACCAAATTAAAATAAAGAGTCTGAAATGAAACAGAAGTTGGAATAGTTACTAGTGATTTAATATGGATTAACAGGTTTCTATTATTATGATAACATATATATTTGATATTCATGTATTTAATGATTATTACGACTCTTGGAAACTATTTTTGCGTAGTAACAGACTGATATAGAATAAAAGCACGGTATTGAATTCATTTTACGTCAATCAATATAGGTAACTATTCTAAAAGAAAAATCCATTCAATATCAACTATGAGGTATTTAAGGAAGTATTTTTTACAAAATCAAGAAAATGTTCCTGTCAATATCAGCTGTTTCGGAATCTATTTTATAGAAATAAACGAACAGAACTGTGGAAAGGAATCAGTCAGTGAGTTTATTTTTAGTTTCTTTTTTATTAAATTCCGGTATTTAAAGAGTATTGAAGAATATCAATTAAAGCTTACTTGTTGGAATGAAAAGAATCAGATGACTCGAGATATTTCATCAATTTATATTTTAATGAAGCGATTTGTTTCAAAAAGTTATTTTAATTAAATATTTATTGTCTGTGCTGTGTCTTGTATTTTGTGTCTGTTCGTTTGTCCTGTCTGTCTATCTTAAGTGTATTGTGTTTTGTGAAACTAGAATAAAATTACTACAAATCTAAATGAGGTTTATTTTCAAGCTATCACCTTATTTTCTGATTTTGAAACCAATAGTATTTTATTACTGTCTCATAAAATCCAGTAATAGAGTTTTTTTTTTACAACGATATTAGCATAAAGTTAAATATGTTTAAAACCGAATATTTTGATTCGTTTAAAGGACTATGCATGAAAAATAGTATTGATACCTGTCACGGGAATCATCTTAGGTGAAACGGACTATAGTGATCTAAGACTTGAATGTGCTAGCCCCATCTTCTTAGGAGAATGCAAGCGTGATAATATTGTATTATTACATCTGTGATTATTATTAAGGTGAAGGTACTATCATGATGGTCTTCCAAGCGTGTTCTGTCCCTAATTCGAAAGGACCACGCTTCTCTATTTGGTGAGACTGCTTCAGATAGAAGCATACTACATAGATATAGATATAAATAGAATTGTACTACAATTTGATCTTTGTAATCTTTAGGTAGGGCAACCGGTATTAGAGTATTGTTAGATTACATAATTCTATATTTTCCCCTACATTTGGATGTAATGTAAGGACTAACTTGGGTTAGTAGTGTAAATAATAATATAATGACTTATATTAGAAAAATGTTATGTATGAACGTGTACCCGGATTTGAATCTATATCCCTCGGGGTGTGAGGCGTATATTCGTGGCTTGAATTTACCATCGCAGTGAAGGACTTCATTAAATTTCTTTGAACAGGGCTATTCACTTTCAATTTGAAAATTCTTAGCTACGTAGAGTTGTTTCTGCACGATTATTACATTAATGTTTGGGAAAGTTGGGACGCGAGAGTTTATTTGAAATATTGATTAAACTTGAGGAATACTTCGTGAAGCGAGGGCGGGTACCCTTTTCAGGGTTTCATAGTTAAATAATGAGAACCTTGACCCTTAATAGATTTGGCATCAGTATTCGCTTAGTCTGTTACAGATTATTTGTTGTTAGCCCAATATGATTTTTAACCAAAGTAACTTTTAAAAACTTAAAACTATTTTGGACATCCTGCCAGGTCCAGAGCAGAACATTTTGACTTTGACAGGTTGACTTTTATTGAATGGGGTATCTATCAAAATCTTTTTTTGTATCCCCAAAAACCAATGGTTTGATTATATACCTAACTGGACAAAAGGATTTTCACCCCCTATTTATGTTTTAGTATCTTGGTTAAATTCTTCTTTGACTCGATTTAGCCTCGATATTATACATACATACATAACATCACGCCCATAATCCCCGAAGGGGAAGGCAGAGTTAAAGCGGGAGCAGGCCCTATTAACCACATTCAGCCAGAAACAAAACTGGGCTGGATGGAAAATTGTGAAAAAGTGGTGACAAGTGGCTAGCCTGTCGCCCACACAATCACATACCCAAAACCCGATACACCATTAGTCGTCTTCTACGACATGCTAGGCAAGAACCACAGTTGGCACATTCTTTTTAAGCTCCAGACCAACATGGGACTTCAGGAATGCGGGCGTGTTAATAAATTAAATTATTATTAGAAAAAACGTGCCAAAACTACACTGTAGCCATTGCTCTTCAAAAGATATCTAAAGTACCTATCCCATGTTATTTAGGTAGGTACATCACCACCACAGACTAGTAAAAACAGAAAGACTACGCTAACTAGACGTTGAAGCTCCTCAGGTGCTCCAACTTGACACGCAACTTACGTCACACATTGACATTATAAGTGAAAGATATCCGATAACTGGTATCCATAAGTATTTCACTCACGCATCCATAAATGTGGCTTCACGCAACCTTCATGCTATAGTATGACAGCGTGAAGTCCTTCTTACTAGTCCGTAATTACCACGAATATTGTTTGAAGCTACTTTCTTTTACAGCTTTCGTCTAAGTTCCGCAAATTCTACGAACTTGGACCACAACATCATTTAATTAATTACAATCGTAAAAGTTCCTTAACCCTCACAGGTACCCGCATGAGACACTTCTCGGATTACTCTCTGTATTCAAGGACGGAAAACAATTTAGCTGTGTCGTTGTAGAAGTTTTGATGTTGTTTATAATTCGTGCGGAAACAATTTTTGGCTAAGGAAGCTGCGACTACGACTTCTATTTTGTAGGTATATCTGTCTCTTTCACTGTTTTTTCCTACTTTAACTCGTATATTCTCGACAATGAGTTGGACAGCGATATATTCAGTCACACTCTCAAAGGAGATGGCTTAACGAACGCCCTTAACGCGCATAAATATTTCTTACTAGCTCGTAACGTTCATTTATATTAATTTAATAATTATTACATGTTTGTTATTCTCAAAACTTTCAACAAAAAAACATTAAATAAATTAAAAGTTTTTTTACTGATATTCAATTATGGCGGTCGGCCAGTCACCTGTTAGTAGAAGAACATTAATTGTTAATAGTATTAATTAACAATTAATGTTAATTAATGAGAAAAATCATCAACAAACAAGTTTAGTATATATTCACTCGTCTAATTAGATTTATCGATTCTCTCCGCGGTACGAACTTCACTATTAGCGCACACAGAGCGATGATTTGACAGTTGAAGTATGGGTGAACTGTCAGATGAGTGCTATTTGCGTAGGAGTTTGAAGATTGTTTTTTTTTCAATATTGTAACGTTAAGAAAAGTTTCTAAAACTTTTATCATGCAAAAAAACTAATATACAGCTTCCCAGCATAACATATAACCAGGTAAGGTATTTATACGAGTACATTGCTAGGGCAGTCTCTCATACTTACTTTTGCCATCTCCTTTTACTTTTAGGCAGTAGTAAACTCTACTAACTCTTATCTGCGTAAATACAGTCTAGATAAACCTTATAATAACTTCAATTGGCCTAGTTCCAATATTACCCTCATATAAAAGATTCACGTAAAGTATCAGTAGGTAATGACCGCATTGTTATATTTCACTCGGTGAATAATTTTTCGATCCCTCACTTAGGAAAGCCAGCACCTGTGGTCATGGGAATGATCATTGGGTACACTGAATGTATGCTTTTGTCTTCACTCTATTGAAAACAATAGGCTAGATGACTAAAAAATTCTGTTTAATCCGTCAATTAAATTATAAAAAAATATTAAACACGTATTTTTTTTTTGTCAAACAAACATTGACGAAGATACAATGCTTGAAAGTTGCGCGTGACGTCACGCTTTCGTAATTTTTTTACAAAATAGTGACGTCGGAAGCCCGCACTCCAAAACTTTGATTCTCTTTATCTTTGTGATTTCTTGTTCATTTGATAAAGCGATAAATATGGTCTAGTATATTTGTATAATCTAACAGACGGACTAAATAGAATTGTAGTTTTTTGATGCAGTCATCATTTTACACCTTACAGACCAGATTTAATTAGCCGGCATAATATATTGAAAAATTCAAAATGGATTTAATGAAGATATCTAGTCAGCATTGGATAAATCAAGGTTTAAAAGAGAGAAAATAACATTTATTCAACTAACAAAACTCAACTTACTTTTTGGCTAAATGCAGGATTTTTTGCTCCTTAAGATTGCCTACGCCTTCCAGGATTGCGGGTGTGTTAATATTTAAAGAAGAAGAGAAAACAAAGAAGAGGTTCAATCACATACCTAATATGTGATTGTGTAAGCAACGAGCTAGCCACTTGTCACTACTTTTTCACAATTTCCCATCTAACCGAGCCCAGTTTTAATTTTGGCTGAATGTGGTTAAAGGGGCTTGCTGCCCCTTTGACTCTGCCCACTTCTTAGGGGATTAAGGGCGTGACGTTATGTAATGTAAAGAATAAGAAAAAAATATTTAAGAAGCCGACCACAAAGAATCAACACTGGTTACACAATAGAGATAAAATATCTCAGATCCAGTACACAGTGGTGTAACGCTTGGAAACATCGCAGAATCAGTAGAGAGTTTTGATTGTAGCAAACTTCGAGCGAACTTGTACATTAACAATCACTCCACCTTTTATGCTAATGGTTCCCAGAACCAAAACAGAGCGGGGTTTCCTCGAATGCCCTCTCTCTTCAATTGATTTTGCTGATTACTAGCAAGAGCCGACTTCGTCTGCATTGAATCTAATAATTAGACATATCTATGTGATAACAGAAGGTGATGTTAGAAGCAATAAAAACCGTAGCGCTTGTATCAAAATGATTATGAATGTTGAAGAAGCGAATGAGGTGTGTAAGGACCGTGCCATATGGCGTTCGGTTCTCTCTGCCTACCCGCTAGGGAAGTAGCGTGCAGTTAGTTAGTTTTATGTGTTACACTCACTGCACTGCGCAGCGCAATTCCGTTAGCTTAGTCATCAGTTGTTTCTAACGTTATATCCGGTGATTACTCGAGGTCCACTTAGAAGATGATCCAGGATATAGCGAGGATAGTAATTAGGCGTTGCGTGTCATTACTCACTTAAATATTCTATTTCGCTACGGTACGGCACTGTTTTATATGAACTGAAAGCGTCGGCGCTTCTGATACCTACGGAGTAATCTGGATAGCAAAAGAAATATATGGCCATAATATGAGATAAAAATCAAACACCACTAGCATTTGGTACTTTATTGTTGAATTTTGTTGTTTGTGTATTATTGTCAAGTTTCGGTGCCAAATAAACGTTTATTCATTCATTCATTCATTCATTCAATATTTTTACAAAGACTAAAAAGTTAAAACATATCAACTAGTACATAACTCTATGATTGAAAATAACATTTTTCGCTTAACACCTGAAGGTAATAATTCTTGCCCCGTTTCAAAAGGTCCCGGGCGGAAGGCGAATTAGTCCCGCGCCCGGGTTTGTTTGCGGAGTACCCGTGCACCGTTCAAATCGGAGGTCTGATTGTGACGTTACATGAGTCCCTATTTATCTTGCCCGTGCTCCATTTCGATCGATGGAGTCACGTAAATTCTATTAAGCCATTTGAGGATTAAGTTAAGTACGGACTGGGGTTATCCACAACATATATGTACATAAGTACACATATTATGTAAAGGGAAGTTTATTCACACTGCTTGGAGACTTAGTTAATCCTACTTATATTATAAATGCGAAAGTTTGTATGTATGGATAGATGTTTGTTACTCTTTCACAAATAAAAAAAGCTGCTGAATGTATTTTAATGAAACTTTAGAATAATATAGCTCATACACCCGAATAATATATAGGCAGCAGCTAGTAGTTTATAGAGACACTTTCCAAAACAAATCACTTTTGATCCTAATGAATGATAGTTAGTTAAAATATAATTAGAACTTAAAATATAACCTGTTTTTATTTCTTATATCCTTCAGAAAAGTGTATACAATGCCTGTACTAAATTTCTAAGTTGTTTTACATCTACATTACCTGAACACAACCAAGAAATAGAGTTGTAATCCTACTGAAACTGCAACAGGTTGATATCTAAGCATTAAAATATTCATACCTTGATAATTCAACGACAAATTATATATTATAACAGTTTAACAGTTGTTTACACAAATAATAATGTTATTCAACTAACCATCTTAGAGATGTAGACGTCTAAAATAATGCACTAAATGGTTAGCGACAACGTATTCTTTAAGCAAGTATTCTTGGAACGCGTTCAATAAGATGGCACGTTTTATATATTGACAACAAAATTGTAGTAGTACTGCCAAAGAATTGAAATATGCAGCTCTACACTTACTTTGTCTTTGGTTTCGTGTTTTCGAATAGTTAAATTTTCAGTGTATTTTCATCTCGAAATCTTTTATGTTTTACATAGAAACCTATTCTGTTTTCCGTCAATGTATTCTTGAAATTAAGTATTCTTGGAAAATTTTCAGCAAGATGGCTCTGTGAGAAACTTCTCAGTCAACTTTTCTGAATTTGTCTTACAAATTCGGAAAACGATAATGTCCTGTTGCTTGTTTATAGTTTCTTGCGCCGCGGAACGGGAAAAGTTTTCCCATTAAAAATACAGCGCAGCATCGAGTTTGCATCCAAGACTCGGAGCATGATCTACGGGCTGGGTATTGCTTTTTAAATATGAATTTTAACTCGGGATTGGCCAATATTGGTAAGTTAAAACTTGCCATTAAACTCATCAATGTTGGTCGCCGTTGATATAAACTTTATTAACGCCTAATGGCCCCCAATATTGTTAATTAAAGTATATAATATAAGGTATACACAATTGGAGTCGCTGCTAAACCTCGAATATTTAATTTGCATACATACATAACATCACGTCCATAATCCCTGAAGGGGTAGCAGAGTCAAAGCGGCAGCATGTCCCTTCAACCACATTCAGTTGAAAATAAAGCCGGGCTGGGTTAGATGGAAAATTGTGAAAAAGCAGTGACTAGCGGCTAACCTGTCGCCTACACAATCACACACCCAAAACCCGATATACCATTAGTTGCCTTTTACGACATGCTAGGAAAAACCACAGTTGGCATATTTTTTTTAAGTCCAAGACCAACATGGGAATAAGTATAAAGTTCAAAGAATTTACCAATAGACCAAAAATTAACATCATGCGACAACGCGACTACAAATTAAATATTCGAGGTTTAACAGCAACTACGTATTTTATATACTTTTATGAACAAAATTGAGGTCATTTAACGTTAATAAAGTTTATATCAACTTCCACATAGCACGAGCTTGTGTATACGCACAATATATACATCATAGAGACAACTGGCTAGCTCATCGCTTATGTAGCTAGCCAGTGTCACTATTTGCAAACCTAACACGCAATACACCATTAGTCATCTTTTACGACACGCTAATCAAGGATAACAGTTGCTGAAGTATTTTTTAATCCCAGTTCTACATAGGTAAAAAATCAAATAAGCCAACATCGACCAACATCGAGCAATTCCATAATTTAAATATAGATATAATATAGGTACATTCGAATAAATTTCCAGCTGCCCGCATGAAACGTTCGGTCAGCGTCAATGACCTCTTAAAACTAGAACGCTTTACGATTCTCCATGGCAATCATAAATATTTCTGGCATGAACGTAATATAGTAACAGCAGAATTTTATGTCGCGCCATAAAGACTGTATAAACACAATTTTGTCGCGGTTGAGCGTGGATTGAATGTAATAAATGATAATTTTGTTTGTGCCTCATTTAATATTTATTCGACGGACATGATCGACGATGAATACTGTTTAATGCCAAATTGGTTTATTTTATCTTGCGGCTTAAGCACAGTTTTTTTCGGTATTTGTCAGTTTAAGGGCCGATTTTTTAATAGTCAGTTAAGAATTACCTGACTGATAAAGTATAAAGTCATCAATTTGCGGATGTCACACGGTATTTTACATAGGAAACAGGCAATGACATTTTACAATCATCCGGATTGTGATTTATTCGATTGTTATCTTATATATGACTGTTGTAAAATCAGCCCTTATATATATATATTATTATATAGGATAGATGGCTCGAAAAAAAACATTACGACTTCGATTTGTATAGTACCGCTGAATGATTAAATTTTAATATTAGGGTTAACATTGTTGTTTTCAGAATGGCTGGAATTCGACTTAGGTATACTTTAAAAGAGATTACTAGAAGGGAAGTGGCGTGAAGTTTAGTAAGTTAGTTAGATTACTAGAAGTCGTCATGTAATTTTGACATGTCTACAACTTTATTCTATTTCTACTTGCTATGGTGCATGGTTTAAAAAGTCAAGTCTACCCATAGCCTACACAGGCGCATGCACACTATGCTATCAATGATCCCGATGATTTCACACACACATTATTTCTATTATCCCCGAAGAGATAGGCAGATTCAATAGGGCGGGGGATAGCTGCCAACCACATTCAGCTAAAATACAAAAAAAACTGGGCTGGGTTAGATGGAAAATGTGAAAAAGTAGTGACAAGTGGCTAGCTCGTCGCCTGCATATGATTTTATACATTTTTAATTAACTAAAAAACGCAGAGAGAAATAATGTATACTTGTCAGGTCATATATAAACTTCTATTAAAAAATAATAAATAAATAAATTCTCCAGACTGACACACCAATTCCCTAGTTCCAAACTAAGCTTATGCTTGTACTATGGATACTAGGCAAACGGATAGACATACTTAAATACGTTTATAAACATCCATGACTCGAGTACAAATGTCTATGTTCATCACACGAAACATTTGTCCCTAGCGGGATTCGAACCCGCGAGCCCTTGTTTCGTGGCCAGGGTCTCTGACCACTCGACCAACGGGCCAGTCAAATTTATTATATGTGCGTGCCTATAGTTAATTAGCCAGCTTTATATATGTTTGTATTTTCCATGTAGCTAATTGTGGTGGTGACAGCTAACGATAAATAAAAGTCAACCAAACGTTTGAGTTCTAACACCACGTAACTGAAGATCATTAACTTTTCAAAATCATGTAAGTAGATATTTTATTTGGATTATTCAGGTTTATTTGGCAAATTACGATCCAATGGTTTAATTATGTAAAAAATAGTAATCTTATTGTTTAGTAATTGGTTGACCAAACGATTTGTACTTGTTACACCTGATTTTTAGAAGTCAAATGCACTGGGAATTGTACCTTCACATTGTACTGAGGTCCTGCTCAGTTATCCTAACATGATGAGCTCGACTCCCGGAACTTTCTATAACAAGAGCTGAAGATAGACCTCTGTCCGATCAATGTGAACTGATCAGGTTACACACGCCCGCAGCACCGTTCATCATCACAGTAGTGATGCTGTCAGATCCATAACAAAAACCAACCTAAGCTTAATGGGTGAAGTAACGTTACCTAATTACACGATGCGTCATAATATTGCTCCACAAAGAGCCCACTTTGTTATCCACAAAGGATGACGTATGTCATAAGGAAAAATAAGGATTGTTGACTTACGCAGTGTTAGACTCTGACCGTCAGAATGCGGCAAGCCGCTTTCCGCAGCGACAGTTTATATCTGCTGGGCTGTGCTGCGGCTCCTCCAATACGTTTCTTTATCTCACTCATTATTTATTCGCCATTTGCACGCGACCAGGGCTGTAAGCAGGGTAGTTAAGTAAAAGGTAAATTAAAAATAATTATTGATTAATATTGAGGTGTGTAAGGACTAATGGTACTCTTTGCGTACCTCGCTAGGGAAAGTTAGTTAGTTAGTTAATATAAATTAATAAATAATATGAAGGGCTCACTCCAATAACTATGAACATTTAAGAGATTTATTCCTCAACAGAATTCTACTATAGAAATGTCATGTCTATGCTGCATGGTTAATATTTTATTTTATTTCAAATCTTCAGTTTCAATTAAAATTAAAGCAAGTATCGGAAAAATATTACAAAATCATTATTTTTTATTTTATACAATATACTGTATGTATACGACTGTATTAAATACCGCGTAGTATTAAATACTTAATTTCCACTATAAGACTTCTGTTTCGTGGATAAACTGTCTAATAGGATTGATGAGATGAATAATTGAAGATTTTTCACTAGATATTTAAAATGATGCAGGAACAATTACAACAATAAAGTCACATTTAACTTACTCTTTGCCTTGGGCTATTTCTGCTGCAAATAAAATATAAATGCCGAGCTCGAAATAGAAAAACGGCACAAATTTTACCGTTACAATATTGAATACCCGACAAAACTTTTTTTCCATTCGAGCCCCAAATGCGGTCCCCTTAGCGACTCCGGTAAATTATTCCCTGCGCTAATCGGCCAACGGTTTTATTTCGCATAATCTCTTTCCATATGCAAAACCGCTATCGCAGAGCCGATGTAAACCTTGTCTAAATTAAAATAGAGTGTAAAATGAAACGAACACCCAGTGCAAATAGTGTAGGTAAGTTCTCGAAATCAAATTACCCGGGCTTTACGTTTTTAGGTTTTATTTGTTTAGTTTTGTTGTTAGAAAAGCCGTTTTTCTACATACATATTTTCATTATATAGTTTTAAACTTTCGCATTGATTTACTAGAAATAATATTGATGGGACTAAACGCGATATTCATTATGTATTACATGAGTAGACTTACAGCTAGACGTTTCGGCCATGTTGCAACGACAATGGTCACAAGCGGATTGGGGGTGCGCAACGTTTTCGTTTGTTCGGAGTTAATTATTCTTCTACGCCCGAATAGATTTAATTAGAAAAAAAAAAAATATATTTATGCTTCTTCTACATTAATTTAGCATTTTCGTGCATATTCGTCGGTTGAGTTTAGTCCGTGTAATTCATTTCTTAAATATTTTTTTTCATTCTCTCGTCATGCCCAAACTATTAAAGTTACTTATGCCATCGCTTTTTCCCTAGTTACCACATCTTTTTCACAACAATTAGCTTTGTTTTAAATAATCTAGTAGATTCCTTATTCGCTAATATTTTTTGTAGTGTGCCAGATATTGCTGAAGAATGTACCTATTTAAAAAAAATTTAAAACTACTAAATTCACTACAAATGGTATCGACGTAGTAAATTTCTTTCACTACATACATACACACATACCATAACTAACTAACTAACTAAACTTCACGCCACTTCCCTAGCCATACGACATGACATACCATTACGCCCATAATCCCCGAAGGGGTAGGCAGAGTCAAAGGGGCAGCAGGCCCCTTTAACCATAATCAGACAAAGATTAAACTGGGTTGGGTTAGATGGAAAATTGTGAAAATGCAGTGACAAGTGGCTAGTTTGTCGCCTACACAATCACATAACCAAAATCCGATATACCATTAGTCGCCTTTTCCGACATGCTAGGCAAGAACCACAGTTTGCACATTTTTTTTAAAGTCCCAGACCAACATGGGACAAATCAAACAAATTATTTTACTAACTAACTAACTAAACTTCACATCACTTCCCTAGCGGGGTAGGCAGAGATAACCGAACGGCAAATATGGCACGATTCTTATACACCTCACTCGCCTGTTCAACATTCATGATCCTTATCATACAAGCTCTACGGTTTTTATGTCTCCTAATATCACCTTCTGTTAATACACGACCAATCTGGTCGTGGTAGGTGGGCCTGTGTCTAATATATATAAAAAAACTTATGTATACTTTTATATTGCATAGAGTTGAATGTTTGTTAGGGAAAGTCCATTTGAAGCCTTATCGAGGTCAATAGCTGTGACACAGCAAGAAAGTTTGAATGAACTCAGCCTGAATGCGAATTTAAAAGGAACTTCACTTAATTTATAAGACAGCAAAAACTAGACTAAGTTGCGGTGAAACTGTGGAGTCAGTTAATTATTCTATTGGCTATGCATGTCTGACTTATATATAAAATTATTATACACAATGGCAGTGGAATTTAATTGCATTTACTATTGTTATTGTGTTAATATGAAAGTGTAATAAAACTAACTAACTTTTTAAAATTCATTAGAAAATTAATGGCTGCAGGCATAATTTTACAATTTTTTTTAGCTAACTGTGGATTAGGTATTGCTCCTTGGACCCTACCGCTTCGGGTATTTCGGGGGTGGTGGTAGGTATGTATTAAATTCTCATCCCATTTAAAGAACAGCTTAATCAATACATAGTCGTTAAAGAAATATACTTTGTATTAAGTAAACAAATAGCATTAACAAAGAGAAAGCTGTATATGTCCAGCAGTGTGTGTAGACTGATAAAGAAAGAAAGAAAGAAAAATGTTTATTGGGTACTTACATGATTTGACTGGCCCGTTGGTCGAGTGGTCAGAGGCCCTGGCCACGAAACCAAGGGTCGCGGGTTCGAATCCTGCTAGGGGCAAATATTTCGTGTGATGAACATATATATTTGTACTCGAGTCGTGGATGTTTATAAACGTATTTAAGTATGTCTATCCGTTTACCTAGTATCCATAGCACAAGCTTATAAGCTTAGTTTGGGACTAGGGAATTGGTGTGCCAGTCTGAAGAATTAATTTATTTATGTATATTACATAACATTGTAACATAAAAAAGTAAAAACTATGTGGTAGGTACCTAAAAGGTCTCCGCTCAGCATATGTCGCGGTGGCGCTAAGCGTACCACGACGCTGGTTTTCTGAGGATGCCTAGAGAGATTATGAAACAAATAAAAAAAAAAAGTATTTGAGCATTTTCAAATTCAAAAGAAACTCCACTTAATTCAAAACACAATAAAGCCATTTCACGTTATTAAAAAAAATCATATTTTTTTATGTAGGCCTCAAAAAGCACTTATAAATCGTCAAGTTTCCAATAATAAGAAGCAATGTGAATCTACCACCGGTTCGGAATGTTGATTCTACCGAGAAGAAACCGGCAAGAAACTCGGTAGTTACTCTTTTCATCGTCAAAATATACATCGGTATAAATTTATACAATGAGTTCTAAACCAAATCACGTCATCAATGACTGTCGGAGATGACATAATTAATACAATTAAAGATTAACCAGAGCCGACCTGCCCCCAAATGTGGCACCTGTACCCAAGTATGACATGTGTCAGCCATACTCCACCATATCAAAGAGAATGTAACGACCGACCACATAACGCCATCATCCCATGTGTTATGTTGCGGTGCAACTGCGGAGTCAGACAGTTGACCGATTGTCGGCCGGTCGCGTGTCTACTTTGTATCCGTCAGGCATTCTAGATAACGGCCAGCCGCCCGGAACTAACGTTACTCGTATTTATAATTTACAGGCGGACTGTACGGAAAATAACTTAGGTCTAGAATACCTTACGGCAAGTAAGAATGAAGGCTTTGAGGAATTGGAGTGAAAAGGGACTGTACAGCTGGCTTAATAAGGTATAAAATTGCCTGTATATTTATGTGTACCTATTATACTGCAAAAACACAGCAGTCTGTGATATAACAGTTTTTACGACTGGGTTTGTTTGGAAATGCTGGTTTATTATAAATGAATGTTGTTTATGACCAATATTGATTTGATATTGACTGGCCTGATGGCGCATTCGGTAGTGACCTGCCTCATACCAGGAGTTGTAGGTTCGATCCCCAACCAATACAAACATTTGTGTGATAAATACTTGTGTTTCTTCTGTGTCTGGATGTTTATATCTAATATTTAAGTATATTTTTGTAATACCACTGTTGATTCTAATATCTGTAACACAAGTGCTTAAGCTATTTACCTCAGAGTCAAATCAATGTAGGTATGTGATGTAGTCTGATATTTATTTATTTAATATAAATAATACCACTTAAAGTAGGAGTGTCTTTTCAAATAACATTTTAACCTGTTTAGAAACAAATGTATAGTCTAGCAATTCCTTTGGTTATATAAAAAAATATGAATATAAATTCGTCTTATATGATTTCAAAGTTAAATTGTTATACCAGCTGCCGCATATGGCTTTGATATGATACTGATTTGAAGTCTTATTTAAAACAAAACTATTTAAAAAAGCATTTACTAATTAACGAAGCCTTTGTTTATATTTTTATTGTTAACAATCTTTGAGTCGAGAATGAACGACTTGCAGATAGACTTCTGCGTTGATGAAATTCTTGTTTTTCTATCTATTCCAGAGTACAACCTCTAGGCATGTCATACTCTATCTATATCTACATATATCTATACTAATATTATAAAAAAAGGAAAGATTTAGTTGTTTGTTTGGATTGAATAGGCTCCAAAACGACAGAACCGATTTGAAAAATTGTTTCACTACTAAAAAGCTACTTTATCAGCGAGTAACATAAGCTATATTTTATCCCCGTATTCCCACGGTACCAAGAACTACGCGGCTGAAACCGCGGGGCGCTGCTAGTACTTACTGTATAATATCAAAGGCAGTATTCCAAAACGTACGGCGATGTTTATTCCCTCAAACCGCATGAGCTTAAAGCTTTTCATGTGTTAAGTTCACTGCGCCTCTTCACCGAAGGCGGAAAGCTTTTCCAAGCTCCAACCTTTAACTTCATATAAATAAATGACAGTGTGGCAAATCAGTTTGCAATTTGATGCTACTACGAACGAAGATATGTCCGAATATTAGTTTATACTGCAACTTGTTTATCAGAAAATATGTCCATCGATCACTATTTAAATTTTACGTTTTTGACTTAAGTGACTTGAATGAGACAAAAACCATTTTATATAATAAAAATGAAGTCCAGTTAAAAATGTTGCCAGTGAATATCGAACGATTCTTACGTTCTTTTTTTTAACCGACTTCAAAAAAAAGGAGGAGGTTCTCAATTCGTCTGAATTTTTTTTTTTTTTTTTTTTTGTATGTATGTTACTCGATATCTCCGAGAATTGTTATCCGATTTCCAAAATTATTTTTTTATTCGAAAGGGTTTACTCCCGAGATGGTCCCATTGCCACCAAGTCAGGATCTGATGAAGGGATCCCAGGAAAATCGAGGGAAACCCTCAAATTTTATAGGCACGTACAATGTGTTTTAGACATTTTCAAAGATTGTTCAAGTTTTTACGTATGGTACTTATCATCTTATGTTGGTGAGCTGATGGTATTAGTTTATGATTCTTTAAATATTGATATCTTCGAGAATTGTAAGACGATTTTTAGACTTTTTTTTTTATTCAAAAGGGTATATTCTTGAGTTAGTCCTATTGGCACCACATCTGGATCTGATGAAGGAATCTTAGGCAAATCGAGGGAAACCCTCAAGTATTATAGGCGCGTACAATCTATTTTGGTTATTTTCTAAAAGAGTTCAAGTATTTACGTCTGGTATTCATAATCTCATGTTGCTGAGCTGATGATGGAAGGTGTAACTCCTTAACGATTAGTAGTTCGTGGATAATTCTTTCAATATTATAGGGCCATATTGAGTGTTATTCTCGAGATAGTCTCAATTTCACCAAGTCTTGGTCTAGTGATGGGATTCCATGAAAACGAGGGCCACTTTTAAATTTTAACGACATGTTAAGTGTTTTATTTATTTTTTCTAAAACTATTCCAGTATTTGCGTCTCGTACTCATCATGTTATGTTGCTTAGCTGATGATGAAAGGTATAACTCTTTGAAGATTAGTAGTTTTAAGTAATTCTTTAAACATTAAAGGCTCGTTATACATTTTCGTCTTTAGTCTCATAAGACCGGCACTGTCTCATTATAGCAGCTCGTTTTGATTTGGTCTACCTACCTATTAATAAATTTCTCTAAAAAGTAACAAATAAGTTAAATTTTAACAAAAATAAAAACCGACTTCAAAAACCCCGCAAAAAATGTTTATAAAAAAAACACAAGTAAGAACTGCCTTAATAGCTATTTAAATGTCTAAACACTAAAAAGTATAAAATAAATTCTTTCGACTGCTTCGATGAAAGTATTAATCTTTAACACGTATTTAAATATTTACAATAATCAGTTAGTTTTGGAGTCGGTGCCAGCCAAACTAAAAAAAAGTAGACACTTAATAACAAATTACCTTACTAATAACAATATGAAACAAATTAGTTAAAATATGAGTATATTCACTTACTATTGATGTTGTATATTCAAAACCTATTTTACCACCCTTCACCAAGAAACAAATAATTGCAAATTCCGAAATGATGATATAATTACGCGGGCTGGCACCGACTCCAAAACGAACTGATTATTGTAAATATTTAAATACGTGTTAAAGATTAATACTTTCATCGAAGCAGTCGAAAGAATTTATTTTATACTTTTTAGTGTTTAGACATTTAAATAGCTATTAAGGCAGTTCTTACTTGTGTTTTTTTTATAAACATTTTTTGCGGGGTTTTTGAAGTCGGTTTTTATTTTTGTTATACTATATCAAGCTATATCTAACCCAGCACAGTTTTGTTTTTGGCTCAATGTGGGCAAAGGGGCCTGCTGCCCCTTTGACTCTGACTACCCCTTCGGGGATTATTTGGCGTGATGTTAATATTGATGTATGTATGTATGTATGTAAAAAAAACGAAAATCATTCCCTCTTACTTTACTGCAATTACTTACACTGTAGCCCAGCCTACGCACCCCAATTAACTTGGCTCTTGAGTATAAGATTGGGCAGAACTCCCAACTCGTAAACAGTGCGCAGGAGCCAGTCACAAGTTCGGGACCCGATTGAGCCAGCTCTCGGTAAAACTGGGAGCATCTCGTTGGCTTTTTGAGCCTAAACGACAGCTTAAACTTTTTAATTCGCTAAATTTGCGTTAACAACCGGTTGTCCGATATGAGGGTATTTCAAAGAACTGCCTCGTTGGTCTAGTGTTAGCATACGCCTAAGGACCTAGAGGTCCTGGTTTCAAATCCTGGGTCGGGCCAAAAATTTGTGGCTGGTTATTTCAATATTAAAATTACTTAGTAACAGTCCGGAGTCCGGAAGTTGGCGGTTTAATCACTCCCGTGCCTTGGAAAGAACGTTAAGCCGCTGGTCCTACGCCTGACCTCTCTTCGGTCATGTCAATTGCCGTCTCACCGGACTATGAGAGTGAAGGAATAGAGAGTGCACCTGTGTTTGCGCACACACTTGTGCACTATAATATCTCCTGCGCAGATGGCTAATTCTCGTTGAGATTGGCCGCCGTGACCAATGTCGGTTAGGAGGACATTATTATTTCAAAGTCTTGAAGAATAAAAGCAACAGCAATATTCTTACAGAACTTAATGAGATGACAAACACACACGCAAGTACAAATTTCTTTGTTAATCTCATGAAACTCTTGCTCCTAGTGGGATTGGAACCTGCGACCTTCGGGCGTGAAGTCAGATTCTTTTATCTCTCGGCCAACCGGGTTGTCAAACATTTATAAGTGATGAAATGGAACGCATGCCAACGACGTCAGCGCCATCTAGATCAAGTATGTAACTAAATATTTTTTACATTAGGTCATCACAATAGTTGCGAATATTAGGAAATGTTAAATTTTAAATGTCTCAGTGAACAAAAGTGTGTATGGAAGCGTAATAGCATTATAATAAATATATAGATTGACATCACCTTGTCAGCTTCCACAAAAAAATCGCTTTTAAATTTTTTCATTTATCAAAAAAACGTTTTCGTCTCCTAACATTAACAAATAAATAAAATTTACTTACAGACATGTAACCCAGCCTTTTCACTATTCCCTACTGAGCTCTTTAAAATAAAACAAAAATCATATTCAACTAATATCTCCCACGCTTCGCCGATGTAATCCCGGCGAAATAAGAGGAATATTACGCTAAAATACGTGGCCGAGTTTAATTTTAATATCGGCCGCTACGGGGAGCCACGGAAGGAGTTCACAAGTTTAAGAAATTAAATTATAAATGAAGTTGGAATCACGAAGTTGTTTTGGCAGAGATTACCGTTGCCAACTGGATATTCTGTGAAAACGCCTCGGGGGTATTTAGCTACGGTGACCGTTATAGATATTCTCTGATTTATATATTAATAAATAATAATAATAAATTGACCATATTGACACACCAATTCCTTAGTTCCAAACTAAGCTTATGCTTGTACTATGGACACTAGGCGAATGGATAGACATAAAGTAAAAGTTATAGATAATTACATTACCTACAAAAAAGGTCATGTAACATTTTTGCATAAGTGTGATAGTTTTCGCAAACAACGAGCCTATTTTCCAAAATGCAAAAAATATAAAAATTTTATTAGTATAGTAGGTAAAAATCGCCGCAAATCTAAAATCTAACGTATAGCTATATCGGATAGATATTTCACAGTAAGGCAAGATGAGACAAAAATATACGTTCCTAGCCATAATGTGCTTTAATTTAAAAGGGGCCGGGTTGTGGGCCCCATTAACCGTGGCCAGACAATAAGTTTGTCTGAGAACTGTGATTTCCCGGGCCAGCTGTAAAATTCAGAAACAATAACATTCCGACCGCAATAACTAAGTCCTTTTAGTGCTCAAATCATCTCGCGCCATTTACAAGTGGCGTAAACCTAGACTATAAGCATAGTATACTTAAGTAAAGTATACTTAGTTAAGCTATCACTGGTGCCACAGAACACCAGCGTCATGGCATCCCTGATGTCACGACATAAGCTGAGTGGTGACCATTTCAGCATGTATATGACAATTCAAAGTCAAAGTCAAAGTCAAAGTCAAAATATTCTTTATTTATATAGGTTTCAAGGAAACACTTATAAATCGTCAAATACAGGTAAAGCCACAGCTATATGATTCTACCACCGGTTCGGAATGTTGTATCTACCGAGAAGAATCCGGCAAGAAACTCGGTAGTTACTCTTTTAATTCCTTTGTTTGTTTGAAATGTATCTATTTACATGTACTAAATAAAATTTTTTTTCTTTTTCTTTCTTACTATCCTGAAATTATATTTATATTTTCCCCACGCTTCTAACCAACTATAAATTTTACAGTGGTGGCAATATTCAATATTGATTAATCTTTATCGTAAAAGTTATATTGAAGTTTAATTTAATTGTTCCATGTTGGTTTGGAACTTGAAAATAATGCGCCAACTGTTTTCCTTTCCTAGAATATCGTAAAAGGCGACTGAAGGTACATCGGGTTTAGGTATTGATGGCGTAGACGACGAGCTAGCTACTTGTCACTTTTTCATCACAATTATCCATCTAACCCAGTCCAGTTTAATTTTTTGCTGAATGTGGTTAAAGGGGCTTGATGTCTCTTTGACTTTCCCTACCCCATTTGGGATTGCAGACGTGATGTTGTGTATGATTAAAGCTTTCATAAGTACATGTTCTTATCATCAAGGATGTTACCCTAGTTAAAATTTAATAAAGAACATGTAGAAACAGCTGTTTTAATATGTATAATATTTGTATAAATATAGATTTGATTTAATAAAAAGTAACAGTAATGTTCATAATCTATCTCAGAAATCTAACCTAGATCTAGCCCTCACCCTTTGCTTTAAAGAGTATGATTCTAGGGCCGCCAGACATTACTTATTTTTTGATAAATGAAATGTGTGGTAAAAGTAGTATTTATACCTACTATAAACCACATAATTTCTTTTATAAATAAGTAACGTCTGGCGGCCCTGAGATCTTGGACTATTAGCAGTTCTGATCTGGACTATTTTCCCACACATTTACTATGGCCATACTCTCGGGCGGCACTACCGGAGTCGTCCGGAGCGGACCTGGCCAACACTTGTTTACGGGCGATAAAGCGACCCTTTTACTTTTTACTGCACTTGCACGCGTACTTACATTGTTGACTAGTTGCTGTACCTATTGGGTCTGAAATCAGTACAAATGTTTGATAAAAGATACGATTTCAAAGGGTTGATGTTGCGACTTGTCAGTGAAATAGTGAGAATAAAGATTCGGTGGCTTAGTCGCTTTCATTACAGCTGTCTTGTTTATTCTATGGCTCGATGGCGTATTTGGTAGTGACCCTGCCCTATGCGCCAAGAGTTGTGGGTTCGATCCCAACCCAGGACAAATATGTGTATGATGAATACTTGTGTTTGTTCTGTGTCTGGGTGTTAATATCCAATATTTAAGTATACATTTGTAATACCACTGTTGATTCTGATATCCGTAACACAAGTGCGTAAGCTACTTACTTCGGAGACAGATCAATGTATGTGATGTAGTCTAATATTAACTAATGTCTAATGTAATTTATAACCATAAGCATTGTGTAGGCGACGAGCTAGCCACTTGTTACTACTTTGCACAATTTTTCATTTAACCCTACCTAGTTACATTTTTGGCCAAGAATGTTGAATGGGGCTTTACGTGAGATGATAGTCTCGAGTCGCAAGTTAAAAGTTTCATCGTCAGATAAATCTTTATCGCCTTTGGGAATAGGGAGAGATTTACCAGCCGAATAGCCTTACTGGAGCTTAGGTTCTGATTTGACACTTAAGCCCTAAGCAAGCTTCTACAGTTTTGCTGCGCCTGATGATATCAATTGCAGAACCAATTCCCAACGGTGCAGTCTCAACCGACCCAGACGCGACGACCGCACTAAAATGGGGGTCCCTGTTTGTATTATTAAGTTAGCCGATATTCGCGGTAATACGTGCACTCGCGCCGGCTCACAGCTAACATCTAACATGTGCTAACTAAGTTGGAGCCGCAGTCCCCGGCGACAGAAATCGGTTTACGGGCCGCGCGTGGCGCAAGTCCCGACTGCTCCGGGAATATAAATGCCTTTTGGCCATGGGAGCAACACTAGCAATCCACATGGCGCGCTCTATACAATGCTTTTAGAAATAAACATAACCCAATTAATACGTTAATATTCAAAAACCTAGCGTTATAAGTTAGAACCGACTGTGATTCGTTAAAAAATTGGAGACGAAACAATATCAGAAAAATCGCTTGTGTTGATGACAACAGTACCAGCAACTCACTGGATAATTTTACACAATGTTGTCAGACCCTAAATAAGCAATCACACACGATGTTTTTTGGGGCGTAATCACGACCATGCCTAGGCCGGGTTAGAGTCCGAATCCTCATTGGAAAAAATATAATACCAAAAAAGCTACGTTTCCTACGAATCCGAGATCATAAATTATAAGCATAGCGTTAGATTAGCCTAGTTAGTAAACTCCATCCACTAAAAGACTCCATGTTGGAGTAAAAGTTAGATTATATTAAGTAGAAGAGTTTCAAAGGTCAGATCTGCAGTCGCTTCAGCACAAATACATGACATATCATCATGGCTGCAATCCTCGAAGAGATAGGCAGAATTAAAGGCAGCCAACCACAATCAACCAAAAAATAAAAAAACCTGGGTTAGATGCAAAATTGTGAAAAGCTAATGACAAATAGCTAGTCCGTCGCCTACACAATCACGCACCCAAAATCCGATATATTTGTCGCCTTTTACGACATGCTAGATAAGAAACACAGTTGGCACATTCTTTTTTAAGTTCCAGACCAACAAATCCTGGACTAAGAATATGCTATAACTATAGGTAGGTTAAGTTATATCCTGTTCTTTTAGCGATAGTAAGTCTTCGTCCGCTATCGCTCGCAGCTTGTACCACCGCGACGTGTCAGGCATACGACTTCGTACTCAACTTTGCTTATTAGATTGTTTTGTTTGTCGCTTGTTAATTAAACTGTGCTCCACCTGTAATAGTTACTGTACACTACAGATGTATTCAGTCCATTTCGATTTTGGTATAACCGTTAAACTCATAGTGTTCATGTTTTGGAAATGTCATATGAACTGTTGAAATGTTACATTCTCTCAAATATAGTCGGGTGCAGCGATAGGTGACACATACGTCATGCTTGTGAACAAGTGGTCTGCTCTGGTTTACCTTTTACTTGTAATAACACTCGCCTAGATCTTTTTGAGTCTAGTTCTTGCATTAAAACTACTGCCATCCAATTGCAATCCCTTGATTGGGACACCTGATCAAATCGAAAGGGATTCAAATCGAATCTCAATCACACTTATTTTTATATATATTGTCTCAGTATATTGGCTCCGTTTAGCCTGATGGTAAGTAAAAGAGGTGCCCAAATGGCCGTGGCAACAGACGTGGAACCATGGTACACTATCCATTGGCACCGCCATACATGCCCGCCAGATGAATAAATAAATAAATTCACCAGACTGACATACCAATTCCCTAGTCCCAAACTAAGCTTATGCTTGTACTATTGATACTAAGCGAATGGATAGATATATTTAAATACGTTTATTAAAATCCATGACTCGAGTACAAATGTCCATGTTCATGACACGAAACATTTGCCCCTAGCGGGATTCGAACCCGCGACTATTAGGTTCGTAGCCAGGGTCTCTGACCGACAAACGGGCCAATCATATGCTTCTTCACGCTTCGCATAAAGGAATCCGTGTCGAAGGATGGAGAAAACATTGTAATGTGAAAATCTCAAGATGTTTTCTCTCACCAAGCCATTGGTATAAATACCCATAGAATTGAATAATTCCAAATTATGTGCCCGACTTCGAACCAACATCTCACAGA
Organism: Glyphodes perspectalis; assembly: GCA_951394215.1. Lineage (NCBI taxonomy): Eukaryota > Metazoa > Arthropoda > Insecta > Lepidoptera > Crambidae > Glyphodes > Glyphodes perspectalis. The sequence goes on along the minus strand of OX596200.1, from coordinate 17,065,322 downwards.
TAAGACGCCTGCCCTTACCATCTTTCTTTTTTTTTCGAAATTTTAAAGAACTTAAATGTCTCTCAATCAATAAAGTTCACATGTTGTTGTAACGTTACTTAAACAGCTGCGTAGATTACATTTATAATATAATATAATAAATATAATATTCAACGACATCACATACATTGATCTGACTCCGAAGTAAGTAGCTTAAGCACTTGTGTTACGGATATCAGAAACAACAGTGGTATTACAAATATATACTTATATATTGGATATTAACACCCAGACACAGAACAAACACAAGTATTCATCACACGATTATGGTATTAATCTATAGCATAGATTATACTATTATTATAAAGCTGAAAAATTTGTTAGTTTGTTTGCTAGAACGCGCGAATCTCAGGCAAACCTGGTCCAATTAGAAAAAAACATTTCATTATTAGATAGCCCATTTATCGGAAGGCTATAAGATACATAACATTAACTATAAACGCGAGTGAAACCGCGGGCACAACTAGTCTATTTTTTTGGTTATTAACATAATATGTTATAGTAATCTTATCCCATACATATATCCCATTACAAAGTCGTTTTGCTTTGTGTACTTCAGCCTGTAATAAAAGCTATATCGTACGTCATACGGATGATACCTGCGTGAACATATTAATATGCATACAATTAAATATATAATATTATATATTACATTATATTTATGTCACCGCCATAATATACAATCAGTAGTGGGAGCTTCAAACTCAATTGGATGATTGTGAGCGAAATTATAATTCATCTTGTTAACTTGATAGACACTTGGGTTAATTATTAATAAGCATATGTTTCAGTTAGTTCCGCGATGTTTACATCTAGTAAGCACTCGTATATTAATGTATCATAGAAATTCCGACTAAATATGACATTGAAGTTATATAGGTATATGTATTAAGATATTATTATATATATGTAATTTGTTTTTAATTTAGTACAGTAGTTTTTTTTTCGTTTACGTTTTTCAACAAAAAGGTAAACGCGCGAAAGCAACAAAACTTCAATGGTCAATAACGATACACGCTATAAAAGATGACTCACCACCACAATGAAATAGTTTTAACTTTTTCAATCCACTATAATATCACCTAGCCCAACAGTTCTACCCACCCACAAAACTACACCTTCTCTCATTAAGCCCAACATCATTCCCAAAGAGACACGTTCCAATTTAGTAAATGCACCTCAGATCAGATCACACAAAAAGCTAAATTTACTGCCGTACCTTATTCCCGTTGTCACAAGGCCAGTAAATAAACGCTCAGACCTGGTTCTATGGAGACACTGTCATTCTGAACGTCATATTCAATTTTGTTCCGACTCAGTTTACAGACCTTATTCCGACGGGATAAGGACTAACTATAGTGGCGGGGATCCTGTTTAGAAATAAGGTCACGTACGCACGGTACGTCGTACAATGTGTACTGGATCGTGTTTTGTTTACAACAGTGTTGGCGCCTGGCTTTTGGGTAAATATAGATTTTAAATGTAGGTTAAATACTCGACTGAAAACAGAAGCGCAGATTTTGGGCGATTTTTTACTTGAAAAAATCCTTGTGTTTTTTTTTCGTTAAAACAGATTGGGTCACCTAATAATGTCAAATATTAATGTTGCCTGTGGAAAATAATACAATCAGCTAAATATGTCTCACTCGTTCTATTGATAAGTCATGTAATGGGACGAATTAAACTATTACATTTCCATTAAAGATCTCTTAAATGATACGCCCGTTTGAAAAGCTATACCTAACCGTATTGTTTTTTAATTATTTCCTTATTTCAGGTATTAGTTGTATGGGCGAGTTCTGACTGTACAATGCTATATCTCGAAGTCTATGTTAGATACATTTGTTACAGAAGTCGTATAGGACGTAAGTTAACTATAGGCTATGTGACTGGGTACGGTTAACAAAAACGTTTTATTATTATCAATTCTTATTATTAGTTCCAGAATGTTTTTATGTATATCAGCATGAGATCGATATATACTTATCATCCGTTTGCCCTTCTCCCAGTTCATCTTGGATCGGCGCAGCATGTCTTCCTCTTCCATGCGTCCCATTCTTCCATTTCACTCATATCATCTTTCACCCAATCCATCTATCTCTTATTTGGCCTTCCTCTTCCTCTCCATCCACTAACATGGGTATATACTCTGCTGCATTAATAGAAACCTATCTCTCCGTTAACGTTATATTACCTATCTTTGATAAGATCTTTGCATAACGCAAAGTCTGTTTGATTAGATCTTTAATACTACCTGTGTAAGGGATGTTGATGTGGTTTGCACCATTTTTTTTATTTAATTAACCTATAGTGTTCCACTGCTGAGTACAGGTCTCCCCAATTTTTTTTCATTTGTCTATCTTGGGCCAGCTCTTTCCAGGTGGTGCGGAATTCAGCCGAATTTGCGCCACCGAGTTGGTGGCCGGCCTCGACGTCTTCTACTATCAGTCGACTCCCACTTGGTGGGTATCTTTGTCCAGCGGTCTGGATGCATTCTGCACATATGACCTGTCATGAAATACGAGGTGGTGTAGATATTCAAGAGAAAGGTTTATATGTACAATTTCATGTCATTGTCCCATGTTAGTGTGGAACTCAAAATAAATGCACCAACTGTGTTTCTTGCCTAGCATGTCGTAAAAGGCAAGTAATAGTGTATGGAGTTCTGGATTTGTGATTACGTAGGCGACGAGCTAGCCACTTGTCACTGCTTTTCACAATATTCCATCTAACCGAACTCAATTTTTGGCTGAGTGTGGTTTAAGAAGCCTATCGCTATTTTGACCCTGCCTACCCCTTCGGGGATTTCGGGGGCGATGGTATGATTGTGTTCACTAGTTGCAAGTACGAATTAAATAGTAAAACGTTTTTATTCGCCGACCGTACAACGTTTACGGTCTCCGCGAATAGATACTGGTTACACGTTGTACCATCTGTAATTGAAAAGGAAGACAGCCTGCACAATCTCTTAGGAGATCGCACGAAGCCAGAACCAATTACAATAGTGGTATACGTTCCTTGGAAACTGGGAATCTAGGAAGGAAGACGCTGGAGAGCGGACAGATTTAATTCGAGCGAGCTATGGAAAACGTTGGGGTAATTGATTTGTAGCGCATGAATAGTTGATGTTGACGTAATTGAGAACTGCGTTCTTTGCGTAGCATGTCGGAGATGGCGATAAATGGAGTATTGGGTTTATTCTCATAGTTTCTATATTCGACAAAATGACGAAGGCTTAGCCGTTTATTACTACTTTTTCACATTTTTTTCAGCTAACCTAGGTTAATGTTATTTTTTGACTAAAATAGTTAAATGAGATCGCTGCTCCATACACTATTTAACTACTAACCCAATAAGGCTGCAAACTGGACGATCGCGGGTGTGGGCGCGGCGGCCCGCGCGGGCGGGCGGCCAGTACAAACTTAACTTACGGATTAGTAAAAAAAGAAGGACTCCACGCTGTCATACTATAGCGTGAAGCCACGTTTATGCATGTGTAAGGGAGATACTTATGGACACAAGATATCAGATATCTGTCAGTTGGAGCACTTATTATGTCAATGTGTGACGTAAGTTGCCTGTCAAGATGGAGCACCTGAGGAGCTTCAATGTCTAGTTAGTGGTGCGGCGTCCTTCTTTTTTTACTAGTCCGTGCATTTATATCATGTCGCGCGAGCCGCGCGTGGCACGAGCCACCGTGCCCGCGCCCCCGCCCGTCCAGTTTGCAGCCTAAGAGGTTATAGGAATAATATGGAACAGCGTAAATAGAGATTAAAAACAGAATCCTTTCTTTTGCCTTTACTGTTGTCGAGTAAAATAGTACAAGCCTGGAGGATTTGGACATTACTAACTAAGATATTTTTCAATGAACGAAAAAAGTTTGCAAATTATATCTTACCATCTGATATCACATTAACTCAACTACTTTACAAGTTCAGGATTAATCCCCAGATACCAAGGATCTAATAGAATAGGATCCTTAAACTGCCATAAATTGGGCCAACGCATTGATAGGGCCCGCTTCAATTGCTTATAAATCCCCCCAAATGGTTATTGGGTGAAAAACGGGGGTGTCGGATGTAGGGTGGGTGTGAAAATTAATTTAATAGGACGTGTGTTAAAAATTTTGCGGTTAATTGCGGTAATTTTTAAATTTTTCTGTTGACAGAAGTGTATTATACTTTCAATGTTTATAAAACGTTAACTGACGAAATTGTGAAGGTATTCTTGTTAGAAAAAAAAGTAAAAAACGTAACGAAAACGCTTTTAATAGGGATGATGACTGCATTAAAAAACTATAATTCTATTTAGTCCGTCAGTTAGATTATACAAAAATACTAGACATATATATTTTTCGCTTTATCAAATTAACAAAAAATCACAAAGATAAAGAACATCAAAGTCTTGAAGTAGAGGCTTGCGACGTCACTATTTAGTAAAAATTGTACGAAAGCGTGACGTCACGCTCAACTTGAAAGCATTGTATCTTCGTCAATGTTTGTTTGACAAAGAAATAAAAAAATACGTGTTCAATATTTGTTTATAATCTAACTGACGGACTAAACAGAATTTTTTAGTCATCTAGCCCATTGTGTGTGCTGGTCAACTGTGTTATCAAATAGCTTTGGAACCAATGACGTAGGTATTAATAGGCATACTTACTAAAAATTTAGTCTAAACGAATCTCTTCTTCAGGAAACAAGAATATTATATTATTAATAATATTACATTTACCATAGCCGCATTGTACTTACGAAGTAAGTTAATATATTGTGTTATCTATATATATATAAAAGAAAGTCGTGTTAGTTACACTATTTATAACTCAAGAACCGCTCAACTGATTTGGCTGAAAATTGGTGGGGAGGTAGCTTAGAACCAGGAGGAGGACATAAGATACTTTTTATCCAAAAACCACCCTCTAAAGGGGTAAAAGGGGGGTGAATGTTTGTATGGGAAATTAAAAACTGATGACTGGATTGGATGAAAGTTTTCAAATAGATAGGTGAGATACTGAGATAAAGGATAGGATACTTATTATTACCAGGAGGATGAAAAGGGGTAAAATAAAAAAAATAACTTAATAACATCTAAAATCTGCTTATTTTTTATTGCCTCTAAGGCGGAACAGAGTTCTCCAGGTCAGCTAGTTTTAGATAAAAAAGAAAAGGTATATTGCCATAAAAAAACTACAAAAACAACAAATAAAACACTCACATCAGCGTCAAATCGTTCCACCTTAATCCAATTCTTCTAATCTCACGAAAAGGCGGGACGAATTAATCAGCGAATTGAAAGACGAATCAATCAATGTCCCGGAAAAAGCGTCTTACATGGCCACCCTAGATAGGAGAGGTGCGGTTAATTCCGATTTCGGGGGTCGGTGTATTGTTCCGTAAATCCCGATTGTGTGTTTGTGTGTCAGACCGATTGTATAGATTGATGTTTGTCCCATGGCAGCCATAATCAAACATGATTTGTATTGATTCCAATGTCTGTGTTAATGTATTAACATTAATATTGGGATTGATTTTGTTGGTGAGATCAAACAGAGACAATGTTTTTGATGAATTTGAATTATACAAGGCAAAATGTTCATATTTTTGGTGCTTTAAACCAAATAAAGCATAATTTTTTTTTATATTTGTATTTCCAGTTTGATTTGTATTTGGAATAATGTTAGTTTAAGTCAGATTCCTGGAAAAAAGGATTTTAAAGACTGCAAGTCTCCAATAATATTATACAATATATATTTCACTCAGAAAGAACAGCTTAACTTACCTTCAAAACACGGAGGAACTGGATATATTTGGATTATGTCTTCTCTGATTTACGACAATAGTTTTCTTGATAAGAATATTTGTGTGAAAATAGGTATATGAATTTGACTCATACTCTTGTTAGTATTTTATGTGCCTTAAGCAGTCTTTGACCTTCTTCCCTAAAAATTCTCATTTAAGACTTTAGTTGTTATTTGATAACGTTGTTATTAATGTACTGGAGCAAACGTTACTTCTATCAACTTCTCTATGAACGGGTATTAAAAAAACAGAAATTGCTATATCTCAATTTACCCTGGTCAAATTCCTTTAATCAACCCGTATAACGAACTTCGCTAACGCTCGTATCGCGCCACAGACTTATTCGGGTGGAGAAATCAAATCACTATGAGTTCTTAGGAAACACGGACTAGTAAAAAAAGAAGGACTCCGCGCCATATCTGATATCTGGTATCCATAAGTATCTCACTGACACATTTACTAACGTGGCTTCGCCTTATAGTATGACAGCGTGGAGTCCTTCTTTTTTTACTAGTTCGTGTTAGGAAACAAGTTTATGGCGCGATACGAGCGGTAGCGAAGTTCGTTATGGAATCGCTGGCGCGCATTTGGCTAAGCACCCAGTATCAATAAAGTTTTTAGTCATAGATGATTGATATGATTCATATTAATCCGGTCAACCACAACACGTTTAAACCGGACTAATACGATGTCAGTTGTTGCGGCTTGTTCAGTAATAACATCGAAAGCTAATAAATTCAGTCGCATTATTAGCATACAAATGTTTTGGTTGGCGATAATCATGTTGAGGTCACTATTGCAGTGCTTCAATAGTCAAATGCAGTTAATGTCCAGTCATTTTTGTGGTTAACCCAATTCGATTTCTGTCCCATGTTAGTCTGGGACTCAAAAATAATGTACTAACTGTATTCTTCGCCTATCATGTCGTAAAAGGCGACTAATGGCGTATCGGGGCTGGGTAGCCCCGGTATGTGATTATGTAGGCGACAAGCTAGCCACTTGTCACAATTTTTTCGCAATTTTCCGGCTCAATTTTATTTTTGGCTTAAAGAGCTCATTGCTTCTCTCTGCCTACCCCTTTGGGGCAGTAGCGAACTTACCTAGGGGCGGAAGAGACGGTCCGCCCCGGGCCTCTGGCTCTGGGGAGCTTCATATTATCTCCAAGTTCCTGTCATCATCCTATATCAAACAGTGGACCCCCTATTTCGGGTAAGCAACATTGCTTGTATCCCTACTAGGGGCCTCGTACAGCTCTTTGCCGTCCCAGGCCTAAAACAGGCTTAGTACGCCACTGCTTTAGTATGAGTTATGAGTTTCCCCAAGCAATTTGGGGATTAGGTACATGCGTGATAATATGTATGTATGTTGGTATAAATACAGTCAGGTCGATTGAAACTCTTTTCGACGTTTCAAGAGTATTGTGTGTGTTAAGAGGTTACTGATATATAACTAACTAATTAAATTTCACGCTACTGTCCTAGCGGGGTAGGCTGATATACACAAAGCTAAAAAATCCAAAAGTTTCGTCTAAAATAGAATATAAAATGGATTCAATTAAGCGTAGTTTATCGGAAAGCATGGTCGATCTATTTCAATGCGTTTTATCTATGATTTAACAGGCTTTGATGCACAGAATCGGTTTCACATTGGAAATCCTTCACTTTTGGGACGTGCATCGAGTGTAAAGTAACTTCTTTATAAGCAACTTGCTACAAATAATTTCTTTAAATCAAATGGAAACAAAGAATACTATTTCTTGAATAAAACTATTTTATACTAGCTGTGCCCGCGGTTTCACCCGCTTTTAAAGCATTTTAGAAAATGAGCAATATTTTTTTTATTTTTATATAAAAGTTGATCATCTATTTTATATTTTTTTTGCTGCCATTAGCTACCAACGCTCCATTTTACGTTTCGTTTTCATATGTAGCAGAAATACTCTTAGACAGATCAAAATTTGATCTCTACTAGTACATTTGGCATCACGACTGGCTTGATGGCGCATTCGGTAGTGACCCTGCCCCATGCGCCAAGAGTTGTGGGTTCGATCCCAGAACAAACCTTCGTGTTATGAATACTTGTGTTTGTTGTAATTTTTCATGGTTACAAATTCAAAGTTGTTCGAATTTGCAGGTTTCATCACGATGTTTTCTTTCACCGTCGAGCTAGTGGTATAAATACGTACATAGATTTGAAAAATCTAGAGGTACGTGCCCGGGTATGAACCCGCACTCCTCGGTTAAGAGGCGCGTGTCCTTACCATCGAGCTACCACCGCTCTTTAGTTTATTTATATTTATTTATTTACATCTTTCGGCTGTAATCCGGCGGAATACTCCCAGTCGTATTCAAGGTTCACCGTCCAGAAATGTTTCTTCCCTCTAACCTACTTCAATCAGGTTAAACTTCAGGAGTTCCTTACACGACTCACCCTCTTTGTTTACTGTTCCTCCGATACCGCCCGGTGGCAGCTCAAAAGGGATCGCGAACAATACTTTTGTTTCACGTTTCTTTTGTTGAAATTTTAAACGCCACGCGAAAAAGGCATTAGAGGGAGACAAGAACTTTTTAGGTACTAGACGCGATTATTGCGTCAAATATAATGTAATGAAGAGTGTTAATGGAATGAACAACTAAGTGACATAATACGTAAAACGAATATTTATTTTATACATTATGACTTTTTATTGACTTTAATGTCATATAATCATTAAGGTATTTTTCGCTTCCTTATTTATTCTTGCGTATTTTTTCCATGAAACATAATTTATGTTTAATTAAGCTTAATACAACCAACATTTGAAAATTAGCTGCTTTGGGTAAAAAAATTATGACATGCACATAAAATTTTACGTCTACGAATCAATTACTCTCTGTAAAAACGTGGAGGGGGTTATAAACATTCGTTACAGCTGAAAGACGACCTTAATGAAGGGAAACTCTCAATGGGGATTTTCCTCACGGCTTTTTTTATTAAAAAGAATGCCCCATGATTGCTATTTGATTATCTTGGAATTGTATCAGAATTGTGTTCCTACCATAAAACGAATAATTCTTGTTATATTTGTTTTGTAAGCAGTTCCCGAAACGATGGAATTCAGATTAATCGGTTTTTGGTTTCTATGGGGGATGAATTTACAAGCTGATTTTTTTTCCTTAGGTAAACCGATTTTTAAGTTTTCATACTGTAGCATTGTCTCCATACTAGGTAGTTCCCACATGAGTGAAATCCATGGGAATATGGGAATAAAATAAAGCCTATGTTACTCGCTGATAAACTATCTTTCCATTGGTGAAAGAATTTTTCAAATCGGTCCAGAAGTTTAGGAGTTTATTCAAACCAAACAAATAATCAAATCTGTCCTCTTTATGATATTAGTATGATAAGTTTGAACACACAACACACAAACATAACATCACGCCCATAATCCCCGAAGGGGTAAGCAGAGTCCAAGGGCCTGCAGGCCCCTTTAACCACATTCAGCCAAAAACAAACTCGGGTTAGATGGAAAATTGCGAATAAGTAGTGACAAGTGGCTAGCTTGTCGCCTACACAATCACATACCCACACAAAAAACCCCGATATACCATTAGTCACCTTTTTACGACATCCTAGGCAAGAAAATACAGTTGGCACATTCATTTTAAGTCCCAGACCAACACGGGACAATAAGTTTTAGATATATGCACAATGGGACGCCTGCTACCCCTAAACGGGTAGGCAGAGTTCAAGCAGCAAAATGCTGCATAATACATACATACATACATAACATCACGCCCATTATCCCCGAAGGTAGTAGAAGGAAGGTAGGGGATTTTAAGCCACATTTATCTAAAATTAAAATGGAGTTGAGTTAGATGGGAAATTGTGAAAAAGTGACAAGTGGCTAGCTCGTCATCGTCGTCTGCATAATCACAATCGAAATTCCTAGTACACCATTGGTTGCATTTTACGACATGCTAGGCAAGGGAAACCATTGGTACCTACATTATTTTTGAGTCCTACACCAATATGGAACGAAACTTTTCGTTTTGGTTAATAATCAAGATGCAAAAAAGTTGTATATTTGCAGTAGTAGCCAGTAATTAAAAAAATCATTTAAAGGAAATTTAAATGATTTTTTTAATTACTGCGCGTTGAAAAGCGGTAATTTTCAACGCGCCGTGATTTCTCTTACGAATGAATGTAACATCCAGTTCCATAAAAACTGTGGTAAAAAGTTATGGGCCGATTACGAAAGTCACTCGACCATCAAAGTAAAGGTATCCACAACGTAAAATGCAACATTATGTTGAAAGCGAAACGTGAAGTATGTTGATTTTCATGGTGTTATAAGGCACATGTTGTACATATGCATATCTATACTTACTAATATTATAAAATTTGTTTGTTTGGTTGCTTGAACGCGCTAATCTCAGCAACTACTGGCCCGATTTGAAAAATTCTTTTAGTGTTAGATAGCCCATTTATTGATGAAGGCTATAGGCTATTTAACGCCAACCCTAAACGTGGGTGAAACCGCGGGGATAGTATAGTAAGTATACAGATAATTTTATTTTTAAAGTTTTTAGAACGGTGATAGCTTCGTAGATGGTCCCGTATGGTTCATATGCAAGGCGTTTTGGTTCAAACCTTCAAAACCACGTTAAGAAAATTACCAAAAATGCGGCTAGTCGGTTTTTAGTCAGTGTCTGCTGCGACCGTTAAATCTGACCATGTCATTCTTAGATAAGTAAAATAAATAAATAAATAAATAAATAAGATCACGATTAGACATCCGTTATTATTACAATGTTTTCTCTTTTCTTTTGGTTACCATTGATGTTCCTTTCCGGTGAACTAAAAAGGGTTTTAAAAACCCAGAAATCGAGCACTCCTTGCATGTGAGGTGCATAGGGTTTCCAGATAGAACCTAATCAAATCCGGGACAATTCTGGAAGTCCCACACATCACGCCGCTTCGCTTCGGCGAGACGAACAAAAAAAACGTGGCTAAAAATTTCTATGTACAATTACAAAACTAGTAGGTATTCGGAATCTTATTACTGGACACGGGATAATACGCAAAATTCCGAGACAATCCCGGATTTCCCGGCCATCTGGCAAGCCTGGACCGCATGTCCTTACCGCTAATTTATTAATGTTTTCAACCGACTTCAAAAAAAGGAGAAGGCTCTCAATTCGACCGTATATATTTTTTTTCTCAGTTCTATGTGCTTTTTGGTTTTTCAAAAGGTTCATAGTAAACCTTAATAGCACAGCAATGAAAGAAAGTAATAGATATAGGCAACATAGGTTACATAACAAGATAACTGTAAACGTGTTTTTCCAGATTTGCCTCAGAATTTGTAATATATCAAATATGCAAATGTATATTTGCTCGTATGTATAAAATGGCCGCATTTGTTGTCAACGGTAAAACGTATCCAAACAAACCCTTCAAGCCTTTCCCTCAAAACATTGACACTTGAAGCGCTCCCGCCGAAAATCAACAAAATCGACCAAAGACAACAGCGGGATATTTTTTATTTAGCGCGCAACGTCCGCGGCAAAGGAACCGCCGATCCGGGGGTTCGCTTTGTGAAATATTTACACATTCCGCCGCACTGAATCAATCTCTGAAACGGAACGTACAGATTCCGTGGGACCGCAATATTTTCCCTAATTGGACCCACTCTGACAGGACCCTGAAGAGTGATCGCTACACGCCAGGGATAACGTCCGCTCTCCGGGTGATTTTAAGCGTGAAAATTTCATAATGTTCCAAGGATTTCGCTATATGTACAAAAAAAAATTACAAAAAGCTCTTAAGGATAATAACCTTTAATTAGGAGCAGAAATTTACACTAGTATATGTATATAGTACCTACATGAGCAGACGAAGAACCGTAGATCATTTTCTATGTATATATATATTTTTTACATTGCTAATAACAATAGTTCAAGCTGAGATATACGGTTAAAAGACACGTTTCTTGTAAAGTTATAAAATGTTCGGTATTAATCTAATTTACCTTAATTAATCTAATTTATTTTTTATCCCTACAAGTAATCATAATTACCTCAATTGGATCAATAATAAAGTCATGGTACTATCTTTAATAAACACTTGGAGTTTAGACTATACCGTAGACTGTCAATGCAGCCACAAAAAAAATATATAATGTCGAGTTTTTTTTAATAGATAACTATATTAAGGTTTTTTATATCACTCTCAAACATGTAGCAAGGACAATGTAACAAAATGTGCATAGTCAAGAAATTTTTTAGATTATTATCTATATATTAAAATAGCCTAGGAAACATAACATAAACAATACAGTTCATTGTTTCCCTACACAGTTTAAAACTACCTACTATAAACTGCAGTCGATGCGTCTTGGAAGACAAAGTTTGTTTAATGAAACGAAGACATACCACGCGCTACGCCTGCTATGCTCACTATGCGTGCAATACATTTCGCCCTTATTTCTAGCAGCATATGACATAGTTTTGTGTGCACACTCCTCACTGCATTCCGCCTCCACTGCAGCCAGCAATCTGCCTTATTAATGCAAACATACGTCAGCTACGCATAAACTTTCTTCATTTCCCGTACTTAATCTGCAAGCCGCGCATTTATTGTTTTCCCTATAAAAATACACAGCCATGATGTTTTTATGAGTTACACAAAAAAGGTATAACCCTAAAAAATAGAAGAAAGCTCAAATACACCCGCTATCAAATGTAATGGGCCCCTTTAATAGATGGTTTGGGGACAGTCTGTCCCAGGGCTGCGTCGGTGAGTAAGGATTATATTTTTGGGGTACCCAGGACCCGTTAATGTGTAAAAGTGGTATCGGAGCGTTTGGGCTCGGTCGGGACGTTGGGTCTATTGTTTGTAACATTATGCTCCACTATCCTTTGATTACAAGGATGTAGATAGATTTAGGAATAGAAATTCATTCAGCTGTGTGAATGGGGATTATATTGTAAAATAATATATTTTTATAAGAAGCCTAAAAGGTGGTCTTGAAATATATTTGGGTACATAAATAATTGACCAGTAGTAAATGTATATAAATATAGGAATATTTATGTTGAAACCCGAATACAGAAGTCATGTGCTGTTTTAATTAATAAACATTTCCACAAATGATATTGATAAGGTCTCGATGTCACGCCATACATTCTACGATGCGCTGACGAAGTTATTCTTATTTTTATGTATTTAAGTAGAATCAAGATGGTTAATTAATAGCTTAGAAGATAAGAATATAACCCTTTTCTTCTGTGATTAGTGATTATCTCGACAGTAGCTACAAAATCACCATGCTTAGGTACATAAATAAATAATTCAATTCTTCAGACCGACACACCAATTCCCTAGTTCTAAACTAAGCTTATGCTTTTGTTATGGATACTAGGTGAACGGATAGACATACTTAAATACGTTTATAAACACTCATGACTCAAGTACCAATGTTCATGTTGATCATACGAAACATTTGCCCCTAGGGGGATTAGAACCCGCGACCTTTGGTTTCGTGGCCACTGTCTCTGACCACTCGACCAACATCACAAGCACTTTGCTCTAGCCGAATACATCCTTAAACACCATGATTAGTAAATCAAACCTGATGAAGACTATTGTAGTCATTTAGATCCTATTCTCAACAGCAATAAGGCGTAGCAATTCCCCATAAACCTGCACCTAATCAAGAACACACGAAGGTGGGTCTTGTAGCACATTAACTCCGCTAAGTTATTCCCGCGGCGTCTCCTGTACCCGCCAAGTTCGGATTTCACGACATAATCACGGAACTCTGAACGTAAACAGCACAGTTTACGGTTTTGCTGGAGTTTAAATTAAGCCGTGTGTTCGCGAGCTTCTGTTGCGGGATAGACTTATCAAGAGGTAGTTTACTGCAAAAGAACAATCCTGTGGCAAGGACTAGTAAAATAAGAAGGACTCCGCGCTAACTAGACGTTGAAGCTCCTCAGGTGTTCTAAATTGACACGCAACTTACGTCACACATTGACAAAATAAGTGCTCCAAACGACAGACATCCGATATCTGGCAACTATAAGTTTCTCACTTACACATGCATACTACTATGAGTCCACATTTCAGCTACTATGAGTTTCATACTTGAGAGCTTGGTTGAAGTCAGGACCTAAAATGTCTTACTATGACATTGTCACTTGAATTTTATTGCAAATTTCAAAATCTCTTTGGGCAGTTTGGTTTTATTAATTAATCTCAACTACTTATTATACTAATATTATAAAGAGGAAAGATTTATTTGTTTGCATTGAATAGGCTCCGAAACTACTGGACCGATTTGAAAAATTCTTTCACCAATAGCTACTTTATCAGCGAGTAACATATTTATCCCCGTATTCCCACGGGAACGGAAGCTACGCAGGTAAAACCGCGTGGCGCTGCTATATTATTATAACACAAAATTAATAGCATATTTAAACTAAATAGATTCTGGCAATTCCAAGTACGCTCACTACCAAACAGCGGCAATATGGCGTAATTTAAATATGTATTCAAGATCCTTGTAGGAATTCAGTCCAGCAATCTAGAGGTCAATGCCCTGTCTATTTCTCCTTTGTTTTGGTACGCAAGTAAAGTGTGAACCTAGTTCAATTTATGTAAAGGTCAATGTATCCTGCCTTCTCGTTTGTTTCGGCAGGTAAATAGCAGCTGCAGTCATGTAAGCATTTTACTGCGGCCCGACATCCGTGCTGCACCTCATTGCGACTCCTCAACTGCATACTTCATGAGTGCATCCTGGCGACTGCTGCCACCGGCTTTGCCGATTTAATGCATTTTTTCAATCTGCCACAAAAGTGGGGCAGCCTCGGGCGCTGTGTATATATTTTAACTGAGTTAAGGTATTTACGTTGCTTTTCATGGAGCTTTTCTGTTTAAGGTTAGTTGATTATGGTCTAGTTGAATAAGGTTTGTGACTGCCAGATTTTGGTGCTGTTGGAAACTGGTCCGAGTCACATACGACTACGTTATATTTAAATTTCATCCATATTTATGATTTTAATGTGCATTGGTTACTTAAAAAAAAAAAAAAAAAAATTCAGTCGAATTGAGAACCTCCTCCTTTTTTTTGAAGTCGGTTAAAAAGGCAATCAAGTTCTAAAGATTAACAAAAGACCAAAACAAAATAAGTGACAACAATAATTTTGTCGACTTTTTAAAATAAATTGTGATTGGACTTCGGTCTTAAAATTTTAACTACGACGTGGTTTTGTTACTACGACAATATTGATGGATCATCCATCAAGTATATTTTTTTTACAATCCTAGTATCACTGTAATTTTAAACCCACAATACAAAAGCCCAACTGTTATTATCACAACACAATTGCAGAACCAACCATTTGCGTTTAATACAAAACTTTCGGCGCTGTTGCCAACTAGTTTAATAGCTATCTAATCTCGCCGAAACTGCGAGAAAATTATTACGAACTACAGCACAACACTCTAATTTCATTTCGCGTTTAAATTCAACTAAGGTTTGTAAACTCTGTAAAGTTTTCCCACAATATTTCGGTAATATTAAGCGAAAATATTTTTCAGCACTTTGTTGTTGCATTCTGGATAAATTTCAATAATAATGTCCTCCCAACCGACATCGGTGACGTCGGATTATCTCTACGAGGATTAGTCATCTGCGCAGGAGATATAATAGTGCACGAGTGCGCAAACACGTGCACTCTCTATTCCTTCACTCTCATAGTCCGGTGAGACGGCAATTCGGCATGACCGGGAAAAGGTCAGGGACCAACGGCTTATTGTGGCTAGTTATTTTAATATTGAAATAACCAGCCACAATTTTTTAAACCCGGGACCTCTTAGTCTTTAGGCGCCGCCTTTTCCGTCTAGGTAGCACGAACGAGGCAGTCAGTTCCATAATTTATGTATATAAATTAAATAAAAATTCTACAGAATATAAAATATTTTTTTTTGCAGCTACCAATAATCTAGCAGTCTACTAGTAAATGAATAGCCTTGGAATTACATAGGATAGCTTTCAAAACCTTTTAAAGTATATTTTCAAAATCTGATTCCTCAGTGATATCATCAAACAATTAGTTATTGTTTCCCTTCTAACGTATATTGTCATTAATATGTCTGATACTTATACTACCGTAAAGTAGTTCTAATCCACGAGAAATCGGTGATTTACGAGTACAAGAAATCTCTGAAAACCATATGGTATCATTACCAAGACCCAGACCGCCGACAATCAGTACCGATCAATAAAACCAAATCACATTCGTCATTATCCGGTCCTTCCTCCGCACTTCGCCTAAAGCACCTCACATACGTTAATACGGGACATAAAAAGTTCCGTAGTTCAGGCAAGTCCGTAAAGAACTTTCGATAATCCGCAAGTCATATATTCGGATCGGAAGTTCCGCGGCCTGAACGGCTGACATTAAGCACCTATCGACGGCTCTTGCCGTTCAACTGAAGTATTCTCTTGAAACCCTTCTCTCGTTGACTCGCTTTGATTTGTTTGTATAGACTCTTTTGGTGCAGTGAGCTATTTTTTCAGTTATTCGAGTTTAAATTTCGAATAGAATGTCTGTTCGAATTTTCATTTCAAAATGTAACTTTTCTTTTTATTACTTTTACTTGATTGTCAGTAGCATGTCACTATTGGTGCAGTGAGTTTTTTTTTAAGTATTTTAGATTAAATATCTACAGAATTTTTTCGCATTTGAATTTCTAAAATTGTCATTTGTTATTACTTGATTTTCAGTAGCATTTTTTCAAAACTTTTTACTGCCTTGCTGGTTATAAAACATTTTAAATTAAAAGTAGCGTATTACAAACAATAAAACCTTGCTAAATTATGTTCTATCTCCAAGTAGCATTGGAACTTCTATGTAGTTTATTAATTCATAAGTTCTGTTGTAACTGCATTATACAATTAAGATGCTGTTTGGACCAAAGTATGTTGCTCAAGTGAGAAACAACTTAGCACACAGTTAGTTGTCGTAAATAAATACCTATTCAATAAATCTTGTAACACGTTTTTAACTTTATCGTACCAGATCTACAGAGCATTCATATAACTACAGGTTCTTTAGAATAGAACATGCATCATAATATATGTCGGTCATCTATCTTTTGTACATATACGTAAGGTATAGGCAGAATACCAGCATCGTGGCACCCTGTGCTACGGCGCATGCTGAGCGGGGACCCATTTCGTACTTTATTGTTTTTTTCTTGTTGTGTGTTTAATTGTAAAATTAGTCTATTTTAGTGCCTAATAAACGTTTATTCATACATTCATTCATAATCATTAGGGTCTTAAAATGAAATCAGTAGATAAAATGGAATAAAACCTCCTTCAAACGACTTCTAACTGCAGTTGAAGACAAACCTTCTTACCACAAAAAAAAATATTTTTCTTAAATATCTGTTAAACAACTGCTAGTCAGATGTTTAAGCTATTTGTGGTAAGATGGTAGATCTTTAACAAGATACATACTCCTACTTTTCACTTTAATAAATCAGGCTAGCCAGTATACAGCTAGTATCTAAGCTAATATTTCACTTATAATAAATTCTCACAAAATAAGATGCCTCGGATAATATATTGGTAGAGTTCAACGAGTTCACTCTAAACTGCTGCGACTAAGTCGTTCGCAGCAAAAATTCTGCAAGCGCAAGATGTTACACAATGTACGACGGAGCAGCCGACACCGAAGGGATCTTAAAGTATAATAGAAAATTCCGACATGGTGCGACGGGCGCCGTTTATAGGCAATAGAAAGTTGGCCTCGGCGCTATCGCTCGCGTCATAAACTAGTTCTACATGCGGCAACTTGAGCAAATTACGAGAATGTACGCTTGCCGAGAATGATTAGTGTGAGATCTTGTGCCGTGTTTTAGTCAAGGTATGACATTCTGTTGATTGACAAAACCGAACCTAAAAAAAAATACTTTGCACTATCATCATCTGCTTCAATACTTATAGTTTATAGGCAATAGAAAGTTATTCTCGGCGCTATCGCTCGCGTTATGAACTAGTTCTATTAGCGGCAACTTGAGCAAATTACGAGAATGTACGCTTGCCGAGAATGTACGTTGTGTTGGTGTTGAATGTGACTTGTAATTAGTGTGCGAAATCTTCAGCCATGTCGAGCCATATATCAATAATTAAGATTGAGGAAAACCTAACCGAAATAAAGTAATAAAATACATATCATCTGGCCCATATGTAAAAATATAGTGAAGACGTAAAAAGTAAGACGCAACTAGCCAAATCGTCTAGACTCTAGACTGTTATGTAGGTTACGTTCGAGACACTTTCTAGCTAGTAGGGGCATACGTAATTTGATTCAATCTTGGTATCTTAGGAGAAACAAATAAATCTGGCTAAATAACCGCTGGTACCTTATATAATTATGTAGAGAGCACATTATTTACAGAAGGCCATTGGGAACGGCGTCACGTAAAATATTGTCTCAACCAACCCCGGGACCTTTGTTTATTATTTTAATTAGGTTGATTATTTTACTGAATGTGTAGAATGTGTTGAAATACTCATTATATTACGATTTTATGAAATAGCTTTGACTGCGGTTTCTCTCGCGTTTATGGTTTATGTTATATAGTATATAGCCTTCCTCGGTAAATTAACTACACAACACAAAAATAAATTTTCAATTTTGACGAGTAGTTTCTGAGATTAGCGCGTTCAAGCAAACAAACAAACAAACAAAGTCTTCAGCTTTATATATTAGTAAGTTTAAGATACTTAAGTAATTAGTTTAATGGAGTTTAAGTTATTATTCGTTACTAGCTGTGCCAGCGGTGTCACCCGCGTTTATGGTTAATATTATAAAGACTATTTCCGCCATACATGATTTATATGTAACTTTAACCATTAAGGCTGCACACGCGACGGAAGCTTAAAAAATGGAGTAACTTCTCCCGTTTTCCCAATATTTCCCTTCACTACTCTGCTCCTATTGATTGTAGCGTGATGAAAAGTATACTATAACCTGCCCAGGAGTATGAAGAATAAATGTACCAAGTTTCGTTAAAATCCGTCGAGTAGTTTTTGTTTCTATAAGGAACATACAGACAGACAGACAGACAGACAGACAAAAAGTTTACTGATTGCATTTTTGGCATCAGTATCGATCACTAATCACCCCCTGATAGTTATTTTGAAAATATGTATCATGTACAGAATTGACCTCTCTACAGATTTATTATAAGTATAGATATTGTGTATCTGAAAATAATATCTGTGGCGTATTCTTTAGCAGATTAAGCTGATTTAGCAAATATGAAATGTTTGCTTTACTATGACGTGAATGGTTTTCCGAACATCCAACAGATAACTATTTTTAAATCTATCATTTATCACTTTTTTAATGATGACTGTACATGCCAATAAACCAACTTAACTAAAAATAAATCATTTAAAAAGTTAAGTTAATATTTTATTTCAAATTAATTACCTTTCATGACGTTAAGTTTTTCTACAAAATATGGAAATTAAGATATGACGCAATTTCTCAACTTTAAGTGATATTATTGAGCTTTTTGCACCATAGTCAGTACAAGCAGATTGAGACGTGAAGCATTATGTAAGTTAGACTGCTTATTGCACTGTGCTTAGATGAGTTAGAGAGCAATTTTAAGTTTTAATTGCTACATTACATACTTTCACGTTCATAAAAACACAAGTTAGGCTACGTATTAAGTTCGCGTAATCTTTGTAGATTGTACATATACTCCCTATGTATGTGAAATACTTTGAATTCCCGCAGGTGGCAGCTCAATATTAAGAACTGTCAATTGTGAACTAACTTTAAATTAGTCTCATCTCGTCATCAATTTTATGTTATGAAAAACCCAAATTTGATCCTCATATTGCTGACGTACCCAATCGTAGCAGCACAATTTGCTTAATGTACGCGCGCAGTGAGTAAATTTGAGGACACTTTCACTTCATCTTCAAATTTTCTCACTGCAGGCATCACCACGCCTGAATTCCGCGAAGGGGTAGGCAGAGTCCGAGAGCAGTGAGCTCTCTAAACCACATTTGGTCAATAATCGAGCTGGGTTAGATGAAAATTGTTAAAGTATTGGAAAGTGGCTAGCTCATCGCCTCCATAACCATAAAACCAGTAGTTTTGTGATAGACTAGCTTCTGCCCGCGGCTTCGCGTGGTACATCGATGAACCATAGCCTATATGTTATTCGGGTGTATGAGCTACTCGTATATTATACTAAAGTTTCATTAAAATCCATTTAGTAGTTTTTAATATAATTAAAGTAGTAAGTCTTAGTAGGATTAGACGTGTATATAAGTATGTGATCATAACACGAGTTCAGCTATTAAGTAAAACAAAGGAAAGCTGCCAAGGGACTAATTGTTGACTGGCTCGATGGCGCATTTCGTAGTGACCCTGCCCCATGCGCCAAGAGTTGTGGATTCGATTCCCACCCAAGACAAACATTCGCATGATGAATACTTATGTTTGTTCTGTGTCTGGGTGTTAATATGCAATATTTAAGTATATATTTGTAATACCACTGTTGATTCTGATATCCGTAACACAAGTGCTTAAGCTACTTACCTCGGAGTCAGATCAATGTATGTGATGTAGTCGAATATTTATTTATATTTATTTATTATTTATTTAAGTTATCCCCCCTACTACTATAGTCTATTATCCTGGTCAAATCAAGAGGCAGTGACAGCTAACGAGTTTCGGGCACAATTTGCATCGCGTTAGTACATTCGGCACTGTACGTCGAAGCTGTTTACACTCATTTAAATAAGCGTGGGGCGAGTGCGATTTTTAATTGAATGATTAATGGGTTTTGCGCGCAGCCCCAAGTGAGAAATGTTTCGACCGTCACAGATGTTAATAAAGTGTTATGACGGAATTTACTGCTAAAGAGGTTATATTTGGAGGGAGATTCATTTTCGTTTGGTTATTTTTTAATAGTAGGAAATACTTGTGGTACATAAAGATTTTGAAAAATTAATACAGAGATTATAAAGTGA
The DNA here is from genome assembly GCA_951394215.1 of Glyphodes perspectalis. Lineage (NCBI taxonomy): Eukaryota > Metazoa > Arthropoda > Insecta > Lepidoptera > Crambidae > Glyphodes > Glyphodes perspectalis. The sequence continues at coordinate 17,044,427 of OX596200.1, read as the reverse complement.
AGTACATAATAAAATATGTATAGGTGCAATCACCATCATTAACTTAGTAGGCTCGTACTAAGAGCTTATTTAAAAGGAAATACAAATTTAAAATAGTTTATTTACAACAAGCAGGGTTATAACATGGCATTTATCATAATCGGATGATACTACAAAATTTCCTATGTACAAATATAAAATGCTAATAAACCGCTATATTAAAATTGATAATTAAATCTAGAGTTCATAGTAGTACCACATTCGCAACTCCATAAAAAACAATGCAAAGATTAAGAACCCTAACAGATAACTGCTCCCACTCCGCCACGTTTGACAAACAGCAAAGACAAATTCCGCAATAAAAAGGTCATTTGAGGGTAAACAGTCATCTTAACGATAAACAAAAGAGGTTTCCCTCCAGTGATTTATACAAGAGGTCGCTATAACGGCTGGGGTAACTGGCTCTACTGCGATTTCTGCTTTCAGAGCGTGGAAATGTGCTCAGACATAATTTAGTGCTAGACTTACGGTTATGCGTGACGTCTTATGAGCTGTTACGAGGTTTTCAGTGACTGACGCCTAAAATATTTCACAAGCGGGTAAGACTACAAGATTTATGTACTTTAATTAAAATTCGGTACATATTACGAAGTTGTTTCTGATTCTTTAATCTATTTGTCGATGAGACTAGAACTATTAATCAAATCCTCAAATTTAGGTACTGAGATGCTTAAAGAACAAAATTTACAAAGAAAAAATAATATTTTACAATAACTTTTTACGCCACTTTTACTTATAACCTCCAACAGCATCAATCATCATTAGTCAAGAGGGAAAGATAGTCAGTCCTATCGAAACTAGAAACATTTAATATCATTCCCCTTACATGTCAGCCGAATTGTCCAAAAGCTTCCATTTTTATAAATCTATTTAATTTTATTTTCGACTATTTGTGCCTGCGGTTTCACCGGCGTTTCTAGTTAATGTATATAGCCTATAGCTGCCTCGATAATGGGCTATCTAACAATGAAAGGATTTTTCAAATCGGACCAGTAGTTCCTGAGATTAGCGCGTTCAAGCAAGCAAACAAACAAACTCTTCAACTTTATAATATTAGTATACTTAAAGATTATAAAAAAGACGATAATAACGACGATAACATAACATCAAGAAAACCTTTTTATTCGCAACCTACGATAAAAGTAAACAATAGTGAAAAGGGACCAATCCTTTATAGCGAAGACATGAAATTTATTCAGCCGTACCCCAGTGAACAAAGCATCTTTATCATTCGCCACGTGACGGGCGTTCACGCATGCCATCTAACATCTGTCACGCACCTGAACTATCATGGGACAAACAGCAGTATGACGTGTTGGTTAATCATTTCAAAGGGTTTAAGGCTGTTTTGCTGAAAACGGAAAAAAAGGCAAATGTATATAAATAAATAAAATAAAAAAGTTTTGTTTTAATACTTGCTTTGTAATCATTTTGATCCATAATTCTGTTTCATTTAACTTCATGTGGCGAGATATACTTGTGGCCATGAAAGGGTTCTATTAATTAATTAAAATAGTTAATATGTCTTCTCAAGGATCATAGGGTAGTTGCCACTATAATTGATTTCAAGTAGTAATTATTAATTTACTGTATTTTATGGCTAGAAATTCAAATGATGACAAAGATGCTGAACATCAGCATCTTTGTTTTCTAGCTTCACCTAAAAGGTACATAATGACATACAATATGAATACAATACAATACGAATACAATATCACAATACTGACCTAAATAGCAGTTCCCTCAGTCCTCACCAAACTTTTTCTTTGCCGGCTCCTCCTTATACTATGCGCGAACTACAAAGGCCCGGGCAGCGTGAATAAAGTAAAGATGTCACGTCGTAACTTGTTGCGGTGTCAAACGCGTCATTTGGCGTCATGCCTCGGCCGCCCACGTGATTTATTATGGCGGACGTGTTTTGTTTACGCCGTTCCGTAGGATTAATTAGCCGGGACGAGGGACTAAATGCGGAGCTTGTGTGAGCGTGACTGTGGCTTTTTATTTTGATGAGTGGGTCGGATGTTGGTTATCTGAAGAGAAAAGTGTAAATATCAGGGAGAAAAAAGCATATTGTATCCTTTTTTAAACGCTCATTTTTCCATTGATGTAACAATAGATTCTTTTAATTTTCTGTATTCCTATATCATCTTGCCTGAAATCCCCACAGGGGTGAGCAGTACTAAGTATGACTACTTGAAACTAAGAATTAAGTTGAGTTGGGTTAGATTTTTTTTTATAAATATCAGACTACATCACATACATTGATCTGACTTCGAGGTAAGTAGCTTATGCACTTGTGTTACGGATATTAGGATCAACAGTGGTATTACAAACATAAAAGTGGTGGGTTCAATCCCCACTCAGGGCAAACACTCGTGTGATGAACTGTTGTGTTTGATCTGTGTGTGGGTGTTAATATCCAATATTAATTTAATTATAAATTTTTGACATCACAGTTGTTTCTCATACCCGTAACACAAGTGCTTAAGCTACTTACCTCGGAGTCAATCAAACCAGTAAGTAGCTTATGTATGTGATGTAGTTAGATATTTATTTATATATTTAATACAAAACTAGCAAAATGAGTTAGGTAAAGGTTCTAAAACGCAGCGTGAAGTTCCGAATGAAATAAATTGCATTGGTCAAAGGGTAAAGGTGCTATGCGGCGTGCGGTGACCCAGTTCTCTAAATCCAATCGAAATATAACTAAAGTGTAGTCAATAGAGTGAAGTCTATATGCGTTCTTACTTAATCGTGTTCTTTGCGTAATTGCAGACTATTTTCTAGATAATTCAATGAAAGATATACAAGTGAATGGATGAAAGTTCTAGAAACCTGATTTATTCAGGAGATCGGATATTTTTGATAGTTTTGTCCCATGAAACCAACTAATTTCCTTACGTGTTTATTTTATAATCATCTCATCTATTAATTTGAGTCAATAGGGAAGATAATAGAAACCAAAAATTCAATAAAACATCAAATATTTACCATTAAATTACAAAAAAAAAGATGAATTAATAAAATTTATGAAGATTTCGATGTGTTTTTTTAACAAAATAATGTTTCGTAATTATTTGTATATATTGTCATCATACCTTAACACAAAATGATTTTAGATATTGCCCGATAAATGTTACAATTATTTAGGAAAAACAATGTATATATATATAAATATATAGGTATATATCTACAGAAAGCAAAATTGTGCCATTGCTCCATTGATCCTTATCTCGCATGGCGAGAGATGAAAACATTGAAACCCATTCAAATTCCCCACATAACGGCAAACAAACAAATTGACCATTTCAGCAGGACCCCGCACCATTGTCAAGATACCTTATCGCATCTGCCATCTGAGGCTGTGTTTACATTGGCAAATCCCATTGAATGTTTTGATTACTCACGGACAACCGTACGTCGATGTATAGACATGTTGACATTAGGTACATTCACAAAGTAGAATCTATGCTTCTATACTTAATGTATAAGTTTTATGTAAAGCTGAAGAGTTTGTTTGTTTGGTTGAACGCGCTAATCTCAAAGTCAAAGTCAAAATACTCGTTATTTATATAGGTTTGAAACAAACACTTATAAATCGAAACTATTGGTCCTAATTGAAAGAATATTTTTGTGCTGAATAGTCTTGTTATTATTGAGGAAGGCTAATATAGGCTATATTATAATATCACGCTACGACACATTAACCATAAACGCGGGTGAAACCGCGGACACAGCTAGTCAAAAACATAATTCACATTATTACACCATGTAATTATAGCTTTTGCATGATCAACTTAGATTTTATTTATAGAATAAACAGCTTCTTGATAGCTTAATGACTGGCTCGATGGCGCATTCGGTAGTAACCCTGCCCCATGCGTCAAGAGTTGTGGGTTCGATCCCCACCCAGCACATTCGTGTGACGAATACTTGTGTTTGTTCAGTGTCTGGGTGTTATTATCCAATATTTAAGTATATATTTGTAATACCACTGTTGATTCTGATATCCGTAACACAAGTGCTTAAGCTACTTACCTCGGAGTCAGATCAATGTATGTGATGTAGTCGGTTAATTTTTTTTTTATGTACCTTAACAAACATACATGGATTATTATATTACACCAAAGTTATAGATTCTATATCAATATAGGCAATTATTAAGCATTGACATCATTAGACTACATCAGACTACATCACATACATTGATCTGACTCCGAGGTAAGTACCTTAAGCACTTGTGTTACATATATCAGAGTCAACAGTGGTATTACAAATAGGTATATACTTCAATATTGGGTATAAACACCCAGACACATAACAAACACAAGTATTCGTCACACGAATGTTTGTCCTGGGTGGGGATCGAACCCACAACTCTTGACGCATGGGGCAGGGTTACTACCGAATGCACCATCGAGGCAGTCAAAAGTGATAAGTAACAAAAATGTTTGAAAGTATTTTTTTTAGCCTATAAGACGGAGTAAAGGATGCTGATGATTTTCATGTTCGATATAATCACTACATAATCGTCATCTGCATACGTTATTTTCTTCCGTGATCTACTTGAAACACAATCCTAGACTTGACGAGTCCAGAGATTTAACCAATCTTGGCAACCAAATGATTTGAATCATTAGAAATCTATGGATACTTGTACTTGTGTTTAATTAGTGGCAGCGCAATGATAAGAACACGTGCCATAACCGAGGAGTGCGGATTCAAACCCGAGTACGTACCTCTGGATTTTTCAAATCTATGTACGTATCCACGAGCTAGGCGGTAAGGGTAAACATCGTGATGAAGCCTGCAAATTCAAACAATTTTGGATTTGTAACCATGATACAAAAATTGTCTGGTTCCCCTATCTTAGGGTTAAGAAGGTCAGATCGGCAGTCACTTCAATGTAATTACCAGATTCACTAAATCGTGGAGCATGGTTTAAGCGCACCCCGTCTAAGCACGGGACGAAACGCTAGGAAGATGATAGTTACTTGTATTCGTGCGCAAGTTAGCCTCACGATGCCATACCTTGCCAAGAGCTATGCGTACCTGGGCTTGAAAACCCTAAATCTATATAAATAATACTAGCTTCACGACATTTCCCTAACGGGGTAGGCAGAGGGATATCCCGGTCATATACATACGTATATACGTATGTATATGACCGGGCTATAAGCGACACTATGTGTGCTTAAAATACAATATGATGTAATCATTTCATGATTGCTATAGAATTATAAGCCTGTTATTTAGCCGTCACCAAGTTGGACGCGCCCTGAGCGTTCGCCCGTCCCGTATTTGCTCGCAAATTCAGAATAAACGGCTTATATTTTATTTCCACTCATTGACCTGTTAACACCGACCGTTAGCCGCGAGCGCATAATAAGCGGGAGCGAGTCATGAAATATGCCGCGTATTTCGCAACTTCAAGGCCGCGCGAGAATTCCACGTGAAATATTCTAGCACATTTTTTAACGGTCGCCTTTGGTTCCCCCTCGCGCATTGATTCACTGCTAAGATGAAAATTCTGGCTGGTTTTGGGGAGAATTGTTTGACTTTGAATTTTTTTTCCCATTTCCATGTTTACATACCTACATTACATAAAAATAAATATACTGCTATAAATATGTACCACACTGATTAATACTTATATAAGATTCCAAATAAGTTTAATTACTTACATGCAGTTATGAAAATTATATAAAGAGAGAAGGTATTATTTGTCCCATGTTGGTCGGGTACTAAAAAAGAATGTTCCAACTGTGTCTCTTGCCTAGCATGTCGTAACAGGCGACTAATGGTATATGAGGTTTGGGTATGTGATTGTGTAGGCGACGAGTTAGGCACTTGTCACTACTTTTTCACAATTTTCCATTTAACCCAGTCCATCCAGTTATGTTTTTGGCTGAACATGGTTAAAGGGGCCTGCTGCCCCTTCGACTCTGCCTATCCCTTCGGGGATTATGGGCGTGATGTTATGTATGTATGTATTATTTGTCAGGTAAGGTAATTGCCTGTAAGGCAAGGTAATGTGCCTCAGGCACAAATAAATTACTGAATATAAGAGTGTTAACACGAAAATAATCTTTAATCAAAGTTTGAAATCTGTCTCATGATTTCAGAATTATGGAAAATGTCAATTTATGACTATATCCCTAATCAAAGTATAAAACTCTTCTTTTCCAAGACACAAACTCAGAATTCGTTGTTTTTAAAATATTCTGCGAGCTTATGTAAGATTATATTCCAGTATGACACCAGACGATTTCACTTGAATATTTTAACCGTATTATTTTCCTACCATATTTTATTGATGACCCCCATGCGCCGGAGGTCGTCAAAACGTTCATAATTAGGCGGAGTACTCCTTCCGCAAACATCTTCAACCCAGCCGTAAAAACTTTTAACTCTTATTCCAAAATTGGCCTATAAAAAGAGACAATACGAACCCCTCGAGGGTCTGTAAAATTTGTAATCACCCACCTTGTTTGTCGGACCTCCGTTGCTCGTAATTTTTAAAACCCACAGCTTTATGGTGCCTTTTAGTTTAAGTCTGCCCGGCCAAGAAGCCTGTGTGGACGTTTCTGGTCTTAAAAGGATCTCTTTGTATCTGATGTGTCAACACTAGCGCTTGTAACTTTGTCTTGAGTTTTTAAACTGCTATAGTGCCATTCATGACTGCTAGCTCTTATGGGAAAGTAATGTGGTCTAAATTCGTGCGTCGGTGAGATGTAAAAACTAAAGCTATCACCAGTTTATAGAGCAAGGTGCCTTGGAATTTGATGAGTAGAAATGCACACAACATGTCATGTTTAAGGGTGATAGTTGCTAGCTGTATATTAGCAATAGCTTATAATGAGTTGAGCGGATTGGATAATATTAACACTCTCACGATTGTCATTAATTATAGAAAATAATAATTATGTAGGTAATCATCCTAATTGTGTTGTTGTTGTTGACTTGCAAGAGTTGCTAGCTTTAAACAATGTAATGAACTGACTGAAAGATAGGCACCTAAGAACAATCAATATGAATAAACATGAAAAAATATTTTGACATTGTTAGAGATTTTTTATCATTCACAGTACAATGATAAAAAAACATTTGTCTTATTTATACCCGTTCTCACATGCCACCATTGCACAGCGCAGAAACAATAACAGTTTACATGAAAATAGAGGATAAATAACAAAGCGGACAAGTAAATAACGTGTCAGTACGCCGGTTGACGGGAGTGCCCCAGGGCACCGCGCTAGATCCAGCATTTTACCGCGCGGCCGGAGGTCGAAAGCGCGTAAAACAATAATTTGCACATCAGCTCAAAGTCCAATTTTCCGCGGTTTTGGCGTTGCAATTTCTATTCATGAGCTCTGCTGACATGCATAGCAGCGTCCGATTCGATAACGCGATTTCAACCTTATAACCCAACTGTAGAAGTTAAAATCGAATAAGCACTGGCTGGTATTTGGTGTGACTGGCTGTCCGGCTTTAGTTTTTTGTACACTTGTCACGTGACATTTTCTCGTGTTTACAAATACGTATTCATTTTTGTTTGACTCGGCTACCGCTAAATCAAAACAAGTAGACGTGAAACATTTTTTTATATTCATATTATATTATTGAACTAGACTTGAAATTTAAGTTGTGTTTCATGATCAGATTGTGATTTAAACTTATTGAGACGAACCGATTTACAGATCTACATTACTTTGATATCACCTATTTAACCGACTTCAAAAAAAAGGAGGAGGTACTCAATTCGACTGATTTTTTTTATAATAAAATTGTTTTCAGGCTCTATGCATATACATTTCATAAATAGCTATAATATACATTATCTTAAAGTCGATTTAGTAATATATTGCAATTGGTTAGGGTAGATTCATAATTCATAAGACATAACTAATTCTTATATTAATTATTTTAGCTATTAATAGACGCCACGGTATATCTATATATCTTCTTATTCAGTAAGCATAATAGAAAATAGAGAAACAATAATTATCCACACTAACAAAACAGAAACATCGTCATCAATATTTACAACTCAATCGTACTGATTACATTTTCGCAATTTTTACAGTCCAATCAGTAATTGTACATATGAATCCACCATAACACGCAAAGCAGACAAAAACAGGAATTAATACAATAGCCGCGTATTGCGCTGTCGGCCCCAATAATTCATTTGTAACGTTCTGTGATGCGGCGATGGAACGCGATCCAATCAAAACGGAATCCATGGTTGCAGTCGAATGGTAATTTTAAGGTCTTCATTTAGCCATTCCAACTTCGGTCAATTCTGATTATTTTCAGTGTCAATTATTATCGAAGTATCTGGTATACAGCCCACGTCATGAACAATAGACTCAAAAAAAGAAATCGGTCTTATGGTCAGGTAAGCTAGCCACTTCATCTTAAATTCGTACATGGGCGACAGTAATCATTTACCATCAGGTGAACTATCTGCTCGTCTGCCCGCAATAACATAAAAAAAAAAAACTTTTTTACAATTTTCTATGTAATCCAACTCAATTCTACAATATTTATGGCTGCTCATATTGTTCCTAGGACTCTGCCTACGCTTTCGGGGATTGTCGGCGTTGGCGTGTTTCGGGGATTGTCGATAATGTATGTATGTATTGAAGTATTTAAGCATACCAACGCTTAATATTCATTAATAAGGACATACACCTCGCTTAGGGTGTTGGATCAAAAAATTGCAGTATCTCTGGAACGTATCACGGTCTGTTAACCAAGTCTTTCACCGTTACATATTCTAATTTGGCAAAGGGATTGATTTCATATTCCCTAGACACAAGTTTCCAAATAGGCTAACCCATGTTTCAAACATTTATGTTCAGCAAATATAAAATAGGCTTTTCCCAAGCTTTGCGCAAAACGGTCGCTCATTTAAGACACCAATAACAGTACTACAGAGAGGGCAACAAAATACCCGCTGAATTTTGGTATCATTCCAATTTCCTTCGTTCTAATAAGCAATATGAGAGGTCCGAACACGCCGGGATTCGCCATCTAATTGTCTGATTTAGTTGTTTCGTTTCGCTACTTCCAAATTATTGGGTATTTGCTGTATTCCCCCGTAAATGGGTGGATTACTCGGGTTCGGAATAGCGTGCTCTAATAACATTTGTACATGGCTGGGTAGATGCGGACTTTTGTACTGATCAAATATGAACCATATAGCGTCGGTATAAGTGCCGGATATCTACTAAACTATAAGCGTGTGCGATGAGCGACCAGTTTGAGATCAGATAAAAATTGACGACAGAAGTTTGATGGAGTTCGTTAACTATTCCTCCAAAAATTATACAAGCGCTTACTGCAGCGGTTACCAGCTAAGTGTATTCGAGACAGGTGCAATGAGGGATTTCTCATTTTATGTAGGTTTTATTTTTAGGACAAATTGAGATTTATTTCACATTTCATAATTAAAGGTAAAACGAGCTCAACTCTTAATTTAAACCCTTAAATATTAAACGTAGAGCAGCAACCACTTACAACTTAAAACACAATTTAATATACTCAGATGGAAAACTGTATTATAGTAGTGATTAGTGGCCAGCTCTTTTGCTAAACAAACTCTTTGCATACCCAATACACCATTATTCACCTTTTACGACATTCCCGTATTGGTCTGGGACTATGAAAGAATTTGCCAACTGTGTTTCTTGCCTAGCATATCGTAAAAGACGACTAATGGTATATGGGGTTTTGGATATGTGATTGTTTAGGCGACGAGAAAGCCACTTGTCACTACTTTTTCACAATTTTCCATCTAACCCAGCCCAGTTTTGTTTTTGGCTGAATGTGGTTAAGGGGGACTGCTGTTTCTTTGACTCTGCCGACCCCTTCGGGCGTGATGTTATGTTATGTGTGTTATGTTATGTTTACGACATGCTAGAAGAAAAGAAGCACAGTTGGTAAATTCTTTTAGAGTCCCTAGCCAACGTGAAATAAATAGTCGAGCTAGTTTAAGGGCAGTTATTCATAAATCGTAAGTAGCGATGGAGTAACAAGATCTGAGCTCCCGTGAACTTTCGCCGGGCACACAGTTCGAGACCGCAACTAAAACAAAACTGAGAGCTTTGCAGTTCGCGATCGTTCTTGCCCGAATCGTTGTTTTTATTAAGTTCGAATAGTTCGTCAAACTATTCGGTTCGAATATTTTGAATTTCATTTGTTTTGATTTGCTTATACTAGTGGATGGAGATTGTTATATTCTTTTGGTCCGTATACTATGTTTAAACATCATAACCCTAGTTATTGATGCGCCTAGTCGTGTAGAAATAATGAAGGAATTCTCGTTGCAGTGGTTCAGCTGAAATTAAACATTTAAATTTAGATTTTTGAACATGACCTGAAATAAATAAATAAATAATAAATAATAATAATAAATTCTTCAGACTGGCACACCAATTCCCTAGTCCCAAACTAAGCTTATAAGCTTGTGCTATGGATACTAGGTGAACGGATAGACATACTTAAATACGTTTATAAACATCCATGACTCGAGAACAAATATCCATGTTCATCACACGAAATATTTGCCCCTAGCGGGATTCGAACCCGCGACCCTTGGTTTCGTGGCCAGGGTCTCTAACCACTCGACCAACGGGCCAGTCACAAATATTACTGCACTTACTATAATTACAACTTTTTGTTAGAATATGCAATAAAAAAAATCTTAACATAAATAAATATTACTATACAGAACCTTTTCATTGCTAATCAACGAAAATCATTGAAATCAGTGAAGAATGAAAATAATATGTTAAGTTTCGATTTTCCAACCGATCGATAACGAATACGCCAAAGTTAGTTCTACAATCGTTCAACTAAAGTAGTATTCGTACCAAATGAAAGGAATACAGGGCAAGCGGGAGACCCCGCACGTGGGGCTATCAAACGAGAGCTTAGTTACTTCAGAAAGACAAATGATGCAAAGATGAGGCTGGGCGTTCGAAGCGGGAATCGTTCGTAAAAATTACACAAATTTTATAACTGCAAAGTCTACCCCTTCGGGAATAGAAAAATATAAAGGAAACTTATTTATTTGGTGTATATAACTTAACCTAAAACAAATATTAAGGCTCAGCATATATTATAGATACTATCATTTAAACAATCTTATAACAAGAACAATCCAACCCAGCCCACTGTCCACCGCCATTTTGGCCATCGCTCCTCGCTATTTAGCGACTCGGTGTCGCTGTTTGCTGAAAGTGCTGTTTGTTAATTTTTTCTTTTTAGTATTAGTACATATTGCTAACAGAGATGCTTCTATTTTTATAAATGTTTTCATTGGGTTTGTCCCATGTTGGTCTGGGACTTAAAAATATGCCAACTGTGGTTCTTGGCTAGCATTTCGTAAAAGGCGACTAATTGTATATCGGGTTTTGGGTGTGTGATTGTGTAGGCGACAGGTTAGCCGCTTGTCACTGCTTTTTCACAATTTTTCATCTAACCCAGCCCGGCTTTATTTTTGGCTGAATGTGGTTGAAGTGGCATGCTGCTCCTTTGACTCTGCCTACCCCTTCGGGGATTATGGGCGTGATGTTATGTATGTATGTTATAACAAGAAATTTGTGATATGCAGCCAAAATGGTAGCCACTCAGCATTTGTCATTTTCCATGACCCTTGGGCGACATGACGAAATACATATGTATATTTTCCCACTAACGGCAACGGCAAAGATAAAGGTTATGGTAACTATTATGTATAATTATGCTGTCCCTTCAGGGATTATGGGCGTAATGTTATGTATGTTATGTATGTATGCAGTCAGAACTTTATTTCTCTATTATAATAATGGTTCCCCAATGGTTTCGTTGATTGTTGCCACTTTTTGGACTCATTCGCCAGCCCTTACGAGTACAAGAAAACTCGTAAGTGGGTAGCGTAGCCAATCTTGGTGAAGCGAATTTCTCTATAAATCATTACTTGCATTTATTAACGTAGACACTCCTATTAAGTTAAAAAATACTTGCGTTGGGGATGACTCGCTCTTTCTCAAGACATTTCAAAAATTGAGACCAAAAATTAACATTAGTTAAAAAAAGTAACAAATGCATATAAGAACCGACATATTTAACTGCTGCAACTGATCGTAGTATTTTAGGTTTAATTACATTGTTTAACTTATATTTTGAATCTAGTTTTAATGAGAAATTTTGATCGATTTGCTACCGTAATCCAGGTGACAGAAGTTGAAAAAAAATTCGTTAAAAATAAATGTCTTATGTAATAGGTATTTCTTTCTCAGTACTATTAACAAACGAAGAACTGGAGTTCTAAGAATTTTTCCTATTCAACTAGCTGGATCATTAACTAGGAAATTAAATTCTTTGAAAGAGCTAAGTAAGTTATCATAATACCGAGAAAGTAGGTATTTTAAACGGGTATAACTTTATTTAATTTAAAGCTTCAAAGAAATAGAGATGCAGGAGAAATGGATAAAATTATGGTTTTCATGTTTCATAATACTAAATGTGCAGAACTATTTTTCTACAGGCTACAGGTTATTAATAATAAACCAAATTAAAGTATAAGAAATATATAAAGTTTAGGGAGCAATGAGTTCCATAAACCACATTAGCCAAAATCGAGTTTGGTGAAATGACTATGGTGGCATGCAGCTACCTTGTCGCCTACAAACTTTCTTTCATCCTACAATCACAAACAAAATTCCATATACACCATAAGTCGCATTTTCCGACATGCTAAGCAAGAAACACAGTTTGTACATCATTTCCGAGAGCCTAACCCACATTTGACGTGGACTATTTTTTTTTAAATTAACTAACTTTACGCCACTTCCCTAGCGGGGTAATCACCTCACTTGGTTCAATAACATTCATTATCCTTTTCATACTACGGTTTTTATGACTCCTAACATCTGGTAGTGCTAAGTGAACCTGGGCCTTCCGCGACTCCTACATGTTTTTTACCTATTAAAAAAGTCGAACGTTTTGGTCATAAGCACCAAGCGACGCGATAGCAAGTCGTACTGCGCGCAGCGACCTTGCGGCGAATACTCGATGAGCCGATATGCAAAGCCGCCCATGAATAATATCCACCATCATCGGCGAGGAAAGATCCGTTGAAAAGGAGTTGGTGGTCCCGTAGATGCGACGAAGAAGAGTAGGAGAGAGAAAGGAGTATTTGTACATTTCTTTGATGACTGATAGCTCTAAGATGACGTATAAACCGCTGTTATGTTGTCCGGTTTTAGTAACTAATATTTATTAAGAAATACTACTAACGGAACTAAACGCGATATGCATAATGTAGTAAGTACATGAGTACTTGCAGCTTGACGTTTTGGCCGTGTTGCAACGACCATGGCCATTAATTTCTAACGCCTTTGTCCCATATTTTGTCTAGAGTTTTTGTTTTCAAAGGTATTTCAGTATTTACTATAAAAATCAAAGTGGAAAGGATAGTATTAAAGATACAGTTTGATGTGGCCGTTGCCTTTTATCTTTGCCCACATAAACTGGGCTGGCCCTACCCTACCCTCTCACAGAAAATCACCGTAAATTAGCAGCACCTGTGGCTGTCTCTCACGTTAGTGAGATTGCCAGAGACCCTACGTCCTTAAAAAACCAGCAACACATCAGCGTTTTTTCTGGTGTTGCAGTTATCTGCGGGTGGATCCCACCATCAGATATCCCTCCAAATTTGCTGCCTTTAATATAAAAAAGACGTACAATTTGAAAAACATAAGCCGCGAATATCAGAACGTCCGTTGCAGCATCGAACTGCCATCCACACACGAATTTGAAACGGAGATTTTTACTTCGGAACAAGCCCAGCTACGTGGGTGAGTGAAACCGCCCGTAACGAGAGAACGATGATAGATTGACAGAAAGACAGGCACAGATGATTTCGCGGCTGTCTTTTGTTTTCGTTTACATTGCCTATTTGTTTGATGTAACGCATCCACCTGTGCGAATCTACCAATATAGACGGATATCTCCTAACACACAATTTATTGACAAGCTCGATGGCGCATTTGATAGTGACCCTGTCCCATGCGCCTCGAGTTGTGGGTTCGATCCCCACCCAGGACAAATATTCGTTTGATGAATACTTCTGTTTGTTGTTAATATCCAATATTTAAGTATATATTTGTAATGCCACTGTTGTTTCTGATATCCGTAACACAAGTGCTTAAGCTACTTACCTCGGAATCAGATCAATGTATGTGATGTAGTCTGATATTTATTCATTACTAGCTGTGCAAGCGGTGTCACCCGCGTTTATGGTTAATATTATAAAGACTATTTCCGTCATACATGATTTATATGTAACTTTAACCATTAAGGCTGCACACGCGACGGAAGCTTAAAAAATGGAGTAACTTCTCCCGTTTTCCCAACATTTCCCTTCACTACTCTGCTCCTATTGATTGTAGCGTGATGAAAAGTATACTACAACCTGCCCAGGAGTATGAAGAATAATTGTACCAAGTTTTGTTAAAATCCGTTTCCACTATGCTAATATTAACTGCACAAATAAACTTCCTGCAATTTCCAGTGACAAAACACTTTATGCGCAAAGGATGTTCGTTGAATTTAATCAAACGTGGCATGGCATCGCTTGTATGTGGACAGACAGCTAAAGGAGGAGAGGGCCGGAGGGAGGAGGAGAGAGGAGGTTTGTTCGTTGTCCAAAATACTGCGAAACTACAGGATATAAAAGCTATAATAATTGCCGAGAGTCGTTTAAGCGGCATTCGTTTAATATGGTTCGTCATTATCGCAGAATAAATATTTGGCCTGTGTCGGTGGTAAATAATAATTCTGTTTCACGATGGAATTGTTTTTTAATGCTCTTTCGCGTTGACACGGCTTTAGAGTTCATTTAATTAAAAGTACTTACGAAATACTCGGCACCTGTTACTGGAGTCCTGTTACAATAATAAGGTTGTATACGTAAACTAGTAACATTTTAAAATGGTTAAATATCAGTAAAAAAAATATCACCTATCGAATACATTGATAGCTTAGAAAGTTAATAGGTTAATCACTAGTATTGATGATATCACTATCTCTCTCTGCTCCGAGTAGACAGTTTCAATTGAAGGTATACAGGCTGAAGGTATACAGGTGGTATACAGCCTTTATACCAACTGTTGGCATTATATTTAATTTCCGTACGGAACTCTTTTGGGGTATCCTTGAGCTAAAACGTGCACAACCAAGTATTTAGATTATAGAAAACTAATATTATAAAGAGGTAAAGTTTGAGAAGTTGTAGGGGGTCTCTGG
The DNA here is from genome assembly GCA_951394215.1 of Glyphodes perspectalis. Taxonomy (NCBI): domain Eukaryota; kingdom Metazoa; phylum Arthropoda; class Insecta; order Lepidoptera; family Crambidae; genus Glyphodes; species Glyphodes perspectalis. The sequence goes on along the minus strand of OX596200.1, from coordinate 17,029,088 downwards.
ATCTGTTGAACCGATTCTGAAAATTATTTTACCAATAGAAAGCCACATTATTTGTAAGTGTCTTAGGCTAACAAGATGCATTTATACCACTCTTCAATTTTTCTAGGTCTTAAGTATCGATAATATAGCACATTTCGATACCTCCAACGCAAACGGTCGTAACACTTTTTTTAGGTAAAATTCGATTTTATACCTATTATACTTAAATTAATTCAAACAATAACTTCCATAAATCAGATTTCAATAATATTGATTAAATACCGAATTTTGTAATCGCTAATAGTCGTATCATTTCAAGTCTCCCACGCAAATCGTCGCGCCACTACATTCGACGATTTGCGCCTCTCTATTGGACCGCGCTCTGGCTAATCCAGCAGAGTTGCGACGTCGTATTCTCTGGAACGAAGTCGGTTTGAAACAACGTACTTATTTAATTGAAAAATAGCATTTCCATTTCATGTTGTTATAATATCTGTTTGTAATCTTTATTATATTTAAACCGAGTGGTAGACGGTGTAAAAAATTGTTAGAAATGGCGTTAAATACATCATCGGCTGGAGGAGGACAAATTACTTGTGATGAAATATCTTTGACTGGTAAGTTTTATCACAATGATATTAACTGATATAGATTCAATATGTCATCTTTATTATACAATAAAAGTGCAAGTAGATTAACACTTATTATTGCTTATTTAATTTGTAAGTTTAAAATTTTATTATGCACCTCGCAAATCATCGTAACTTCTTAGTTACGACCATATGCGTAAGAAAGAGTCGTAGGTACGACTTTATACTCTAAATATATTTTTTAAATTTGGGTCGTAACTCGTACTTACGACACTATGCGCCGCTTTAATATTAAAAAAATATCCGTTCATAAGGTCGTAATTACGACATACAACTGTATGCTTTGTTCAAAATTTAAGATACGATTTAATGTATTTTTGAAACTGAGTAAATAAAGCCAATATTTTAGTTTATGAGTATATACTTGAAATGTATAATATTATACTAACAAAAACTTTCTTTTTTTCAGAATTACGGGAAGCAATACCAAATATTACAAATACTAGTATGGATTCAACTCTACCGTGTCTTTCGTCTTCTATGCTGAACGAAATCCTTCAAAAAAGGTCCCGATCTTGAAGAACCAAGAGATCATAAAGTAACGCTAAATATTTACACATCTACTTAGTTCAGATTTTATTTTACCATCTACTTCGACAGCCACGCCTAGCAAAAACCTTATTAAAGGGAAATACCCCAAAGATTAAATCGAACAAGAGGTATTGCTGAGTGTTAATGACAGTGGTACACTGTTCGATTTAAGTTTACCGAATGCTACGACATCAATGCCCCATGAAGATCTTGATAAAAGTTTAGATTCTGAACTACGTGCTAATCAAATTAAAGATAACTTTAATACTTCACATTAATTGGTCCCTGATGTAACACCGATGCCGTCTCCATGTAATGATTTTATTGAGAGTGAAACTGACATTTCTTCTCCTCGATGCAGTTACCTGTCACCGTCTAACTCTGATGTTCGTTCGCCCAGTACTATAAGTAGAGATAGTTCACCACAGTTGAGTTCGGGTCAGAATTCATCTGCTTGTTCGTCAAATGACAACACACCTGCTGACAGAAAGAGTCGTAATCGACAACGCCATCGCGATGAATGGAAGGACATCAAAAGAACCTAGGTAAGGCCTATTTAAGCAGAAATGGAGTGAGTAGAGATTTTGGTCCGATAATTGTACAGGACAGAATCGAAACCGTATCGTATTTTCTTTTTATATTTATGCGGCTAAGAAGAACGGCATAACAATAATTCACAGATTTTTAGAGCGTGGTCACACACAAAATGAAGCTGACTCTGTGCATGCTTTGATAGAGAGAAGTTCCAAAAACAAACTGATTTATACACCCGAACAATGGTTTGCTTTAGTAGATGGTCGAAAGTTAACCCTCCGTCTTATAATGTGATAGAAATGAGCGTTACAGATTTTTACAACTATCAAACTTTATTATCAGGTAACAACTGGGTTAAGAACTCCAAAAACCAAAAAGTTTCATAGAACAAAATCAATGAAGTTGAGGTAATCTTCAGTGAGCCTTACATTTTAAACTATCGTTATAATTTTGAAGATTAAAATAACATGAGCTTAATTACTAAAAAAGCTTATTCATCTAGGAGAAGGAATCATTCTGTATTGAATTGAGATATTATCTAACGGTGTTACAAAGATCATTTACCTGTAACGACTGCTAAATACAATGATTTATTAAGTCTCTATCACGGACGTATAATACCACAGGAATACCATAATTTTTATCAAAAATTGACTCATGGTCAATGCAACAATTGATTGTTGCAGAACCTAGTGATGTAGACTCGTCAGACGATTAAACTTATAATATTAAAAATATTTAATTTAGCAATTAATCTCATTTATTGATTTCTTTTATTGTTTCCTAAAATTTGTTTATAGATTGCTATAAAATTAATACTATGTACAATTTGTTAAGTAAATACGTAAATTTGTTAGAGTTGATTTTTAATGTATATTTTGTCACCATTATTTTTTTAAGTAACATTTGATCTTTAAAGTGTTCATTGAATGATAATTTTATCATAGTAATTAGGATAGTTTAAGTATTTTATTTCTTGTTTCAAGTAAGTCGTTTCGTTGTTGGAAATGCGTACTTGTTTTTTATTTTTTTTAAGTAAGTTGTGACTCGTGATGATCGATAAGATATACCAATGATACTACTCATAATACAAAGAGACTGATTAATGTTAATTTGAAACTAAGTTATAACATGTTTTGCATAATGAAGTTTATTTTATAAAAAATATTGTGTTAATGATTCATTTACTACACCTACAGTTTATGAAGTTGACTTAATTACGAAAATCACCTCTGAAGTATAAGGTCGTATATGAAACATACGATCATATTCGCGCTGTCCATGTGATCTTGATCAATCGCAAAGGGTTGTAACTTTATTTTCCGACCTTTCTACGACGTGCATAAAGTCGTAACTATATATTTTATGCGATAATTTAAAAAATACAATGTTTATATCAATAAATACATCTACCGCATATTATATAAGCTGCTAAGGATAAGAGAACCCGAAGTTTCAAGCAAAATATGTATTACAACTTACAAAATACATTAAAGTTCCTTAAAATCGCTCTCGTGAAAAATCACACATTTGTAGATACGACCTAATGCGTGGGAGGTGTCGATTTATAAAAAAAAGAGAAGGTAAAATTTTCAAAATAAAAAATCTTGTGCGGCGGCGCGCTAGACCATCAACAAACGTAGATTTTTTAAAGATAACTTTGTGATGACATAACTCAATTTTTGTATACTAGATGACATTAAAATAAAAAACATGTATATCGTATTTTTTCTTACAATTGCCATATTCAAATAAGGAGAGTGTTTTTAATTGCATCTTGTATATTAACTGGTTATGTTTTATCCCCATATTCCTACAGGAACGGTAGTTAAGCGGGTAAAACCGCGGGGCGCTGCCATTACAAAATAACTTTTTATTGTAACCAAGAACGTGTCAATATTTGGCGGGTAATCTACAGGTCTACACGGCATGGATTATTCGGCAACCAAGCTCTCAATTACCTAGGCACCAAGATAGGTACACAAAAATCTGCAATTTTAATAAATGTTATTCCCGCACCAAAACAGCCAGCTATTTATCGCAATAAGCAATATGGCGCTCGCTCGCGAAGTGCCCGCTCCTAGACGAAGCAAGGCAATAACAGAAGTTGCTCGTTCAGATTAGATGAAATATTTCATAACCACCTGTGCTATACTGCTGTCTCACTTTTCCCAGTTCCTCGGAGTTTGCGAGATATATCTGTTTGTACTTGGGCAATTGCTCATTCTAGGTAAAGGAGTAGTTTTTAAAATTGAGGCTGGTAGCGGTTTCGAATAGTTTTTTGGCTCGGCGCTGGTTTTGGCTAAGTTTGCGCCCTGAGCTGGATGTTTCGATAAGGTACCATTTATATGGCTTGAAGCTGTTATTTTTATATATTTATTTATATAACAGACTACATCACATACATTGATCAGACTCCGAGATAAGCTTAAGCACTTGTGTTACGGATATCAGAATCAACAGTGGTATTACAAATATATACTTAAAATTTTTGGATATAACACCCACCCAGACACAGAACAGATACAACTAAAATCGAATCCACAACTCTTGACGAATGGGGCAGAGTCTCTACCGAATGCGCCACCCAGCTTGTCAAATTGATGCTATAGAATTATTTGCTAAAATCTCTTCCATGTCCTCTAACATGACGCCCCCTAAAATCTCTATTACCATAAAAGATATTTGAACCAAGCAAACTCGACGTCTAGGATACATTTTTCGATGGCTCCTCTTTGTAAGATTTTCAAAACAGGCGCCCCTTCAAAAGCGCCTATTGAATTATTTATTTAAGAGGCGCCCTCTCTCATGGCGCCCTCCAAACTCTTCATTTCTACGTAAGATATTTTAAACAGTTTTTTAATAGGGTACGGCGCCCTTCACCTTTAGATTTATTCACTTTATGCCGTTACCTCTTTTTCCTTTAAGTAATTTGAAGAAAACATAGAACATAATTATTATCATAAACTGGACGAAGGCCCCAATGCATGCCATTAGGCCAGATATTTGGCTTTGTTTCCAATCTCTTATATATCTACATAATAGCCATCGGTGGTCCTATGCTACAAACTATTATAGAACTTCGTATTTATCACTGACCTAACGTATCAAACTTATTTTACACAACTTTTTTTGATGCTGTAAAGTGATAACAACATCACTTTACAGCAAAGTAGAAAATATTTCGCTAATGCAACGTGCATAATGCAGGTATTTGATTAAATAATCCATCCTACAGGATATAGGATTTATTATTTAACAAATGTTTACCTACTATTGATAGAATTATAATATTATAACGATGGAATGAAATAGAAACAGAAATATCTTTATTCATGTAGACCTTACAAAAGCACTTATGAATAGTCATAATACAAATAGGTAAGTGATTTTACCGCCAGGTCTTCTCAGGAACGTTGATTGTACCGAGTACAATCAACGTTCCTGAGAAGAATCGACAAGAAACTCGGCAGTTACTATTTTAAATCGCCATGTATACAATAACAATTCTTCTTGATATCTAATAATTTATACAATTCAAATACAATTAATGTATTGTAATGTATAAACATTACAATAGACACACACTAGAACACTACATAAGAATTCGAAAGAAAATTACAGATTTTATCATTTGAAAAAAATCAATATTATAGTAGCCTTTTTTCATAAGTTATGTTTTCATTGAATTTATGAACGGGCAATGTGATTGCTACATATTTATTTTTTCAAGTCAAAGTCCAAAGATTCTTTATTTATAATAGGTTTCAAAGAAATACTTAAAATCGTTAAAAACAGTTAAAGAGATATGATTCCACGACCGGTTCGGAATGTGTCATATACCGAGAAGAATCCGGCAAGAAACTCGGTAGTTACTATTTTCAGAAACAGTATTTACAATGTTTTAAGAATCATATTTAAGTTTGAACCATGTTTCAAAGTGGGCCTGGTGTGAAATAAGAAAATAAAATTTTATAATTAGCAGAAAAAAAAAATTAAAAACATAAAAAAATTATAACATCAATAACCAACAGTTATACTGTGATGTTAAAGCGAATGAGATTTTGATTATGTTCGACTGTTGAGATCCGACGTAGAAAGAGGTCGGGGATTAACTGACCCTTGTTAATTACGATTTGCGGGATCACCGCGAATCCTATTTAGGGGAAAGGGGAAATCAATGGCTGAAATTCGGTATTGATGTTTTATACGTAACGTAGCGTAATGTAATGTAATAAATAAGATCAACAATGAAAATTGAAAGTCGATAGCGTTACTATGGTCTACATGATAAGCAAATAAAGGTTTGTAAGAAAATAAGTAGGTACCACAGGATGGCAAATGTCTGACCTTGATTATTTTTTCTTTTTTTAATAATTTATAAGAATATAATTTACATTAATGATGGTAAAGTACTTTCCACGTCAAAGAAGTATAATTTTTAAATTATGGACGAAATGATTTGCTCTAGGGTAGGTACGTCATCTTCCTATGAAGCGGACCCCGACCATGATCCAGGATTTAGTGACCTTCGTAACCCTAAGATAGGGGAACCAGACAATTTTTGGATCATGATTACAAATCCAAAGTTGTTTGAATTTGCAGGTTTCATCCCGATGTTTTCCCTCACCGTCGAGCTAGTGGTATAAATACGTACATAGACTTGAAAAATCCAAAGGTGCGTGCCCGGATTTAAACTCGCACTACTCGGTTACGAGACACGTGTCCTTACCATTGAGCTACCACCGCTCTAGGTACATAAAAATATATTTGTTCTAAAACTAATCACTGTTAACCCGGCGAGGCTGTGGTGGCAAAATGTAACAATGAGTATGTGGTGGGGTTTGACATACCCACTTATTAAATTGCCCATAAATATCATAATATTGATAAATTGAGTTCTAATCTTATGTTTTGTGATATTAATATAAACAATAAACAGCTTTCAATGAAAAAACTTTAATATTTTAATATTTTTTTTATTATTATATAGGAAAATAAAAGAAACTGAGTTTTTTTTAAACAAAAATAGGCATTATCTTCATAAACCTCTAAAATAAACAAAAACAAAATTTTACTTTAAACAATCAACTACTAAATTAAGGAAAAAACATCAGTCTTTGAATTAGAAATAAAAAACTAACATAATACTTTGGAACAGCTTAGGAACTAGGGTCATCATCACAACAATTTTTGCAGGAAAATATTGCATGCTCTATACATATGGCCTTCCCACATGTTGAGCAAGAGTGCTTTGTCTTTCGATCTTTTTTCCTTGGACAATCAGCACATCTCGTATATCGCCCAGTACTATTCTGGAGTGAACGACTTGGTTCTTCATTAATTTGCGAACAGATCCTCTTTCGAATATAGACTGGAATGTTTTTTTGGTCTTTCCGTAATCGTAAATGTTCATACACCAGAGCTAACCCTAGATTACGGATAAACTCTGTTCGCTTTATGTTTTCATTTTTGTTTTCCCGAAAAATAATATTTGCGTTAGAAGCAGCTATGTTTAGTAACCACACACCAACTATGTGGCGGGGTATTACGTACCCGACAGGAGTATGCGCACGTATATCTCAAGAGCCGGTTAGCGCAACACTGCGATCACGCCACTATCCCCTCCCGCAGCTCCTTAGCTCCAGCTATGGGGCGAGACAAACCGTTACAGCAAAAATTGAAAACAAAACGATCGTTGGAGAAATGCGTGGGGTATGTCACACCCCACCACAGCCTCGCCGGGTTAAAAGAAATTAACACCGAGGTAGGTACATGCCTTAAGAACTCATTTGAGAATTTCCAACTTTTTCACTATTTCCCGCCGCCCAAAGAAACAAGTTCGGTGCGGCCAGTTTTAAATCCGTTCGAAGAGAATAAAGCGTCCGGAGCTCAAAAAAAAAAAACAACAAAAAAGAGGTCTACGGTACGCTAACGAATTTAAATCTAGAATGCCGCAAACCGGCTCGCTAAATCAAGTCTAACTTCACCTGCAGTTGCGCAGCTACTGCAGGTGAGCCCGCGACTGTTAGAACAAATAACTGGATACTGCTTGTTTTGGCCATCGCTCCTAGTTTGCGGTAATCGCAGTTCGCTATTTAGCGACTCGGTGTCGCTGTTTGCGGAAGGTGCTGTTTGTTTATTTTTACTTTTTAGTATCAGTACATATAGCTAATAGAGATGCTTATATTTTTATAAAGATTTTCATTGGGTTTGTCCCGTGTTGGTCTGAACTTAAAAAGAGTGTGCCAATTGTGTTTCTACCTAGCATGTCGTAAAAGGCGACTAACGGTATATCGGGTTTTGGGTATGTGATTGTGTAGGCGACAAGCTAGCTACTGGTCACTGCTTTTTCACAATTTTCCATCTAACCCAGCCCAGTTTTGTTTTTGGCTGAATGTGATTAAAGGGGCCTACTGTCCCTTTGACTCTGCCTACCCCTTCGGGGATTATGGCCGTGATGTTATGTTATGTTTCGTTGGTATAAATACATTCAGCTATTAAATTCATCATACATTATGTTCCATTCTTGTAAAATTGTAGTTGTTTATGCGCAAGATTTATTTAACTACCGAATTTTCTGTGAGTTTTTGTAATCTCCTATTGAAACGAGCTGTCTGACTATCGCAATCCTCAAAACGGAACCGGATACATTTAATCACGCATCCACAGTTATTTCAACAAAATGTGAGAGTTCTTACAGATTTCTTCTATCAACCCCAAGCTAATCTTATAAATTAATAATAATAATAATATATATATAAGTTCAATAAAGTGGCGCTTGGAGGCCGAGGACAGTGCTCTTTATTTAATTACCTCAGCTATACATATCGTTCAAACAAAATAATAATAATAATAAATCATTTATTTCAGACAACTTAAAAATAAATGTGTTATGTTACAGATAAATGTTGGCCCATATACTAGGTATAGCAAATTTATATATGTATATATGCTAGTCTTTAAGGTATACGACTGTCCGTCGACTGGCCCGTTGGTCGAGTGGCCAGAGACCCTGGCCACGAAACCAAGGGTCGCGGGTTCGAATCCCGCTAGGGGCAAACGTTTCGTGTGATGAACATGGACATCTGTACTCGAGTCATGATATTTATAAACGTATTTAAGTATGTCTATCCGTTCGCCTAGTTTCCATAGTACAAACATAAGCTTAGTTTGGAATTAGGGAATTGGTGTATCAGTCTGGAGAATTTATTTATTATTATTATTTATTTATATATTAATATAACTTAAAGACTATCATATATACATATATAAATTAGTTCCTAGACTTTTAATAAATCCAGAAGTAAGTGCTTAGGTATGAACCTTCTGATGCGAACTTCCTTCACATTGAGGCATGTATCTAGAGAAGAGTAGTGGTAGTTCAACTAGCTACTATCATGTCTGGTCAGTCACATACATTTTAGATTTCGTATAGACTTGACACAGACAGATGTCGCTACAGGCATCATTTAGACTGATTGAGAAATAAAACCGAATAAAAACACTTTTAAAAAATGTTTTTTTTCATAAAATAAGTTATTTACGTCATTTCTTAGATAATTTATTAAATTTAGGTGAAAACATGAATATACAATATTTTCTTCAGAAGCAAACCAAAATAATCTTTGTTTTAAAACCATGAATTTTACACAAATGGCGTATTATTACTAAGAAACAACTAACCTGTGCTTGTAGCGGCATCTTGTATTATTCCTGACAAACAGATTAAACTTTTCTGTAGTTCCAATAGGCTAGATGACTAAAAAATTCTGTTTAGTCCGTCAGTTAGATTAAAAAAAAATATTGAACACGTATTTTTTAATTTATTTGTCAAACAAACATTGACGAAGATACAATGCTTTCAAGTTGCGCGTGACGTCACACTTTCGTACAATTTTTACTAAATAGTGACGTCGCAAGCCCCCACTCCAAAACTTTGATGCTCTTTATCTTTGTGATTTTTTGTTAATTTGATAAAGCGAAAAATATGTGTCTAGTATTTTTGTATAATCTAACTGACGGACTAAATAGAATCATAGTTTTTTAATGCAGTCATCATCCCTATTACTCACCACTGTCGCTGTTCTTGCGCGAGTTATAGCAGTAACTTTTCAAGTATGGGCAGTGACCCTCTGTTGTACATAGTATATTATTAGGTACTCTGTGCTACTATTACTCTTTCTGTCCTCATTGCAATCGCTCAGTTAGTTCCATAAATGTTTGCAATAAATTTAACTTACATTGCGTGGCCGCTTTAAGTGTCTCGGGACAAGATTTAGATATTAACGAAATGACGGCGAGTTAGCGCAACACGCAGCGGCCGAACTGCGTCCCGCTCAGTATACGTCCCAGGTGCGGCCGCGATCAGCGTGACGAGGGTCGCCGACGTGACGACTCTATTGCGAGGCTGCGGTTTGATAGTGTTTCGATTGTTGATATTTCGGAAGGATAATGAAGGATAAATAGGTGCTGGTCATATTAATCGTAGAAATAAGTAGCGGTCGGTTATATATTACCAACTATAAAAGTAGATGCGCCCTAAAGAGTTATATATGTTCTATTTCTAATGAAATGAAATGATTTATTTCTGCAAGTAGATTTGTAAGAAATTATTTTGCACGGCACACTTTTTTACCCTACCAGCACTTAGACGTGAATGGCCTGATGAGAAGATGTGCCGCAAGAAACTCAACAGATAAGCCTTTTTTGTAAAAACATGTTTGACTTATCTCTAATATGTGGTACATTAAAATAATCATTAACCTGTAATTTTTTTATGACCGTTGTACATACAACAAAACAACGAAACTATTTTTTGTTTCTGTTCAATGTTAACTTCATAATATTAATTTCAATGTTAACTTGGCTCCCTATAAAATTGTAATCACAAATCAGATTGAAGACGAGCCTAAATATTATCAAGAGTATCTCTGAACACATACTCTATTAAACCCAATTAAACATAATCAAACAATTTCATACAAGGGTTTCGCTTTCAAATTATCTTTGAAATGGCTAAATTATGTTCAAGGCTTAAACGTGTGTTGTTCTACGCAGTTTTGGGATTCAGATTGAATTTCAAACTTATTTTTATTGAGTTAAAGTTGAAAATTCTACGTTAGGTGGTTGGATACCTTATTTTCACATTGAACCTTGCATATTTTTGGTATGTTTATTTTCATGGGCCACCTTAACTGTTTAGGATTATAACATTTGTAATTGTTTGAAAAGGTAAAAGTGCCTTTACGTGAGTTATTCTCGTATGTTGAAACTAGCTTCTGCTCGCGGCGTTGCTCGCGTAGTACCTCAAAGAAACATAGTTTATGTGTTACTCTAATGTATAAGCTATATTATTGTAAAGTTGCATTAAAATCCATGCAGTACTTTTTGCGTGAAAGAGTAACAAACGTCTACACAAACTTTCGCGTTTATAATATTAGTAAGTGTTAGTGTTCAAGTTTTCACTGATTATCTGGATGCACTATATACCTATGTAAGAGGAAGTATGAAAGTGGCACCAGTGGTAGATAAGATAAGAGGAAACCATTTATCTTGGTATGGGCATGTGATGAGAAGAGAGGAAGGACATGTGACAAAGAGAGTGATGAATATGAATGTTAGTGGATGGAGAGAAAGAGGAAGGCCAAATAAGAGATGAATCCATTGTGTGGAAGATGATATGAGTGAAATGGTAGTGGATAGCTCGATGACGGCTGACCGGGACGTATGGAAAAGGAAGACATGCTGCGCCGACCCCAGATGAACTGGGAGAAGGGCAAGAGGATAATGACGATATACCTATGTAATAACAAGTTCACAATTTGTCAGTTTTATTTTTGGCTGATTTGTTTGAAGGAGCTTGTTCGTCCTTAAAGTCTGCCCGATTAGGCAGACGGGGATTACGCACCTGATGGCGAGCGATACGAGCGATAGCGAAGTTCGTTATCGAATCGCTGCCGCGCATTTGGCTGAGCACCCTGGTCCGAAAAAATCTTTCAGTGTTAGAGAGATTAGCGCGTTCAAGCAAACAAACAAAGAAGCTCTTTAGCTTTATAATATTAGTAAGTATAGTATAGTATAGTCTACAGAGTGACTTGGAATAGGTTTCATTGTTTTAAGGGAGTGAAAGTGAAAGAAGTTAGCCTATTTGACGTAAAAATATGTACGGAATACCTAGTCAAAATTCACTAGTTTCGGAAATAATTGACAGTTTAACTACTTTTCGAAAATTACCCAAATTCAAAATACTTTATGCATACACTTTTTTATTTTTTTTTTCTGGATAAATTATCCATGAAATAAAAATATAAAACATCATAAGGTACTTAACATTTTTGAATTATGAGAGCTAAAAATCTGTCAAATATTTCCGAAGCTAGTGAAATTTTATAAGGTGTTCCGTACATATTTTTAAATCAATTTGACTATATTATCACTGTGTCCCTCAAAACAATGACTCCTATTCCAAGTCTCCCTGTAGATTTAGATAAAACCAGTTCCCATGTGAAAGATAATTTGATAAGGTAATTAATAAAATGGGTGCGTTTAAACTCGGCCAGCAGAACGCGAGCACCTACCTAATGGTGTCAATCATCCGCGGAGCGGAGCGAGCTAAGCGAGCGCGGGATAACGAGCGAGCATTACAATAACAAACGACTCGAGCGAGGAAAAATTGTACCACTTGTCTTTGGAATAAGTTTTCAAATTTTTTGCTATATAACCGAGGTGTACTCGAAATGCTGATTCGGTGCAGGGAAACTTGTTGATTCGAAAACGCTCTTGGTTCTTAACGAATGACGCGTTAAAGTGAAGCAACGTTTGCGCTGTCAGAATCTTGAACGGTAATCACATTTAGAATACCATCAGCTCATCTATAGTACCAGTTTTTGAACTTGTTTATTATAACTAACTAACTAAACTTCACGCTACTTCCCTAGCGGGATTGTAGAGAACACCGAACGTCATATGGCTCGATCCTTACACACCTCACTTGCCTCATATTCATGATCCTTTTCATACATAGTTTATTAAAGTTCAAGTTTGAACATTTCTTAATGCATATTATGAATAACATTTTAAAGTAATTACAAAAGTAATGTATACCTATGTCGCAGGCAATTTGTATGATTTTGCCGTTTACATACGTCGTCATCAGTTTAAAAACGCTCGCAGTTATGTATTATGCCAAAGGCAAAATATAAATTGCAATCATTATATAGTATGCCGCAAGTATTTAGTTTAGGTTAGATTAGGTTATGTGAAATTCAGTATGGAAAGGAAGGATTTTAGATTTTTATGAGTTGTGATTTTTTTGCTACTAATACAGTAAATGCAAGCTTGTGATAAGGAAAATAAGTATAATATATTTGCTTTTTCCCGTTATTTTGACCGCATACAGAAGTAAGCCAAAGAGGGATGTTATCTTCCTCCTTCCATTCATCCTTTATGTTAAATCCCATTATTTATTATTATATATTGTAAATTTTAGTTAGTTAGTTTAAGCCATTAAAGCGATATTGAATAACAAACTTACATGGTTGCTCGCAAATATTTACATTTAATATTAGTAGAAGATCAAATGTGTGCGTCTTACGCAACAGCAGATTACTGCCAAAACACAAATTCTGACCAAATTAATGAGCCCATCTTGCATACACTGACCCGCGTCCATTGTAACAGTGCCGAAGAGCCCTGGGTGAAAAATTCACAAATTTCCCCGCTAATTTACGTAATGCCGCTACGCCCATCTGGCCCCGTAATTCTGTTTGGTCACAATACCCTTTCTCCGTCGCGATATAATTTCTGCCCAGGGAAATGTTACGGCCGTTCTGATAATGCGCAATTATATTTGGGGATTTTTGAACGTAATATTTGCAGTGCGATCGTTGGCGGTTCGCGGAATTATTTACAATGTGGTTCTCGAATCGGATGACTGAAAACGGATAACAGGCGTATGTTTTTTGGATTGGTATGTTAATAAAATATAAAGTTTTACAACCATTATTACTACCGAATTTTATTTTAAATAAATTACTAGAATTTATTTAAAGTATAATTTTTCCAAATATTTGATTATACACACCTGTAATTTGAACAATTGTAATAAAATATTTAGCACATTATTTAATATATATTTTATACATTCTTTAGATGCAACATTCCGAACCGGTGGTAGAATTATATCTCTTTACTGTTTTTGACGATTTATAAGGTTTAAGGTTTCTTTGATACCTATATAAATAAAGAATATTTTGACTTTGACTTTATTACGTAGCTAAACGACTTTAAGTTTGTTTCATTGCTATCAAGATAAAAAAAATCACGGTGATTATTATTAAACTCAATACAACCTAGGACATTCACCTCAATACGAGTATATCTGTCTATATTGGCGACACAATGCTCAAGACTTTCAAAGATGAATAAATAACATCCTGCCAACTCGCCGAAAACAAAGAAATCTTTCGTTCGCACCCAAAACATCCGAGGAATATAAATCTTTTGGGAGAAGTATGGTGAATCCAAAATACTATACATCGACCCATAGTGGGGCTTTTCGGTCACTCGTTGACCCAAATGCCCCACCCTACCCCACCGATTTCGGAAGATCTATGCCCTGTTTGGGGCACAAATTGGGCTATCGAGACTTGGAGCAAATACACAAATGTTGGCAACTCCGAATATTCCTTGAATACTTTATCAGAATGTCGCTAGCATTCCATTTGTTTCGGGAAGAAAACATCCCCTCATAAGGTTTCGGCAGAATGTAACTAAATATCTAACGATTGGATCTACGTTCGCTGAATGGCTTGTAGGGACTCCAAGCGGACTCTGGTTTGGAAACAAGGAAAACGTTTTTGTTTTTATCTGATCCGACCGTGTTTATGATTTATTTGCGGGTGACATTTATGGTTTTGGAAAGGACCGGGGTGTTCAATTTTGGGTATGACAAATGTAGGTATCTAGTAAGTTAATTTACATTGAATTTACCGAACCAAAACTTTTATTTTTGTGTGTTTGTTGCGGATATTTTTTTATGTACTAACCAAAAAGCAACACAGCAATGAAAACACTTAATGATAGAATCATTCCAAACCAATATAAACAAAATCTCCTCTGATAACAGTTGTAAGGGATCAAATAGTTCTTAGAGATTAAGAGATAGCAAACACACATAGAAAAATCAATTAATTAAAAGTAAACAACAGAAAAATCCAACCTACTAGCAAGGAATTCAATGAAAAACCGAAGCATCATTTGTAGAACTCGTAAGCAAGGCTACAGATTTTTATAACTATATTTTTTTATTTACAAATAAATACATATCATGCTTATAAATCTTGTAAATGGAAAACTCTCTCTCTCTGGAAGTTCGCCAAATTGCATGGCAACACGTATAGAAGACAATTTAGTCTGTCAACACAGAACAGCTGACAAGCGCTTAATTTCTATTCATGGAAATTCGCATGAAGCGCAAATTAAGTGTCAAAGAGACGCCGGCTCAAAGCGGTAAAAACAGAATATAGGTAATAATATTAATATAAACACATTGACTGACCTGTAATATTTTGGTGTGAGCATTGGTAACTAAGTACCCACTTGCTGTAGTTTAAATAAATATTTATATAAATAAATATCCGACTACATTACTTACATTGATCGAATTCCGAGATAAGCGGGTTAAGCACTTGTGATACGGATATCAGAATCAATAGTGGTATTACAAATACTTAAATATTAGGTATTCACACCCAGACACAGAACAAACACAAGTATTTATCACACTAATATTTGTCCTGGGTTGGAATCGAACTCACAACTCTTGGCGCATGGGGCAGGGTCACTATTGAATGCGCCATCTAGCTAGTTGAAATGCATCGAGTATGAATGGGCCGGCCCTAATCGGTAAAGTATTACTGGTATACAGAGGGCAATTTCTCGCACTTCTCACGAGTGGGTGTAACTATTAAAAATTTTAGTTATTAAATTCCTCTAGTCTGGATTATTTTTGGTAGTAAAATTTTGAACCTAAATAATGTGTAAAAACCGTATTATTGT
The DNA here is from genome assembly GCA_951394215.1 of Glyphodes perspectalis. Classification (NCBI taxonomy): domain Eukaryota; kingdom Metazoa; phylum Arthropoda; class Insecta; order Lepidoptera; family Crambidae; genus Glyphodes; species Glyphodes perspectalis. The sequence goes on along the minus strand of OX596200.1, from coordinate 17,013,333 downwards.
AATTGCCATAGGTCGCTTATAACATTGTCACAAAAAAGAGTTATAGATCTTTAATCAGTAAAACTTCTATAAAACGAATTGATTCAATTGATTCAATGAAAGCACATGCATCGCCAGATTAACACCTAACTTCCATAACAATAACCAAGTCCCAACAAGATATCCCACTAACAATCCCCAATATTGATGTCCCAAACTCAGCTGCGAGGTGTGGACAATGCGCCAATATAGGAGACACCGAGATGTGTACCGTTGGCTATAAATCAGGAACCACCTAACGACTGCTCGGCTAAAACAACGTTCACGCAGATATTGTAACACGTGGATAAAGAAATAGAGGCGCGGGATTGTTTCACGCAAAGATAGTAATAGAGGTGCGGGATTGTTTCACGCAAATATTTAAATAGAAGTACGATGATGCTAAATGACACAGACAATCGTAACAAGATATCCTACCAACAAACTAAAGGATTGATGTTCCAAACTTAGGTGCGAGGTGAGGACAACACAGGCGAATATATGAGCGACACCGAGATGTGTACCGCTGGCCATAAATCACGAGCCGCCTAACGATTGCGCAGCTAAGACGACGCTCCCGCAGATATTGTTACACGTGGATACAGATATGGTTTAGAGGCGCGGGATTGTTTCACGCAAATAAAGGTATAAGCACAGAATATAGAAAAGAGGTTTTCTATGTTCTGTGGGTATGAGGATTATTATATGCGACGTTACAAATATAATCTTCGTACAAAGACGTAATTGATCAAAACATAATTGGTTGTGATGTGATAGTTAAGATTAACTACAGCTAATATGTATAAAGTTAGCATAGGTAATATATAATAATAGTTAGAGGTATGATGAAGTTACTATGTAAAATTTTTAATTAGAGGTGTGATATGTAGTTGTGTTGTGCGATGTGTTTCACGCTAAGTTGCAAAAAACAAAGATATATCAGCTCAAATAAACCTCCCCTAGAGGTTTAGCTGAGTTTTTTTATTTTAATTGGACGGACTTTTCATGACAAGATTGGTAATGAGTTCACAAAAGGTCAGGTAAACAGCACGCTTAACCGACGAGCGTGTTTGAAAAGATTTATGAATGTAGAAGAAGCGAAAGGTGTATGTCAGGATCATAGCAAATGGAAATACGTGATCTCTGCCTACCCCTATGGAAAAAAGGCGTGACATTATGTATGTATAAGTATTTATTTTAATTAAGAATAAAAGTCAACACAGCGGCATTTTACCCAACACGTCCTCCAGACTGTGTGACATCCCAACACTGTAGTACATAAATTCCGCTTGACATCCGCAAGTTAAAAGCTTAATTTAAGAGATTCGTCATGTCCCAGACTAGGACTCAAGGGTCGGGTGGAATTAAACACGTTATCTTGTAGTCTTGATGTGGCGACTCACGTAATTTGGTATATCAACCCTTATGTACATAACAAGTGGTACTAGTGACAGCCTTGCTCTTTATGATATTACGCTTTTTTGTTCGGTAGCAACCAAACTAAAATGGTTGCCGAGGTTTATTTTTGCCAGCATAGCGTAGTACATTAAAAACTTCATCAATAAAACACGGTTTAGTAATAGCCAGTAGGCTTTTACTCGTGGTAGGTTAAAAAATATCATCGGGTCCATAACAAGCAATCACCAATTATGCTCAGCGACACGATCTATTCGGCTGTTTTTTTTTAAGGCGCGAGGAAGGTTCTTATGGAAAAAAAGTAAAAATTATGAAAAAACAACTCTTTTCTTTGGGCTGCAAGAAGGCCAGTAATTTTTGACCCAACGGATTCTATCAGTAGCTACTAAAAACTAAACCACTTTGGTAGCCGGTAAAAAGTATGAATATATATTTTATATTCAAATATAATAAATAAATATCACACTACATCACATACATTGATCTGACTCTGGGTGTTATTATTAAATTTATACTTGAATATTCAAAAATAACACCCAGACATAAAACGAACACAAGTATTCATCATACGAATGTTTGTCCTTGGTGGGAACCGAACCCACAACTCTCTTGGCGCATGGGGCAGGGTCACTAGCGAATGAGCCATCGAGCCAGATACCTTTTTTACGACATGCTAGGCAAGAAACACCGTTGGCAAATTTTTAAAGTCCCAAACCAACATGGGACAAAGACGACTAATGGTTTATGGGGTATTGGGTATGTGATTGTGTAGACGACGAGCTAGCCACTTGTCCCTACTTTTTCACAATTTTCCATCTAACCCAGCCCAGTTTTGTTTTTGGCTGAATTTGGTTAAAGGGGCCTGCTGCCCCTTTGACACTACCTACTTCTTCGGGGACTATGGGCGTGATGTTATGTTTGTTTATGTATTAAAATATAACACCAAAAGATCATCCATATCTTTAACAATACACGCTGAAGTATGCCTGAAATTCTCCGACTCCTACAAAAGCTTGCTTACCAATCTGCGATCGAACTTAATAAGAGTAAATAATCCGATGAAAATTTATTACTATGAAAACTTAGATCCAATTTGAGGTATAGATAAACTAGTTTGTCGGCCACAACATAGTTTCCTAAACACGTTACCCTGAGTCGGTTAAGCGTCGGAACGTAATCCAGTTTCGTTCCGCTATACCAGTGGTTGCCAACCTTTTTGTGACTAGCGACCGCGCCACAAGATAGTCAAGATAGTGATTTATAAGTGCTTTTTTGAGGCCTACGTAAATAAAGATATTTTGAGATTGAGTTTCTCCCCAAGCTCCAATAATATGTCAACCGATGACGTTGATCGAACATGCAGAAACACCATGCAATCCTGCGTCGCGCTGACGAATAGTATTACGTTACGCTATTGTTTCCACTAAGTATACATACAATACACCGAGACGGTTAGTCGGACCTAGGTCTCCGAGCAAGCAACACCTAGCTCGGCGGAAGTACTTCCACTTTTAGTGCGAGCGCGTAGTTCACACATGACCGAAAACTATTTTCATTTACTTATTGTTAGCAGAGACCATATGGTTTAAAAAAAACTGTAACAATTTATATATACCCTTTAATCATTTATAATAATAACGTTTTTAGTCTCTTACGGACCAAATGTTATGCAGCGTGGACTACTGATGGTCCGCGGACAACAGGTTGACAACCACTGCGCTATACAAATAGAGTGAACTAAAACTCAAGGATAGCGGTAACATTGAGCGGGGTAGCTGGGGGTATTCTTTTAATCGATTTACATATATATTAGCTTCAAGTTTATCGCTGCGAAAGTTAATCGAGTCTTTGAAACCTTTATGTACGGGACATTATCTTTATCTGTTTATTTAACCATGCATATATGTATTAGCTGGCCTTAAAAAAATGGTTTTTGATTACTCTACATCCATCCTAACCATGTCCAATTTGTATAGTTAATTTATCTGAGTTTACAGGTTTCTTAAATAAATAAATAAATTCTCCAGACTGACACACTTATTCCCTAATCCAAAACTAAGCTTATGCTTGTGCTTTGGATACTAGATGAACAGATATATATACTTAAATACTTTTATATACATCCATGACTCGAGTTCAAATGACCATTGCTTATCACACAAAACATATGCCCCTAGCGGGATTCGAACCCGCTACCCTTGGTTTCGTGGCCTGGGTCTCTGACCACTCGACCAACGGGCCAGTCAAAATTAATTAAATGTTATCAATGCGAATGTCAGCTTATTCCGCTATCCACTGTATTGATAACTAGCTGTGCCGCAGTTTCATCTGCATTTATGGTTAACGTAATATAACCTAACCTTCCTCGATAAATGAACTAGCTAACACTGAAAGAATTATCCAAATTGGACCAGTAGTTCTTTAGATTAGCGCGTTTAAGCAAACATACAAACTCTTCTGCTTTATAATATTAGCAGAAGAAAGAAACAAAAATGTAAAAATCCTTGTTGGTGCAATGATGCAGGCTTCACGTCATGGGGGCTCGATTCCGACGCTGATACAAATTTATTTTTATTTATTTATTTATTTTTTGGATTACCAACATAAGACACAGCAAATAAATATGTTTAACAATAAATTAAAATCAAATTAAAGGCTAACTGTTCTTACAATTAAAGGTCACCACTAGTTACAAAAAAAAACATAAACAAGACAATACTGCAAAAAGTGTTGCCCTGAGGGAGGGACATGGAAAACAAAAGAATCAATTAAAACAAACATCAAAAACAGATGGTTGGTATCCAAACAGCTCCTTGTTTCATTTTGTTTTAAACATTCTGCATCCAATTTGTCTCAAGTAAAGGCCTACCTTCGTTGATTGATTTCCAAAAGCTTACATGCTTTGTAAACAGATCGCAGTATGTGATGTTGTCTGACATCTACTTGCATTAAAACTTTACTATTAACATACATAATACCACGCCCATAATCCCCGTAAGGGGTAGGCAGAGTCAAAGGGCCTTGAGGCCCCTTTAACCATATTCAGCCAAAAACAAAACTGGGCTGGGTTAGATGGAAAATTGTGAAAAACTAGTGACAAGTGGCTAGCTCGTTGCCTATACAGTCACACACACAAAACCCCATATATCATTAGTCGCCTTTTACAACATGCTATGCCAGAAACTTAGTTGGCACATTATTTTTAAGTCCCAGACCAACATGAGACAATGGGCTGGGTTAAGTGGAAAATTGTAACAATTTATCTTAATAAGGTCTTTATAAGTGACATCGCCGCGTACTACGTGAAGTATTCAAAGAATCCATGGAGCCCCAAATCTACATTTACGACCAACGCTTCGGAAAATGAGAATTTAAGTGCTATATGCCGAATAAATACGACGGAGTGCCTCGAGATATGGAAGGAGGAGGCTGTTGTGTGTTTGTAAACACACAAATGTCGTGTGTTATGATAATAGTCTCCATTAGGATCCCATTTGTACGCATAATTAAGGACGCGTTTGGGGCCTTTAAAGACGGCTTTTGTGATGGCTAATTATGGTGATTTTGAAACTAGCATCTGCAAATCAAAATACCTACATTATCTTATGACATATGACCGCCCCTAATAGGGGTCTAATTGGTCGCTAAGACTAGATTTAGATATTCTGATTATTATAAATGTAATAACCTATTTGTCGCACGTTGGTCTGGGACTTAAAAATAATGTGCCAACTGTGTTTCTTGCCTAGCATGTCTTAAAAGGCAACTAATGGTATATGGGGTTTTTGGTATGTAATTGTGTAGGCGACGAGGTAGCCACTGGGCACTACTACTTCACAATTTTCTATCTAACCCAGCCCATGGTTCTATGTTGGTCTGGGACTTAAAACAACATGCCAACTGTGTTTCTTGCCTAGCATGTAGTAAAGGGCGACTAATGGTATATGGGGTTTTGGGTATGTGATTGTGTAGGCGACGAGTTAGCCACTTGCCCTTTCGGGGTTTATGGGCGTGATGTTATGTATGTATGTATTAATAATGTAATAACACATTAATAGGTTGATCAAAATACAAATTGATCGTGGTTACACGCGTATTAAAATAACTACGGAAGTTATTTTGAATATGTAGGTATCCTCATAATACTTTTCCTCACCGTCTCATAAAGTTCCGTTTAGATCGTAACGTATCCAAATAAAAATTGAGCAAGTTATCACGGCTAAATAAATAAAACAACTGCAACAATTTCTAATAAAAGAGGGCAGTATCTTTAAAGCAGCCATAACATAACAGAAAAAAAAACACCATCGATCCTTTCGTTATTACAAACTTTTTGCAATCCGACCTCTCCTTGTTTATCCGGAAACGGAAACCATCTGTCAAAAGGGAAACACCATATTTTTAATATTGGATTATTGTGCGGCGCCGGAGCCAAGCAATGTTTCGCGAATGCCCGCTGAATATTAAATTTCATATCACCTCAGGAAATCTTAGCTCCGGATTCGTGCCGGGAGACGACGCGGTATCTTACTTGTGGTGCAGCAAAAGTCGCTTTTCAATAAGCATTTGAAGATTTCAGATCGCAATACACGTAGATATTTCACTTGCACTGAGGTTACATACATTCCACCGTGTCTTCAATATCTCTAGTATTATGACACACCATTTTTTGGTATTACACCTGTCTGTGTATGACATCCACTGCATCGATTCCTTTTTTTAAGAAAAACTAGCCGGTTAATTTTATATAGCCTATAGCCTTTCTCGATAAATGGGCTACATATCTAACACTGAACGATTTTTTCAAATCGGACCAGTAGTTCCTGAGATTAGCGCCTTGGATTCAAGCAAAGAAAAAAAAACCAGATATCCGTTACACATAAACTAATACACACATCTATCTATATATAATAAATAATAATAATATAAATAAATATCCGACTACATCACATACATTGATCTGACTCCGAGATAAGTAGCTTAAGCACTTGTGTTACGGATATCAGAATCAACAGTGGTATTACAATATATACTTAGATATTGGATTTTAACACCCAGACACAAAACAAACACAAGTATTCATCATACGAATGTTTGTCCTCTTGGCGCATAGGGCAGGGTCACTACCGAATGTGCCATCGAGCCAGTCAAGTATAAAACACGCCCGCAATCCTTAGAAAGGTATGTTGAATCTAAGGAGTGGTTAGCTCAGCCAAAAATAATACAAATTGATTTAGGTGAAAAATTGCAAGAGGGACAACTAACTAGCTCGTCATTATAATCACAACCTAATACCTAGTACATTATTGCCGTATTTGATAACATGCTAGGCAAATAGACACAGCATTATTTTTATGTTCCAACATAGTACATACTGAATACGAATGATCGAATAGAGAGTTCCAATATATCATTTCATCTAGGAATATGTAATAAAATAAAAATATATATTTCGTATTCAAACGAAAAAGTTATGTTTCAAATAAACTTAACGAACTGAAAGAATAAAATAAAATAAAATAAATTTGATCTGAAAATCTTGGAAATAAATTCGAGCTAGATCATAAATAATGCTCGTTACTATAGCAATAAAACCGAGATTGTTAACATAAAATTTTAATCTCCTTCAATAAAGTTATTATTCGACAGAACATTTGCACCGATGTTTATCTTTAGTTTTTATGTCACTCTACATATATACATACTTATTTAGTAGAACAGATATTTTAGGTGCGACTGTTTCTATATTTTTAATCAAGAAGACGTTCTACCTACTTTTTATAAGCAGTCAAGAGACAATACTGCCATCATGGACTAGTAAAAAAAGAAGGACTCCGCGCTGTAAGCGTGAAGTCTTCTTTATGCATGTGTGAGTGTGAGATTCATAAGGATGCCAGATATCGGAAATCTGTCATTTGGAGCGCCTATGTCAATGTGTGATGTAAGTTGTGCATTAAGTTGGAGCTCCGCAGGTGCCTCAACGTCTATGTAGTTAGTGCAGCGAAGTCCTTCTCGAAGCCACGGTCAAGTGAAAAATTACTTTTAAGTCCGGATACTAAATTTGGGGGTTTTTCCATTTGAAAAAAAGCTCAACGATGGTATGATTAAACATCAGACGCGCGACTTACATAAAAAAGGAGCAAAGTTAATACCTAAATTGGTAACAGAAGGTGAGGAGTCATAAAAACCGTAGAGCTTGTATGAAAATAATCATGAATGTTGAAGAAGCAAGCGAGGTGTGTAAGCGTGCCATATGGTGTTCGGTTCTCTCTGCCTACCCCGCTAGGGAAGTGGCGTGAAGTTTAGTTAGTTAATACCTAACTTTTATAAAAATTAAGTATGAGTAACTTTTGAACTTATCAATAGTGGACATGTGTAAAATTAAAATAAACGTTATTTATATAGTAACAAACTACATAAACACAAGAGCGGTGGTAGCTCAATGGTAAAGACACGCGCCTCTTAACCGAGGAGTGCGGGTTCAATCCGGGCATGTACCTCTAGATTTTTCAAATCTATATACATATTTATACCACTAGCTTGACGGTGAGGGAACATCGTGATGAAACCTGCAAATTCAAACAACTTTGAATTTGTAACCATGATCCAAAAATTGTCTGATTCCTGATCTTAGGGTTACGAAGGTCAGATCGGCAGTCGCTTGAATGTAATTACCAGACTCGCTAAATCCTGGATCATGGTCGGAGCGGACCCCGTCTAAGCACGGGACATAACGCTAGGAAGATGAATAGGTAGTAACAAACTCTCTCTATCAAGAACTGATACTATAAGATATTTCACTTGTACAATCCAATGGCAGCTGAATTCATTCAATTTCATCCCTTCACCTCAAAATATCCTATGACCCGTTTTCACCCTACGAAATACGACGCAATATTTTAGTTTAGTCACTAGGAAAATCGGTGTTTTTACTACCGAGTATTTTCACCGTCTGAAGGGTGGCCAATTTTTAAAGCTGTGGCGGGACATCATTCCCGTTATATGAAATATAATCATCTTCCTAGCGTAATGTCCCGTGTTTAGGCGGGGTCCGCTTAGACCATGATCTGGTAATTACATTTAAGCGACTGCTGACCTTCGTAACCCTAAGATAGGGGAACCAGACAATTTTTGGATCATGGTTACAAATCCAAAGTTGTTTAAATTGGCAGGTTTCATCACGATGTTTTCCTTCACCGTCGAGCTAGTGGTATAAATATTAGCTAAACACATTTAGCCAAAAAATCTGGGCTGGGTCAGATGGAAAATTGTAAAAAAGTAGCGACAAGTGGCTAGCTCGTCGCCTACACAAAAGTTCTCAATGCTCCAAATAAATTTAATTTCTTTGTGTCTTTACAGCGGGATGTCTTACCCCGCAGCATGGCCACCCTAGCCGGCACGGCCACAAAATGTGTTACCCTAACCTAGTTCGGATATACCACACATTCCAGTTTTTCGCATATTTGTGATAAATTTTGAATGCGACACGAAAAAATTGTGGGTGATTTTTCAATGCTTTCCGCGTTTGGTAAAATATATTGTATATCCGACATTCAAAATAATAATCCCGTAATCGCGGCCTTGTGTATTCTATTGCTGAGGAAAATTCCATATTTTTATTTCATAAAATCTGCTCAAGTATGAATTAGACTTGCGTCGAGAGGGTTCCGTACTATTCTGTTTTTTTCAACAGTTTTCTGAAACTGAGAATTGTCATTTAGGTTCGTGAGATATGTGTGCTTATCATAGAGATATCACTATTGTGCAGAATGCCTGTGTGTACATGTACCATAAACTATCAGGCAGGGTCTAAAGAGCAATGAACCCTTATAACCACATTCAGCCAATAATTTAAAGTTAGATGGAAAATCGTTCAAAAGTAGTAATTAAGACAAGTCCCTCGTCGGCTATATAATCACAAACTCAATCTCCAATACATTCTTCGTCGTAACTCACCTTTTACAACCTGCTAGACAGAGAACAAATTCGGCAGTTAACTATTTTTTTACCAGACCAACATCATCTATATCCTGTGCTTCGGACAGAACATGATTTGATTACCTGACTAACACGGCCCTTTTCACAAGTTTTTTTAAATTGTAACTCAGTATATACAAAAAAAGCGTATCCCCATAGCTGCAAATTCCCCCCCCCCCCCCCCCCCTCCCCCAACATCCTCCACTCGACATCTATACCCACCATACAACTTAAACCTATTCAAGTACGTAAACAAACCAGACCAAGATCGTTTCCTGACGCCAGCTCTCAAAGGACAAAGACAGGCGCGGAGTGCCGCGGGCAGCGTCGCCATGGCAACAGACGGCCTCCGACCTTGCTCCGCCAAGGTTGCTATCCTGATCACAGTGAAGCGTGTGCCAGTAAGGTGATATAGGTACACCATATATCAGTATACAGCAATTATAATATTTTGTTAAGCATTGTTTCATGTACAAGTACACTTTATCTTCATCAACGTGTGAAGCCATCCACCTCGGTTCACCCGTTAAAGAGCTACAGTGCCTCAGCCAGACAGTATGGTATAAGTAGGAAATCCATTTTGCGCCAACATGCCATTTTTGCCAACATATCCGCTTTGAGATATGTTCTTACTTAGATAGATTAGATGTGATCCTAGATTAAGTCAGTCTGATTATTACATTGAAATTATATGGTATTTATAGATGGCTGTCATAAAATTGCAACATGGCTACACATCCATGGTAATTTAATTTATTTTTTACCTATTTTATTTCCTCAAGATGTTTTTCCTCTACCCCCTGCAAGTAGTATAAAATTAGGTTTTATGATATCCAGAAGTACGCGTACTGTGGTTCTTCGCCCTGTTCAAATGTGGATTTCAGGCATCGAGCATGGGCTCTCCATCCGGGCATCTTCTTCCGCATACAACGAACCCAGCGGGTTTGCCAGCGCGGTTGCGGCTTACAGATACGGACTGGAGGAGAGAAAGTCGGTCGGAATATGTCAGGTCAGGTCAGGGTTGGTATTTAGGTGTTATTTGTAAGTCCCATCAGCCATCAGAAGTACGCGCACCTGTTTCAAGCAGAATCCATCGCATGCGAGGCTCGTGTCCATCAAGCTACTGCTCCTTATACTGTATATCTTAGAATATGACTTTCGTTATGTAAAATAAGCAAGCACATACAAGTATCACAAGACTATTTCTATACTGCAAGCTACACTATACTGTGCCATCTCTCAGCACATAGATTATTTGTCACAGTAGGTACTTTATTCCAGAACCTTCTTTCCATTTAGTTTTACGAATTATACCTCTATAACCACTTCGATCTTTTATCGTCCTATAAAGGTGTCCGCACCTTTTCATAAAACTATCTAGCTGAGCACTAGACGCGATAAAAAAAGGTAATTTAAATCCTATATCGTCCCTGAAGGAATACGATAGTAGTTTTTTGCTTAGAAAACTTAAAAAGGCTACTTTGTGTGAATAACATTACAACGTGTTTAACTTTTTATCAGTATTTTCGGTGACATGGTAAAAAATCGAATTGGGCCTTAAATCTTTCGTCTTACTACCAAGACAAAATTTGGCCAGTGGCTTTTCTCGTATAGACGAAAATTAAAAAAATATTTATTTGAACTATGTTCGAGCGGTTAAGCTCAATGGTAAGGATACGTGCCGTTTAGCCGAGGAGTGCGAGTTCGAACCCGGGCCTTACCTTTGGTTTTCTTAAATATGAACGTACCTACGTACGTAAACCTGCACATTCTAATAAGTGTGGATGTAATGGAGGTGTAACCATGGTCGAAATTGTCCGGCTCCCTTATCTATGGGCTACGAAGGTAAGATCGGCAGCCGCTTTAATGTAATTATTAGACTCGCTAAATCCTGGATCATGGTCAAAGTGGACCCCGACTAAGCACGGGATATAACGCTAGAAGGATGATTTATTTAAGATAGGTTGCTAAGCGAACAACTATGACAACAACATGGATGCGAATCATGAACCATTATGTTCTTGCTCTATCTATGAGTTTGAAAGGTCAGGTAGCTTGAACCAGACTCGCTAAATCCAGGATAATGATTTAAGCGGACCCCAACAAATAATGGGACATACTTCGTAGCGCTAGGAAGATGGCGACGATGATAAAATTTTTTACTTTACTTACATACATATCATCATGCCCGTAATCCCCGAAGGGGTAGACATAGTCAAAGGGACAGCAGGACCCTGTAACCACATTCAGCCAAAAAAACAATCTGGGCTGGGTTAGATAGAAAATTGTAGAAAAGTAATGACAAGTGGTTAGCTCGTCGCCTACACATTTATTAACTCGAAACTCGATATACTAAAAGTCGCTTTTTACGTCATGCTAAGCAAGGAACACAGCTGGCATATTCGTTTTAAGTCCCATGGAGTAGCCTGGGTACCGTGAATGCATTTGCGCACCTTCACGCCGTCCGGGAGATCGACTTGGTGTGTGGGACACACCTGCCCTGTGAAGGAATACACGGACGGGAATACCCACTAAACCCCGCGGCGCTTCTCATCGCTCCAGTGGTGGGAACCGTGGGAATCGTAAAATGTCTATAGTCCCACCAGCGAACAGCTGGCTACATAGCTGGCACCACATATCTACCGCCCGTGCTAGGGGAAGGTGACGGAAATGACTGGGAGCGCCGAGCCGTTCCCGTCTGACGGCGATGGAGATGCGTGCAATGCTGATGGTGGCGCCCCCGCTCCCCCCATCTGCTGATCTCCATTAGGAGGAACAAGGCTGTTGCAACAAGTGCATTCTCTCCTACGTCTGTGAAGAGGAGCGAATGGATCGCGCTCCTGTTCTCTCGATGCGGGCTCCTTTTGCGACATGACATTTTCGCAAAAAGAGGCAGTTGCCGCCCAAGCACCTTCGTTCCGAAGCATCGCTTCCGCCACACTCGGAAGCGAGGCCATGGAATAGCCCTATGGTTGCTAGAACAATGGGAATATGTTGCAATTCGTGCAATTGCTAATATCATAGTTATAAACAAGGTGCGCTAACAATGCAACAATACATTCAAAGCAGTTAAAATTGGTTGCAACGTGCGAGTAACATACTTCTGACAGGCAATTATTGCGTTCTGATGTATAGGCACAACTAATTTAACTTTGAAGCGTTGTACGAATGCGGTTTTGTGGGAACGACTATTCACCGACAAGGATAAAACGAATGGTCCTTGTAGAGAAAAGGTTTGTATGCAAAGACAAGAAAACGTTGTAAATGATTTTTAACTGCACTTTTAAAAGAAATAAATATATTTCGCTACTCCATTGTAACACAGTGGTTGAGACTTCGCATCGAACGCTAGGAAGCTCGATCCCTGTGCAGAGGGGCAAACAGTTGTTTTTATTAGCTAGGAGAACCTTTAAAACCGCAATAAGTTTTTGGAAACGGAGCAACATGATTAAGTATATAATTATTTATTCTTATAATATTCGGAATAAAAGACATGTCATGCATACTCCAAAAAGTTTTTAACCAAATAATGTCACATCTTATTGCATTTCAGCTATGTAATCAGATGACGATGCGATGGATCAAAAACAAATCGATTCAACAAATTGTCTGCACAACGACGCAGCGTCCCGTCGTCTCGGCGCGTCCCGGAGTGCCCGAGTCCCGAGTCCCATATCAAGGGCGCGATCTTGAGGAGGGCTCGACAGGCCCTCGCTCAAGTGTATCGCTCCGGAGGCCCCGCCACCAGCTGTCGTGTCATTGTGTGAGTTTAGTGGAATATTTACGGGGAAATGTCACGGGGAAATTCAATGGCGTGAATAATTTTTTTTTGGGTTACAAATATTTTGTGTCTATTTGGCCTAGAAGAGTTTGTGAACAATAACAGATTTTGACTTCTTCTTTATATATTTATAGTTTGTAATTACCGCTGTTCATCATCAAATACTACAAACAAAATAAAGAAACCCTGAAATATCTACCAAACAAATTCCAAAGACTAATTCCGTGTTCAGTCAAATGCATTTTTGTGCCAAAAGTTTTTAGGCGGGTACTTAACGATCAATCACAACATCATTCAAGTTTAATAAGCGGAAATCTGCTTTACGCTATATTCCTTAATTAAGTGAATTTTGTTATTATAGTCTCAATCGTCTCATCTCATCGCTCGTTAGTGATCTGTCGCTAAATAATGTGTAAGTAGTTTTACGCTTAATCACAAAATACACACACACACACATTTTCATATAATACGATATCATTTGTTTGTAGCTATACTGGGTGTGATAAACAGACCGACAGACAAAAACAGACCAAGTAAAAAAGCATGTATTTATTGCATGCATAATTTCGTTTCCATTATCCCTTTCCAAAGCTTTCAAGTGAATCGCTGTCGCAAATTCAAGTGACGTACCTGCTTATAACATATTCTAAACAGACACTAACAGTACCTATATCTCATTTGTACCGATCCTATTTGATTTGGTGTAGGCGCTCTTTCGGGTTAATTAAAATGTTTTCTTTGATTAAACCGGGGCCTGTCACCGCCTCATGAATAAGAATGATCCTAAAACCTTCGGCTACAAGAACTCATTTGACTGAATGTGCGAGGGGTGTCTGGGGTCCGTTGGGAATAAATGTTTGGAAACTTTACGTGGTTTTATTTTGCTTGAAGTAGATGGTGATATTTAGGCGGTTTTCATATTAATATATTTGTTTTTTTATATTTTTCCATCTAACCCAGCTCATTGTCCCATATTGGTCTGGGACTTAAAAAGAATGTGCCAACTGTGTTTCTTGCCTAGCATGTCTTAAAAGGCGACTATTGGTATATGGGGTTGTGGGTATTTGATTACGTAGACGACGAGCTAGCCATTTGTCACTACATTTTCACAATTTTCCATGCCCAATTTTGTTTTGGGCTTAATGTGGTTAAAGGGGCCTGCTGGCCCTTTAACTCTGCCTACCCCTTTGGGGATTATGGGCGTGATGTTACGTTTGTCATATTAATATCAGAGACCGATAGTAGCTTAATATTAAGATATAACAAACAAGTGACTCCCTTACAATACATTTTAGCACGAACTTAGGCACATACATCTGGATTGTTCATCAGCTACATATCATCATAACGGTTGCAATACCGAAAGGGCAGACAGAGTCAAAGAACGAACAAGGTTGCATTACATACATACATACATAACATCACGCCCATAATCCCCGACGGGGTAGGCAGAGTCAAAGGGGCAGCAGGCCCCTTCAACCACAGGCTTCTACCACTTTTAACTAAAAATAAAACATGGCTGAGCTAATTAAGCTCGCAAAATAACAAACGAAAACATACACACAATCAAAAAAATTACAGATCTTGACACAAAATCTCTGATACCCTTAACTTAAAGGAATAAAGATCATATTTTATGGCTTGAAAGTATGTAGAATTGAAGAACCGAACATACTAAAGGTGATAACCATAATTCACTGGACACAAATGCCTCAGGTAAGCTTTCAAAAACTCCACATATAGGTACTGTACACAGCAACAATTTACATCAACATTCCACACACAATTAGTCGCAATGTTGAATTGCTGAACAGATTAGTGTATACTATCTATAGTCTAATCCAGATCGCCGCTGAACTAACAGCTGTGATAATGATCAGCCGATTAGCCCGAATCGCGCAGTTGACATTCATTGTCTTAGATAAATCGGCTCAAACGGGAGGTCACACAAAAGAATGATCTGTCAAATATGATCTTAACTGAACTGACAGAAACCGTTTATCCGCCTTTGAAACGGTTTCGTTTGCTTTTGATGTAAAATTTAAGGAAAAGTAGTCTGATGGAATCTGGTTCCATTTGGAATGAAAAGTCTAGTCTCTCTCTATATTAAGGTGCGGTCTGCCCTTTGAAACGCTTAGGCAGGAGACCAAGACCTATAACATTATGGGTTACGTACCCATTTGTGGTTTAAATTAGTACGTCTCCTTGCGATTTTTGTACCATTGTCATCAATGCAAAGTTTTTTTTTTCACTGATCTAATAGGACCCCCGAGCCAATGTTATAAAGCGTACTTGGATTTTGAAGTAACAAGTAGTGTTGCCGAAAATTCGATAGTTTTGCAATCGATAGTATCGATGTCTCTGTTAGTGCAATGCTATCGCTTCCAACCAATGAACTATCGATAGTGTAGAAAGTATAGAGACTATCGATCGTTTTTTGTACTATCGATAGTCTTTTCGGTATTTAAGTACAATACTATCGATACTATCGATAGTTCATTGGTGAGCAGCGATCAAAACTATCGATACCATCGATAGTATTGTTGTTCACCGACAGTTTTGAGTATCGATAGACTATCGATACTATCGGTAGTCTTCAACTATCGATAGGCTATCGATAGAAATCGATATTGACCTATAGAGCGGCAGCACTAGTAACAAGTGACTTTAGTTTAAAAAGTGCCCTTCACCACTTGTGATGAGTGGCCCACACAAAACTAGTATAAACTAGTAGGTATTTATTTTGTTCTACTGCTCTGATAAGATGAATGTTCTAAGGTCGCAGCAATAATACAATAAGTACGTAACAATTAAAATGAAAGTCCCCGGGGAGACCGTTGCGATAATAGGCAATTACATATTAATGCTGTTTCAATATTGGAATAGCTGATTACGTGGATTCATTAGTAATGAGTGATTAAATACGAATGGAAGAGCCAAATAACGTTTGCAATTTGCTACAATATTCGTGATTAGTTTATGTAAGAAGTATACTATGTACCTAAGTATTTATGAGCGAGATTTAGTTGTGTTGATTCCAAGGTTTTTAGTAAGATTTTAATAAAAGCCGCAGAAAGTAGCTAGTTAAATAATAAAAAAATATGAATTATTTAATAATGTATGAGATATTAATCATAATCACTCTAATTATCAGAATCTTGTTAAAAGTGATTATACCACCAAATCAAGTATCTAATTATCATCCCAGTATCTACTGTAACTAGAAGAATTGAGGAACGAAAGAAGAGTTGATGCTTAACATGGCCAGAGTTTATCACCAGTTACTGTACAAACCTGGATGAAAAATATATGGGAACTTCAATTGTTTGTCTAATTACTATTTATCTAAGTACTAATTCATATTTATACTAATAGTCGGCGGTTAGGTAATACGTCGTAATGATTTGTTATGATTTTATACATACAAACCCTATTAGATTAAACTCCTGTTTTCCGTACTTTTCTCTATCTATGCAAAGATAATGTGACTTAGGTAGTTATATGACATATCCGACCAATGTACCAAAATAAAACTAGACTTACGTAATTAAGCTAAAAGCTTTGAAATATGACGTCATTACACCTGATACGCAGATCACAACACTAAAAGGCCAGGCTTATTAGCAAACAGAAAAAGTAGGCCCGACACAAAAACAAGGTTTCAACTTTTAATTCGACAATTTCGTTACTTTTCACAAAGTTGACTTGTTAAGCAACAAGTTGTAGAAAAACAGGTTAATTAGTGAATAAAAAAAAAAGTTGCTGTCGCCGCAAACTTTCCGGGTGAAGTGAATATTCGGCGGGCTTCGGATTAAAATAGATTAGCGGGTCACCTCGTGCATTGGGTACGTAGTCGAAATATTATAAGCGAATTTTGCGGGGCCACGTCGGTGATAATAATTTTGAGTGCGGCCATTTTCGGCTGTGCTAGTAAACGTTTATGGATTTTAATAACATTCAGACGTATGAATAATGTCCTCTTAACTGATATCAGTCACGGCGGCGAAAATAGTGAAGAATTTACAAGTGACTAGCTCATCAATAGTCAAAGTCAAAGTCAAAATACTCTTTACTTATATAGGTTTGAAACAAACACTTATAAATCGTCAATTCAATAGGAAAAACAACTAATAATATGAATCTACCACCTGTTCGGAATGTTGCTTCTACCGAGAAGAAACCGGCAAGAAACTCGGTAGTTACTCTTAATAATAATACTCTTAATAATAATAATACTAACACAACCCCAATACCCAATCATGATTGGGTATTGGGGTTGTGTTAGTAAGTCAACTTTTACGACATGCTCGGTAAGGAACACATTTAAAGTCCCAGATCAACATGGTCTAAAACCTATTTTTTTTAGTTTATGCGTTTGGAAAATTGTAAAAGTCTTTGGGACTCAGTTCGTCACCTAACTAAAAATCAATACAAAACACATATTAGGATACAACAGTCTGTCTGTATTTGATGGGCTCCTCACGCCATTCAGCGTGAGCAAGAAGCGCGATGTGGTCACGCAACCACGGGCAGGTAATTAACGACCACAAAAAGTGCAAACCACTCGCCGGTAAATCGGTGCGGGTGCACTGTCATTACCAGGGCTGGAAGTTTTTCAGAGAACATGAGTAGGGTGACCATGACGTTTGGAAAATTGGGCTAAATTAATTTAAAGAAATGTCATATAAGAAAACTTTTACTAGTAATTGGAATAAACTTTTTATTTACTAATATTAAACAATGAGAAATACTTATATTAAAAAAAACACAGACTACTTTTTATCCTGGAAAATTTATATATTTATGAAACTTTTCGTATTTCTCAGCCTATTGCTAGATTAAATTGCCACAAACTAACTGTCAATTTATTGAAACCAAAAAATAATCACGATACGTGAATCTAACTTACTTTATTTTGTATAAATAATTACTATATACGAACAACGACACCGAGTGTTCTAAAAACTGTGTTTTACGTAAACCATCGAATTATATTCACAAATTTATGGGTTTATAATAGAAGTAACATTACGGAACAGATCTGTCCTGTAACTGAGCAAAAATGACAGTCATACTAACACAGTGACGTAAGACAAATTCCCTTTATTAACCAGAGTATTACACAGACAATAATTTCTATAAGTGTGCTCTTGTATTTTATTATTCTATTATTCTCATGTACAAAAGTAAATGCTGCCATTTCACCACTATTTAGGGCGAATAAATAAGGCAGGATACCCCTAATAATAGGCTTGGACAGAAAACATAATGTTTTTGTGGTTGTTTTGCCTTTCTATGGCTTTGTCCAGTACACAGACAGGCTTTGTATAGGTACAGTATGCTTAAGTAGGTTTAACACCAAATGTTTAATTGTGTGAACTATAGCTTGAGAAGTTCGTTTGTACAATTCGTACATACATACATAACATCACGCCCATAATCCATGAGGGGGTAGGCAGATTCAAAGGGGCAAGAGGTCCCTTTAACCACATTCAGCCAAAAAACTTGGCTGGGTTAGATGGAAAATTGTGAAAAAGTAGTGACAATTGGCTAGCTCGTCGTTTACACGATCACATACCCAAAAGCCCATATACCATTAGTCGCCCTTTACGACAAGCTAGGCACGAACACAGATGACACATTATTTTTAAGTCTGAGACCAACATGGGACAATGGGCTGGGTTAGATGGAAAATTATGAAAAAGTCACACAATCACATACCCACATAATATAATTTAAGGAAATGCGTGGAAATCGAACATAATCCAATATCGATTTCTCATCTTATTCTTAAACGGAATCCGCTTGACAATAGTCCTAGGTTCAGCAAGTAAGGTGTTACATGTAAATGACTGCTATTTGTTTTTTTTAACCTTTATATGGGGGAACTAGACAAATTGGATCATGGTTACACATCCATTTCATATACGCCTACATACATGTTTATGTATACGTTCTCTCCCAATATTTTCCTTCCCCCTAGAACAAGCAAAGGGATGGAATAAAAAGGGAACCTTGAACAGAACACGAAACAAGGATACAAAAACTCGGCTATTTATAGCGATTGTTACATAATACCCCGGTAAATTCTGTTGTTTCCATTGAATCCTAAGTGCTTCGGAATAAAAAACTCAGAGCTATAAATCAAGCAATCGACTTCGATCTCGGCTCTTACAAATTGTCCCGATGAACCGACTTGTCGGGTTGAGGCACAGTGTAGCGAGCGAATTGCAGTAAGCAGTCTTTCGAATCTCATTTTTTTTTTGTAATATATTTTTGAACTACGTGTAATGAACTGAAAAATAACTAAATGCCCAGACAAGGCAGATCGCTGAATTAAGGAAGTTAAAAAAAAAAAAAAAAACATGTAATGAAAAACATCATGATGAAACCTGCAAATCCAAACAAATTTTGATTTGTAACCATGATCCAAAAATTGACCAAAATGTACCAGAATCGCTAAATCCTGGATCATGGTCTAAAGTGGACACCGTCAAAGCACAGGACATAACGATACGGAGATGATGATGATGATTTTTGTTTTTGAACTACATTTATTTCAATTTTGGAAGTCGGAATGTTTATGTACGTCTAATTAATTATTACATCAGAGTTACAAAATTGGATGTGCATTTGACTATTGTCCGCTTAGGCTCAATAAAAACTACCGATGATGTCATAGGCAGAAGCTAGATTAACCTATATGTACGTACAACCAAATTTTTGATTAACATAGTTATATTTGCTGAGTTGTAGAAACATTTTGATTTTGTTTCATATTGTTACTTTATTCTAATATATTCAGTGTTACTTTATTCTACGCGTATGTCAATATATCTAGCTTAATATCAAAAAATGAAAATAAATTAAACAACTAAACTAAACTAAATAAATAAACAATAGAATATTATGTTAACTTACTGAAATAGCTGTGTTTTTTTTATTAAGGTGATAAAGAGTGATAAATGAATAGGATGACCATTCATAATCTAGTTCAAAAATGGAGTCCCCATAAACGTATTTTGTTACTTCCGATGGACACGCGCAGACGCCTCACTGCTATTCCACTAACTGCGGTCGAGCATCCCAGAGTTGCTATTTAAATACTTCGGAAGGTCTTAGGAAAGTCATTGTTCAAATTGAGGGTAAAAGATGCTGCAGATTTAAACTTTAGATATAAAATTAAAAGTATTGGAAATCTTATGAGTATTGCAGTAGGTGTCTACTTAGTTTCTATGAAGATGAGTATTGGCACGGAGCTGAACTATACAGCTTTTCAAAATTATTTGGTTTGGTGCTCGATCACTGATGAAGTCATGACGTCACTGTTTAATGTAAGGAACGTACTGTCAAATAAACTTGATATCTATAAAAAGTTCAAAGGCAAAATGTTTTAATCGACACGACACGGCAAATTTAACGACAGATCAAGAAATGTTTTTGTCATATTAGGATAACAACCAAACTGGAATAATGTCAGTCGAAAAAAGGGAACATACACAAGGGAACAGATAAAATAACTTCAGTATCAAAACAATATACTACAAATAGACATTGCTCCATAAAACTTACTTACTATATTCACTTCAAAATTACTATTATTCGCTTTAAAAACCATATTTTTTCGCCTTTAAGAAACACAGTTGTCTCGACTCCATAAAAACACCGACCGCTCCAAAGAAACACTCGACAATGCAAAGACTAACGAGCCACAGAACGGACATCTCTTTGTTAGGAATCCTCCATCTGTCCACCGTCTAGGGCGGAGCGCTGTAAAAACGTCGGCAGCCGATGAAAAATGTTAGTTCTTCGAAGGCAACAGGCCACGAGGTCGGGGTCAACGGCCGCTCGAACGAGTAATTGATGATGGCGCCACTGGACGCGTCACTTAATCTTTGGAGTTGGGTCGAAGTCTGCAATTAATTTGAAGCTGTTTCATTGACTTTTAAATGGTTTTGTTGTTCCACGGAATTTTATGAGGTAACGTTGATTATAATATAGAGTTAAAATATCGAAATGGAAAATAAATAATACCTAGGTCCCTTTTATAGATAAAAAAAAATAATCTGGTTTGGCTTTTAGTATGCAGTCACCGTAAGTACTCAAGAACATTTGAAGCAAAACAAAGTACCTACTTACTTATTTTAAGATGCAGTGACGGAATTGCAAAAATGCACATACAATTATGTTTTAAACACAGAAATCCTGATTACGATGTCACTTTCAAACCAAATAAATTACACGACCATATGTTTCAAAATTTGTGGTTACTATCAAGACTTAATTTTATAAATGTTTTGTAATAAAGCTAATTACAAAGTGTCGGTAAAAAACCATCCATCAAATTTGTAATAACATCAAATGTTTAACGCGAAAACAAGCAACAGGCATACTTAAGTTTTAAATGCAACTCCTATATTTTTTTTTTTATTCATATTGTTCAGCCATTAACAAAAATTAACGGTTTTTTTTTAAAGATCCAAGTCCATTGTTCCGTAATAGGAGAAAGTTAAATTGGCGCGCGGCGTCCATCAAACTTCCCGGCTTATTTAATCTGCAGAAGCTGTTATTGGCGCGTTTATATTTTTCTACCGTGTGACTGCGCAATTTTTCGTATTAACTGTGCATGAGCCGTCAAAAGTTTTAGAAGATATTAATAGACAATATAATTTATACATTTCATTAAACATCAGATATTTTCTTTAGTCTCCAGAACTTTTAGTAATCGAACGAAACGCAACAGTTTGACAGCCACTAGTGGCTACTAACGACGGTTTTGTATGAAACCAAAAATAACGGTGGTTAATATACCGTTTTTTTCTTGAACGCAAAGTAATGCTTTACGCACCGTCACTCTACCCAGGCGGTAGGGTGGTGTGTGGATCTCCCGGGGGCCCTTGAGCAGGCCAAAAGGCGTGCTCTGGCCAAAGGTGGTAAGTGCTCAGGGTATACCCACTAAAACGCCGCGGTACCCCTCATCGCCTGAGTGAAGGTGTTTACGGGGATCTCGGCACAGCCACAAACACTTCCGGAGGAAGGGGGACGGGAATAGCAGGGGGTACCGTACTATTCCCGTCTGGCAGCAGCGGAGTGGTTATTATACCCTTTTTATGTTTTTTTTTGTACGTTAAGAATGCCTTTACGCACCGTCCAGGTAGACCTGAGTAAGAGCCTACAAGGGTGTGTCGGGCTCGGAACTCAGCTGGCAACACCAGTTCCTCTAACAGAGTATGACACGAGTTGTCTTCCTCCTCGGGGACGATTGAGTGCTAGAAGACTCCCCTGCTAGCTCCCGCGACCCCACAGGCACTTTTAGTCGCCTCCTACGACAGGCAGGGATACCTTAGGAGTATTCGGAGCCCCCCCTGCAGGTTATTATACCCTAGCTCACCCAATCATACTGAATATACCTACATAAGGTTATGTAGGTATATTCAGTATGATTGGGTGAACAAAACTGTTCTGTCTTAACAGAAATAACTTATATATGTAATTCCACGTAGGTACACAAAGAGATTTTGACAGTTGAAATCAAATAGCATTATATTGATTCAATATTTAAAGTTGCTTTCCTTTCGGCAATTATATAAATCTTTCAGTTTAACATGCCAAATAGACACAATATTATGATGAACAAATAAAAACACATACCAATTTTGTTAAGTACCGCTTCTTTAAACTTTAGCTTATTTAATCTCCAATTACTGGGCTATTATCGAGTTTTGATTTTTCGGCTCCTTAACTTTGCGTACTTGTCGATGTTCACTGCTGGATTTTCAATGAGCTATTAAAAGTTAGAAAAAACTTCAAACAAAGCAATGTCTGAAACCTTTGTCTACTAAGTTTCAAACGGTAAAGTTGCTTTTCTCTACTTTTAATGCAATATGTCTAACTAACTAACTAACTAACTAAACTTCACGCTACTTCCCTAGCGAGGTAGGCAGAGAGAACCGATTGCCATATGGCACGATCCTCACACCTCACTCGCCTCTTCAACATTCATGATCCTTTTTATACAAGCTCTACGGTTTTTATGACTCCTAACATCACCTTCTACTAATACACGACCAATCTGGTCGTGGTAGGTGAACCTGGGCCTTCCGCGGCTCCTACATTCTTCCACTTTCGCGTTGTATATCTGTTTACTCAATCTTTCGTCATCTATTCTTTCCACATGTCCGAACCACCGGAGCATGCCTCTTCTTACCTTGACTCCAGCGCTGTCTTTCTGACCGACTCTCTTTCTTACATCATCATTCCTAACGCAGTCTGTGAGCAATACACCGCAGATTTTCAGTAGCGCACGCATCTCGACGGCGTTTATTCTACTTTCATGCTCTTTCTGCCAATTTGTCTAATATGTAAAATACATGTTGGCAGAAAAAGCATGAAGAAGAAAACTATAATTTCCTTTATTTAAATGTTATAGACTGTCCATATTACTGTCCAATTGTAAAAACACCCTCAGTGCTTTTCGACTTTAACTTGTGATTCAAGGATGACTCTCAAATAAAACCGGTTTAAAAAAGCGGTTTCCAAACTACTAAGTTTCATTCAGTGACTCAGTTTCCAGGATGTTCCGGAGGCCTAAACCCTAAGGATTTGAAACGGGGTACATAGAACTTTTATTTGTTTTTACACACCTGTCCCTTGAATTTTCTCGCAGTGAATCCAAACGTACAATTTTATATTGCAAGAGCTTACAGAAAAATAACATAATAAATACATAATTTGCCATGTTTGAAAGAAAATTTAATATAACATAACATTACGCCTATAATCCCCGAAGGGGTAGGCAGAGTCAAAGCGGCAGCGGGCCCCTTTAACCACATTCAGCCAGAAACAAAACTGGGTTGGGTTAGATGGAAATTGTGAAAAAGTGGTGCTAAGTGGCTAGCCTGTCGGCCCCACAATCACATACCCAAAACCCGATACACCATTAGTCGTCTTCTACGACATGCTAGGCAAGAACCACAAATGGCACATTCTTTTAAAGTCCCAGACCAACATGGGACAATGGGCTGGGTTAGATGGAAAATTGTGAAATAACATACAAACAATATATTTATATTTTTTATAAACAGTATATTAATTTAAGAATTATTACGTATCTAGTATTTACTCCTAATATAAAAATATTTTAAATATGTTTTATTATTAGCAATTCCATTAACCCGCAGCGCGTGAATTCAAAACCTTAAACTGTATATCAGCCCACATATCAAAGCTTTTTCATCAAATTGGCTCCCATCGCTTCCGTCTTGTTCCGCTACACTTTATTCCCAGTCGAGGCAGACGCCCCAACACCTGGTACCATCTAAATCAGTCCGTCCGTCTGTACAGCAACTTCGCGCCGGATATATTGCAGGGCGTATGGCTCGTTTGTACCCGGCGAAATGCTGTTTTAACACATCTCTTTTGTAAACCTCAATCGTGTACGGTTGTGGAGATTTTTCACGGCGGTTGCAGTTTGAGTGAAGTAAAAGATATTAGAGTGATTTTTTTCAAGCTGTAATAGATGAGATTTTTTAAGCGGTGGTAGCTCAATGGTAAGGACACGCGCCTCTTAACCGAGGAGTACGGGTTCAAACCCGGGCATGTACCTCTAGATTTAAAAAAATCTATGTACATATTTATACCACTAGCTCGACGGTGAGGGAAAAAACATCGTGATGAAACCTGCAAATTCAAACAACTTTGAATTTGTAACCATGATCCAAAAATTGTCTGGTTCCCCTATCTTAGGGTTACGAAGGTCAGATCGGCAGTCGCTTCAATGTAATTACCAGACTCGCTAAATCCTGGATAATGGTCTAAGCGGACCCCGTCTAAGCACGGGACATAACGCTAGGAAGATGATGAATAGATGAGATTTTTTATTATTCTTTCGCATTTAAGAATTAAGTAATTTTTAAACGACTACAAAAAAAGGAGGAGGTTCTCAGTTGGGCTGTTTTTTTTTTTGTTTACTGGTAAATTGGAATAACGAACATTTTAAGTTGACTGGCTCGATGGCGCATTCGGTAGTGATCCTAGCCCATGCGCCAAGAGTTGTGGGTTCAATCCCCACCCAGGACAAGTATTCGTGTGATGAATACATGTGTTTGTTCTGTGTCTGGGTGTTAATATTCAGTAGTTAAGTATATATTTATAATACCACTGCTGTTTCTAATATCCGTAACACAAGTGCTTAAACTACTTACCACGGAGTCAGATCAAAGTATGTGATGTAGTCTGAATTACGAATTTATTTAAATAAAAAAATTCTCCGTACTACTGACATACCAACTGCCTAGTTTCAAATAAAACGTATGTGCTTGTGCTATGGATACTAGGCAATGGATAGACGTACTTAAATTCATCATGGATAAGGCCTTTCTTTCATCAGTAAATACGCTTTGTTATATTTTAACGCAATTCAGTATTAAATCAGTATCAGTCCAAACACATAATCCCCTTCTGTGGTAGAGTCAGTTAAAAAGTTCATACATACCTACATAACATCACGCCCGTAATCCCCGAAGGGGTAGGCAAAGTCAAAGGGGCAGCAAGTTCCTTCAGCCAAAAATAAAATTGGGCTGATTATATGGAAAATTGTGAAAAAGTAGTGACTAATGACGTCACGTCGACATTGGGTGTGTAATTGTGTAGGAGACATTGTTATTGAAAAACCCCATATACCATTAGTCGCCTTTTACGACATGCTAGGCAAGGAACACAGTTGGAACTTTCTTTTTAAGTCCTAGACCAACATGGGACGAAAAAGTTCACCACCGGTTAAAAAGTGCACTATGGGAAGGAACGGTCCAAGATTTCCATCAATCATTCGGTTAATTGACTCAGCCGACTTCTCAAACGACATGAATTAATTTCAAACATTAGACGTGACTAATTCAATGATTGATCGCTCTAGTTATTAAACTCTTTAATAGACAGAGAGGCGTTTGCAATATTTTTATTAGGATTTTTACACAGACAAAAAATATTATAATGTGTATATAAAATATTGGGGCAGTTTATCTGATATGCTATTGAGTATGGTCACATATGGCTAGGTATATGTATATGTTCATTTCATTTAGTTATCACAGATTGACAATAGCATAAAATTACCATTGAAAAGTTGTCTTCTATCCGTTTTATGCGAAATACAAAACTTAAGAATATTATTATAATAGTCTTAATTATTACTCTGTTAAAAATCCTGTTATAATAAGTCTCATCTGACTTTCGTAACTCTTATTTGTGTTAAATTTTCTTCTCATAAAATTATAAGTAAAGTACCTAGATAAAAATAAACTATGAAAATGTATGACATTCTACGTCAACTCTTATTACTATCAAGTCTCCATAATTGCAATATATGTACGAGGCAAGTATGCACTAATTACTTGGGAGCGTCGCGAGGTGCGAAGCGAAAATTTAACGCTGGGAACCCGTACTACAAGGAACCTGAGGTATCCATGGAGCGAAATTAAATGGATTTGTCAACGTCAAACTGCACCCGCTTAGAGAAAGGCATTCTAAATGGCCGTTTTTGCTGAGGTGAATCGCTTTAGCGATGTTGGGAAATGATCTAGATTCCGATGGGAAACGGGGAAGATTGTTTTCTCACGGGCAGCGGTTTATTTTATTTCGGTTTTTCGGAGTTCAGTGGAAAAATATTTCCTTTCGGTTTCTCACAGTCCAAAATTTTTTTTTGCTTTATTATTTTTTTATTATTTTACGCTTTTATTAAAAAAAACAACTTTTATATTTGAAGTTGGAATAGATAAATAAAATATACTTATACCTTTGTATTAAGATAAAAAAAAGATGTTTACTCGAATTTACTCTAATAACTTTTGATCTTCTGTCCTTTGATTGTACGTTTTTCCGGATAAAAGATAATCTTCTTGTATGCTCTACAATAACATGCCAAATTTTTGCGACGATCGATTAAGTCGTTACGACGAAAAACGATAGGTACAAACAAACCCACGCATTTATAATATCTGTTATAATATCTGTAGAATATTTTAAAGAATAATGTTATTAAAGCTATAACAATTTTATAAAGTGAGTATTTGGCATCAAAATTTGACATACTAGGTTGAAATTATAAGCTGCAATTTTAAAATCTTATCATCAACTTCCTAGCGTTATATCCCGTGTTCAGAAAGGGTCCGTTTTAGACCATGATCTATGATATCGTCGAGCTAGTGGTATAAATACGCAATAGTTAAGCAACTTTAATATCATATCATAATTTTTCATTTATTTTTTCTGTATACATGGAGGTTCTATAACTGCGCAATACGATAGCGACGTCGCTATAGATTATGTTTAAAAGATCACCCTTTGTGATCCATCTAATGCAGATATTATTGTTACAGCATCATAAAGATTAATGTGACTCCTGGCCAGTTCGGTACCCTCAAACATTGTCATGCAATATTAGACTCTATCACAATGTAGTAAGAATAAATGTGCATTATATTTTTTGTTAAAGGTTGGTCTGGTGACGCGAAGAATCGGACGATCAGTCAACCCAAGGGAGTGGAAACGTTCCGCCATTTATTTTCAATTTAGATTAATTTTCTAATAAAAAAAATCTCGTAACTTAAATAAGTTAACCGTGATTGTTTTTGTTCCGGAGTTTTTAAATAATCATATGTACAGACTTCAGTAGTCCAATATAGTATGAATTTTATTTTATGTTTTTATTATTTAATATTAAATACGATATTTCTACGGTGTTTGACTGTTGTATTATTTTGTATTAAAATTTAATTTCATAATACAGATATCACGTGAAATGTAAAAAACTATCATAGCTAGATATAAAAAATAAAGTATGTACTGAAGTTTGCTTTTATCAAAATCAGACTAGAATTAAGAGGTTCGAACTAGGGAATGCAATCTCGTTCTCGCGAGATCTCGTTTTCGCGAGATCTCGGCGTTTTGGGCGAGATTGATCTCGGTCGAAAAAAGGGGCAAGATCTCGCGAGATTAACGAGATTGTACTGGGGTATAAAGCCGTCTCATTCGAAGCGCGGCAGCGCGCGAACTGACACGAACGGACCTTCGATATGCGCGGGAGGCGGCAGCCTGCGGTCGCGGGACGGGGTCTTGCTCAGCGTTGCCTCATGCGTGCGTGCGATTGGTCAAAAATTAATTCGAAAATAAAAAGCCGTTAAGCAGACGACTCTTTGGACATTTTGTGCTTCTTAAGGAGCTATTTTCAAAATAATTCTTAAATTGTAATACATAGTAATTTGTGATTTTAATTGAACAAATATTTCATTTAATTGGTAAATTTTGTTAATTATTAATCTGTAATTTTCGATGTTCTACTGTAGGTACTTAGTAGATATTGTTTGTTATTTCATTGTTAATAATAATATTCAGTTTAATAGTCAACTCAAGTATTGTTTGATATAATTTATTTTATTGTTATTTGATAGATAAATACGTAAAAGCGTAAAAGTATACTACTTAAAAGTTTATTTAAAAAATTTAGACAGTTACGTCAATCTATGTTTAATGCATAAAAAAGTCTTGAAAAAAATTGTGAAAATAAATGTTTTTATAATACATACTTATAGTTTTTATTATTATTTTGCTCATTTATTCAAATATTGTTATTATTTGAAAAAAAAAAACACAAAACTGCTAATCTCGCGAGATCTCGCAATTGCCGAGATCTCGCGAGATTGATTTTCATACTCTCGCGAGATCTCGCTTGAGCCCAATCTCGCGAGATTTGCATTCCCTAGTTCGAACATTACGACTTAAATGAACCGTTTAAGGCATGGATGAAAATCGTCAAACTCATTATAATTTGTCCGGCCTTTCTTTTATCTAATACAAATATATTGATGTTAACATTATAACAAACTTAAGTAAAACCACACACACACATGTTTCATTTACGTTCTTACAGCATGACATCACGCCCGTAATCCCTGATGGGGTAGGCAGAGTTAGAAGGACAGCAAGCCCCTTTAACCACAGCTAAAAATTAAACTGGGCTGGGTTAGATGGATTTTTTTTTTAAAGTAGTGACAAGTGACTAGCTCGTCGCCTACACAATCACATACTCAAACCCCGATATAACATTTGTTGCATTTTACGACATGTTATGCAAGGAACATTAAACACACCCAAACGTAATAAAACCATCATCATATTTAGAACAAACGCTTTCAAATTAAAAGAAAAGCAATCTGCTAATGCACAATTTAATAAATTTATCATCGCCCTTGTCACAGATAACAGAAAGGAAATAAAAAGCAACGCTTTATTTCGCGCCGCGAACCGTTTATTTTTTATTTTACGCACCAAATTCCGAGGGCAAAGCGGCCAGTGCTAAAAAGCCCTCCAGAAAACTAGAAAAGAAAAAAATAATAAACCCAAGCAAACGACAAAAAGTTTCCACGCGGAAAATTTAAAACGGCACTGTTGTGTTTTTACTGAATCCCGAACGAGATAAAAAATGGTCAAGTGTGAGTCGGGCATACGCACGGACCGCTAATCGATTTACGTATTGTCGAATGAAAATAAGAACTTTAATCGTACTAATAATAATAATTTACTTATAAACGCGAAAGTTTGTATGGATGGATGTGTGGATATTTGTAACTCTTAAATTAAACTTTACAATAGTATAGCTTATACATTAGAATAACACATAAGCTATGTTTCATTCGTTTGTTGTGCCAGCCACGCGAGCAACGCCACGGGAAGATGCTGGTAGAAGAATAAAAATAAGATCGTTAGTGTAAAAAATTACAGAGAGGTTTGTATTTCGCAGTTTTTCCTCAGAGTTAATATTTAATATAAATTTTTAATTAATTTTTTAATTTGTCCATAATTATCTTTTTATATTATCAGGAATGTAAATATTTGAAGATAATTATGGATCATGGTCCAAGCGGACCCCGTCTAAACACGGGACATAACGCTAAGAAGATGATTTTCAGGAAGGTAAATACGTTGTCCCTAATGACGTATTGTTAGCCTTTCTTAGTCCTTAATATTAAAACTACGAACCTTTACCTAAAAAAATGCCCATAAAATTGCCCCCACAGGCAATTTTTTTCTACGGATCCTTAAAAAGGCCTGTCTGTCTGAGGAGGCGTAATGATTGATCGGACTTTCCATGTTCTTACAACTTTTAACAAAAATGTTGGTTATTAACATTATTTTTTGTCGGCAACTTTTTTACGACTTTGACGGTGGTGAGACTGACAAAAACGGAGGTTTATTATCTACTGAGATAACAACTAACTACTGCCGATTGTGGGGTAATATTTTGTGGTGAGATATTGGCAAACGAATATATGGCTTTAGTACAGACTAGCTGTGCCAGCGGTGTCACCCGCGTTTATCGTTAATATTATAAAGACTATTTCCGTCATACATGATTTCTATGTAACTTTAACCATTAAGGCTGCACACGCGACGGATGCTTAAAAAATGGAGTAACGTCTCCTGTTTTCCCAACATTTCCCTTCACTACTCTGCTCCTATTGATTGTAGCGTGATGAAAAGTATACTATAACCTGCCCAGGAGTATGAAAAATAATTGTACCAAGTTTCGTTAAAATCCGTCGAGTAGTTTTTGTGTCTATAAGGAACATACAGACAGACAGACAAAAATTTTACTGATTGCATTTTGACTGACGCCAAAATGCAATCAGTAAAATTTTTCATCGATCACTAATAGTTATTTTGAAAATATATTTCATGTACAGAATTGACCTCTTTACAGATTTATTATAAGTATAGATAATGTTTTATGTTATCTTTATTGACTAGTGTTATAAATGCGAATTTAGGATATGTGATTGTGTAGGCGTCGAGCTGGCCATTTCTCACTACTTTTTCACAATTTTCGCCACGCTTACCTTCAATAACATGATATACGTATTGTATTCTTTATCGGAAACATATTATCGATTCGATCACCAACTTAAACGCTACGAAGACTAAATTACAGCAGAAAATAGGGACTAGCTCGTTACGTCCATGTAGACAGTGGTTGTCAACCTTTTTATGACCAAAGACTATTTTCATTTCTTCATTATTAGCAGGGACTATATGGTTTAAAATAAACTGTAACATTTTAAAAATAACTTTTGATAA
The DNA here is from genome assembly GCA_951394215.1 of Glyphodes perspectalis. NCBI lineage: Eukaryota > Metazoa > Arthropoda > Insecta > Lepidoptera > Crambidae > Glyphodes > Glyphodes perspectalis. The sequence goes on along the minus strand of OX596200.1, from coordinate 16,982,012 downwards.
TAAATAACGAATAACATTTTAAAGTCTCTCGCGGACCAAATGTTACGTCTAGCAGACAACTTACCAAAGGTTTTGAACCACTGATGTAGAAATTCAGATCAGAGATTTTCCAATATATCTCATGCAATAGGTTCGCGCTATCGTGATTGAGTTGAACGTCATTTCTGGAACGTTTCGACGGTCGTACGTTCCCGTAATGTTCTCGTAATGTTTGCGAATAAAACTTTATTACGCAGATACTGTATTTCGCGTTATTAAGCTGTCGCGTAAGTACATACGAATGTGATGGCGGTAGTTAGTGAGACTTGATATATATATAAAATATGAAATGTAAAAATGTTACTTGTATTTAAAAAGAAATTAACTTAGGGCTGATTTTTCAAAAGTCAGATATAAGATAACAGTCTAATAAATTACAATCCGGATTTAAAAATGTCATTGCCTATTTCTTAAATAAAGTGACCATTAAAAAATTGGCTCTTAAAAAAATAAAAACCTTTGAATAATCTAAGATTCAAAATTAACCATCAGTGTCAACTGTGTTCCTTGCCTAGCATATCGTTAAAAGCGACTAATGGTGTATAGGGTGTTGGATATGTGACTACGTAGGCGACGATCCACTTATCAGTATTACAAATTTCCATCAAACCCAACCCTGATTTTATTTTGGCCATAAGGGCGCCTACCTGTTTTACTCTGCCTACCCCTTCATCACACCCCTATTACGGGTGTGATGATATGTATGTATGTATATACCTCGATTTGTCTGGCTCGATGGCGCATTCGGTAGTGACCATGCCCCATGCGCCAAGAGTTGTGGGTTCGATCCCCAACCAGGACAAGAATTTGTTTGATGAATACTTGTCTTTGTTCTGTGTCTGGCTGTTAATATCCAATATTTGCAATACCACTATTGATTTTGGTATCCGTAACACAAGTGCTTAAGCATCGAAGTCAGATCAATGTATGTGATGTCGACCGATATTATTATTTTTTTTTTGCAAATTTTTAAATACAATATCAAGTTCTTCTGCTAACATTATAAAACGTGAATGCAGACTAATTTCTACTACTATCAAAAACTTAGATTTGAACCAACATCCCTCACAAACGAGCCCGCATCAAACACAACTATCACCGGACAAACTAAACTAATCACACCGCTAATAAATACAAGCTAAACCACAAACCTGGTACTGGGTCGCGAGCACACAGGAAGCCCGCTAACTAGCCAACTCGTGCAAGGCAGACAGTAACTAATTTATTGCCTTGCGGGCCTTTAAGGCCCGGCTGAACCGAGTTTTAATCCTATCGGATTAGCAAACAATGTCGTTCGATAAAAGGGTTGATGGTGGGATTTTCAATTGGTTTGGTATTCTTCTTTTGATAGGCGTGCCGTTATTAGTGTAAAATTTGCAGGATATTTATGATTTCGAATTTTTGAGTTGCATTATCACTAAACACAATTGTAACGGGATTAAACGTGTTATGCATTATGAAGGTAAGTACATGACGGCCGAAACGTCAAGCTGTAAGTACTAGTGTACTAAATAATGCACATCGCGTTTCGTCCCGTTACTAGTGTACTTTAAGCTAACAGTAATAACCTTTAAGCTTATTACTAAAATATGCTTTTTCAGTCACTTCCGTTCTACAACAAGTCTACTACACAGACGTTAAAAAACAAATTGAGAAGTATTAATATAAGATAATATAAGAATTTGTACAGCTTCTTTACTAAATGTTGGAAGAAGACTGTTTAATGTATTGTTCATTTGTTTTATGGTTCAATATTATTATTATTGACTGGCCCGTTGGTCGAGTGGTCAGAGACCCTGGCCACGAAACCAATGGTCGCGGGTTCGAATCCCGCTAGGGGCAAATGTTTCGTGTGATGAACATGGACATTTGTACTCGAGTCATGGATGTTTATAAACGTATTTAAGTATGTCTATCCGTTCACCTAGTATCCATAGCACAAGCATAGGCTTAGTTTGGGACTAGGGAATTGGTGTGTCAGTCTGAAGAATTTATTATTTATTTATTATTTATATTCTTATTATAGAAAAATATCTTGCCATGTCATCATGCCACTTACATATTTATCAGTATAAATGCGGTCTACTTTAAATATTATATATTTGTAACCCACTTAAGGAATCTTTTCACCCCAAGAGACGCAAAGGAATCTACAGTCCGAAAAACACCGAACTACATAACCGCTATTGAGGAAACCGCGCTAACTCGTGCGTGATAAGTCCGACAGAAGGTAACTAATTTATTGCTCTGCGGGTCCCGGAGGCCCAGCCATGGCATGTTCAGGGTTAATCCTATCACATCGATATATTTTAATTAGACTAATACAACATACCAATTGGGACTGGAAATGAGATAGTATAATTGGAAAAACTATTAATCATAAAGCAGCGCCCTGCGGTTTTACCCGCGTAGTTCACAGGAACTACGCGGGTAAAACCGCAGGGCGCTATAGTCCCCGTATTCCCACGGGAACAGTCCCGTGGGAATACGGGGATAAGATATAGCGTATGTTACTTGCTGATAAAGTAGTTTTCCATTGGTGAAAGTATTATTAAAATCGGTCCAGTAGTTTTGGAGCTTATTCGATACAAACAAACAAACAATCAAATCTTTCCTTTTTATAATATTGGTATAAGTATAAATGTACTCTACAATGCGTATGTATTAAATCCAAATTGTACAAAATACTAAAATTTGCTATTACTAAATACATTTCACGCACTATTTCTAGTTCGTATACACACCTTATTTTTTTTAACCATAAAGAATTAGGGATTATATATATATATATATCAAATATATATAACCCCTAATTCTTTATCAAAAAAACAGTAAGATCATTTCAAGTAAGTCAATAACAAGGAAAGTCATTCGTTAACGTTGCTGTTACTTATGTTATTCAAAAAAGTAAAAAGCATTGCGAACAACCAACAAATCAGCTCCCTCAAACGTCAAAGTTAAGTGTAAAATACTTAAAAACAAATGTGTTACTTCTCAACAAACTCACTTTAACACTCGCAGCTTGAGCTTGCAGTCAAGTTACCCCCCTCCCCCCCCCCAAACTTAGCTTCTGCCACGTGCGAGAAGTCGACCATTAACCAATTTGTTTCCCTCCAACACCCTCCTAAAGCCTCACCCGTGTTTCGTTACTTTTAATTAATCGCTCTACTCTTGAGGACAAAATACATTTCTCTGAGTGTGTATTTCGTTAATAAGTTCAGAGGAAAAGTGCCCTCAAATTTATATAGAAGAAACGGTAACGTCTTTCGATACAGCTCTTACGAGGCTAGTAGATTTTTTATGCCGCTTTGAAATTTATATTACTAGCCTTTACCTTGTAATCATTAACTGTGTCTGAATGATAATATCCAATATTTATTTAAGTATATATTTATAACATCACTGTTGTTTCTGATATCCGTAAGAATAGTGCTTAATCTACTTACTTCGGAGTCAGATCAATGGATGTGATGTCGTCCGATGTTAAAAAAATAATAAAAAAATTACAAGTGCATTATTATAATATATTATATTTGTTAATTACATATTTTATTAAATATATGTTTTAAACTATATACTTCTGACTCTGGCCCTTCTTGACTTCGGCTTTCCGCAGACCATTAACATTATTTTTAACTGGCTCGATGGCGCATTCGGTAGTGACCCTGCCCCATGCGTCAAGAGTTGTGGGTTCGATCCCCACAGGACAAACATTCGTGTGATGAATACTTGTGTATGTTCTGTGTCTGGGTGTAAATATCGAATATTTAAGTATATGTTTGTAAATACCACTGTTGTTTCTGATATCCGTAACACAAGTGCTTAAGCTACTTAGCTCGGAGTCAGATCAATGTATATGATGTAGTCTGATGTATATTATTATTTATTATTATTCTTCTAACATCAAATTAGTTTTAAATTAGCTATACAATAAACAGTAAACAAACTTCATTATTCAAACCATCCGAAACATTACATCATTACATTTCCCGAGAACAATTGTTTTTACAATCCCACCCAGACATTCACAATGTTTTATTCATACACGTTATAAAAAATCCGTTTACCGTAAACCACGATCGCCATTTGTATCATAAATTTAAACATTAAACAATTTATAAAATAAATTTATAACTTTAAAACAGGCACTTGGCCTTTGTTTTATACTTTAACCTTTTGAAGGATTAAAAGGGCTGTGGTTTAAACCACCTGATTTATATTTATATTGGAGCCATATCAGCTTTACACCTTACGATACGATTTTAATTTTCATTTTGGCTGGCCCTCAAGTCGAGTGGTCAGAGACCTTGGCCGCGAAACCAAGGATCGTGGGTTCGAATCCCGCTAGGTGATGAACGTGTCATAAACATGGATATTTTGTACTCGAGTCATGGATGTTTATAAATGTATTTAGGAATGTCCATCCGTTCACCTATCCATAGCATAAGCATATACTTAGTTTGGAACTAGGGAATTTGTGTGTTAGTCTGGAGAATTTATTATTATTATGTCTCTCGGCACAATCACGGGACAAGCCGTTTAATTATTATTATTTATTATTAATTATAATAATAATTAATTATAATAGTATACTTTATGGAGGCGAATTTGTGAAACTTGTATATGGATAGTTGTCTCCGGAACTTCATCGGAGTAGACATACTTAGTTGATGAATAAAATTTAATGTAACTTTGCCGGTGTGTTAAATCTATGATGAAGGATTATAAATAAATCGCTATTGATTTTACCACATACTTACTATGGCTATAAAGCATGATTGACTTACTTGACATGATCTACAATCAAGATACATGAAATCTTGCAATAAAAACGTACTTATTTCATCAACACGTCAACTTCCCTTTAGCGTAACCTGTGTTTGGTCGGGATCAGCATGAACCTAATCATAATGCAGGATGTAACGAGTCTGGTAATCATATTGAAGCTATTTATCTGATCTTTGTATACCTTAAATAAGGTAACCATACAATTTGGATAGTACAATTAATGATGAACACAATTATCCTTTTTTTATATGAGTTTCACTTTGTCCATTTTTATAATATTATATAACATATATATCACACTACATTACATACATTGATTTGACTCTGAGATAAGTAGCTTAAGCACTTGTGTTACGAATATCAGAATCAACAGTGGTATTACGAATATATACTTAAATATTCAATATTAACACCCAGACACAGAACAAACACAAGTATTCATCACACAAATGTTTGTCCTGGGTGAGGATCGAATCACAACTATTTGCGCATGGGGCAAGGTCACTACCGAATGAGCCATCGAGCCAGTCATAAAAGACTTCATATGTTGAGAAATTAAAGAATTGTTGTGTATAAATGGCTCCTGTAATTTGAATTGAAATTTTCCGCCTCTGTTTGCTCATATTTCGTCAATATTTACGACCATAAGTAAAATTATTTTAATGTGCAAAAGCTTCCAGTTATATTATTACGGGTTATGTTAATTCATTAAAGGCTTGTTATTCCTTGATAACGCAATTAGAGTTATTTCTCTTTACTCAGATACAACAAAGCCATGTATTTCCTAGTTGTAATTTCAACAGCTTATCCAATATCATCAAATAACATCACAAGCACAAATTCAATCATAAAACGATTTTGGGTATGTTTCACTTTCTAAATAACTCTTACGATTTAATAAATAATGCGATGCCGATAATTTCACAATTGACTGTGTTTTATGCAAATTGTATATAAAAGGTTGCCTAGCATGTCGTAAAAGGCGACTAATTGTATATGGGGTTTTGGGTATGTGATTGTGTAGGCGACGAGCTAACCATATGTCACTACTTTTTCACAATTTTCCATCTAAACCAGCCCATTATCCCATGTTGGTCCGGGACTAAAAAAAGAATATGCCAACTGTGTTTCTTGCCTAGCATGTCGTAAAAGGCGACTAATGGTATATGGGGTTTTGGATATGTGATTGTGTAGGCGACGAGCTAGCTCTTGTCACTACTTTTTCATAATTTTTCATCTAACCCAGCCCAGTTTTGTTTTTGACTTAATGTGGTTGAATGGGGCCTGCTGCCACTTTGACTCTGCCTACCCATTTGGGGATTATGGGCCTATTTAACCACATTCAGCCCAAAATAAATTTGGGCTGGGTTAGATGGATATTTTTAAAATAGTGACAAGTGGCTATCTCGTCGCCTACATAATCACATACCCAAAACCCCATATACCATTAGTCGCCTTTTACGAAATGCTAGGCAAGAAACACAATTGGCACATTTTTTAAAGTCCCAGACCAACATTGTACTCTAACCTAAATCTAATAAATCAATATTTAGATGTAAAATTGCAAAACGTCACACTAGGGAGTGGGAGTGTCACAAATGTGACCAGCTGTGACATGGATGAGTGGGGCTTCAAAGATTATGAAATTCGTATGACGTATTTTATGGATGACCCTAAATGAAATGACCCGATATGACATTAAAAGCAAAAGATTTCGATGGCATGACATTGGATTATTTTGTCATGGTTTGTTCAGATGTGAACCCGTAGAACCCGCAAAAGCTATCTTACGCACACAGCCAACAGGGGCGGCTAACGCGCCAGTCGGATCTAAACCTCGTTATGTTCCGCCTCTGACACTCCATTACCTGGCCCAATGTGGCGAGGGGTGTAAGTCATGAGACACCACGGAAAGAAGAAAATTCTACTATACATACATAACATCACGCCCATAATCCCCGAAGGGGTAGGCAGACTCAAAGCAAACCCAGTTAAGTTTAAAAAAACCCCTTAACCACATTTAGTCAAAAATAAAACCGGGCTGGGTTAAATGGAAAATTGTGAAAAAATAGTGACAAGTGGCTAGCTTGTCGCTTACACAATCACATACCCAAAACCCGATATACCTTTAGTCGCCTTCTACGACATGCGAGACAAGAACCACAGTTGGCACATAATTATTACGTATGTTAAATGATATACATGTATATTAAAAGAGATCCCAAACAAAGAAAGCAATACTTCAGAGCATATTTTTCAATAGGTATATGTTATACTTATCACCTGTTCCTTCACAATTCTAATCTGTCAAAATAAATACATTCAGTCCGTTAGGTATTGAAATGCCTTTAAAATGTTTGTGTTTATAACTAACTAAACTTTACGTAACTTCCCTAGCGGGGAAGGCAGAGAGAACCGAACGCCATATGGCATTCATAAATATATCTTAAGACATAAAATACATAATTTCTGCCTTTAAACTTTCTCAAATTGAAATGGGCTTAAACCTCGATTACGACAATACTTCTGGTCTCAGTTGTGCCATCTAGTGGCTACTTTATTTAAGACTTCCCTGGTCGCCTTAATCTCATGCCTTGACACGAGCCAAAGGCACTGTGCTTCGTAATATAATAGAACACGGACGTATAATTCATCGCCGTCGCCCTCCAACGTGACGTCACACTCGTGCGCAGCACTAAATTATTTAGCGATTTAATCTATGCAATTGACCTGCTACCATTTATTAGGACATGCTTACTTCCTGCTTCCTGGGACACGCATACTTCCTGGCATAATAACACCAGGAAGTATTTTCATGTACATAAGTTAGAGGCTTCCCTACGTTACGTGCGTTTTACATTGTTAGGAATGTTTTTAAGCGTGATACATGATTTCACATGACGTCCCATGTTGATCTGGAACTTAAAAATAATGTGCCAATTGTTTCATTGCCTAGCATTGGATATGTGACTGTGTAGGCGACATGCTAGCCACTTGTCACTACTTTTTCACAATTTTTTCATCTAACCCAGTTCAGTGCTATTTTTGCCTGAATGTGGCTAACAGGGCTGGCTGCTCCTTTGAATCTGTCTTCCCCTTTGGGGATTACGCGAGTGATATTATATCACATCGTATATAAATACCATGCTTGTCATGGTTAATCATCCATAATTACTTAAAGTGCAGATTTCCTCACGTCGTTTTTCCTACAAACGTATATTTTCAAAAGCCAAAGGTTTCAGAGAGTTTGAATTGAAAGCTACGCCGCACGTTTAAAACGAATGACTTAATATTTAATTCCGTTGTCTCTATTGTCTGTCGCAAACATTGTCTCCAAAACCTTAAATAGTGATGAAAGTTAGGAAGTAGACTTACATTTAAGATGCTGAAACCCCTTTGGACCGAGGAAAAGTAAGATTAAGTTACAGCATCCTTCCTTTCGTACTTTTATTCCGTTTTATGGACCGAAAACGCCAAGATACAGCCTTAAACCTCCTGGCTGGTCGCCAAACGGCTAAACCCAAAATTCGTCACAGGATTAAACGTGGATCGCAGGTGGGAACAAAACGAGACAGATTTTTAGGATTCCGCACTTTACGAAGAAAATATGGAAGTCATTTTTCGAGGGTGCTAGATATCAGAGGAATCGAACTCTTTGGATGCGGTAATGATACCTGGTATGTTATTTGTTGTGAAAAAAAATATTTATTCTACTCTTCCAAATTTTTATAAAACTAGCTTGATCCCGCGTCACTTGCGTGTAACGGAACTTTGCCTTTTCAAAGCCATACTTAAAATACTAAATGGTTGTTTTATCCTCGACGTTCCAACTCAATTTTCCAAAAACTAGTCCGTATATACCTTATATTTATATTTCAGAATAGTCTGTCCTTGGATTAGAATTCTACACGATAATGGCCGCCGCATATAAATAAATTACTCAAAAAAAACCCTAGATTAGTTTCAATATTTTTTTCGAACATCTCAAAACACGATATTTCTTTAATATTCCTACGTTTAGGCTTAAATCTCAAAACACTTTCTTATTAGTTATTGCCATGTAATTGTACCAGTACAGAACCTCCACACCGACATTCCTACTCGAGTCCACCGTACTTTTTTTGTTGCTTTTTTCCGGTTTTTCTGTTGACGCGAGCTTGGATTTTACTATTTGGCCAGCGGGACACGCTTCACGCGGTTTGGCCTGGTTGACAATACAGAACGTGACGCTATATGGATTTATGGATGACGTATATAACGCAAAGAACAAATCAATTGTATGCAAGGAACATGTCTTTATTTATTAACTAAATAAATTAGTATTATAAATTTAGGATTTCGGTTGTAAGAAATTAAATGTGAAATAAAAAATGCAATATGTACATAAATATAAATAATAATTAAGGGGCAGCGGGCCCACATTCAGCCAAAAATAAAACTGGGCTAGGTTAGATGGAAAATTATTAAAAAGTAGTGACAAGTGGCTAGCTTGTCGCCTACACAATCACATGCCAAAAACCCCATATACCATTAGTCGCCTTTTACAACATGCTTGGCAAGAAACACAGTTGGGAAATTCTTTTTAAGTCCCAGACCAACATGGGAAAATGGGTTGTTAGATTTTAATTATTTATAAATGTAACATAAACGATTGTTTTGAGTACCATCTCTCGTTATGTGAGGCTCCTGTCTTTGCTATTGATACGTGTCTATGTCACCATTTCTCAAACGTAGCTCTAAGTGAAAATATTACGTATCAGTAAAAACCTAAGTTGGTAAGAACATCTAAAGTCCAGTCTTCTTTCTATTCCTCCGCAGCCGTGACCCTACAGTTCCCAAACTCCATCCCGGAACATAAACAAGACGCATTATTCACCGATCGAATATTAAAAGCGGCGGGCGCGGCTGTCACGGTCGCGCTGTTACTGGCTGCTAGTGACCGGGACGGAACGCCGGGACGGGATAGCTGTCCGGGACAAGTTTTTGTCGATTCCGATTTGGTTTTTCTTCAGGCTCCAACTGTTTAGGAACCTACTTCTTGAAACTGTATGCTCTGTGTCCAAATGTTTTAGAACGCGACTTCCGGTTTCATGAATTATATCACGGTATTTGTTTTATTTATTTACTTATATGCCATTAATATTCAGGATATATTCAATCAGACGTGATAAAAAGCATCGAGACTTGAATGGCTCGATGGCGCATTTGGTAGTGATTCTGCCCTATGCGCCAAGAGTTGTGGGTTCCATCCCTACCCAGGACGAACATTGGCGTGGTGAATACTTGTGTTTGTTCTGTGTCTGGGTGTTAATATCTAATATTTAAGTATTTACTTGTACTACTACTGTTAAATCTGACATCCGTAGCACAAGTGCTTAAGCTACTTAACTCGGAGATCAATGTATGTGATGTTGTGGGATATGGATTTATTTATTTAAAAGTAGACACTCAAAACAATAGTAGTAGTAGATATGCAACTTTCTACAGATAAAATAAAGTTTGAATGTAGCAATCTTACTTAAACAAAAATTACTATAAAAGTTTATCGAAATCGTAGTTAGTGTCAAACTAATAATAAAAACCAACCAAGCCGAAGTCGCTAAGAAAACTCTCTGGACAAACGAGTCTCTTTAATATTTCTTGTCAACCCGGTCCCTAAAGTTCCCAAACTCTATCCTGGAACATAAACAAGACGCATTATACGCATATCGAATATAGAAAACGACGCTCCCGGTCGCGCTGTCGCTGAAGTTACAGTCCGGGACAAGTTTCTATTGTTTTTGATGTTGACGGGAAAATTAGGTTTTTTTGGCTTAAACTGTTTAAGATCCTACTTCATAAGTAGGGAATCTGAAGGAAGCAAATGGATTTTTGAGACGATTTATGTTTAAGCAAGTCAATACACTCAGTGGGGAGTGAGAAAACTATGAGACGGATGGCTCAGAAAATGGGCCGGTCATCCTATTTACAAAAAATATTTTTTTAAATGAGTTGGAGAAACAATATCAGGTTTGTATCATTATACAAAACTAACTAGATTTTACCGAAAGGTAAAGACATATAAAGGCAAAACTTAAACTATCGAAGCATTCGATTGTAAATTACAACATTCTATTTTACTTACCGTAGCAAGTAGTTGCATGGAAATAAGTAAATAATAAATTGTCCAGACTGACAAACCAATTCCCTAATCCCAAACTAAGCTTGTGCTATGGATACTAGGTGAATGGATAGACATACTTAAATATGTTCATAAACATCCAAGACTCGTCCATGTTCATCACACAAAACATTTTCCTAGCGGGATTCGAACCCGACACTCGATTTCGTGGCCAGGGCCTCTGAACACTCGACCAACGGGCCAGTCTGAAGACAAAGTGAAAGACATCTTACACTATTAAGTATTCATTTTCTATTCTACTTTCAGAAAACCCGTCCAGTACACTCCGCAATTTGAGCGACCAATCTGAAATTTGCCTTACGATACATCCATCCTTTAGGCAAACAGAGATTTATGCGCCAAATAGGCTTCGGGCGATACAGTACGAATATCTTATATCGCGACCTAAGCAAACACCGCCGCCATATATTTGTGTAGCTCCGCAAACAGTTTTGGGCAACTTCTTCTATTTGTCCGCAATTGACTCGCTTATTTTGTATTTTTGTCTGAAATAACGCCGGCATTGTTTCTGTGCAAGTGCCGAATGTTTGTCTCAGTGTTATGGCGACTGGCATTGTTTGCTCTTTACCTTTGTTCGCAGGTGAAGGGTTACAGTAAGAACGACACCAACTGGATGAGTTCCACTCAAAGGCTATTTATTGTCTGTGCGAATAAGATATATACTGCTTTGCTCTTCTCGAGGTGGACAGGAATCTGGTGAAATTCCTCTATATAAAAAGGACGACCCTACAGAAGATACTGGCTAAGTCCCGTCCGGTGGTTCCTGGGTTTGAAGGATCTACCGCTGGTTACAGGTTTCCATGTGGTATTCCCTGCAAAACGGACATATCTGCGCCAGGTGGACAGGATACGAAAGGGGAAGACATGGGAAATTCACGAAAAAGTCGGAGTGATGACACGTCAAGACATTTCCCGCGAGGTTTAGTAACTTATGCTTACGAGGTCACAATAATGTTACATATTATATCTGACAAGTAGCACAAGCATTTTAAAACACGATTTCCAACATTTCCTCCGCAGCACAAAAGGCGACAGTTGGAAACAATTTTCCATTTTTAAGCTGCAATAACTTCAGGACGCTTCGAGAGTGCCGCTAGTGTTGCATCCGTGAAGTATCGATATTCACTACTGTAAAATAGTATTATCGCGTGTATACTGTTATTATTGACATACAAACATATATAACATTACGCCCATAGTAGATAGAGTCAAAGGGGCAGCATGCCCCTTCAACCACATTCAGCCAAAAGTAAAGCCGGGCTGGGTTAGATGGACAATTGTGAAAAAGCAGTGACAAGCGGCCTGCCACCTACACAATCACACACCCAAAACCCAATACACGATTAGTCGCCTTTTACAACAGGCTAGGCAAGAACCACAGTTGGCATATTCTTTTTAAGTCCCAGACCAATATGGGACAGTGGGCTGTGTTGGATGGAAAGCTGTGAAAAAGGAGTTACAAGTGGCTAGCTCGTCGCCTACTCAGTGACATACCCAAAAGCCCGTAAACCATTAGTCGCCTTTTACGACATGCTAGGCAAGAACCACAGTTGGCACATTCTTTTTTTTTTGTCCCAGATCAACATCGGACATTATTATTGACAGCGAGTAAATATCGCCGATATTAACAATACCTACTATCGGTTGTTCAGCATCGTTGTTTATTATCATCGGTAGACAGATACGTTGCAGAAGATTTGCAATATCACGCTCGATCACCCTCAGAAGCAGTAGACTCTTTGTACCACTTTCAGTCCAAAATAAATTTTATTTAGGATAGATAGAAATAACCATATAATAATATAGCTAGCTTATTGCCTATAAAATCAAGAACGCGATAACAACGACAATGAACACAGTCAGTAAATACACTATTTGTAAGACCCATACTAGCATGGGAACCAAAACTATCAATAGTATTATCACGACCTACTATCAAGTAACATCGCTTACCAAAATTTTTGTCGCTGTCAATTATCGATACTCAAACTATTGACAGTTACGCAACACTAGTGCAAACTAAGAGTGCAGTCGCCGAATGGTCGCTTTCAGTTAACTGCGAGTTTTGTACGTGGTCGCGCTATGAAGATCCTGTTAAGCGTTCGTTACCGAGTTGGGATGCTTGCTAACTTTGCTCTGAGTACAGATGATGACGCCTTACACAGGTAATTCCTTGAACTTCTTCTTTGTGGCATTATATTCCGTTTTCAATCGGGTTCCGATTGGACCATCGTGGATCTTGGAATCGGAGAGTCTAGCTTCTACACTAATCGACTCATACCATCCTGGATCTTGGAATCGGAGAGTCTAGTTGCAACACTTTACGACTCATATCTGGCCTTCGCAACTTGGACAAGGAAATATCTTCCTAGCGTTATGTCCTGTGCTTAGACGGGGACGCTTAGACCATGATCCAGGATTTAGTGAGTCTGGTAAGTATATTGAAGCGACTGCCAATCTGACCTTCGTAACCCTAAGATAGGGGAACCAGACAAATTTAGATCATAGCTAAACATAAGTATACATTGGAATGTGTAGGTTTCATCAGGATGTTTTCCCTAACCGCCAAGCTAGTGGTATAAATACGTACATAGGAAAAATCCAGAGGTACGTGCGCGGGTTTGAACCCGCAGCCCTCGATTAAGAGGCACGTGTCCTTACCATTGAGCTACCACCGTTCTCTCTTAGGTAGGGAAACCAGATAAAATTAAATCATGGTTTTGCAATTGAGAGTTTCAATGTCTAGGATTTATAAAGATTTCTTCAAAAGCATTTAATACTTGAGTGAGTAAGCCGTTTTGTCACACCTGTGTTCTTCTATTAAAGTTACTACTATTGTACAATGCAACGAGCATTCTCGTCTTTGTTTGTTTTAAAAACTTACAGTCAACTTTTCAACCACTTTCTTTTACAGGACCTTGCCCAGGACGATGGTTTAAGCAACCCGTACTGAGCTGGGGACATTGTTAGAAGGGAGATGAATATGTCTAAATATGTCTATAATTATTTTATGACGTGAATGAATGACTGAATAAGCTTTATTTGGGAATCATGTACCGTTCTCGAAGTCCTTGAAGTTCTTAAAATCACCCTTAATAGATGTGATGCCCTCTGTTGCATCTGATGAATTGACGTCAGCTTCTTCAACACGACGAAGCGATAACTCCACTGTACGTCATTACTACATACATAACATAACATCACGCCCATAATTTTGACAGGTCCGTTGGTCGAGTGGTCAGAGACCCTGGCCACGAAATCAAGTGTCGCCGCTTCGAATCCCGCTAGGGGCAAACGTTTCGTGTTATGAACGTGGACATTTGTACTCGAGTCATGGATGTTTATAAACGTATTTAAGTATGTCTATCCGTTCACCTAGTATCCATAGGACAAGCTTGTAAGCTTAGTTTGGAACTAGGGAATTGGTGTGTCGGTCTGGATAATTCCCGAAGGGGTAGGCAGAGTCAAAGGGACAGTGGGCCCCTTTAACCGCATTCCGCCAAAATTACAACAGGGCTGGGTCAGATGGAAAATTGTGAAAAAGTAGTTACAAGTGCTTGTCGTCTATACAATCACATACCCAACACCCGATATACCATTAGTCGCCTTTTACGACATGCTAGGTAAGAACCACAGTTGTATTAAGTCCCAAACTAAGACACGACTTTCATTTAACATGTAAATACGCATACAAACTTTACATGAAAACAATTCCCGTTACAATTTCAATCGCCAATTTGAATCAATTTCCCGCATTCCAGTTTGTTTATTACTTAGTACCCCGCAAAGGTCCCGCCGATTACTGTATCGCGTCCGGCCATAAATAAATCCGAGCCACTATTTATGGTTCCGTACATTCGGTCGCTTGTCCAATAAACTGTCGGCGGTTTTCGCTATATTTCATTTGATTGAATCTAAAATGTTTCAAACAAGCAATAAACATGGTTTGCGGCGCGTGGGTCGCTCCGTGTTTACGACTTAGCTAGTACCAAGCATGAAGTTGTGGCAGTTTGTTAACTATAGCTGGCAGTGTAAACTCATGGTGAAGACACGCGACTTATATGCGAGGGTTAGAGCTAGCGTTGCCGGTCGATAGGCCAATATTGATTGTCTGTCGATAGCCTATCGATAGTTCAAAAAAATCGATAGTATCGATAGTCTATCGATACTGCAATACTATCGGTAAACAGAAATAGTATCGATCAATACCGATCAGTAGTATCGATAGTATCGATAGTTCATTGGTTGGAAGCGATCGAAACTATCGATATTATTTACCATTAGTTTTGCACTAACAGATACATCGATACTATCGACACTATTGATTGTCCTATCGATCGTATAGATGATTTTAGCATTTAACTATCGATTTTTCGGCAACACTAGTTACGAGTTAAAACCCGGGCACGTGCCTCCGGATTTTCCAAATCTATGTACGTATTTCTACCACTAGCTCAGCGGTGAGGGAAAGCATCGTGATGACACCTGCACATACAACCAGCTATGAATGTATAACCATGATACAAAAATTGTCTGGTTCCCCTTTCTAAAGGTTACGAAGGTGAGATTGGCAGTCGCATCAACGTAATTACCAGACTCGCTAAATCCTTGATCATGGTCTAAGCGGGCCCCGGTTAAGCACGGGACATAACGGTAGGAAGATGACGATATTTTCCGATGAATGCGTCAAATGACTAAAATATTTTTCATGCATATTCTTTAGTCTCTACGCCGGATATGTTAACTAACTCCTTTAAAATGGGGTAACTCACGGTGCATTTGCCAGGGATCCATTGTTATTACTATCCCCCACCGAATCATAGTCTAGGTCATTCACCTTTGTCGTCACGCCGACTTTCATCTGAAGTAAGCAACTCGACTTTCAGTATGAGCGACCTCAGAACCTTCAATTTAGTCTCGTGGCAATTTCAGCGAAGAAAACTTAATTATGGCGCGAAATAAATTACCTACTTCAGTTTAATCGCAGGTCGCACGGTTGAAATTTTAATTAATTGTGTTATTTTTTCAGTGGTGCTATTGTTCTGATGATGGAATGACGCAATTATGGTTTTAGAAGCTTTTGTTGCCAGTATAAAACAAATAAATAAATAAAATAATTGGACTTAGTAATATTGTGACCTCAGTGTTCTTTGCCAAACATGTCGTGAATGGCGATTAATTTTGTATTGTTTGGGCGACTAGTCACTGTTTTTCCACAATTTTTCATCTAACCCAATTTAAATATATATTTTTTATCTAAAAGTGGATTAAGAAGTTAACTGCACCTTTGCTTGTATCTAAATTAGAGGTCTAAACGCAATTATTGTGTTTGTACGTTGGTCATGTTGTGATATTTGTAAGCTTATCGCTTAAATGTCTAACTAACTAACTTACTAAACTTCACGCCACTTTCCTAGCGGGGTAGGCAGAGAAAACCGAAACGTGTAACTACTAAGTTTTTTTTTTGCCTATTCGTCTCAGTGGAATTAACGTCCTGAATTGGGCAGTAGAATCATTTTAATGTATGTTGACGATGTTATTGCTTTTCACAGTATCATTATTAATTTACAAGTGTAGTAAATCCAGTGAAAATAGACATTTTCTATATCCATTTCCAAGAATAATCTTCACGTTGATATTAAACGAAAAGGAGGAGCGAACCCGCTCCTCCATTTTAGACGTCATTTCGTACGGCGAAGGAAAGTGTGTCTAACGCCATTTGTTGCAGAACGGCGACAGGACGGAATTTAAACAGATAAGGAATTTATAGATCCTCCACACTACTCGACACCTTGGCCATAGAGTAAGTTGCAGAAGGGTCACTTATGTACTTAAGTGTATTATTTACTTACACAAATAATTACTATTTCTGTCTCATCTTATTTAAATCCCTCTATATAGAGGGATCACGTACTTCCATTTGCTACGATCCTGAAATACACCTTTCGCTTCTTCTACATTCATAAGTCTTTTCATACACGCTCTTCTGCCTACCTCCATGGGAAAAAGACGTGACATTATGTATGTATGTAGATAATATTATCTACCTATGTAATAATACGTGAAGCAAAATTTTTGTAACCCTTATTATGAGAATTACGCGGACGGAGGAGTATGAGATTTAGCACAGTTGAAGTTTATATGGAGAAGAAGTGCAGAAAGCTAATATTTCATATATAGTTAATATACATATAAATAATTACAAAAAATCAAACTAATGATGTTCGAAAATCGACCAGTGGGCGATCACTAGTATATTTGTATGAGCAGTAGCAACTCTAGTTGGAGTTAGGACGAGATTTCGCATATCTATGTTTAGGTGCAGGTTTTATACAGCCTGCTCATTATTACGCATTATGCCTACTATAATTACTTATTTACGTTTTAAGTTTACAATGTTTGAAAATTATGCTGGGTTTGTTTGGGCTACGATAAACCATCCACCATATAAATTGTCTCACCTATCAATCTCACTCTAACGTACATGTATACTATCTTCTGTCTTCTTTTTTTGCATTGCCAATCTATGATAGATATTAATGTTTAGCTGCATACATACATAACATCACGCCCATAATCCCTGAAGGGGTAGGCATAGTCAAAGGGACAGCAGTCCCCTTTAACCACATTCAGCCAAAAATAAAACTGGGCTGGGTTAGATGGAAAATTGTGAAAAAATAGTGAAAAGTGTCTAGCTTGTCGCCCACACAATCACATACCCGAAACCCGATATACCATTAGTCGCCTTTTACGACATGCTGGGCAAGAAACACAGTTGGCGCATTATTTTAAGTCCCAGACTAACACGGGACTAAGCTAAGAAAATAATGGATATGAAAAATCAGAGGTACCTACATGTACCATTAATCTTTAGGTGAGCCTTGTGAGATTGATCAACCATCGCTCTTCTTTGTCGCCCATTCTATACAAGATTAAAGTAGGCATGTAGGTATTCAAAATGAATATAAAACGCGCCTTCTGTATATAACCTAATGTTTTGCACTCCAGGTCTTTGATCTTCCAACTTTCCACGGCGAAAGTCGTAAAACTGGTGTCTGTTTTATGGCGTCTGTCGATATCGGGCTTTCACCGAACGCTCTTTGTCTGGGCCAGATCGAGTGGAATGCAGCGACGCGTGATCAAGAGGGATCCGTGTTGGTGATTTTTTTTGGCGTATTTTCGTTGGTGAGCGCAAACACCTAGTGGTTCATTCTGAGAGCTTTGGGTAAAGGGAAACGATAAATCGCACGATTAGGGCTGAACTTGAAACTGCTCTATTATTTAAAATTGTATAAATATGCATTTTAATTTAAAAATATAAAACCGGACTATGATATAATCGCGCTTTTAAAAATATATCACATACTGTTTTTCAGGTCAATAAAAATTTATAGCGTGTTTCCCGCTTAAACGTCTATTTTTAATCGATTAATATGTTGTGTCATATTAATCAATTAAAAATAGGCATGGGTTAAATGTAATTATTTTATGTAAGTATAAATACATACACACGTGCCGTCACCGTACTCGGGTAGAAACTAAAAAATATTGCCATTTCTGCATATCACTACGGCATACATCACATAATCCTAAACATTTTCTTTCTTCCTTCCTCTATAAATATCCAAAATAATTCCACAAACTTACACTGGCTTCCCTGTTCGCTCACTCACTTAATCAATCGAGTCCGTCTAAAAACAAAAAACCACCTTAAAACCTTATCTTGTACGTCAATTTCTAAAACTTACTCTATTTTAAGTTCCTTCACCGTTCATTCACTCACTCCTTAGTGGAGTGCACCGCGGCCACTGAAGCGTTATCAATCAACTGCACCGCTGAAACGAATATTAAATATATTAATAATATTACTTGCCTTGGCTATAATGTATTTTATACGTTAATATAATCGTTAACATAGTGATTCGTTCCTTAAGTCCTTAAGCGCCACGTGTCATTACGCCAGATAAATATGAATCTAGCTCGAGATACTAAGAAAAACTTAATTTGTATGGAAATGTACGTAAGTACCTATCTGAAAATACAATTGTGCAAACCATCATCTTCCTAGCGTTATGTCCCGTGTACGGGGTCCGCTTAGACCATGATCCAGGATTTAGCGAGTCTGGTAATTACATTGAAGCGACCGCCGATCTGCCCTTCGTAACCCTAATATAGGGGAACCAGACATTTTTTGGATCATGATACCTACCATTAAAAATTTAAAAACCTACATAATATAATACTTCAATTATTCATCAATGTTCCAAAAAGACTGTTCTTAATTTAAGTTTCTTTGCCGTTCATTCACACACCACTGAATCGAGTAACCTTTTCCTTGTACATAAATTTCCTAAAACTTACCCTATTTTATTTAAGTTCCTTCACCGTTCACTCACTTACTGGAGTGCACCGCGGCCACTGAAGCGTTATCAATCAACTGCACCGCCTTGGATGACGCGATTGACTGCACGCGATATTAATAATCCAACTTGCTTGTATTTTACCTGTTTCAATACAAAGCAGTTACCTTTGAATTTCGGGTTATGTTGAATTAATGTATTTATGTACTCTCTAGATTTGCGATTATACAGGCTGCGAGCTAGCCACTTGTCACAACTTGTTGACGATTTCCCGTTTTCGTATTATTTGGCTAAATAGATCAGTGGTAGCTCAATGTTAAAGACACGCGCCTCGCCATCGACGGGTGCGGGTTCAAACCCGGGCACATACCTCTGGATTTGTCAAATCTATGTACGTATTTATAACACTAGCTCGGCGGTGAGGGAAAACATCGTGATGGATCCTGCAAATTCGAACCACTTTGGATTTGTAACCATGATCAAAAAATTGCCTGATTTCAATATCATAGGGTTACGAAGGTCAGATCGGCAGTCGCTTCAATGTAATTACCAGACTCGCTAAATCCTGGATCATGGAGTAAGCGGACCCTGTCTAAGCTAATTCAAACAAATGTGATCTAAGAACATACGTTGTCCACTGTTATAGTACAAAATATGTTTTTCTTGAAACTAGAAAGTTAGTGTGAAACTATCTAACTACGCCTGCGTGGATTTTGATTTGTCACACAGATCTAACATGTTTCCACTAGAAATATTCATTTCACGATTTAAAGAAGCCATGTCCTTTGTTAGGTTAGACCTATTGTCGTACCAAATCGTAATAATCAATTGAGTGAATGTAATATGAATATGAAACAGAGAGACAGACTTTTTACATACATAACATCACGCCCATAATCCCCGAAGGGGTAGGCAGAGTCAAAGGGGCAGCAAGCCTCTTCAACCACATTCAGCCAAACAATAAAGCCGGGCTGGGTCAGATGGAAAATTGTGAAAAAGCAGTGACAAGCGGCTAACCTGTCGCCTACACAATCACACGCCCAAAACCCGATATACCATTAGTTGCCTTTTACGTCATGCTAGACAAGAACCACAGTTGGCATATTCTACTTTATTACAACATTTTTAATATCAGTTTAAATTAAAAATAAGCCTGAAAACTCTACAGAGAATTTACGAATATCATAATTCACGTGGCCGACAGCGTAGACATTCGAATCATGTCGAAAAATCTATTGAAACATTTTATAACCTCATCCATCTTTGCTCATTGAATGTTCGGCTTGTAATTCACATCAGCAATCAATCATACTCCCTATTCAACTTTAGATCGATGTTAAACCTAAGTTGAAAAAAGGGGTAAATGTGCTGGTTTATTCACTGTACACATCACTAATTTTCGTAAATTATCACTAGAATTTGTTAAGCTGTTTTAATTAAACCATATTAAATTTGAAACTGATGTTGTCATTTGGTATTGCTTATATCAGTAGACTATGGCGTTCGGTTCTCTCTGCCTACCCCGCTAGGGAAGTGGCGTGAAGTTTAGTTAGTTGGTTAGTTACTTAGACTATGTACTTTCAAACGAAACATGTGTGTGTTTTTTACCTTATAAATAAATACAAAATATTAGATACACTACCCCGCGTTTCAATAAAATAAATATAATAAATATCAGACCACATCACATACACTGATCTGGCTCCGAGGTAAGTAGCTTAAGCACTTGTTTTACGGATATCAGAAACAACAGTGGTATTACAAATATATACTTAAATATTGGATATTAACAACCAGACACTGAACAAAATTCATCACACGAATGTTTGTTCTGGGTGGAGATCGAACCCACAATTCTTGGCGCATGGGCAAGGTCACTACCGAATGCGCCATCGTGATTGTCAAGATTCGATCGTTTGTTTGTATTGTATAGGCTCCGAAACTACTGGACCGATTTGAATAATTCATTCACCAATGGAAAGCTTCTTTATCAGCGAGTAACATAGGGTTTATTTTATTCCCACGGGAGCGAGAACTACGCCGGTGAAACCGCGGGGCGCTGCTAGTACCTATAGAATATACGCGAATTTGTCTGTGTCTATTTACAGATTCCAGGTATATTTCAACATTGTAATGTCCCCTATAACCATATATCCTATTATTATTATAAATCAAGTAAGCTTTAACTATTTCCTAACGGAAGTTAATAACATTGTAATGTATTACTCCACCATAATTTCCGTGAGCCATCGAATCGACCATAAATAAAGTAGGACGGAATATTGCTATACCGGTCTCTCTTATTTCAATGGAATAAGGTCGAAAATTTAATGTTAGTGAATTTCAAGCTGGGACCTTTGAGTTGTATGCAGTTGTAGGTTATATTTGCATATTAATGACGAAGTAATACCACAGCGTCGCAAGCACAGAATACCGAACGCTTGCTTCCGTAAGAAGCGTATGTAAAAAGTAACTTTCATGACTATATAATAAAGTTTAATTCAGCTTGTACACCAAGGTATGTCTAAAATTATATTTACTATGTAATTCATGCTAAAGGCATATTTTTATCTTAATACGTAAAAGCTTATACTAGTAAACCAATGAATTCAATGGAATAACAGTAAGCTCTTTTTTTTAAATCGATAGTTACTGAATTTTTTGCTGTATTTTTCTAAACTCTTTAACAGAGTTTGTAACCTGAAACGTAGATATAGCATCTTATAATAATGACAGTCTTGGTAGTCTACCTAATTCTTAAAAACAGAAATCCTGATCATGAAACTAAAACAGCAGTTTAGTATCCTTTCAAAGACGTTTGTGTTCATCACGGTCATTTGTTTTCAAGTGATGGATGTCTATCCGTTACCCAGTACCTATAGTACAAGCAATTGCGCTTAGTTAGTATTTTAAACTGGCCCACTAAGGGCCAGTTTAAAACTAGTTTCACACAATTTGCCTAGCGAGGTAAACAGGTAAGAACGATAAAAAACTTTGTTACGAAAACCTTATATGGATATTCCCGTTGTGCAATTGCCAACATTATACGTCGGGAATATCCATATAAGGTTTTCGTAACAACTTTTGAACACTAACACTAACAATGCTTTTTATGAGTTAATAATTTACGCAGCCAAAGCTATAGTATGTACTTCTAAGACACTCTTATCCCAATGGAACAAAGTCCAAGATCCAATGTAAGTTATATTTGAAGTTTGAAGGGATCGTTTGTTTTGAATGCAGTTGTAGATAGTATTAGCATATTAATGATGGAATAACATAACCACAGTGCCTCGGGGCGGGGTGTAGTGAGACGGTAATTGCCTATTTGATGGTTAAACAGAGCACGGGATGCCAGCGGCAGTGTAAGGACGTTTGTAATTTACATTTCAATGGTATTTAAATACTGTGAGACTTGTAATTCATAGTAACGCGCCCGCAACGAAAACAATGAGCAATAAGATCCGTTTACGACTTCAGTCGAAACGAAAGTGAGCGGCTAACTTGGGCTAGATCATAGAGTAGCTTGGGCTAGATGATAATTGTGAAAAAAAAAGTAGCGACAATTGTTTAAATTGTGGCCTGCACGACTATAAACCCTATTGCATATTCCAGAGGGTTTATTTTTGAGTGCCGAACCAATATGGAATGACTCGGAGTAGAGATAAAGATATATTCTCTGCAGATACGAACAGTAAATAACAACAATCACAGCATTGAGCATTTAAACTGAAATCAATTGAATCATCTTCCATTTTTATTTCTAAGATATAAAATCCTATACATCTGTATACTTTCTATAAAATAATTCAATGGGAAAGGGTTAAGAAATATAAATTATGGTAAAACCATAGTTTTACATAATATTAAAACGGGTATAAAAATAATTACAAATATTTTATAAATGCGGAAATTTAAGTTTGTATGTCACTCTTTCACGTTGAACTATTTATTAGTCAGTTAGCATCATGTATTTTGTTATACACTTTATTCGGGGTATAGAAAATAATATATTATAACTCTAATCTAAATAAAAACCGTAGAGTTTGTATGAAAAGGATCATGAATGTTGAAGAGGCGAGTGAGGTGTGTAAGGATCGTGCCACATGGCGTTCGGTTCTCTCTGCCTGCCCCGCTAGGGAAGTGGCGTGAAGTTTAGTTAGTTCATCTAGCTAGGATTTTTTTTCTTTTTGCGAGAATATTGTAACTATTGTTAATTACAGATGCAAAGAGATAATGAATAGACGTAGAAAATTTATCGCGTTAGTCCCAGAAGTATCGGCCATATTTGAAGAAATCTGCTTGTACTAAATTATCTGTTTCTCAAGGAATGCTTTATTCAAGCTATGTATCTACGGATGAAGTTGCAAGCAGTTGCTAGTACAACGTAAACACGCCATTAATTAAACGTCTTCCCACAAATAGTCATTTGTTTACTTTTAGAGAAAAAAGAAAAAAAACAAAATGTCGCATCTTGGCTTAAGTGCCTAAATGAACTCGTTAACACAAACAAAGGCGAAGGGCATAAATCTCAACAGCTATAAATCGTGTCTATGAATGAGCACAGGAAGAAGACGAAACTTGGTGTGCTACTGAGGTCGTTGACCTGCAAGTAACGTTGCTAAGGGTTGGCTTGAAAATGTTTGAGAGCTTTTTATTGTACTTAACATCCCGAGTAGCTTTTGATTTATTGTTCTAGTACAAGCAACATTTATTTTAGTTCTTATATGCACGATGTTAAGACCTACGGGTATCCAGTAATTCATATTTTATTAAGTACCTAGTAAAGATTTGATATAATTTTGCTACAACCATATAAAATCAGGTCTTCATTATTATATTATTTAATAAGCTAGCTAGACAAATGTATCTTTTTAAATAATTTTATAGACAAGTTTAGTAGATACAAAATTGTTCACAGGCTTCGCTCTTAAGAAATACATCTATGTAAATTCAATTAATTAGTTGTTGTTTTAAACACGTATTTCTCGGATCTAAAACTGAAAGTGCTCTCCGTAACGCACATGCTTACGCAACTTTGGTATCACATTATATATGCCATGTTCGTTCCATGTTAGTAATTATAAATTTTTATTATCTTATTTCACTCCAGGCCCACTTAGAAACATGGTTCAAAGTTAAATATGATTCTTATAACTTTGTTAATACTGTTGTTGAAAAAAGTAACTACCGAGTTTCTTGCCGGATTCTTCTCGGTAGATGCAACATTCCGAACCGGTGGTAGAATCATATCACTTTGAACTGTTTTTGACGATTTATAAGTGTTTCTTTGAAACCTATATAAATAAAGAATATTTTGACTTTGACTTTGACTTTGACTTTGATGTATTTACCTAAGTATTGACATAATCATAACAATTATGATTATTACTAGAATTCTACTAATATAATAATAATAATAACGTCCTTCTAACCGATGTCGGTCACGACGGTCAATCTTAACGAGGATTAACCATCTGCGCAGGAGATATTATAGTACACAAATGTGTGCGCATACATAAGTGCACTCTCTGTTCCTTCACTCACATAGTCCGGTGAGACGGCATTTCGACATGAACGAAGAGAACTCAGGCGCAGGACCAACGGCTTAACGTGCTTTCCAAGGCACGGGGATGATTATACCGCCAGCTTCCTGACTCCGGACTGTTACTGAGTAATTTCAATATTGAAATCACTAGCCACAATTTTTTGGCCCGACCCGGGATTTGAACCCGGACCTCATGGTCCTTAGGCGGCGCATGCTACCACTAGACCAACGAGGCAGTCAGTAATATATACTAGTATATAATATGACATCAGTATACTGAAATGATTTCAAGTACATATTAATACGCGACTGATACAATGTCAATGTATTGACTTCGTATCTCAAACATGATAACATATATTGGAAATTCGCGGATTGCTATTTGGAAATAATTAAGCAAATACTTATCAGTGCAATGGTATTCGACGTAAATGTTATTGAATTTCAAAATAGGTAACCGGTAGCCTAACTATTCACATTTTATGTATTTCCATGTTTTCAATAGAAGGTTAAGTTTTCGCGTATAGGTACTCATAGTTGTCAGACATTATAATTAAAAACGTTCACTCATGAATTATTTGGATTTGTAAGACTAATTCGTAATGTACCTAATGAATTTCACTTATTGTGATACGGCTTCTATTGTTTTTTATTTAGTGTCTACACACATACATATCGTCGTCCCTGTAATCCCCGAAAGGGTAGGCAAAGTTAAATGGGCAACAAGCCCCTTCAACCACTTCTAGTCATTAAATAGAACTCGGCTGGATTAGATGAAAAATTGTGAAAAAGTAGTGACAAGTGGCTAACTCGTCGCTTACACAATCATACACCCATCCCGAACTCAATGACTCATTATTCAAATCATCAATCGTGTTACCTTATAATCTGTATAGGAGTTGTTTAACAAAAAATTAAGAAAAATTGTACTACAATTTTGTCTTAAATATCTGTTAAACTGATGACGATGTTTAAGTTTTTTGTAAAAAGACGGTAAGTGCAAAAAAACAAGTTTGCTGGCCGTAATTTTTTTTTACCCATATAGTTTAAAAAATAGCATAAACAAGTTAACCAAAAAAAAGCTTTTTCAACCTCTTTCCATTTTGTCCTTTCCCTTTCACTCTCCATTCGCGGCAGATTGTACACAAATACAGAGCTCCGCTGCACCGATGCACTCTACTCGATTGAGTCGTTTCTCATCTCACAATGCACTTTTAAGATGCAGTTTTAGCTAAGTGAATTTATTCCATTCATAAGAAGATTGTTTTTGTTTGTCTTAACTATTTGGGCCCTAATAGTTTTACAATAAATATAAAACAGTCAATTGACATCATTTTTTGAGATGTCAAAAGGCTGTGTACTCTAATTCTTGTTGCAATGCGTTTTGTACTCTAATTTCTAATTTGTTAACCATACTTTATTGATGGGCTACATAATGATTTTAAAACAATGAAAATATATATATTACATACATACATAACATCACGCCAATAACCCCCCAAGGGGTAGGCAGAGTCAAAGGGACAGCAGGCCCCTTGAATCATATTCAGCCAAAAGTAACACTGGGCTATATTCTTCATCTTATTAAATAATTAATTATAATCCTATATTACTTTAAAGGATATATGTGTTATAAAACTGGTGAAGAAAAGGTAGGTTAATGAAATTATCTTTTGCAAAGGATAGGAGTTTAACCGGTCAAATCAAATAACTTAATACATACTGATAGTTAGTTAAATAAACCAGAGTTGTATCAAATGGAAATACATCATTCATTCATACTAAGTCATTAAAAAAGAGATGCAGCTAAAACTTTGTTATATTTTAGTATTTATGTGAAAGCCCACATAATGAAACGACTTCTGAAACGAAACTTGAAATGAAACTAAACTTCACGTCCAAGTTGAAAACTAAACTTCAGGCCACTTCCCTGGCAGGGTAGGCAGAGAAAACCGAACGCCATATGGCACGATCCTTACTCACCTCACTCGCCTCTTCAACATTCATGATCCGTTTCATACAGCTCTACGGTTTTTATGGCTCTTAACATTACCTTCTGTTTACGCACGACCAATCTGGTCGTGGTAGGTGAGCCTTCCCACATACGTCACAGACATAAAGCCGTTATATTGCCTAGTTTAAAGCAATCAGCCAGTTGTTACCACTTTTAATATCGTTAGTTACTGAAAAAGTGGCTCGCATGAATATTTAGAATTTCATCAATAAAACATTTAGTTTTGTTCACCAATCGGTTCGTGTTATTTCATATTGGTTTTGCTTTTATTTTACTGCAATAAATAATTTGAATTTGAATTATGATTGAAATTGGAGCTCCGCTAAGCTGCCACTGGATTGAACAAACATTCTATAAACCAATGATTTTAATGATTGGAACTTTACAAATATGTACAGTTGAGTCAATAATAAAATCATTGGGAACCTAAATTGCATACATTTGCATTTATTTCTGTTGAAACTGCACAAAGTCGGATAACTAAAGTCACCTTTTATTTGTTGTCTGTCCCGTAACCCTATTAAGGCGAAATGAATTGTATCGATTAACAGTAATCTTAGTGATTCACAAATTGGAGTGGCCTTTCGGGTAGACTCTCATTGTCAAATGTGGTCTAAGCTTGTGCCTTAATTAATTAATTGCAGACTATTAATATATTTTATACTAGTATTGTAGGTGGTAGAGAGCCAGATTAAAACAACGTTGGATTTATAAAGTCTGGGCTGGCTGTAGCGGGGTGAGACCACCCTATTAGAAAACACTACACACTACACTACACTACCGCACGGCAGTAGTTCCCAAGCTGCTACGTTACGTTTGATGAGAGTTCAGAAGGCCCAGCTCTGAGGGTTTGTAGTGCCAACATGACTGACTCGATGGCGCATTCGGTAGTGACCCTGCCCCATGCGCCAAGAGTTGTGGGTTCGATTCCCATCCAGGACAAACATTCGTATGATGAATACTTGTGTTTGTTCTGTGTCTGGGTGTTAATATCCAATATTTAAGTATATATTTGTAATACCACTGTTGTTTCTGATATCCGTAACACAAGTGCTTAAGCTACTTACCTCGGAGTCAGATCAATGTATGTGATGTAGTTGGATATTATAAAAAAAAAAAAAAACATCTGTAGACCTAGGTTACTTGTTATGGTTTTGTCTCTGATCCTCATCTTCAACAAAACCTTCCTAGTTTCCACCAAATTCTGTTCGGTGGAAGCTCAATTGCTCTCTCCAACTGAATATTCTCTAAGACGAAAACAGAAACAGTCGCCGAGCTCGCAGCGCCACTAATGACATACCATTCGGTTAATTTGCACGTTATGATCCTGACGAGGTCTTTGACTTCGTTCCTGAACCCTAGCTGAAGTAATTTAAGAGCAATATGCTGTCTCAAGCACCTAATTTGAGGTAATAAAACGATACTCGACGCGAGTGCGAACTATCCTATGCGGAACATCGCATCGAATGCGACGTACTCGTCTGGTCTCATACGTGGAGCATCGCGATTGTATTGAGACGCTACAGATGTTTCGACTCTGGTATCTTCATGTGGAATTTGTAGTACACTCACACTAACTAGTTACTAAGTCGATAGTAATTTTTATTTTATTATTTATAGCTTTAGAATATATCAATATCAAAAATTCAGTCGAATTGAGAACCTCCTCCTTTTTTTTGAAGCCTGTTAAAAATAACTCAATGGCCTTAAATACAAAGAAAAGCCTTGACTTATTGTTAGACGAAATATTTGATTAGACTAGACTAGACTAGACTAGACTTTCGGTTGCATTATAACTAGAAATAGGTAGTGTTATCTAACGGGATAAGTCAAGCTGTGTTCTCATGTCCTACATAATGCATTCACGTTTAGTTCAGTTATTAATACTTTTGCCGATTAAATAGATAGGATGAACAGAACATAAACAACTCTAATTGTTTCCACGAACTACTAAATAGATATCCATCGAACCTTTAAAATATGATACTTACCTAATCGTAGTTTTGCTGAAAATATATATAAAGCTTGTTTTTTGAAATCAATTTTAAATTACGTAAGCTACCATAGCTTAAAATGAAACAAAGCTCATACAGTGCTATCGATTCGTTATGAATTTCCCATACATTAACCGGCCGTACATTCCACACAGCTGATTTATCGCAGACCGAATTAAAATAAAAATTATGTCCGGTTCGCGTTTGTTTAATGCTGTTATTTCCTTTAAACGGTTCGCGCCGAATGAGTTTTCGTATTTCGCCTGAATTCGGGTGTAAATCTTGTTCCCGCTGCCCCGAATATGATGCTCCATAAAACATGAAAAGGAATTAATTTTATTGGATCTCTAATCCAATTGGGTCAATAGCGGTATTTCAATTTTGTACGCATAAAAGGAATACAGGTTTTTATATTTTAAGGTAAATCTATGTTATGTCTAGTTATTTTCTTACATGAGAACAGACATATCATTGCGCGCTTAATTCCCCAACGAGTACGCTGAGTCCAAGGAGCATTAAACTACTTTAACCATTTTGCTATAACTTCCCCCCCCCCCTCCCCCCTTTTTAATGTATGCCTTATTCAATTTAAAAATATGTATAAACCTACAATAATACTATTCATAAATGCAAATTCATTTCCTGTATAATGATCTTATTTTTTTGACATAACTATAGACAGAATAGAAACTTAGGTCTAAGAATTTTAAGTTTAAGTCTTTTGAACTTAAACCGGTCACTGCCCTACTAGCCCCCTCCTAACAGCAATTAATTAAAGAGTCATAACAAGAAATAAAATTGATAAACTAAGAATTCACAGCAATAAATTATTTATACCTATTTATACATACATACTACAATAGTACGTACATTTTGTTTGTTACCATTGCCCTTGATCACAATACAAATCACTCGACAGGTGATCTTTTAAAATAAACATAACAGTCGTATCGAGACAAAGCGTTAGTTATTTTTTCTTTCTCTAACCTTTACTGTCCCACTGCTGGGCAAAGGTCTCCCCCATGACCTTCCAATGCTCCCTTTCCAAGGCCAGAGCCTGCCAGTCCCTTGAATAGTTGGCCAGGTCGTCACACCACCTTTTTCTCGGCCTTCCCCTTCTGCGACAGCCGTCCTCAGGCACCCATTGCGTAACAAAGCGTTAGTATAAACACAAAAACATCTATTGTCAATAACAATATCAAGCGAGCGGGCATATTTGTTCCAAACGTTCCGATAAAGTTGGAACATGTACCCGGTGACGCCGCGACGTTCCACCGATAAATCTCCTCGCAAACAAACTTTTGGATATCGCCCAAAAACTGGAATTAGTTTGTCAATGTCAAAAATGATTTGAGCAATAAATAACTTGCGAGATGTTGTTTGCTTAAACAATGTACTTGGTTAAGTGTGAGAGCAAATAAGGAGTACCCGTATATCGAGTCGGGAATGTCGCGTTTTATGAGAAACGTCGTATGTTTAGTCTGAGAGCAAAGCCTACTGTCTGATTCAATATATTTCTTACAATAGAATGGTGTAACGAGTGAAAAAAAAAAATCTGACTACATCACATACATTGATCTGACTCTGAGGTAAGTAGCTTAAACACTTGTGTAACGGATATCAGAAACAACAGTGGTATTAGAAATATATACTTAAATGTTAGATATTAACACCCAGACACAAAACAAACACAAGTATTCATCACATGAATGTTTGTCCTGGGTGGGGATCGAACCCACAACTCTTGGCGCATGGGGCAGGGTCACTACCGAATGCGCCATCGAGCTTGTCAAAAGGTTTGTCAAAAGGGAAAGGTATATAATAGTATTTATTTTCTTAGTTCTCTCTTTATTTTATTAAGACTTATATTTATTCTGACATAACGCTACTATCATATTTAAATAAACATATTTCACAAGTTATATTTGTATGTACTTGTAATTTAGTTTGTTATAGCTTCGCGAGAACTGCTGCAACGATTATTTTTCAAACATAATATATTTGCTTAGCAAGTTATACTGATTAATGTAAATGGTCTTTTCAAACAAGGATTTTCCTTGAAATGTTAATTGTTTTCATTTGTTATAAACTATTAATATCTACTTATAAAGTATTACTCCTCGAGTTAATGTTAATACAATTTGTGTTAATGTCTATAGATACTACAAAGCCTATAATTATATAACTACCTAATCCGATTATTTATTACCTATAAGCATTGATAATAAACGTAATTCTTATCAACAAAACCTCAGTAACATTGATTGCTCCCAAACATTTTATCAAAACTACTTTCGCGAAGTTCTGTTAATGACCTGCAACCGATCTCTATATACGCGACTAAAACTTGTAATAGATTGTTATTCAAACAACGACGCTTCGACAGGCGGAATTGTTAATTTGTGCGTTCCCAGTTTCAATTTAAACACGTTTGTGTCGGCTCCGTGATACAGTTCGCTGGGAACTATCGTTAAATTGCAACCATTTTCAGTGACTGCGGTTTGCGAATAATAACTCACATCATTATCCGGTGGTATATGTGTAATATTTAAGGATTATTTGTATTTACTATCGTTTTATCACATAAAAGGTAGTTGAAGTATATTCTATAGAGTAAAAAGGATAAGTGTTTATATATGTATAAAGTGTATATACTACCATAGTACTAAAAATACTTCAACCTGACTAAATTAACAATAATAATAAATTCTCCAGACTGACACAACAATTCCCTAGTTCCAAACTAAGCTTATAATCGTGTGCTATAGATACTAGGTGAACGGATAGACATACTTAAATAAGTTTATAAACATTCATGACTCCAGTACAAATGTCCATGTTAATCACACTAAACATTTGCCCTAAGCAGGATTCCCGTCCAGGACACACCCGTAATTCCCGAAGGGGTAGGCAGAGTCAAAGGAGCAGCAAACCCCTTTAACCACATTCAGCCAAAATTAAACTGGGCTGGGTTAGATGGAAAATTGTGAAAAAGTAGTGCCAAGCGGCTAACCTGTCGCCTATACAATCACAGACCCAAAACCCGATATACCATTAGTCGCCTTTTACGACATGCTAGACAAGGAACACAGTTTGCTATTTTTTTGAGCTCCATACCTACTTGAGCCAAGTATACTGTTGATTATCTCATGTTAGGTCTGACTCATATTTTCCATCCATTAACATAACACCTAATTAATATGTAATACCTACCAAAGGTTCAGATCTGATGCGAATCCATAATTACATTCCATTAAGTCGAGATAGCATCTGTCTGTAATTTGAAAAAGTAAACTTCTTAGCTTTCCCTTTAAAGTAACCCAAGATGTGCGATTAAAACAAAAGGGCGTCTTGTAGAGGGCGGCGCTTAATAAGGGCTCTAAGTCACTGGGACACGGGGAATATGGCGACAAGGGTAGCAATTTTGTGTTTGGAACCCCAAACGAATGCCTGATGTGCCAATATTTTACTAAGGATACACATTTGCAACACTAGACAACATTAAATAATATAGACAACATCACCTAGTATAATGTGTAATTTTAAAAAGTAAGTAAGTTTGTATCACGGAAATCTAAATAAACGAAAACACACCCCAAGATTAAGACCCCTTTCGTCAATAACTATATCCGAGTGTGAAGATTAAAACAATATACACCTTATATACACCTTATGTACACGCAATCCTTCAACCACATTAGACAAACATAACGTCGAGTTGGGTTAGATGGGAATTACGAAAAAGCTTTGAAAGCTCTGTGTAGCAAGCTCGTTTTCCACACAATCACAAACCTAACACCACAACACACAGCAGCAACACGTTTGATAAATCATTTATTTATAAGTCCCAGACCAACATAGATACCAAGTGTACTACTCAAAATATATAATAAAATAATAAATTCTTCAGACTGACACACCAATTCCCTAGTCCCAAACAAAGCTTTTGCTTGTGCTATGGATACTAGGTGAACGGATATACATACTTATATACGTTTATAAACATCCATGACTAGAGTACAAATGTCTATGTTCACATGAAACATTTGCCCCTAGCGGGATTCTAACTCGCGACCCTCGGTTTCGTGGCCAGGGCCTCTGACCACTCAACCAACGGGCCATTCAAAAACTATTACTACATAAATAAGCAATAACAAAAACCAATGGAACATCAGTGAAACAAGCACTTTACTTGAGAGGAAAGATTGCAGATATCGAGGACTAATTAATTTGGGCCCTGGGTTCACTCCTCGTTCGTGACGCAGTAACAGCCCTTCAGAATGACACCGGAATGTCCAAATGTTTTGAACTTGTAACGAAAAGTTTCCAGAGATTTAAATCATAAAGCTTACGATAAAATCCTCATTCTTTTTTAGGGTTTTATTTTGTTTCTTGTTTTTAGTCTCTCTTCAGAGAAGCGTCATTGTAATAAAAGCGGTGATTGCTAATTCTATAATGATGCATCATATGTATGTCGATCTTGTTCTGAGACTTAAGAATGTTCTAACAATGTTTCTTTCCTATCATGGGGTAAAAGATGTCTTATATTATACTGGATGTTGTATTTGTGCTTTTATATGCGACGAGCTTAGCACTTAACACAGCTTATCCACAATAAAAATTTTCATCGTAACCGTACTTTATTTTTGGCAAAAAATGTAAAAGCATCATGCTGTTTTTTAAACTCTGCCAGACCTTTGGAGTCTTAGATTTTGCACATACCTTGTAAGAGAAACAAAATACTTATGCACATTCAAATAGCTATGATATCTAACTACGATCCGATTTAAGAGTTAAGAAAGTAAGATGGCAGTCGCGACAATCTATAATATGTATGACCAACTAGGAACAGAATATAAATCTCTTGGACTACTAGATAATACTACTAGATAGAGCGGTGATTTCTTAAAGGTAAGGACACGCGCCTCTTAACCGAGGAGTACGGGTTCAAACCCGGGAACGTACCTCTGGATATATCAAATCTATGTCCTATGTATTCATACCAATAGCTCGACGGTGAGAGAAAACATCTTGATGAAACCTTTTTTAACCCGGAGAAATGCGTTACGCATACCACTCCGCCTCGGGGGAGCGGAGTGGTTATGTGGGACTCCCAGGGGCCTCTGTAACAGGAGACTCCCTCTCCGGCCAGGATGGTAGTGGCCGGGGTATACCCACTAAAACTCCGGGATGCATCCTCTACGCCGACTGAGGCTTGGCGGGTACCCCTATGGAATCGTCCGCTAATTTTGATGAAACCTGCAAATTTAAACAACTTTGCATTTGTAACCATGATCCAAAAATTGACTGGTTCCCCTATCTTAGGGTTAAGGTTAGATCGGCAGTCGCTTCAATGTAATTACCAGACTCGCTAAATCCTGGATCATGGTCTAAGCGGACCCCGTCTAAGCACGGGACATGACGCTAGGAAGATGGACTACTAGATAATGAACCGTGGTAACAAGAACTCACAAAACTTTCAGACCGTTTTCAGAAACTTACCAAACCATCCAGGTTTGATGATGATGGGAATGGAAAACGGCAGCGAATAATTACACCGGCAAGACCCATAATCGAGTTCCCCTTTCGTTTTTGTTGCTCTGCGTTATTAATCCGGGCAGTTTTTCCCCGTCGAATTTTCTGGCTCTTCTTTAATTACAATAAAGGCGATTTAATATTCTTTACCTGTTTTACGAAATCCGACCGTAGCCTTTCCGAAATATAGAAATTTGGTAGAGATTATCTTTTTACGAGATTTGAAACGATGTTTTCAAATAAACGGGCTTCGGTGGTTGTTTAATTTGATGAGATCGCGAAATGTCTGTTAGATCTTACAAGTTATATCGCTGAATTAGGAATCTATAGTTCTTAGGTCGAAATCAAATTTTAATACAATCTCATTATCACGCCTCTGTCAGTCAATACACGTTTTTTTGAAACGGACAAAATCACACTTATTTAACGGCATCGGATCTCATTACATTTGTCGCATATACATATATATGAAACTATTTAATATTTCTAGTTCAAATTTGCGAAGGATAAAAAACAAGGCGAACACTCATTGCATTTACAAAATTTAACTGAATATAATATGTATGAGTTTTTCTGCGCTAAGAGAAATGATGCCATGAAAATAGCGTCTTCACCAATCTTATAAACATGAAAAAGTACCGAATATTGTCAATCTTTAATCTTTTTTACGCGTAAACCACCTAACTAATCATAATTAACACACCAAAAGTTTGAAAACTGTAAAAATATAGATATTTTTATTTAAAAAAAATCGATAGACCGAAAACCACGTTACAACAACAGACCAAATTCCAAACTTTATTAGATATATTTAACACTCATACACACAAGAACACTGGGCAACTAATTAGCATACCACACTTGCAAATGCCTACTGCCCTAAGTACCTAACCCTTCTCGGAGTTATTATTCACATCGAGGAGCTATTAGCGGGGCTTCATTAGGACGCGTTGCGACGTGCGCGGGGTGCGCGAGCAGAGGCGATGCGGCCGCCCGAGACGGCCGAACAACGCCGCGGGGTGACACTAGTCTAATGTAAATTTGATAGAGACAATATTGAATGGATAAAGTTACCTTTAACAAGCAATCCGATACATTATTCTGTCATACTATCACGAACTTGATCACTGAAAGAAGTCCACAAAACCAAGTAGAGTCCAAGGAGTGGTAAGCTCTAGGGAATTCGTAATTGGTAGCACGGACTAGTAAAAAAAGAAGGATTCGGCGCCACTCACTAGACGTTGCAGCTGCGGAACTCCAACTTGACACACAAATCTCACTCACATATTTATAAGGGTGTTTACACACAGTAGTATGACAGCGCGGAATCCTTATTTTTTTACTACACAGCAAACAGATTTTGTTTCACGTTTCATAAACATGTAATTTGTTATATTGAACACTAGCTGTCCCGGCGAACTTCGTGTCGCCCAGTAATTGACATTTAACATTGACAGATACGAATCCCACCGTTTTATATGAGAACATACTTTTGCTTTTATTTTGTTTTATCGTCAATGTTTTTAATAGTTATTCTGTTATTCTGGACGAAGACAAATCCAACAAATCAAAAACAACGTAAATCGGTTCAGCCGTTCTCGACTTATAAGTGGTGTAACAAACACGACTTTGTTTTATTTATATAGATTAGGTCTCTCGTAATGACAACTTAATGACCTAAATCAAATCTGAAGATACCATTTCGTTTAGATAGCATAATTTATCTTCAATTTACATAGATATGTACATACTATCACGCTCATCCCCGAAGGGGTTGGCAGCACCATTCGGTGGACAATGGTACTCATCTATGGAACAGTGGCTACAAGTGGATAGCGCATCGTCACCGACACAATACTATCCAGACACAATTTCATCTGTAAAATATCGCACCAATCAATAACGACATCTGAATATCACCAGTGGAAGCCGAAAATCGTTTAAAAGCTCCCACAAGCCATAAACCGTCCGGCCAAATACCCCGTACGTAAGGCGGTAAACGACAAACCGAGTAAATTGGGAAAAATGACGTAGGCCGCTTTGACGTCCAACCGCCGACCGCCAAATAGATTACCAACTCTTTCTGTGAAACGGGTACCCTGCCAGTGAACTGGAGAAAGAAGGAGCGCAAACACATGTGTAACAAGTGTCCAGTCAACTGCAATAAAAACAGTTCCAGAAACAACAACTACGGCGCTAGTATAGTACAGATGTAATTTTACGGCTCAGTAGGTACTCTTTACATCGTTAAAATCATAACTAAATTAATAATGAGGCGAGTGAGGTGTGTAAGGATCGTGCCATATGGCGTTCGGTTCTCTCTGCCTACCCTGCTAGGGAAGTGGCGTGAAGTTTAGTTAGTTCGTTAAATTAATGATACATTTAAAAGATTTTTATTCTTTCCTGTCCTAACAACTCATTGCTAAATCCTTTTAAAATTTTCATTTCACATTGTGGAGATAGAAACGTGGAAAAATAGTTAAAAGAATTTTTTTTTTATCCTAACACAGTGACAGCCTCTCATATCTTGTTGAGTACAGTGTGGCCACTCAAATTAAATACATTTGCTGGACATTATTTTATGTAGAGTTTCCTCTTCTTCCATTTACGCTCCATACTTCGACCGATTCATGCCCGTCGGAAATCATGTCGCTGCTTCCAAGTTTTAATTTAGTTTCTGTATGAAAACGTGACCAGACGGATTTTGTCGAGTTTTTCTGTTTCGGATTCTCCGCTGCAAAGCAATGAAGTTTTACAATAGGAGTAAAATGTATGTTATATGAGGAACAGAGAGATGTGTGGATTGTGTGTAGATGATGTAAGTGAAATGGGAGTGGATATAAGATAGGTCAATAATGACTGACCGGAAGCACAGAAGTAAAAAATACCGCGTTAAATCTAGATAACTGAATCGGGGGTTTACTCGACAGAGTTTTTAGACAGTGGAACAAAATATATCGGGCATGTACACAAGCTCGATGGCGCATTCGGTCGTGCCCCATGCTCCAAGAGTTGTAGGTTCGATCCCCACACGGACAAATATTCGTATGATTAGGTAATACTTGTGTTCGTTCTTTGTCTGGGTGTTAATATCCAATATTTAAGTCTATATTTGTTACACCACTGTTGTATTTGTATCTAACCCGGCCCAGTTTTGTTTTTGCCTGAATGTGGTTAAAAGGGCCTGCTGCCCCTTTGACTCTGCCTACCCCTTCGGGGATCATGGGCGTGATGTTAAGGCTGAGCCAGGTTTTGATCTATATAAAGCCAATGGATATCAAATATTCATTTCAGATGATTTTCAGATCAATGTAGGTATGTGATGTCGCCGATATTTATTATTATTTATTTAAAGAGGGCTATACTTAACATGTAAGCCTTTGTAGCCATTACCCGAAACACGGGCCACATATGCACAAGCCCAGCTCATTACCAATGCACGCCGATACTGCTGGCGCCGAATTTCAGAGAGATTCCCAATATTACACTGAACAGACATTCCGTATTAATCACGAGTATGGCGGAAATTAATTTAAATTTTCATTGAATGCCAATACTATGAACAGTACAGAGATGATTTGCGTTAGGGACCAATATGCTTCTAAATGAGTATTAGTCGAACCTGCAGAAATATGTAGTACATATACTTATTTATCATTAATTCGACTTATATTCTTCTAGCTATTTAATAATAAGGTATAATCCATAAACACACGGGGCACAAAATATAATATGTCTGTTTGGAATATATACAAAAGGCCTCATTTTGAACTGACTAACTAAAAAAGAAAGAAATGTTTATTGGTATGCATACAATGACAGAAATTTTGGACCTCTGGATTTTTCAAGTCTATGTACGTATTTATACCACTAGCTCGACGGTGAAGGAAAACATCGTAATGAAACTTGCAAATTCAAACAACTTTGGATTGGTAACCATGATCCAAATATTGTCTGGTTCCCCTATCTTAGGGTTACGAAGGTCAGATCGGCAGTCGCTTTAATGTAATTACCAGACTCGCTAAATTCTGGATCATGGTCTAAGCGGACCCCGTCTAAGCACGGGGCATAACGCTAGGAAGATGAACAATGACAGAAAGCAAACAAGCAATAAACAATAGACAAAAGGAAAAAAGAAAATTTTCAAAAAGACAATTAAAAAAAAATTAAGATAGCACTAATTAAAAGAAACAGTGTATGTGGCGCCAACTAGGGCACAGCCTCAGCATTATGCTGCTGCGGCGTCGGGTTAACACCGCAGAAGCGCTGCTATTCTGGCGGCAATAGATCAAATTACCTTAATCAACATTGGTCTCATGTTGGTCTGGGACTTAAAAAGTAATGTGCTAATAGGGATGTTGACTGGCTAGTCAATTGAGATACTTTTTAAGAGCTGTCAAAACGAAATCACTTCATAGAATTTGTATAGGCTTGTCAACGTATGACGTCACTAGTTTGTTTAGTCAACTGACTTAATATTAAGCAGTTTTTGTAAAATTAAAAATATTAAACTCAATATGATACAAAATCAATAAGGTTTAACAGCATACTTTCTTTTTCAGAATTGATATTTCAAAATTAAATATAATAGGTGTCAACATCCCAATTGTGTTCCTTGCCTAGCATGTCGTAAAATGCGACTAATGGTTTATCGGCTAGCTCACTTGTCTTTACTTGTTCACAATTTTCCATCTAACGCAGCCCAGTTTTCCTTATTTGGCTAAAGTGGTTTAGAAGGCTAGCTGCCCTTCTAACTCTACCACTTCAGGGGTACAGGCGGGATGATATGGTTGAAGGGAATGGAATAACAAGATTGTAATTAGTAAATCATACATTTAAATCCGGCAAAACTTCCAGCTGACGCTATTCCCAACTTGTAAGCCCGCGAAATCACTAGAGCAATCCGGATAATAGTGGTATGCTCTGCGCAATTAAACGTGGCATCCCGCCGCGTTAAAATATAGTAACTTGTTGCTGTTGGAAGCACGCCAGGAATGGTGAGTCTGGTCGTGTGGTCGAGAGCTGACGCTATTACGAGGGTGTGAATGCTCCTCTGCTTAGTAGGCTAGTTGCGATTCCAGAGTGCAGCTGCATTCCCTAATTAACAGCAGCTAACACTTAACTTTTATGACTCGCCATAAATATGTTTAGCTTCTTCTTTTGCGGACCGTGTTTTGCGTATGCTCCGAGCTACGTGTTACTCGGTAGAAGTAGGTGATATTTTGACCTCAGCGCTTTGTAGTTATACGGCGAGAAGTCGTAAATTCGGGCCACGTCATCTGTTGACACGCTTATTGAATCTAAACCTTTATCACAAAAAAAGGAATCGCAAAATGAATATTTTTTTCTTGAATGTTGGGACAATTGATCACGTGGTTTCTGATCATAATTTTCCATCCAGCTGATATGGTTAAAATTATTCACTGCCCCTTTGAGTCAGCCTACCCATTCAGGCATTACGGGCGCGTTGATATGTAACATATTGTTGCGTTCGACTCAATGTCTGAATATTTACACTAGTGTGATATCAGCTGCTATAAAAATTGTGTAAATAACAATTTTCATAATTCTTAGCTTGGACAATTTGCCCGAAGCGGAATTTGAGCCCGCTCCCTTAAATTGTTCTTCAAGGTTCCCCAGGGCTTCTAAACACTACACTAAGACATCAAACTGCCCTTAGAATATAGATTGATCTTTAACCGCCAAAATACCTGATCTTAGACCACCATACCACCTGAAATCCCAGCCAAACACTTCTGCCAACATACTTCCCCTCAGCTACCCAGAACGACACTCAGACTAGACCTAATACCTCAAGGACCCGTTAATACGGCAACACAGAGACTTGTTGCTATTGGCTCAGCGCCAGGGTCGGGATAAACGCGCTGAGGTCGCGTGGTCACGACCTCGGATCGTCTCCGCATATGGATTACTGAAGCATGTTCAGGCGTTTAATCCTTTCATCTAGTACGCTAACAGCTTTTTGAATAGACTTTCATTAAGAATGTCTTTAGTCGTGGTAAGTGTTTTACTAATATCATGAATGGAAAGTTCTCTAGCTGTGCGTTTATGGCATTTTAACGCAGACACGACTTGGCCCATTGTGAGAAAAAATTGTTACAACTAAAAAAGGCCATGGGATAATTTTTCCAATGGAAAATTAAACGAGGCCAAGGAAAGCATAATAAATTTTCTGTAAAAACCGCGCAAGTGGAACCACGGGAGATAAATTTGTCATTAAAGTGTCAGTTTGAATCGTTCACAATGAAACAGAATATTGTTTTATTTTTTAATTATTTTTGTGATGTCTTCGAGCTTTTCTGTCTAAAATATGATTCGGTTCAATATTTTTGGTCCATCCTTTCTCATCACATTGAAACCAATCTGTGTAAGATGCATGAAGATAAGATATTATTTTTGGTTTGGGGATACTTGGCGAACAAAGGGAAGCCCTGATCTAGAAGTACGTATTAACATCACTCGCGTACAATGCACATGTCAAATTCAAAATTCAAAATTTCTTTATTCATGTAGGCCTTAAAAAAAAGCACTTATAAATCGTCAATTTTACAAAATCTTTAGAGCAATGTGAATCTACCACCGGTTCGGAATGCTGATTCTACCGAGAAGAAACCGGCAAGAAACTCGGTAGTTACTCTTTTCAGCGTGAGTAATATACACTTTTCTTTTAAATGTTCTAAACCAAATCATACAATCAATGACTGCGGGAGATGACATAATATGA
Source organism: Glyphodes perspectalis (assembly GCA_951394215.1). Taxonomy (NCBI): domain Eukaryota; kingdom Metazoa; phylum Arthropoda; class Insecta; order Lepidoptera; family Crambidae; genus Glyphodes; species Glyphodes perspectalis. Next base: position 16,940,808 of record OX596200.1, on the reverse strand, counting down.
TTACTTACAATAAAAGTGTAAGATTAACCAGAGCAGATGTCTTCATCTATTGAGTTACAACCCGCACATGCATCCAATTTATTGTTCATACATAACATTATCAAGGGAAGTTCCGTCTATAACTGTGGGTGAGTAGTTTTGAGTAGTTCACGAGTCCTCGACGTAAAGCTATTTGCTAGTTTGTAGCTCAGCCCTTAGTACCCACTGCAACTGCATGCATGCTCAATAGCTCATCCTAATAGGCGAATAACTAAGTGCGCTCAAACGGAAGGACACATGTCTCATGTGCGAGTGGAATTAGATTAGATCCGGGCACGTTTTTGAAATTCTATCGATTTTGGTGAAGTTAAATGGAAGGGTTTAATTACATACATACATACATACCTTTGTCTGTATATATAATTTGCCTTGACTGGCCCGATGGTCGAGTGGTCAGAGACCCTGGCTACGAAACCGAGGGTCGCGGGTTCGAATCCCGCTAGGGGCAAATGTTTCGTGTGATGAACATGGGCATTTGTACTCGAGTCATGGATGTTTATAAACGTATTTAAGTATGTCTATCCATTCACCTAGTATCCATATCACAAGGCATAAGCTTAGTTTGGGACTAGGGAATCGGTGTGTCAGTCTTGAGAATTTATTTTATTATTTAATTTACCTACACCTTAGCATTCAAACTATTTTTTATTTCATGAATGAGTTGTTAATCAATTTATTATTATGCAAATTGAAATTAGGTATATTCAAATCGACAAGGATAATGTACCTATGATGCATCATACAAAAGTTAACAATCTCATAGAAGCTTAGCTCAAAATAGAAACATCGATGACAAAAGAAAATTCCGAATTTTCAATACTAGAACACAATGCATTGAACTCAAATATTCATTGTCATTATCCCTCTTTCAATCAGCTTGGGAACATAAAAGGGACAACACAACACCGATTATTACCTAGGAACGAGCCCAAAGACTGCAGAATGCTTTCTAGTGTTGTGCTAGATTTTTTAATTTTCACCGGACATGTGCGGATACAGATGTATTATTGGCAGATCCGCGAAGATGAATAAATTTCTTGTACTTCGTATACAATACAGTAAGATATAAAATAGTTCATATTGTAGTAGGCAATCTTTTATGTAGATCAATTTTTTATAATACAAATGAATTCAATCTGAGAATTACAGTTAAGATACAAAATTTGTAGGATTGTAAAGAGTATTTACACGTTAACGTAGGTTCGTACGTAGACATCATTTGACATATAGAGTATTAATCGACCAAAATATGTTCGATGAATACTCTTAAGCTAAAATCAGCTGTAAGCAATGAATATCAATAAAAATCACAGACTCTTTTCTAAGTTCCTAACTTTGCAACGGATATAAATTCGTTTTTAAATTACGAACTAGGGATAAAACTGTTTGTTTTATTAGGTTGTCGTTGTCCCTCGGATTTCTTCGGACACTTGCACGGACACGACGATCTGGCACATCACTATCTCTTAATGCCTACCAATACAGCGGGTACACAAAGAGGCTAATTAATATTTGGACGGCGAGCGACCCTTATTGTTAGTTGGACTCGCTCGTTATTGGCGAGTGCGCTGCGTTCGTAATGAGCGAAGTGACAACTATGGCGGCTATGCAGTAGTAGCTATTGGTATGGAACACTTTAAAGCGTTAAGCCTCCTACTCTACGCAAGTATTATTTTGGCCCGGGCATAATATCTGAAAAAATTATATGACTTTTTTCCGCAGTGTCGGATTTGGTCGGATACATAGACTTTACCATGCATCCTGCTGTATGTCAGACGCAGGATTCAATATTTTTTTTAATGAGGTTCACATTATTTTAATGCATCATGTGCTCTAATCTTCTTCCTAGCGTTATGTCCCGTGCTTAGTCGAGGTCCGCTTAGACCATGATCCAGGATTTAGCGAGTCTTGTAATTACATTGAAGCGACTGCCGATCTGACCTTCGTAACTTTAAGATAGGGGAACTAGAAAATTTTTGGATCATGGTATGCAAACATGTGCTCTGTTAGCAAATACTTTACTGTCAAAAGGTTCCTTATGATGTTTTACCACACACGAGAGTTATTTATGCATATTTATGTTTTTAAACGGGGACTGTCCCATCTTGGTCGGGGACTAAAAAGAATGGGCCAACTATGTCTCTTGTCTAGCATGTCGTAAAAGGCGATTTATGGTACATGGTTTTTGGTATGTGATTGTGTAGGCGACAAGCTAGCCACTTGTCACTACTTTTTCACAATTTTCCATCTAACCCAGCCCGGCGTTAAAGAAAATGATGATGATGACTTGTTTTGGTCAGCTCGTGGCTCACACAATTACAAACATAAATGCCCATTATCGTTAATCGTCTTTCAACAAATAAACATGCTAGGCAAGGAACAGAGTTGTTATATTCTCTTAAGGCGCACGGTAAGCTAGCGATAAAATTGTTTCCAATTTCACCGTTTTATTTTTCAAAACGCCTTTTATTATTAATAATGTAACAATATTTCCAGGTCGGTTGTTCGAAACCCGCGTATTTATTCAACTTGACTGTTAGAATATTCAATAACGATCCATCGAGACACCATTGTATTGTTTGACAAATAAGAATTTCATTTACAAATAATAACTATTTATTAACTGAGTCGGAATAACAATAGATGTTGTTGGTTTGCCAAATGCCTACAAAAGGAACATCCGTCGTTGTCCTCGAGATTTCAACTCTCAATAACATTGTCTAATGTTGGTCTGGGACCTACAAAGAATGTGCTAACTGTCCCAGCATGTTGTAAAAGGCAACTAATGATTTATCGGGTTTTGGGTGTGTGATTGTGTAGGCGACGAGCTAGCCACTTTTTACTACTTTTCCACAATTTTCCATCTAGCCCAGCCCAATTTTATTTTTTGACTCAAGCTGCACCTTCGACTTTGCCTACCCCTTCGGAGATTACAGGCGCGATAAATATGTATGTATGTAAAGACACTAACACCCGTATTTATAAATACTGTTTATCAAAATTATAATCAACAGAATGCAAAGATATACATACCGACATCATCAAGCCTTTTTCCCACAGTAGCAACTTCTACTTTGTCCCGTGTTGGTCTGGGACTTAAAAAGAATTTACCAACTGTGTTTCTTGCCTAGCATGTCGTAAAAGGCGACTTATGGTTTAAGGGGTTTTGGGTATGTGATTGTGTAGGCGACGAGCTAGCCTCTTGTCACGACTTTTTCTTAATTTTCCATCTAACCCAGCCCAGTTTAATTTTGGCTGAATGTGGTAAAAAGGGCCTTTTGTCCCTCTGACTCTGCCCTTCGGGGATTATGGGCGTGATGTTATGTTATGTTGTTATGTGTTAGCAACTTCTAGCAGGGCTAAAACCCGCAACTTTTCATTTTGTGGCCAAAATTTCAACTAACTAAACATTCTATCCATATATAAACGTATATAACCATGGCTTTATAAGAATGGTGCCGTCCAAAACAATCAAATATCTGATGAATAGAGGTCGTAATTTCAAATTAACTCTATTGTTACGGGAGGTTTCAGGGATCCGTATACTAAAATGCCGTAAAGGTTAGGTATTGTTATAAAACATTGAAATAAACGTGAGATTAAAAAATATATAACCCGATTACGTACAGATCTCACTCTGAAAACCCCAAATACTTTTGTTAAATACATTTTTGTGAGTATTTAAATATTTGAACCATAATAAATAATTATTATTCAACCTTTATTTTTTCTGTTAAATTAGATGAAAGATACTGTTCACTCCTTACGCAATTATAAAATTATAGACCTCAATGTACACCATTATTCGCCTTTTACGATGTGCTAGGCAAAGAACATTGTTGTTACATTATTTTTTATTCCCAAACCGAGGCATGATAAACATAAAAAATAATGGCTTTTAAAGGAACTCGGTCATTCTTCCATTTATACGGGGCCCGATCGCCTACATCTTTTTCCCACTTGACCCCAAGCTTGCATGTAAGCGGAATTAGCTGTTTATCGACAGCCATGATTTCCCATCGGCCCACCCACTCTTTATTGTCATACCTGCCGAATGAGTTTTTTATTCGGCACCCGCTCTGCTAGTTCTTTTGTTCGCGGTATGATTGTGTGGGGGGAATGGGGATTAATATTTTCAGGAGAGCTGTGGGTTATGCTTCATTTTATATTTTATTACCTTTTGCTTGAGGCTTTGTTCGGGTTAATGCAGATTCCGCCAATAGACGTTGTGTGGGCGGCTGTAAAAGTAATTTTTAAATCCCCCGATAAAACTTTTTTAAAGTTTAATGTGGGTATTAAATCATTTTTTGTACGTCGAATAATATCTGTACAAAAATGAAAAGAGAGTATTTATGACAATCCGAAATTTAAACATATTCACATAACTACATAGCAAAATCCGCCACCACTCCACTATACAATTTCGTAGCAAGTAACATATGGGCTACGAAGTCGTAGTCGTAACGTCCGTAGCAATCTCGTAGCACACGCATCCAAGGCGGGTAACAGAGTATTACGAAGAATCAGTCGTGTAATCATTATTTGGTTTATATATGCTTAATTTCACATATATTTCTGTATTACCATTTATGTGAGACGGGAAAATAAATCTATTCTATTAGTCGTGTAAATCTTATATTTGCTAACTACCTCAACTACCTACTTGTGCAACTGTTTGCCTCTAAGTTGTCAAAGAACGAACTTCCCAACTAAGCATTATTTTTTCCTAGGCTTTTGAGTTTAACTCTTTAACCTTCAATCTGAAATTTTGGGTACCCATTGTCAGGGATACAAAAAATTATATAGATAATTTTAATTACAAAAAAGGTTAAATTCCCGAGAAGTATAATAGTAAATCTGTAGGTACTAATATTTTAAAGTTGAAGAGTTTTTTTTTTTTTGTTTACCTGAACGCGCTAATCTCAGGAACTACTGGTCCGATTTGAAAATTGCTTGAGTATTAAATAGCCCATTCAACGACGAAGGCTATATAACATTATAAACGCGGGTGAAACCGCTTCAGTTAGTACTCATATAAAAATAACAAAAGACAAAAACTAGCAACATAGTGAGTACGCCATAATTCAAGCCGGCTGCCTCTTTATACAAATTCATTGCGTCCCATAATCTATGGCTATAATTCTCAACTATATTCATACCCTAGGTCCTCTCGAGTGAACGGGCGTTCAGGCGTCGCGGCAGATCGCAGACCACGGCTAATGAAGACAAATGTCCGCAGAATTACTGGGGCGGGGCCATAGCTGATGAATTAACTACTTTCTGAAACGTTTTGCTATATGAAGGGAATTCTGCGTGATGTTGAATAGAAAATGTCTATTGACTCTTTATAATGACTTGACTTATATTTCAAAATATGAAATCACTTTCGCAAATACGAAAGGGTAGGTGATGAAAATGATTCAACAAGTTTTAGACAAGAACAAATTTTAAAAGGGTTAAATAGAGAATTGTGGAAAAGTGGTATGAAGACTAGCTCGTCGTCTATATAATTATCTATACTTATAATAAATCTGTAAAGAGGTCAATTCTGTACATGAAATATATTTTTAAAATAACTATCAGGGGGTGATTAGTAATCGATACTGATGCCAAAAATGCAATCAGTAAAATTTTTGTCTGTCTGTCTGTCTGTCTGTCTCTATGTTTCTTATAGAAACAAAAACTACTCGACGGATTTTAACGAAACTTGGTACAATTATTCTTCATATTCCTGGCCAGGTTATAGTATACTTTTCATCACGCTACAATCAATAGATAGTAACAGAGTAGTGAAGGGAAATGTTGGGAAAACGGGAGAAGTTACTCCATTTTTTAAGCGTCTGTCGCGTGTGCAGCTGTAATGGTTAAAGTTACATAGAAATCATGTATGACAGAAATAGTCTTTATAATATTAACCATAAACGCGGGTGACACCGCTGGCACAGCTAGTCTACAAATAAAATTACCATCAGTTGCCTTTTACAATTTCCGGACCAGAGACCCATAAGAAAAAGCGTAACATTATGTATGAATGTATTTTAAAATTTTGACGACGTAAATAATACTCTCTCACAAGTACTTCATTGGTTTACTACAATCAATCTTTTATTAAATTCAAAGAAAACGAAATGTATTAAATTTTCAATGCCCAATGTAAGACAAGTAAACACTAAGATATGCATGAATGATGAACCTATTGAAATCATTCATTCTACAGTTATTCTTGGAATCACTAACGATTCCAAGCTGCAATGGAGCCCTCATATTACGGCTTTGGCTGGAAGACAGCTCAGGAGCATACGCAGTTAGGAAAATACGACTCTTGACTGATATTAAGACGGCGAGATTGGTTTATTTCAGTTACTTTCATAGCGTAATGTCGTACGGCCTTTTGTTATGGGGGTCCGCTGCTGACATACAAACAATTTTTGTATTGCAGAAGAGGGCCATCCGGGCTATATATGGCCTGAAACCTCGAGATTCGCTAAGAGATATGTTCAAAGAAATTGACATATTAACCGTGCCATCACAATACATATTTGACTGTATTATGTATGTACGTAAGAACTTTCATAACTTTATTCAAAAATCTGATTGTCACCATTTTAACACCCGAAATAAACACAAGCTTGCCGTTCCGTATCTAAGACTTCACAAGACCAGTAGTTCATTTAGGGGGTTAAGTATAAAATTATTTAACAAACTACCAGGCAATATAATTGAACTGCCTATGCATAGATTTAAATTACACATTAAAGATCATCTTATGAGAAAGGCTTATTATAATATAGAAGATTTTTTAAGTGACAAATATTTGTAATTGCTATTATACATATTTACTTTTTTAGATTTGTATAGCATAGTAGCTTAAGAATATGATAATTGTTATTGATACTTATTGTAAATTTGGCGATGAAAAGAGTAACTATCGAGTTTCTTGCCGGTTGTTCTCGGTAGAAGCTACTTACCGAATCCGGTGGTAAATTTTTATTTTCATTTGTATGTACTGACGATTTATAAGTGCTTATTTGAGCCTACTTAAATAAAGATCATTTCATTTCATTTCATTTTATTTAATTTCATTTCATTTAAATGAATTTTTATTTCCATGTTGTATGTTAAGAAAGCCACCCTCTCTCCTAACATACTACATACCCAAATCAGGCATATATGACAGATTGCTTTTTATTATTTTGGTCATTATGTTTCTTATAGAATAATTTCGCCAAACTTAGGACCTCGTAGATTGTGTTGAAGGTAGCAGCACATATGAGGAGTTAAATGGTAGTACTAATATTTTATTAGCGTACTGTAATGGGCCATTTGCCGTAATTTAATCAATGTTTCAATTTGTTTAATTAATAAGCAAGGGACATAAAATTATGAAGTTGATCATAATTATTATGAATTTTCGAATACAATTGAATTTATGGCCCGTGTTAGTCTGGGACTTTAAAATATTGTTTCTTGACACTAGGCAAATAACATATTTATGAACTAGTAGAAGAGTATTTTTATTATGAACGTGACGAGTTTACAATTTATCACTACTTTTCACACTTTTTCATCTAACCCAGCTCAATTGAATTTTTTTATAAGGGTTTATGGGCGTAACATTAAGTAAATCTAAATAAAATACAATAATTGAAACATAATTTTTACACAACAACATAAAAACATAGACTAGAACTAAACCTGGTCTCACTTTTTTGCTTAGCTTGACATTCGTCGATTCTTCAAACCGACTTATTTTTAAAAAACAAAATTCCCTTTATTAAAGAAGCCCAGGAATGGCTGCCCTATTTTAAAAGTCTAACGCAAATCTTACATGGCACTTGAAGAATAGTTTAATAAAATCCACTCCCAACGGAAAGTTCCTGGTGAATAAAAATCTCATTACATTAATGTATGCAAACAAAATCGGAGGTGGCTGCTAGTTGAAAATTTACATAACCAGCTCAACTAAGGGGTAATATATCGCCTCATTAGTTCGTTTTCAGCCCTATGGAAGCTGCATATATCACGCTAGGTAGAGAGCTTAATGAGTAGTGAAATGTTACGCAAATAGAGTGATTCGTCTTATGGGTCTCGTATTAATAATTAGGCTTATTCACGCTGGGAGAGAGAAACGGCTTTGCAATTTGTTTGTATGGTAATGAAAGCAACAGCGTTTCCTTTACCGCTTGTAGCTTAATGAGATTTTAGAGAGAAAAAAGAGAGGTACAGTCTTAAGACGCATTGATCATATGCGAGGGGTTCAGGTTTGAATCTAGAACATCTACCACTACGCTAATGGTAGGTTATCACAATAGTGGGTGGAAACATCATAAAATCCTGCATATTGAGAATACATTAGTAGGACACGCGACTCAAGCGCATGGTACTGGATTTTCCATACACAGGAAACACTTCGTTATTCCTAATTACCATATGATTGTGTATGAATACATTTGTAAACAAATATAACATCACGCCCATAATCCCCGAAGGGGTAGGTAGAGTCAAAGGGGCAGCAGGCCCCTTTAACCACATTCAGCCAATAAGCTGGGCTGGGTTAGATGGAAAATTGTGAAAAAGTAGTGACAAGTGGCTAGCTTATCGCCGACAAAATCACATATCAAAAAGCCCATATACCATTAGTCACCCTTTACGCCCAGACCAACATAGGACAATGGGCTGGGTTAGATGGAAAATTGTGAGGTATGTGTGAATCCAGTTTTACACTAAACGTAAGCAACGAGCAAATCATGCAACCAAGGTGATTGAGTAGCAATTATCGATATATGCAACATGTAAGATTTGATATTTGGAATATTCCTACAATTTAGGAGTTTCAAACTGAGAAATGAGAACTGGATAGGAGAGGAGAACAGCACCCGCGTACAACATTACACGAACCAAAGAATTTTAATCAATAATTTAGTCTTTTTGTTATCCTTTTACGCCCATCTATATTGTTGTAGCCAGACTATCGATGTCACAATAAGTAAATATACCAGAAAACAAATGGCAAGCATTCGCGTAAGCTAACTGGATTCCCTCCTATAATAGAGTTAGGAGACCTCCCGCCCTCGAGGTACATTAGCGCTTTTGTGCGCACTCCGAGCTTAGCGCGGAGGGCCCTCGAAGAGGACTAAATGGGCCTCTCGCTAGCAGCCACACTCCACTGAAACTATTTCTGGAAAAAGGCGCGGTGTTTCAGGAAGTTCGTTTTAATCGGTAAGGTTTTGCACTTGTGTTTTTTTTGCACTTTTTATACATTTTAGAAGCAATAGTCTAATAAAATGGCTTAGGTACTCATGCGTATATTTGAAAGAAACAAACATTTACTGGTTACACAAAAATATAATCCACATTTGTTTGGACAAACACACTAATATTTTATCATACCCAAAACTGATATCGTTACATAGCAAACATTTCGTGGTTTGATATTACATCAATTTACGATTTTAATTCTATAGTTAATAGAGCCTCAAATAGCTTGACATAGTTACAAAACATGAATACAACTTCTTACTATAACCAAGACACTCAATGAATAACACGATGAAAGGATTTAGGAAAAAATGTTTTATAAGACTAAATATCTAAACTTCACTAGCAGCAAAAAATAATTTCCTTATAAAATAATACATTTCCGTTAAAAAAAAATTTGCGTAAGTAATCAAGCCTTAGCCTTCCCGGTACAGGAAGAAGCAGCTTAAAATATGTGCTAGATATATTACATTACTACTGTTATAATTACTATAAGACCGCACAGCCATACAGGGGCTTATCGTGTATAGTGGCGGCTTAGGCGGCGGGTAATACAGGTCGGCTTAGCGCGCCGACGCGACAAGCGCCGTCTCAGCGCTGCTGAATTACACACGTCGCTCGGATTGCACTGTGGACATAATCGGATAGACATCTTCATACGCCGGGACTACTCTGACGCCCTGTGCGTCTCACAGTACGTAGGAATTCAATTCAACATGTATATATGTACAATAATCCGAATATCATCCTTCTCAGTCCAGCAATTTCATGTGTACTATTGTTTTTATTTATAGGCTTGTATTACAGCAAGAGAACTTCGCAGATTAAGCGCTTTCCACGTAATGCATAAGTCAGTAACGTTTTGCCTATTTTATGTGGTACAGTACGACCCAGTTATAATTCTTTAAGAACCTAATGAAATTTCTTCGCTGTTGTTGCGATGATATTGCATGTGTGCACAAGTGGTTCTTTGGGTAAAGCGTACAATAGCGTAAGATAAAGTTTAAGCAGGTTAAAATAATGTTCTTATAATTACTATGAGCCCTCACAGCCATACAGGGGCTTAACGTGTATAGTGGCAGCTGTGGCGTAATACAGGTCGGCTTAGCGCACCGACGCGACGCGTCTCATCGTTGGTGAATTATACACGGCACGTCGCTTAAGTTGCATGTGCTTAAAGGAACTCTGATGGCTTGTAAATTTGTATGTGTTATGAGGTAGGAATGCATTTGTATGTGATTGACTAAGAAGGACAAGTACCTATAGATTTGCAATGATATAACTATCTAACTAAACTTCACGCCACTTCCCTTGCGGGGTAGGCAGAGAGAACCGAACGCTATATAGCACGATCCTTGCATACCTCACTTTCTACTTCAACATTCATAATCCTTTTTTTATGATGATATGACCAATTCATATCATCATAAAAAAAGATCTCCTTCATACATACATAATACTTACTACTATCATGCTCATAATCCCTATCAAGTCTAGAAACAGTAAAGCTCGTTTAACAATTTTTAAACCAAAAAAAAATTAACTAGATGAAAAATGTCTACCTGTAACACCAGAAAAAAAATGGAAAGAAGTAGTATGTGTCTAGCTCATTGCCTACACAGTCACCAAACCCAATATCTTAGACACGATCAGTCACTTTTAACGATAGACCCTGACCAACATAGGACAATAAATCGCCTGATATAAAAAGTCGATCTATTCATCTATGCTAATATTATCAAGTTGAAGAGTTTGTTTGTTTGAACGCGCTAATCTCAGGAACTACTGGTCCGATTTGAAAAATTATTTCAGTGTTAGATAGCCCATTTATAGAGGAAGACTATAGGTGATATAACATTAACCATAAACGCGGGTAACGGTGATATAACATTAACCATAAACGACAAGCTCGATGGCGCATTCGGTAGTGACCCTGCCCCATGCGCCAAGAGTTGTGAGTTCGATCCCCACCCAGGACAAACATTCGTGTGATGAATACTTGTGTTTGTTCTGTGTCTGGGTGTTAATATCCAATATTTAAGTATATATTTGTAATACCACTGTTGTTTCTGATATCCGTAACACAAGTGCTTAAGCTACTTACTTCGGAGTCAGATCAATGTATGTGATGTCGTTGAATATTTATTTATTTATTTATTTACTATCAGACTCCTAAATACAAACGCGGGTGAAACCGCGGGCACTATAAATAAAGCCAATAAACTCAAGAACATCCCTTCCTCTCCTCTCTAAAAATGGTCTACACCACGACAGACTTAACTCACTTACTTTGTCCGTTAACTGCGTCACTATCCCGGAAGCGAATAGGAAGCCAATAAAATAAACATCGAATCGGGAACGAAACAAGGTCAAATATTCGCTCGACCAAGGATCGCGTGTAGTTCGTCAAACGGTGATCAGCCGGGGTAATCCGCGAGCTCCTGATTTCCCCCGGGAACTTCGTTATTAGAAGTGGGCCGGCAACGCAAATGTGTTTCGGGGTTCAGCGGAAACTCGTGCTCACGCAATTATTCCGTATCTTAAGTGAAACTCTTGATAAATAAATGGGCCGCTTAAACAGCGGTGCGGAGATTAAAGTCGATTGAGGTGAAAATGTGTTTTTTCGACACATACGATTGTGGCTTTATTGCCTTATGTCAGACTTAATTAGGTACACGAAAAAGCGTGCGTATAAATCTAGGGCATTAATAAAACCTCGCATTAACACAAGAATCAAATAGTAGGTATATGACTTTAGTTTACGAACAAAATACGATTTTATTTATGTATTTACAAATAACTATTTGTAAATACATAAATAAAATCGTATTTTGAACGAACTCGTTAGGTCACATTTTATATCCAGAGAACTAAAGCTTTTTAACTTAAACAATATGATCCCTAGCTTAGGAGGCAAGTGTCTTTATTAAACAGCTATCCCTCTGTACGAGGTAGTATAACGTTAATCACGAATTTCACGTTGAATTATTGGACATCCTGTGCTGCTTCTATCAGGAAGATTACTTCGGCCATTTTGTGTGCACAAGAATCCATTTTCAATTTAGGCTCGCTTCTCAATAGCTATGTAGGTACAAAGCGCGTTAAAACAAAGACGTTTTCGAATATTATTTTTTAAAAGCGCAAAGAACACAAAGGCTGGGAGCCTGTATCTTATTTGAATGAAGCGGTATGAATGCGAGCGCTCGCTAGAAACTAGAAGGGCATGTCGTTATTAAGAATTTTATTTCGCACTGGCCAGTTGGCATGGTCGCGGTTTTGAAAATAGAACTTTGTTTTTAGAAAATGTTATTTCTTTGAAACCTACCTACTCTAATTTAATCGGATTGTGTTATGAAAGCAACGGCATTACGTTTATGCATTTCATTCATAGACTTAGTGTTAGTAAGTAATTATCCACTTATGTAGTAACTTGTAGTTTTAAAATTAGATTCAACTATTTCCGAATGCTCATTTTCATATATAACGCAATTTTTCTCTGGTGATAATACTAAACAATAAACATATGTCATCAAACATATTATATAAATTTATTAGACATACAATAAAAAATTTCTACGGTTCATTTTGTATCACATGCCTTCAAATGTTGATATTTTTATAAAGAATCTATGAAAGCAGTTCTTATTAAGGAATCTTGAAAAGTACTTCAAAGAACCATAATCGATACATTTCTACAATTAGAGTTATATGTTAGAATATAGCCCTAACTACACAAATAGAGGAATCTATTCACTCTAATTAGCTCAGAACGGGAAACGTGAATACCGAATACATTTTCTTCAAAAACAACACAAGCAAAGGAACAATGAAAGGATTCCCGAAAACTGTTCCACGTACTATGTTCCATGTTCCGTTGCTCTCATTTGGAAAACATTTCGCTGCAGGAATATTCAGAGGCGAATATTTTTCCGTCCGGCGAGCTTATGGCCATTAAGTTATTCTGAGCTGTAGCAGAGGCGAAATGCGCTAAGCGACATTTCAATATTGTAAACGCTGAATATTTAATACTTCCTCTTGGGACCGAAATTTGTTACTGCCTAGTTTACCAACACTTTCAGGGTACATGTTGCTTAATTTGTTAGCCACAAAGTTCTTGCCACTAATTTCCACGATTTTCCATCCAACCCAATAAACTTTAATTTTGGCTGAATGTTGTTTAATATCCCGTTGCTCCTTACCCTGCCTCTTGGGGATTGCAGACGTTATGATATATATGGGTTGGAACACAGATAACCTCCAATAGATACCGTACGTTCACCATTTTGTTCTAGGTTCAAGTCACAATTTTAGGAGGTAGGAACGGGGTGCGAGGGACGTAACACTCATTCATCTAGTGATGTCCAATTGTATTTTGCAATGTCTATAGTTTTATCGATAAATTTATAATTATTTATATTTTATATGTAGATATAAATAAATTAATTTTTTTAGGGTTCCGTACCTCCAAACCGTACCAGACCGAACCTAAAAAATCAAATGTTATTGTTTGGTGGTTGGTGTTAATGATATTTTATTCTATAGAATACTAGAATAGAATAAAGAAAAACTATAGAATATTGTATGGAATGCCTGGATTATACACATTGCCGGCAACACATACATACCAAAATTGATAAATATAAAGTAGGCACAGCTGTTTCCATTACTCGTCTTCTATCCTTCATATAGTGAAAACTATCCTCTATATAGTGAAAACTATCCTTTGTGAAATGTCTCAAACAAATGACGCTGTTTTTGCTCAGGAACGATCATCACCGCGATATGTGGCATCGATCCATTTAGACTTTCTTTCAGGACCCTTTGGAAATCTAAAGCAAATTGAGTTAGGACAATCTCTATTTTTTATCGACAATGTCGATTCGACATACTGAAACGTACACAGTTACAACCCTTTTGTTATGCATGTCTATGCCAGAACGGGATAAAAATAGTGAAATAGGTAATGAAAGAAAGGGGTAGTGACAAAAGACATCAACGCGAGCTGACACTTGTCAAAATTTTTTTACCAACTTTCAAAATTCGTCCGTCGTAACTTGAGCTCCGTCTAGAATAAAATACGTATTTATTTTACTTACCGATGAAAAGTTATGCCATCTTTTTTTAAATTTTGATGTCCTGGAATTCTTCCCACACCATTTTACGGAACAGAAGGCCATTTTAACGTTTGTTTATGCATAAATACTTATTAAATATAAATAAAAGTGTCTCCGTAAAGGCTGACGCGCAGATCTGTCTCTTAGTCGGCACTGAAGATGCGCGTGTATGGCAACTACTTATTTATGTAATAGCATAGATGCATGGGCGCACGTCAATCCCCTTAATGTGGTATCTATTTGGAGGTTATCTGTGGGGTTGGAATCACCGCGATACCAGTGCCATCTTTATTGACAGAGAAGTAAACGGAACGCCAGCGTTGCCTAGCGACGCTTAGCAGAGTCTACGAGGTAGCAGTCAGCGAGAGGGAGCTCACTTTTGGCTTATCGCTCTCCGGCTGTGCAACTTCTAGAAACTGCCGCGTTCCCTTGCGATTGACTTATTTTTTGCTTAAAACTTTTTAAATTTTCTTACTTTTAAATTTTAATTTTCATTTGTATGTACTGACGATTTTTAAGTGCTTATTTGAGCTTACGTAAATAAAGATCATTTCATTTCATTTCATTTCATTCCAGAAAATAGTGAACCGGCCGTTCCTTCTCCGACATATGTAACGAAGTTCTTAGATATAATTCGAAAAGGACTTGAATAAAATTATTGTATACCTACCTTTAAGTAAAAAATATATTAGGATTTTTTTCCTTATATTTTGGATATAGTTATCCATTCCACGTGTTGAATGCCAAGGAAGGCAGAGTCCAAGTAGCCATGAAGCTCCTTAAACGACATCTAGCCAAAAATAAAATTGAGTTAAATTCGTTGAAAAAATTGCGACAATATTTCAACGTCGCTTACCACATTACGTCTCCTAGATACTAAAAGTCCACGCCAACTTTAGTTAAGGTCCTTAAGCCGTATACATTGCGGGCAAATTCCGTTTTACAAAGTAGGAATTAACATAATAATTTGTACTCGTGCGCAAGATAAATTGGAGTATTAAATGCGCCCGTGCATTCTTTACTCTGTTTCTGATGTAAAGTAGTGGGATTAAAAAGAATAGACAATTCTAGAAAGGTTTATTTCTGGGACGTTACAAAAAATTGTTTGCTGTGGTTGCTATTGCATTTCTTACCATTGAGTATACACAGTCTCAAATGCAAGAAATGTTGCTTCAAAACCCGCCTACGAATTTGTACGGGAAAATATTATGCTTGCTTATTAAAACAGCTATGAATGTTTCCATGATTTCATTTGTCTGGTTTCTCGGTCAAAGCGTAGCGAAAATCAACAGATGGTAGTCACTTGCGTAATAACATATCCTGTATTGGCAAAATCGACATCCACCCAAGTGAACCTGAGAGCCGAAACTAGTATGCCTATAAATACGATAACCGAACCGCTTTTAAGCAAACACATAAATCGCTCTATTCACCGGGCAGGCTGACAAAGACGGAGCGGCCATCGGTAATAAATTCCAAACGCAACAATTCAAGATAAAAAGCGTTTCAGAATCGAACCCTGGTGGGGGGGGGGGGGGAGGCAGTGAATCCGTCAATGTCTCAGCTGCGTTGTGTTAGGAGGCCGACCCCGATTGGCTTTTTAAAAAAAAAACACGCGAGAATTAACGCACTGATTTTATTGACTACAACAAAATACAGTTTACCACGCACGGACTTCCCAATTTACCCGGAGCGACAAAAGTACCGCTATCCGCGAAGTTCAGATTCTAACTAACTTTAAAAGTATGCAAAGGTTTGGGACTGAGACCAAAATGCAACATAGGCAAAAGACACTGGAAAATTACAATTGAAGTAAAGCGTTGATGCAGCGATTTGACCATAGTAACTAGGGTTATAACAACTCCCCCCTTTTGACGGAGCTTTATCGAATTTAAGATGAAGCGAAGTTAAGAGATTTCAAAGAGATAAGATGACGATACGAAACTGGGAAGTCAGTTTACAAAAGAATTAGAAATAGAAATAATTAAAACTAGTATTAGGACATAATATTTTTATGTAGATTACAATCATATATATATTATTTAAGATTTCCTCTTGAATTAAAGATAACAAAGCCACAATGTACATACTAAGGATCAGTAAGTTGATAAGGTATTTTAAAAGTTTAAATTTCGATTACTTTTGACAAATTCAACTCTTTTAGTTGAGTCATAAGAGCGATGATTTATATGGAATGCCGGTAAAGATTTTATTGAGCGTTTATCATCATCAGACGCGCTTGAGATATCTGTTAATTCTATAGAATTTAAGGTTTGCGACCTATGCTTATTAACTTTCTTTTTATTGTGACATTGGTTAAAGATCTGTATGCAGCATCCAGAATCATGGTTCTTATGTTTCTTACAACATTTGTAAAGTTTATATGCACAAAATAAAAACATAGAAATAATTAAAAAGTAGGTAAAAGATGAATAATATATACCATATTTAACAATATGTGATTCTTGTTGATTTTTATTTATCTCGTCTTCTAAACTATCTAGTTGATGAGATGTATATCTTAACGAGTCGAGATTTATCTTACTCAATGAAATTGGCGATAAATGTGGCAAAGTTTTATTAAATATCTCCTTGTTGCAGCAATCATCTGCGGTAATATTAAAGTTAATATCTAACGGAGATTTCATAATAAAAGAATAAGAACTAGAAGGAATTAACTGAATAGTTTTAGAGTAACCTATACAATTATCAGTTATTTTGACAAAACCTGTCCCAACAATGGAATGATCTGTAATATCATCATCACACTTAATAGTTAATTTATTAACATTGGATTGTACAAATATCCATTTGTTATTACGAAGTTTTTGCCAAATATCAATGTCGCCAAATAATAATTTGGTGTTACACAGAGGAGGCAGCGACAGATTAACTTCAGTCAATAATTTTGACTCACAATTAGGACTTACGATAGACGAATAAATTGAAGGTTGTTCACAAATAAAATAGTCATTAGTTATAACTTTACATTTATCTAGTGTGTCCAACATAGCATAATGCATACGATCTTCGCTTAACGCGGTGTATGTATTTGACGGCTGAATAAGAGCATAAGTCTTGTAATTTGACTCATTATGAGGAGTCGGTAGCGGTATGTTTTTGTATACAATAAACTTATCAGCTGTTACTAAAGGAATTTGTAAGATAAAAATAATTTTGTTATTATAATAATAAGAACTAAGTTTAGATACATTAATTATAGAATGAACGTTGTGTATCGATAATTGAACTGGAAAATCGAGTCTTTTATTAATTTGACCGCTGTGTTTGTTTAATTCAGCGTAGAGTTGTAAAGGAGATAGCACACTAGGATGTAGCACATTAACCTTAGAAAATAGAATAGCATTTAGCGTAGTATCAAGTAAGTTAGAAATATTAAGTAAAGAACTTTCAATTATATTTAGTAAACTATTTATACGAGAGATATGAAATAGCAAATTATTCGATTTGGTAACTTGGGATAACATCTCGTTCATAGCATTAATATGAGAGTTTAATTTAATCTCATTTTGATTCAGTTTAGAAATAGTTGAGTTAAAAATATTAATAGTAGATTTAACAATGTGAATATTATCCTTCATAAGGTTGTACATTTCAAATTCGCTCTTTTGGCATGATTGAATAGCAGCATCATACTTTCGAGCATCTTCAGCATCTAAGGTGCCGAAAAAGAATTTTAGAATTTCGCCACCGAATTCCAGAGATCTTTTGACCTTGGATGGTGTTTGATTGGAGATAATATGCGACAAAGATTGTAACTTATTAAAATTGGATTCGATCAAAACTTCTAACGTACTAGCAATGTCTTCGCATTGAATCAAGGTTTGAGATTGTAGTTTGTGACAAAGATTCAGAGATTTACGTAATAACATTTCAATAGTGTTAAGATAAGGTTCTATAGACATTATATCAATGTGCGTAACTATCTTCCAGTAATCATTATAAAAACAAATATTAGTAATAGGTTCGAAATAGATACCGGGGCTATTAACTATGGGGGTAATCTTCGTCTCAGCGTAGCATCCATAGCACAATGCCCTGTAATAATATAATAAAAGATAATATAACTAAAATAGTAAGATTAGGAATTAAGTTGTAGCAGGTTTTATCTCATTGGTATGATATTTTACATGTTTGCGACCTATTTGTAAGGTCACGTTATGTTTATTATGAACCTTTATTACTTTATAAGGGCCTTTCCATATCGGAGATAAGGCTTTGCGCAGTCTATGATGTTGTTTTAAATAAACTGTGTCTCCAGCTTTATAACTTGTACTGCGAGTGGACTGATCATAATAACGTTTAGAAGATTCCTTACTTTGAATTATATTTTGTATCGCTTTTTCGCGACTAAATTTCATACGATATTGTAAAGCTCGTATGTACTCGTTATAAGTGTTATTATCGTTAGTTTCGTAAAGGGAATTAGGAATGACGGGTTTATATCCGTAAAGTAGTTCATATGGGGTGAACTGCGTTGTACAATGAGGAGTAGTATTATAAGATAAAATGGCTGTAAATAAATAACAATGCCAATCGTTCTGATTTTCGCTAACGAATGACTTAAGGTATTCTTTGAATGTAGCATGTGACCGTTCAAGGGCACCGTTTGTTTGCGGATGATACGGAGTAGTAAACAGTGATTTTATCTTAAGTATTTCAGTTAGTTGTTTAAATAAATCTGAGGTGAAACATGTACCTAGATCAGTTAAGATGGTTTTAGGGAATCCAAATAGGGACATGAAGTGAACGAGATTTCGAGCGATCTCTTCACTAGTGGAGGTGACCATGGGATAGGCACTTGTGAATTTGGTAAGGTCATCTTGAAGTGTCAAGATGAACTTGAAATTTTGGAAACCAGCTTCTGGTAGTGGACCAACAATGTCGAGAGCTAAGCGTTCAAATGGCTTAGTTGAAGTAGATGTTATTTCCATAGGAGCTCGATTAGATTTACGTAAAGGTTTATTAACCTGACAAAGTTTGCAATTTTTGACATAGTGTTCAATGTCAGACCGCATACCTTTCCAATAGTAGGCGGCTTTAATACGATTGTACATGCGCTTTGTACCGGGATGACCCGCGATTGTGGAGTCATGATTTTCTTTTAATATTGTAGGTACTTCAGCTGGGGTAGGATAAATTAACTGATTTTTGTAAATATAAATCTTAATGTTTGTGTTATGAAAGATGTAAGAGATCATGTTATAGATCTTAGTATAATTTATCTTAGAAAATGGATCAGAGAAATCTGATATAGCGAGCTCAGTCGTATCTGGACTGTCTGTTAAGATTTTATTTCGTAGATTTAGTAATAAGTTATAAATATCTTTATATTTAGTCTCTTCATAATGATATATTTTAGTGTATAAGAAATAGTAAATTTTATTTTTGTCACTTAACACTTGAATTGTAAGCGCTTCGCGTTCGGGAAGTAATAAGCGTTCATTAACGTTCTCCAATTGCGATAGTATTTCTTCGCAATGTGGCAAAGAATAGTCGAAGTCTAAAGAGAAGGGACATGCGATAGATTTGATTTTAGTTAAGTGTGGGGCTTGACTACACTCTTCAATGCTAGTATCACAAACTGGTAATTTATTTACGAATTGAGATTTAAAGTATTTTTCATAGGCTAAGTTATTTAAGTTTTTTATATTTATAGCGTTAATAGGACAGCGGGACAATGCATCTGCATTGGAATTGAGACGACCTTGTTTATAGACTATTTCGTAGTCATATTCTTCTAGTTTAAGACGCCATCTGATTAATCTAGATCCAGGATCTTTATTATTGAAGAGCCAGACAAGAGGCCTATGGTCAGTGACGATCTTAAATTTGCGTCCAAAAATATAAGGTCTAAAGGTCTTGACAGCAAAGATGATAGCGAGAAGTTCCTTCTCGGTAGTGGAATAATTACCTTCGGGCTTGTTAAGCGTTCTGGAGGCATAGGCTATTGGCTTATCTTTACCTACATCGCCTTGGGATAAGATTGCACCAACGGCATAGTTAGAAGCATCCGTCGTGATGATAAACGGAGCTGTGAAATCTGGATATTGGAGAAGAGGAGCAGTGGTGAGCTTGTCCTTGAGGATATTGAAAGCTGTGTCTTGTTCGACTGACCAATTAAAAGCAACGTCCTTTTTTAGTAATGATGTTAGCGGCTTAGTCAATTTGGAAAAATTCTCAATA
This sequence comes from Glyphodes perspectalis, assembly GCA_951394215.1. NCBI lineage: Eukaryota > Metazoa > Arthropoda > Insecta > Lepidoptera > Crambidae > Glyphodes > Glyphodes perspectalis. The sequence goes on along the minus strand of OX596200.1, from coordinate 16,920,190 downwards.
AAACGGCGATAATAGCCAACTAGACCTAGGAAAGATTTTATTTGTTTGACGTTTGTAGGTACAGGAAACTCGGTTACAGATTTAACCTTCTCGGGGTTTGGAGAAACACCTTTATCGGTGATTATGTGCCCTAAATACGCGACTTCACGACGTAAAAATTCGCATTTGTCGGGCTGGAGTTTCAAATTGAATTTTCGTAATCTGTCGAAAACGAGATGAAGTTTAGAGATATGATCGCTTAATTTATGAGAGTAGATGATGCAATCATCGAGGTACACATAGGCATGTATGCCTTGTAACCCAGAAAGAGCCGTATTCATGAGCCTTTGGAAAGTCGTAGGGGCATTTTTCAACCCGAATGGCATTCTGGTAAATTCGTAGTGTCCAGAAGTAGCAGAATTTGTATTTACCGTGAATCCGGTTTTCGGCGCATCCTCGGCCTTCATCCTAATTTGATGGAAACCGCTAGAAAGATCCAGAGTACTAAAATACTTAGAATGACCCAACTGGTCCAGAATATCAGTGATAAGGGGCAGCGGATAACTCTCAGACACAGTGACGTCATTGAGGCGGCGATAGTCTATGACGATCCTCCATTTCTGTTTGCCGGAGGCGTTTATCTTTTTGGGGACTACCCATACTGGGGCACTCCAAGGTGAAATAGAAGGTTGGATGATGTTCTGATCCAGCATCTTGCGGATTTGGGAGTCGACTTCCTCTTTGTGACATTCCGGGAAGCGATAAGATTTGACGTGGATGGGAGGTGCATCGCCAGAATTGATGGAATGCTCAATGGCATTAGTATATGATAAGGGTTCACCTTCCATATGGAAAACGTCTGTGTATTGAGAGCAACAATCTAGAAGTGATTTCTTCTCTTCTGAATTTAAATGAGAGCATCGAATGAGGTTAAGTACCTTCTGAACTCGATCTGATTTAGAAGTAGAAATAGAATTAATATTTGGATAAGATTCAGTGTTAAAATTAGTTTTTACCCAAGGTGTGATCTCTGCGCGATAATCTTTGACTTCGATATTCGAGTCTGTCGTATTTAAAATAGTAACATTAATTCGTTTGTTTTGTTTAATTGAAACAATGCAATTTGCGACGTAAACACCATCGCATATGGACTGATCTAATACGAGAGCTTCATTGTTATGATAGCGCTCGGGCGAGTAATTTGATATCGCGCACTCAATAACGGCTTCGGCCCGCGCAGGAATAATATAAGTTGGTTGAATATAATTTATTGGTAATGAATGTCCGCGAATATTTATTAAATTAGAATCGTAATCGATGTTTGATTTAAAGTGACCTAGGAAATCACTGCCGATGATACCGTCATAGTCTAGACTGACGTCATCCGTGACGACATGAAATTTATAATGGTATGACGTATCGGGACTTGGTATAAAATCCATTTGGAACGTACCTAAGGTTTCTGAACAAGACTCAAGGCTATTTATGCCTTTGAGTTTAACAATTTCGCGAGACAATTCGGGAATAGTATTTAAGCTAGATTGTTTTATAAGGCTAATACTCGCGCCTGTATCAATAAGTAATCGTAATGAGTTAGTAGAGTAACTTGATTTTAAATATAAATGTGGCAGAGACACTTTTGATTTAGTAATGTTTGTTTCGAAGATAGGAATGGTATGACTCAGCTCAGTGAGATGAGGCTGAGATGAATGACTCGAGGACGTATCTCGAGATGTAGATGGGTAAGTATTTCTTTTATTACATGGTTTAGCATAAGATTTAGGATAAGAGTTAGAATAAGATTTAGTATTAGTGTAAGATTCAATTGGACTCGGAAGCTGTGTCCGGGATGAAGAATTAGTAGGACTCAGGTTAATTTTCTGAGATGTAAAGTTAGTAGAACTCGGAAGCTGTGTCCGAGGTGTAGAATTAGTAGGACTCAGATTGTTTATCTGAGATGTGGATTTAGTAGGACTCGGAAGCTGTGTCCGAGATGAAGAATTAGTAGGACTCAGATTGTTTATCTGAGATGTGGATTTAGTAGGACTCGGAAGCTGTGTCCGAGATGAAGAATTAGTAGGACTCAGATTGTTTATCTGAGATGTGGATTTAGAATGAGTTTGCGTGTCATTTAATAAGTAATTAGACTTTGGCAGACACGGGACCAAAATCTTATCTAGTTTAAATTATCGGGATTTTGTAATTCGGAAGCGGTGCAGAGTTTGACACCGGAGGTGCTTGCACGTGGTTGTTGTTGGTGGTCACGTTGCGCCGCGTTTGCGTTTTCGCGCCGTGCCATATTATATTGCCTTTTGCGGCATTGTTCAATCGTATGACCGATATTTTTACAGTAGTTACAAGAAATGCGATTATAATTATTATGAGGTTTATTTGAATTAGCAAAAGTATTGGAATGTGAATCGACGTGGAAAGTTTTATGATAGAATGGTTTATTTTTAGGTTTAGTTTTAAGATAGCATTCGGAAGCTGTGTGCCCACCTTTATTACAGATGGTGCATTGCCTAAATTTAGATGAACTTGTCTTAGAAAGGTTAAATAGTTTTTCCTCCTCGGTAGCGTGCTGTATAGCATCGTTGAGGGTGGAAGGATTGCGACATCTAACAATGGTGGAGATATTACTATTCAAACCTAGCAAAAAGGTGTTAAGGGCAAGGTCTTCCATTGCCGCTATTCGGCCTACAAGTTCACGGTGATCCCTGCAATTATAGTGTATATCTGATTGTATCCTAGTCAGGATTTGCTCAATCCTGAGGGAATACTTGGTTACATCCTCGCTAGAAAGTTGTTTGCAGTTTTGAAGGTCTACTAATAAATGAGTGGCGTGTTTTTTCTCGCCAAATGTGCTCCTTAAAAACGATTTAATCTGGTCCCAGTTACTAAAAGCTTTGAGGCTGCACGCTACTTGCGCTTTGCCTTCTAATTGGGATAATATGTATTTACATAAGACATTTTTCTGTTCTGTGGAAGCCAGGGACATGGCATTGTCACAGTTTGTTAAAAATGCGGGAAGCGATTCCCGATCGCCGTTATAAGGCTTGATAAATTTAGTAAGGACTGATAAGGTTATTTTTTCCGTAGAAGATGATTCTGATTTAAGCGACATTTTAAAAGTTATGATATGTTAGACCAGATAAATGTTACACAGAAATAGTTAATTAAGTTAGAATAATAAGTTTGAATACGTGTAAATGTAAATAAGCACTTGTAAAAATAATTAAAACTTGTAAAATAGGATGTAGAAATAGTAATTAATTCACTGCACAGGAAAAGGTTACTCACAGTAGCACTAGCACTTTCATCTCGATCCAGATGACTCGACGATGAAGACGATAACCCAAGCGTAGATGTGGCGCTGGCGGGTCGCGTAGGTACCACGTGGTAACAGATGAGCAGGAACTGGCAGCGATTCAGCGGATACAGCGGAGACAAGGATACTTGTCTTGATGGTAGTGAGTTAGATCTGGCCTCGTGGCAGGTTAGGAACCGGAGGTAGTTGGTGCGGGCTCACGCTCAAGAGCGGAGGCTTATCGTCGACCAGTAATGTGGTGAGGTAGTTGACGCAGGCTTGACCTTGGGGTCAAGGCTTAATGTCGATCAGACCCGGCGTTAACGTGGCTGGTGCAGGCTGGACCTTGGGTGCAGGCTTATTGTCGACCAGAGCCAATTGACGGGAGCCTCGGTTCTAGATGCCTGGGAATTTACGACGATTTCCCGTATGGCATCCCACTTCTGACACCAATTTGTTAGGAGGCCGACCCCGATTGGCTTTTTAAAAAAAAAACACGCGAGAATTAACGCACTGATTTTATTGACTACAACAAAATACAGTTTACCACGCACGGACTTCCCAATTTACCCGGAGCGACAAAAGTACCGCTATCCGCGAAGTTCAGATTCTAACTAACTTTAAAAGTATGCAAAGGTTTGGGACTGAGACCAAAATGCAACATAGGCAAAAGACACTGGAAAATTACAATTGAAGTAAAGCGTTGATGCAGCGATTTGACCATAGTAACTAGGGTTATAACAGTTGGTTATGGCCGGGGTGATCTGTGGGAGGGAAGATGCACATTTGTTCACGGGCAACAAAATGCGAGGAGGACTTTTACAAGATTTCAACTTACCCCTATATCTACCAACGACGTCGCGGCGACAACACTGGCTTGCTACACGTAGCAAGGAAGTGGTATCAAAGCCGGCGGCATTACATTCTCCCGGATTTGATAAAAACTACTTTTTCTACACTTAAAATAGTCGTAAGTTCGTCCTTGTAACATCAGCTATCTACCAGAGAAAGACCTATCAAAATCGTTTTTGCTATTTAAGAAATTATCCAGAACAAACAAGCAGACAGTTAGTTTATTTCGTGTCGTCATACGATTTTATTATTTATCCGTAAGTTAAATTGTTATCAAAAGAAAATTAATACGTATTTTTTGCTTTATCTAATACTTGAAAAATTACAAAGATACAGCGCTGCAAAGATCTGAAAGAGAGCGTCTTACTTCACTTGAACGGTATAATTTTACACACCTAGTGACGTCACGCGGTACTTTAACACGCTATATCTTCATAATTTTTGGTTTGCTGAACAAAACGAAAAATAAGTAAGCAATATTGTTTGTGATCTCAATAACGGACTAAAAACTTTTTTGATTAAACTAGCCTATTAATACGCTATTACAAACAGACGCCTCCGTTTTATTTATCTGTATGTATAGTTAAATATCCCCAAACCAAACCAACAACATCAAGACAGCACCCGGCGAGGCGAAAAAATTTCAACCACAAATTAATTGAAAGGGATCTCGGGATACAATCAGTCGACCTCAAGCCAGAATCGGGAATTTAATATCGAAATTAATTAACGTTCCGAGTCCGTCCCTTCTTAAAATAACGCCGAAACATGTTCCAATTTCGGATGGTGCCGAGTACCTGGCGTGTCCAGTTGCTGTCGTTGGATTAGACCTCATTTTAAAGAATATACTTTATGAATATTTCAAGAATACAAATGCTGTGTATCACATAACGGTTCTTAAGTTGCTTCAGTGTTAATCGAATACATTCGATGCAAATTTGGAACTCAATTTCTTATATTACGACTGTCTGTCCGTAAGCAATAAGATCAAATTTAAGTGAAAAGTATTACATACGATTTTTACAACTAGTTTGAGTGGTTCATTAGGAATTTCAATTTTAAACAGCGAAACCAAAGCATATCACAAATTTTAAAATACTTGGTCAAAAATTGGACTGTATTTTTAAAAAAAAAAGTAACGGTGGATAATAAGCATAAATTGTATTTTTAAAATGTGTGGCGTAGTTTGCAACTAACATTGACAAATAAAAAAATATTATTCCGAAAATTTCACTTTCATATTATTATAAGAACAGCGTTGCTAAATGCATTGCAAGAACTTTACTATTATGACCAACTTCTGTTTGTTAGCTAATTTGACAAGCACCGTGTGAGTACTTAACTAACAAATTACTTGAGTTAGTTCAGCAAGTTCTTGCTTCGGACGCACATAAATCACCCTCCAATTTGTCTTCGCCATAGACAACGTCCTGAGTGGATAGATCCCAATTTCCATTATCATCTCCATATTGAAATTTATGGCTTATAAATTATCTTGGCTATCATAGTGGAGCGAAAGACGATAAGAAAAAATATGACTTTTGATATTCGAAATAGATTTTAGATATACGAGTATAGTTCAATTTCTTTCATAAAATGTAGTGTTGTATGGAATTATTAATTTAATTAATAAAGTTACGGAATAAACGACTTATAAATTATATCAATTATTAGTTAATTTACTTTGTATAAAGATTGTACAAGCTAGATATCCTAGGCTACCTTTTTTTCATCAATAAACTAGTCGTCTCGTCCAGTATTGTAAATAAGTTTCTTATATGCCACATACACAGACACACAGATTTGTAGGAGTCTTTGACATTTCAAGACATATCGAACACACTGTCCTAAACGCGACTTCATCCCAAAATCGTCCATGTAGGGTTTAATTTAATACTAAATTAAATTTCCGTGTAGTGGAAATTATACGCGCTTACAAATTATGATATCGAAGAACTGTTTTACTGTAATACATATATGTTGAACTAATTATCTTAATGCATTTTATGAGCGCGACCTTTATAATTTAATTACAACGCTGCATATTACTTAAATGGAGTCTTACTTATGCTTGTCTCAATATAGTAACATGCATTGTTGCTCCTTGGTTGAATATATTTGTTATAAATAAATAAACATATATTTTCATCCAACTCAGCCCACTGTCCCGTGTTGGTCTGGGACTTAAAAACAATATGCCAACTGTAGTTCTTGCCTAGCATGTCGTAAAAGGCGACTAATGGTATATCGGGTTTTGAGTGTGTGATTGTGAAGGCGACAGGTTAGCCGCTTGTCACTGCGTTTTCATAATTTTTCATCTAACCCAACCCGGCTTTATTTTTGGCTGAATGTGGTTGAAGGGGCTTGCTGCCCCTTCGACTCTGCCTGCCCCTTCGGGGATTATGGGCGTGATGTTATGTATGTATGTATATTCGACGACATCACATACATTAATCTGACTCCAAGATAAGTAGCATAAGCACTTGTGTTACGGATATCAGGAACAACAGTGGTATATAAACTTAAAATTTTATAGGTATTACTCTTTTTTACATAATGTTTAATACTAGTGCCAGTCATATAATATGATGCAATATGATAATGGTATCATAACCAAAAAGTATATATAAAAGTAAAAATAAAAAATAAATGATATTCTTTTTGTAAAACCGTACTCTTTATTTACCTCCTTTGAAATAAAATATACTCTATTTCTTCTAATAAAAGTTGGCAACCCTATTTAAAGAGTCCATTGCTCCTTGGATTTTGTCTATCCCTCCGGGAATTGCAGGCCTGGTGATATATATGTATGCAAATTTCCTGACTATATCTCCCCCTATCGCAGAGCTAGTCGCGTAGATCGATACATAAGAACATAGATATTAAAATAACCAAAAATACGTCCTCACTGAACCAACATCACCATTAACATGCCTTCTTCGTCTTACCCAGTCTGCAACCACACTCTATCTCACCACTTAAACACCTCTTAAAGAACACTTTAAAAAGGCGATTTCCAATAATCCCCGAACAAAGGCTGAATGGTGTGCAGCGATCCGGAGAGATATGCAAACGGATCATCAATCAACTAGTGATGGATTGGGGTGTCGCCCCATTCGCTTAGAGATCTACAAATCTACTCGAGATATGGAGAACGAGCTTTTGGTACGGAAGGGGTAAATTGTTGAGCTGGGTCTAGATAGACTTTAGAACGTTGATTTATGGGGACTTAAAAAGGATGTGCCAACTGTGTTCCTTGACCAGCATGTCATAAAAGACGATTAAGGCTTCAAGTACACGACGCCGGAACCGCACCGGCGCCGGACCGCATTTTTGTGTATACGAATGAAAATCGCGCCTGCGCCGCACCGGTGCCTCGCAGTAATCGTTGCTCACTCAGCATCAAAGTTCAATACGCGGTTTCGGTGCGGCGCAGGCGCGGTTTTCATTCGTATACATAAACATGCGGTCCGGCGCCGGTGCGGTTCCGGCGTCGTGTACTTGAAGCCTTATGGTTCAGGGTTTTGGGTATGTGATTGTGTTGACGACGAGCTAGCCACTTGTCACTTTGTTTTCACAATGTCGGGCTTACCAAGCCCAATAATTTTTTTTGGCTGGATGTGGTTAAGGAGCTGGTTAATATGTGCCAGATTTAACTTACTTTAAAACTAGGGTGTATGGGTGGGTGTCAGTAAAAAAAACATCTGACAATACTAGATAATAAGAACCAATTTTTCTATCTATAAGTATGTTATACTCAAACTCAAAATATCTTTATTTACGTAGGCCTCAAAAAAGCACTTGTAAATCGTCAAGTAATAGGTACAAAAAAGAACAATTTGAATCTACCATTTAATACATTTGCTTTAATAATCATGTCCCATACTTAGACGGGGTCAACTTAGACCATGATCTAGAATTTAGCGAGTCTTGGTAATTACAATGAATCGAATGCCGATCTGACCTTCGTAACCCTAAGAAAGGGGAACCAGACAATTTTTGGATCATTATTACAAATTCAAAGTTGTTTGAATTTGCAGTTTTCATTACGATGTTTTTTTTTGCCTCACCGCCGAGCTAGTGGTGTAAATACGTCCTACATAGATTTGAAAAATTCATAGGTATATGCTCGGGTTTGAACCCGCACCCCTCGGTTATGAAGCGCTGTCCTTACCATCGAGCTACCACCGCTCTATATTGCTCATAGTAACAAAAACGACGAAACGCTTTGCAAATGAGACTAATGTAAATATCTAGTCTAATAAAGTAATGAATAGAAACTCTTCTACAATTTGCAATTTTATTCGCGACTATTCTACAGGAACTCTTTCAGAGAAGGTGAAAAAAGATAAAAAACCTTATTAGTACAGTATATTACAGGATGGCTTGCTTTCAACGTGAAAACCGAAGAGAATAATAAAATTACTGAGAGTTGCCGTTCGGTTACAGAACCTGGTAATTTCCTCTTTGTAACAAACTTCCGAGATGTTTTTATTAGATGCCCGGGCACACACTTCCTTCAAGTGTATTAAGTTACCTCCTTACCTACTAATATTGTAAGAGGGAGGCTTTGTTTGTTGTTAATCTTGCCAACTACTATAGTGATTTTAAGTGGTGTGTTAACTACTTGGAACCAAATTTATATTAAAACACTAATATTATAAAGGCGAAAGTGTGTGAGTGGGTGTGCAAAAACTGCAGAACGGATATGGATGAAATTTGGCGCAGAGATAGATTATAGTCTGGAATAACATATAGGCTACTTTTTTTACCAGGAAAAATTACAGTTTCTAGGATTCAGAAATATTAGTCTACGCGGGCGGAGTCGCGAGAAACAGCTAATAAATACAAAGGAGAATGTATGCTCAAAACAAAGCCAAACTGGGCTAGACCAGATGAGTCTTCAAAAATGTCACCTGGTAATAACTATGAAAGATATAGCAACTAGCCAAATATATTACATATTAGACTCTTAAGCCTAACTAAAGACCTATTGTGCCTACATTTGTTTTCGTTGGTTATAACCACAGTTACAACCGATAAGACAATGGTGGAACAATAACGGGAATTATTTATCTCTCACTGTCTGACTGGTTCGTCCTCGATATGACTGGCGTTCCGATGCCAGATAACACTGGATTAACAATAACTGGGCTAGCTCCAAATACGCGTTTGTTGTTCGTGGCCTTTGATCATCAATCGCATTGGAGAGACCTTGAGAGCTGACTGTGTCTGGCAAATGTGATGCATAACATTCGACTGAACAAATTTCACATTTCCCTGATTTTTATCAAAATAAACTTTTTTTTACGCGATATTAATTAGTTACCAACTGTTCTGTTAGTGTTCACATCTTTTACGGATCTAACAAATGAAAAATAAAAGATATTTCAAAAAAATACTTCACAATAATAAGAAGTTCGGATAACGTGCTACATCTTAGAGCATCTTCGAAAAAGTTTCGTCTTGTAAACTTTGTTTTTATGTAGAGTAAACAAACATACTACATTTTATGACAAACTACCATAACTGATAGTTTATTTATTAATAATAATAACTCATATCATTACAAATTCAAAGCAACGTATCATTACATCATGTGTACAGACGTACTTACATACATACATCACGCCCGTAATCAGGCAGGTAGGCAGAGTCAAAAGACAGCGAGTTCCTTTAACCACATTCAGCCAAAAATCAAACTGGGTAGGATTTAATGAAAATATTAATTAAAATATTAATTTTATGAACATACAATATACATATATATTAGTCAGTCCCATGTTGGTCTGGGACTTGGCCCATGTTGATCAGAATGTGCCAACTGTGATTCTTGCCTAGCATGTCGTAAAAGGCGACTAATGGTTTACGGGCTTTTGGGTATGTGTCTGAGTAGGCGACGAGCTAGCCACTTGTCACTCCTTTTTCACAGCTTTTCATCCAACCCAGCCCACTGTCCCGTATTGGTCTGGGACTTAAAAAGAATATGCCAACTGTGGTTCTTGCCTAGCATGTCGTAAAAGGCGACTAGTGGTATATCGGGTTTTGGGTGTGTGATTGTGTAGGCGACAGGTTAGCCGCTTGTTACTGCTTTTTCACAATTTTCCATCTAAACCAGCCCAGCCCGGCTTTATTTTTGGCTGAATGTGGTTAAGGGGACATGCTGCCCCTTGGACTCTGCCTACCCCTTCAGGGATTATGGGCGTGATGTTATGTATGTATGTATGTATGTGTACATATATACTATCACGCCCGTAATCCCTTAAAGGGTAAACAAAGTAAAAGAAGTAGCTCTCATAACCACATTCAGCAAAAAAAATAACTTGGCTGGGCTAATTGGTATTGTGAAAAATAAGTGACAAGTGTAGCTCGTCGCCTACACAACCATACACTCAAAACCCGATATACCTACGATTAGTTGCCTTTTACGGCATGCTAGGCAAGGAATACAGTTGGTGCATTCTTTTTAAATCTCAATGTGGACATTGAGATTTAATATGGGATGTACATGTTTAACTACAAATATAGACCACACTTTCACAGCGATTATAACCTTTATAGTCACTCTCTTGTGTATACCACTCTAAGTCAGGGCAGAGTTCAACTCGAGTAACTTCTTCCTTCGATTGGATTGCTAGAACGATGTTGCATAATACATGTTGATTGATCCATCAGCATCGCTTGGTATTTTCCAAACCTAAGTGTCTACTTAAATAAATCTTTATATGATGTAATCGTAAAAAGGATTCATATGCATTTATTTATAGTTTACGATATTACAAAATGTTTAGACATGTCTTGTAATATTGATTGAACTTGGTTATTTGTACACCAATGTCAAATTAGATCATTTGGTATACCCACGACTACTTGTTCATTATTTAGTTACTTTTAAGTCACAAGGCTTTAAATTCATTATATGTAAACGATCTTATCAAAATTACCCAAGAGATTTCTATTCAAAATATACATACCATTCCAAGTATTACAATCGTGTCCGTAATATTACTGTTAATGAAGAAGCCTTTAAACAAGCTACACCTACAACTCTTCCATCAAACTACCGCCCACAGAATCAAGAGAAACATTCGCCAACGCAAAAACACCGCAATAAACTCAATCAGACTAATAATCCGGCAAGACAGCGCAAGTGAATTAAGCAATAAATCGCCTCGGGCCGCCACCGCGACCTTTTTTAATTTTTAAACCATTAGCCGGCAAACAAACGCGTAAATCAGGTGAAATTGTTTGCCGTAACTCGCTTTGTTTAGCGGACTCGTGACTCCCGCGTTTCGTTTACTCTGTGACGTCGTTATGTTTGCGATAATGCGCTTGCTGAATTACTGGCTGGTGATTTTGAGCATTCGCCCGCGGTAAAAATTTAATGTGCTGGGATTGGAGCGTAAATAAGTCTCGTCGGGTTTAATGCAACTTAATTACGAATCGTAATGAAAAGTGTCGATACATAAATTCAGAGTTTTTATTTTTTTTTGTAGGAAAACTAATTTTGGAAACCTTGAAATCAATTTATATAAATACGAATAGTGATATGCATCTTTAAGTGACATTACCATATCATGAAATTGAAACCTATTCAAAACCCTTGGCTTAAACAGTCACCCGTAAACCACCTTCATGTTTTAATAAAATAACAATAATCACAGTTTTTCCCATTCACAATCGAAAGATTCGCCGTACAAAGTAGCTATTAATCTCAGCAGTACGCAGCAATCGCAGGAGAACCGGGCGATGTGCGGCGAGGCCGGCCGTAAAAAAAACAATTTTCGTCTGATCATTGCACAATAACCGTAAAAGTTAAACAGCATCGTCATACATCACGACGGGCCGCGTAAAAGCAAAGTCGTAAGAAATCTCCAAATCCAAACAAAATCAATTCAAATTCAAAATATCTTTATTTATATAGGCTTCAAGAAAGCACTTATAAATAGTCAATATACAAAAAAAAAGAACAAATAATACTACTACCATATACTACAATAGGATACTAAGATTTTTTTTTAAACTCGTTGACATTAATTAAGTTGCAATACTATATTATACTCAGAATACATCCTAAGTTACAATTTTCTAACTTGATCGCAGACGGAGGTTCAGATAATTATTTTCTAACCCAGGGATATTGGTCACCCTTAACCAGTTTTGGTGGTAATGTGGCACTCCCAGCGGCTTTAAAATACTCTGGCCCAAATCGTAACCGCCGTAATATACCCACCAAACCCGTTGACCCCTCCAGACCTTAGAAGATATTGCGGGATTCTATAAGTAAAACCAGCTGATTTTAAAAACGTCACGACAGTTTAGAAACAAGCGGAAGATTGGCCAACGTCAATGCTATTCTAGCTAGATATAAAATAAAAAAAAGAGTCCCATCCGCGCTAAATATAAAGTTACTTGAACCGGGTAAAGGTTCCAGTCTGAAGAATCTTTACTTACTAATATATATAGCTAAAGAGCTTGTTTGTTTGTTTGAACGCAGTAATATCTGAAACTACTGGTCCGAATTAAAAATATATTTTTATGTTGAATAGTTTATTTATCGAGGAAGGCTCTAAGCTAAATAACATTAACCATAAATTCGCTTAAAAACGAGAGCACAGCTAGTTTATTTATATCTGTACCGCAGTATGTTTTGCCCCAAACCGTCTAGGTGCATTGCGTTTACGCGTACGCGCAGAGGCTACAGATATGTAAATTAAAAGAACGCCTCAGGTGCGGAGGCTTCCTCCGTTTATTTCCGACGCTTTGACGCGCAGAAACATGCTAGAGATATATGGATTGGGCGCGTTTGCTGTCAATAAACAATGGCTTGTACTGTTATTTCTTCGCTTAATCTCGGGGAAGAGTTATGGTGATTGTGCGTTCAATAGCGAAGATTCGGGCGATTGGTATGTGGTAGGTAATTCTTAATGCTATATTGGATTCGATACCTTTGTTAAACGGTACCATATTTTTGTAATTATCTAGGGTTAATCTATCTCTTTTTTATAAATTCAGTATGATGTTACGTCAATTCTACGTCAAACTATCTTTTACTAGTGAGCCTATTTGATACTTATAATCTATTGAAGGAAGAATGCAACGTCGCGTCGTTGGTATACCGAAGATACAAAGAACTTTAATGGGTAAAGTCGTTTTCTGACCAAGATAACACATTTAAAAAGGTACCCGTAAGCCTCAGTTAAGCACTGGCTACAACATGGGCGAGCAAGTTATTTGTCTAGTCAATATATCTTTTGTTTGAACTAATGTAAACAAACACTGGTGAACCTTAATCTATAATATAAAAATTAATCTAGTAAATTTATTTAGTAAATCGTTTCTGGGTTACAATATCGGATGGGTGGCGGAAAACCGAGTATTAGAAAAGATTCGGGGCGGAAAGAATTAAACCCACCCCAGGCGACAGAAATCCACGCTACGCCACTGCTATAACTAAAACAAGAGTACCTATAGGAATAAAATAATATTCCTTCAGCCTTCGTATAAGACGCCCACATGTTGTTCGCTGTTGCATCACTCCAGACAAGCTACCGCTAGTACGTACCTACCTACCTAACTATACCGTATGCCCTTACCTCATTACTCACCTGCAGCTGACGGGAAATGTTTCTAAATCTCAACAACGCGAGAATCGCGCCGGCAATCCCGCCGCTAAATAAACGGGTTAATTTAGTTGAGCCGCGCAGGTGCGTCGCGGAGGTTGCGACGCCTTAAGGCTACCTGTCTACCGGAGCGGAGCGAGGTAGCGGAGCGGTGAGCGAGTTTAAAATCGACCAATAGAAAATGTCCACTTAAGAGGAGCGGAGATTTTGTGCAATCCTATTGGTTAATATTTCTTCGTTTCTCCGCTCAGCTGCCTCGCTCCGCTTCGGTGGACAGGCAGCCTTAAACGCACGGTTTATTGCTGGGAGGACCATCAGTTATGGCGAGTGGGGGAAGATTTATGATAAAAAATAGGGATTTAAAAAAAATTTCTATTTCATAGTAGGTATATTAAGTATGTACTCTTATTAACATAGTCGAATCATATAAAAACATTTTTGTTTGTTTCAGAGATTTTATACGGAATAATATTGACAGACTAAGCCTTTTTTATCATACTGCATCTTATAAAACGAAATTGATTTAATATTGTCACCCGATATATCTACTGTTTATGTTTTAAAATCTTCTGTTATTTCACTTAACAAGCTAAAGATAAAAGTATTGAATTAAATCGATTTATCGGTGTGCATAAGTGATTAATGTTTCGAATCGAATCGAAACTTTTATCACTTATACATGAAAGAATGACTACGTCTTTTTGTTATTTCTAGAATAATCTATCAGTTTAAATATCTTGAGAATCTTGATTATCGACTTTCGTTTTCTTTCTATTCGATCTTCACCATTCCCAATTTCTCACACTCAAACATGGTCACAGCACATACATACATACAATAACATACATGAATACAACAACATCACGGTCACAGCACAGCCTTCGTGAAAGCTTCGACGGAAAGAATCCGTGCGGTGTAATAGTGATAAATAGTGTAGTGACGTGTAAACAGGAGCTATAACAGCGCGGGTTCGACTCCCGGCTTTTTGTTGGGGACGTGATTGATCAATCTACGGGGCGAGAAATTCGCGATGTCATCGCTGACGTTCGTGACGAAATTGGTTCGGAGCGTTCACGCGTGAATAGCAGCGCGTTATTTTGTCACGTTTTTACATTCAGGCGTTTTTATTGACAGTAGGTGTGGTGTCTATTCGAAAATTGAATAGACTTTCATATAGCCTGCGAATATCATAAAGATTTTTGGTCAGATCCGCTGTCCAAGAAGTTATAACTACCATTTCTTGCATAATTGTTAAAATGTTCGTCTAAGTATATGTAAAGACGATTAACCTTTTAAACGCCCTGAGACAGCTCCTCACCTATAAAATGTCTATCTGATTTATGTCAATAACATAATCAATCTTTAACCGTTAAATACACGATAGAAATTGTTATAATCGTACCTACTTAACTTATTTCCTCAAGGCTTGTTGTAAACATCGTTTACGCCTGTTAGATGCTACTTGAAGTAATTGGATGCTTCCTGAGAAATTAAATTGCTAACTAAGCGCTTCAAGCCGGCAAAGGAATTATTGTTGGAATAAAACTCATATACAAACAGAAGTTAGAATTCCTTTTAACGCGTTATTAAAACACATTTATTGGAATGATTTGGAACTAGGTAGCGGACTTAATAGACCTCGTCTAAGCACGGGACATAACGCTAGGAAGATGATGATATTGATGATTTGGAACTAGATAAACTTTAAAATAAAAATTTCATTTAATTTTGTCTTTAAGAATTTTGAAGTATCGCTTTGAAATACGGAACTAATACCATAGTATATATGTATAGGAAGTTCAATCGATGCCGATGTATACTAATGTCCCCTAACCAGGAACATATGTGTATGGAGATAAACAAGGTTATTTTTAGTATAAGCGAAATCTCTTACCTACTTATTTAACTCATAGAATTTTCAGCTGATCGAATTTTGTATGGAAAATACAAAAAATAACCCTGTATAAACAAACGCTTTAATTCAATCTGATATTACAAGTTGTACTTAAAACTCCGAAATCAGTAATAATGATATTTTGTATGTGTATAAAAATAAATGCTTACCAGGTCAAAGAGATGCGCCTGGCTGTTTGCTTATTGGTTTTGACAAAACATGGCAAAGTTCCGCGGTCCATCGGCAACTGCAGCGGTGCACCCGGCTGCACCAAGTCAGTAAACACGCTCGCCAAACAGATCGCCGCTCTTGTTTATTCGTCGGCAGCCCTGCTCAGCGGACACAGCAGGGATGCTTCGCTGATATAAAAAATTATATCTATATAATATAATTCCTTCTTACTTTTTTTTACAGCATAAATAAAATATTCTGCAGTAATGTAATTTGTAAACATTACATATTGAGTAAAAGAGATAGAGAGAAAAAGAGCGGAATACGAATCGTCGCTTTCGTTTATTTGCCGGCAGCCCTACTCAGCAGACTGCACTGGGATGGCTTGCTGACCAGCTTTGTATGGTGTAGTTAACTACTTTACATAAGGGTTGCATTTCCACACCGACCATGTAAACCTGGGTTCGGCCAACGAATGTGTCAGACTCAGAAAGATTAGGTGTCGCCGTTCCACTTCTATCTTAACCTCGCAAACCGCCTTGCAGCCCACCTCGAGCGAGGCAACCTTATTCCCAAAACACCTCGCACTGCTTCCGACGGCGATAAGCGCCTCGTGCTCTTCGATAGACGATAGGTACACCTTCAGCGTGTGCAGAGTACATTTCTCGATGGCACTGCAGTGGCAGCTAAATCCATTTGGCTCCTTTTCCATCCAATTGATACTTCCTGAAGCAACTGTGTCTTAGGATTATCTGCAGAAGATAGCACGTTATGGCACCTTGGGACCAGTCACTAATGAAAACTTGGTACAATATATGAAAAGCCGTTCTTTTGACAAGCTCGATGGCGCATTCAAAAGTTGCAAGAGTTATGGGCTCGATCCCCAACCAGGACAAATGGTCGTATGATAAATACTTGTGTTTGCTCTGTGTCTGGGTGTTAATATCCAATATTTAAGTATAAATTTGTAATACCACTGTTGTTTCTGATATCCGTAACACAAGAGCTTAAGCTACTTACCTCGGAGTCAGATCAATGTATGTGATGTAGGCTGATATTTATACATACATACATACATACATAACATCACGCCCATAATCCCCGAAGAGGTAGGCAGAGTAAAAGGGGCAGCATGCCCCTTCAACTACATTCAGCCAAAAATAAAGTCGGGCTGAGTTAGATGATAAATTGTGAAAAAGCAGTGACAAGCGACTAACCTGTCACCTACACAATCACACACCCAAAACCCGATATACCATTAGTCGCCTTTTACATGACATGCTAGGCAAGAACCACAGTTGGCATATTCTTTTTAAGTTCCAGAGCAACATAGGACAGTGCGCTGGGTTGGATGGAAAACTGTGAAAAAGGAGTGACAAGTGGCTAGCTCGTCGCCTACTCAGACACATACCCAAAAGCCCGTATACCATTAGTCGCCTTTTCGCCATGCTAAGCAAGAACCACAGTTGGCGCATTCTTTTTTTTTGTCCCAGATCAACATGGGACACTGATATTTATTTGATATTTATTCTACGTTCGAGTTAGGCACCTATATTGCTGTTGTATCTAAACATCAGGTTCACATATTTGTTTTGCTTGCTCATTTTAAATACACATCGCCCAACGGCTTATCCTACTCTCATATTAAATGTTACCCTATCCAACCTTCACAATTTGCCTCACTCGTGCCTCCATCGTCAAAACACATCCGAATCATGCACCAACGATCTAATAACATCACGAGACAACTGCGGATCAGCAAACACGATCCGCAAACAATACGGCGGACCTGTTTATTTGCTGCCGACCCTGCCGCTCGGCTCGCCAGGGCTGACCTGTAGACAATTGTTTCGCTGCAACCGTCGATTTCAGAACGGCGATTTAACAGATCGCTGCCCTCAATTTTATGTTAGTATAGCATTAAAGTGAATCTTTTTATAGTTCGACCTGAAGTAGAGAGGTAGAAACTTTTGTACGGTCAGCAGGTCTTTTCTGCAAACCGAATACAACGTGAGAGGAGTAGAGTAATCTGAAGATACAAAACCTAACCATTTTTCTAAATAAAATAAAAAATACGTAATTTTTTTATTGAAATCGGAACATTGAAGATTACAAACTAAAATTAAGTAACAGCTTTCCATCCAACCCAGCCCACTGTCCCATGTTGCTCTGGAACTTAAAAAGAATATGCCAACTGTGGTTCTTGCCTAGCATGTCATGTAAAAGGCGACTAATGGTATATCGGGTTTTGGGTGTGTGATTGTGTAGGCGACAGGTTAGCCGCTAGTCACTGCTTTTTCACAATTTTCTATCTAACTCAGTCCAGCTTTATTTTTGGCTGAATGTGGTTGAAGGGGCATGCTACCCCTTTGACTCTGCCTACCCCTTGGGGGATTATGGGCGTAATGTTATGTATGTTATGTATGTAATTAGGTAACATCTTATACATCAAAATCGAATTAGCCATTTAAGCAGTACAGCAGAACATATATAAATATCTCCCTTTTAGATCTGCCGTTGTCGGATATACAGGGAAGTGTAATCGCTAGCTCATTCCGAAGCATTAGGGAATGCTGATTGAGGGTCAACGTTCCACGGCGCTCCCCGTTCAGCCCCCTTGCTCTCCACTGCAAATAGACAAAGAGACCTCACTTCGTTGATTTCGTTTTCTGTATAACGACAATCCTTTTTAACTCCCGACGCGAAAAAGGTTGTTATAAGTTTGACGTGTAATCCGTGTCCAACAGTAGCATGCTAGTTCCAATCAGATGAACCAATTTGGTCAGGAATTACGCTAGCAGATAACTGGTCCAATAAGAAAGAACGTCAGCTATCTTTATTGAGCAAGACATTTAATTTTTTGTAATATTACACGCGGAAGGAGTCACGAGCAACATTAAATTATAACCCAGATCACTACTTAACAATACGGTAGTTTGTTCTATTTAATAATTAACAGAATAATTAATGAACGGTTACAAAAAAGTCCTTTCTTGCTGTTCTTGTTCTAATTATAGGCAAATTTTCGCCGTCGCTTATATAGTTTAAGTAAGCAAGAAGACTTATGAGACAAGGCAAGAATAGTACTTCCGCATTTACCACATTAGTAAGGATTATCTAGAATTCTGTCCACGGCTTCGCTCGCTCATCGCTCACATCGATGAAACATAGCCTATATGTTATTCGGATGTATGAGCTATATTATTCTAAAGTTTCATTGAAATCCATTCAGTAGTTTTTTCGTGAAAGACTTTTAAGACTTTGAAAGTTTATTAAACATCCATAACACATCCAAACAAACTTTCGCATTTATAATTCAAATTATCATATAATTTATTAGTTCACTTTTTTTACTTTAGGCTTTTAAAAAAGGTGTCGTCTTCGCTATTGTCTACATTTCGAATGAACCTCCAAACCCGTCTCCAGGCCTCTCCCGGGATAGAATAACTCAACAGGCCCTCCCTATTATTCCGGCGCCGAATGAGGTTTGCCATTCGATTCCCATTTCTAAATCCAATTCCGTGCTGCTTTTAACAGCTGGATTTACATTGCACCTGTATTGGAATTGGGATGGAGGATAGGAAAAAAAATATATATTCGCCCAAAATAAAGGTGGGAGGGCCAAGTTTTGTTCTTATAGTCGAAATAAAGCCTTTGAAATAGTCAATGTGAAAAACAATATTTGTCTCTGCTAAGTAATTTATATACCAACATGTTTAATACGGCAAACTTTGCATGTTGAAACGCGTTTTAATTCCTAATTTTTCTACAATGCTAATAAGAATTTATTTACAACGTAACAAAATAAGTAGATCGCATCAAAATTATAAACAAACTTTCCAAACATGTAATCATGGCTTAAGCCAACATCATCTTCCTAGCGTTATGTTCCGTGGTTAGTCGGGGTCCGCACTTTGAAGCGACTGCCAATTTGACCTTCGTAACCCTAAGATAGGGGAACAAGACAATTTTTTAATAATGGTTACAAATCTAAATTTGTTTGAATTTGCAGGTTTCATCACGATGTTTTCCCTCACCGATGAGCTAGTGGTATAAATACAGGGCTACGTGCTCGGGTTTGAACCCACACCCTTTGGTTATGAGGCGCGCGTCCTTACCATTGAGCAACCACCTCGTAGTCATGGTTAAGTAAATCCTGACTACACGACAGGATAAAACATATTCGTAAAGTATCTCTTCCCGGAAATTTTCTAATGATATTAGCATATACAATTATAATCTACAGTCTGTAAAATTAAAGAAACTCAGACCATATTTTTGATTCAAATTCATAGACATCATAAATCCATAAATATTATCACGCCTTAACCACATTCAGCCAAAAAATAAAACTGGGCTGGGTTAGATGGACAATTGTGAAAAAGTGGTTACAGTAAGTGGCAAGTCGCCTACACAATCTCGCACTCAAAACCCGATATACCATTAGTCGCCTTTAACGACATGCTAGGCAAGGAACACAGTTGTCATGTTATTTTAAAATCCCAGACTAAGATGGGACAACTTAAAATTCTAAGCTAGTTTTCAGCGCAAATAATAAATCTTTCATTATACGCTATCAAATAAGTAGAATCAGAATTAATGCAACTACAGCACTTAGATTCCCACTCCTCATCTTTTTAGCTAGAACTTATTTGCATTTGAAATGAGGCTAAAGAGTTGGAAATATTATTCAAATCTAGTTTCATCTGGCTTCACTTTGGGGAGAAATTTCAACTTATCATAAGCAAATAATATTTAGATTGTGCCTGCTGTTGGACGAGTATGAAATTACTCATTTTATTGTTTTTTCTTATACTTTGTTGTTAGGTTAATAACATATGAAGAATCATGAAGTTGCATCTTTGATCTTTGTCTGCTTACTCCCATGGGGAAAAGGTCCGACAAGTATGTATGCGTATAAATCTTCCTAACGTTATGTTCTGTGCTTAGACGGGGTCCGCTTGGACCATGATCCAGGATTTAGCGATTCTGGTAATAACATTGAAGCGACTGCCGATCTGACCTTCGTAACCCTAAGATAGGGGAACCAGACAATTTTTGGATCATGGTTACAAATGCAAAGTTGTTTGAATTTGCAGGTTTCATCACGATGTTTTCCCTCGCCGTCGAGCTAGTGGTATAAATACGTACATAGATTTGAAAAATCCAGAGGTACGTGCCCGGGCTTGAACCCGCACTCCTCGGTTAAGAGGCGCGTGTCTTTACCATTGAGCTACCACCGCTCCGTATGTATGCGTATGTATGTATGTATGTTTGATCCACTAATTAAACTTAACTGTTATCAATTCAAATTATTATTTCCAAAATATAAAAATAAAGAATTTGAAAATTACATGGTTTTATTTGCAGAAAATATCTTCGAATGACATAACTACCATCTACCAATTAAGTGATTTAAAAAATAAAAACTAAACTAAATTAGGTTTTTAAAAGGGTCAGCGACCTCCTGAATATTTTAGGATGCGATAAGATAAAAAGTAAAAAGCATGTTTCCAAACCATACCATTTCCTAAACTCAGAAAATGGCAGCATTACATATAAATTCATCCAACTCGGAACAAAAACTTGGCCCAGACCACTGCCATGCACCTGACATCGAAAACTGAAATTCAGCGCCGGAAAGCGTTTAATTTTTTTGGTGGCACGCCAGCTAGTTTTTCAACATGAACCGCGGGAATGAAATGCATTTTTTATTTAGCTAATCAACTTGAGAGCTGCGGTTTCATTTCAGAAATACGATATACGATTTAGGAAGCCAATAGGGTATTTGATACCACCATTTTAAAAGTGCAAAGTTCATATCTATGTACTAGTACTAGCATGTCGTAAAGGCGACCTAGGCTGGGTTAGATGGAAAATTGTGAAAAAGTAGTGACGAGTGGCTCGTCGCCTACACAATCACACACCCAAAACCCGAAACACCATTAGTCGCCTTTTACGATATGCTAAGCAAGAAATACATTTGGTGCATTATTTTTAAGTGCCAGACCAACATGATACATTATGCATTTACATAATTCCTGTACATAATAGAATTTAATTTAATCTTCATCAATGTCATTTTTGAAGCTTGTGTTAATCCATAGTGTTAAACTAACCAAGCCCAAGACATTGAAGGGTAAACAAAACCGAAAAATGATGGCCCCAGTATCTTAACGTCTTAATTACAGACCATCGGGCCCGGCCCTTTGAGGGCCCTCGCCGGCGAAAACACACCTTAATTAGACGCGGCCCTTTCAGTGAACGCGCTTACTGCCCGGTAATTGTGACTAGGACTTGCGGCGGCTGCCTTGGGCAACTAGCGCCGTTTTCGACTAAATATTAACTGCTGTTAGATAATTGTTAAAAAAATTGAATAGAGAACCTCCTCCTTTTTTTGGTCGGTTAATTAAATCAGAGTAAAAACTTCTAAAAAATTTAATATAATAATAATATTGCAAATCAAAAAGTAACTTTGAATGCCTAATTTTGACTTTTTCACCCAATGGTAAATGGTAAAACAATAATGTTAACCTAAAAAAAGCCATAAGCTACCTTTTATTTCGAAAAAAACTACAAGAAATGTCTGAGAGTTTCTATAACAAATCGAGTCCCACCCAGATGGAGAGCAGACACAAGCTAGTATTCTATATAATTTATGCAATTTTTTTTCCCCCTATTATTGTATATTCATGACATATGAATTAATTAATTAATTATTACTTATACAATATGCATTTAATACCACTCTCCAAATGTTTTCCAGGCCTTTATCGTTAATATATCACATTTATGAAAAAAAAAGGGTAGGTAAATTTTTCACAATAAAGTATATTGTGCAGCGGTGGGCTACAGTATCTACAAACGTAGGTTTTTCAAAGATAACTTTGTGATGACATAACTCAATATTTGTGTACTAGGTGATATTAGAATTAAAATCATATATACCGTTATTTATCCCAACAATTGCCATATTCAAATTTGGAGACTAGTTTTAATTGCAGAGTGTAGGTTGATACAGTCACTAGTGGGCTCTAGACTGACGCCTTAAAAAGCAGCGATTCTCTCAGAAAAATGAAGTCTTTTTTAAGTTTGATATTTTGAAGTTCCCTCAATTTAGATGTACTAATGACGTAGTGAGGATAGCGAAAGGTCATTGGCTATTGGATAGAAAATACTTGTGACGCTAAATGGGCTTTTCTCGAAAGTACGTACCTACTCTATACATATATCTATTACGTGGTCTTTAAACCACTGACCAATATACATACATATCATATCAGGGCATATCAGGGCAGCTAGCCCCCTTAACCATTGCCTTTGAAAACGATATTCATGCCACTTTTAGAAGACTTTTAAGTAAATTAAAAGTCTTTTGAAAGTGCCATGGAAATGGCATTTACCTGAAAGCAGAGCCATGGGCTTACCAATATATAAATGACAGCAGCGCCCCGCGGTTTCATCCGCATAGTTCCCGTTCCTGTAGGAAAATGGGGATAAAATATAGCCTATGTTACTTCGGGATAATGTAGCTTTTCAATGGCATTTTTTTTTTTAAATCGGCACAGTAGTTTTAGAGTTTATTCATTACAAACATACACACACAAAAATACAAATCTTTCCTCTTTATAATATTAGTATAGATTACTATATATTAGTATAGACTGGGTATATAGACTACAGATTGCAATTGCGCTAGTCCCAGATTGCTAAATCGGGCATTTAAATTTCTATTAGTGATTGAAATCCAGCTGCATTTAACCAGCACAGCAAAAATAATGCTGAGCTCTGCTGGATTCTGCATTGCAATCTCTAATATAGACCTTTTAAAAAAATCAAGGATCGTGTAAGAATCGTGCCAAATGGCGTTCGGTTCTCGCTGCCTACCCCGCTAGGGAAGTGGCGTGCAGTTTAGTTAAAAATAAAATGTGTGTTCTAATTTCAGCAAGTCAATAGCTTTTTGTATGTCGATGTGTAATACATATACATAAAATAATATAACATCACGCCCAAAATCCCCAAAGGGGTAGGCAGAGTTAAAGGGCAGCAGGCCCCTTAAACCACATTCAGCCAAAAATGGCTGGGTTAGATGGAAAATTGTGAAAAAATATTGACAAGAGGCTAGCTCATCGCCTACATAATGACATACCCAAAACCCCATATACCATTAGTCGCCCTTTACGACATGCTAGGCAAGAAACACAGTTGGCATATTCTCTTTAAGTCCCAGACCAACATGGGAGAAACATACACATAATCTCTAAATATTACAAAAATAAGAAAAACGTGTTTCATAAGACGATGCATAATACACAAATATTACATATTTCGTTTACTCAATAGATTAAATATTAATAATTCATGCTTATCCTATGGTAAATATTGTTGGCAACATTATAACACATTAATTTATTACAATAGTAAGCAGTCCTCACCCACCGACCGTTAATCAAAGTGCGGTGTCGCGGCGACAAGCAACATCGCTCTGTGTTCCCGCGTCACAGCCGACAAGGAACATGTGTATTGTCGCTGTGGCCCCGCGGACATATTTGTGTCTTATCTGACAACTAAATGAATCTATTGTCTAATTGGCAGTGACGATTAAGTAGTAAAAGCTTGGTTGATTGGGTATGTAATTTTTCAATGACAATTTTAAATGACAATTTTCCATCTAACCCTGGCCATTGTCATATGTTGGTCTGGGACTTAAAAAGAATGTGCCAACTGTAGTTTTTGCCTAGCATGTCGTAAAAGACGTATTCCGTTTTTGGGTATGTGATTGTGTAGGCGACAGGCCAGCCACTTGTCACAATTTTGCATCTAACCCAGCCCAGGTTTATTTTTGGCCGAATGTGGTTAAAGAGGTCTGCTGCCCCTTTGACTCTGCCTACCTCTTCGGTCATTAAGGGCGTGATGGCATGTGTGTGCTTGATTGATCTGTTTTCTATTTCTTCTTGTTTGGGGGCTGAACTGTTGAATTGGTTGATCTAAAATGACACACTACTTAGTAGTAACTAGTTTTATTGGGCCACGAAGCTTAAATAGCTGCGAGGGCGTTACTATCGTTCTATGTTTAAAATTGAATTTTAAATTACTAAATGTTTTAGAAAACTAAGGCAGTTACATGTTTAAGCCATTAGCTAAATCAATCTGCATTGCATTTAAAAAACCTATAGTTTTTTTTTTGTTTCCTCGTCTTATGCATTAACATAGGTCGAAAGGAAATAACTTTGTATAGTTTCGCTAAATCCGGAAAGCAAAACAGAGCATAATAGTTTAAAAATTGTGATACCACAAGATAAATGCCTCTGACTTTATTTTTAATTAGAAGTTATAACAACTGCAAATCTATAATATAAAAATGAATCGCTGAATGTGTTACTGAGCGCAAATCTCGAGAACAGCTGAACCGATTTCACTAATTATTTTTTAGTTGTATGTTCTTATGAATGAAAAAAATAAAAAAGTTGCACAGAAAAAAAAAATGGGTATTGAAAATCCGAGAACGGGGCGTTACGAAATGCGCCGGGTCAGCTAGTATTTTTATAAAAATCGTGTCTCCTCAGCCACTCTACCTTGATTCAATTAATTATATGGTGTAGTATTGACTCACCCCATGGTTATGCTTAGTTGCGGCCAGTTACAAGGTTGAGATAATAATAAATTCGATATGATAACAAGGGAAGGGTAAGGCTCACCCCAGATTATTTACTTTGAGTTTGCTATCCAGATATAATATACTATAGCTGTGTATTTAAACTACCCAATCAAATGTCGGATCCGCATCCACATTATATGTTAATTTTTGTGATTGCCTATTACATATAATTAATATTACCTACTAATATTATAAACGCAACGTTTGATATGGATTTATGGATGTGTAGATGTTTGGTACTCTTTCACGAAAAAACTAATGAATGGATTTTAATATAATATTTTAATATGGATAGTATGCTTAAGGCTATTCAGTTAGTTACCTTTCTAAATTTTTATTGTTATTATTAATTGAACTAATTTTTCACAAAGCTCATGGACATGTAATATTGTAAATTAAATAATTAATTAATTTTATTTATTATTATATAATTTTATTTAATCTCAATTATATAACTTCAATAGGACTTTTGAGCTATGTCCTACGGTTGGTTTGTTGAATACAATTCCTTGTATTCTTATTTATATTTTGGTGTCTGACAAGCCAACTTCACGACATGGTTGAAATGCAAATATGATCTATACACCCCTGTAAAATATGTTGTTGAAAAGAGTAACTACCGAGTTTCCGGTTTCTTCTCGGTAGAAGCAACATTCCGAACCGGTGGTAGATTCATATTATTAGTTGATTTTCCTATTGAATTGACGATTTATAAGTGTTTGTTTCAAACCTATATAAATAAAAAGTATTTTGACTTTGACTTTGACTTTGACTTAATGAAATTATAGAAAAATAAAGCTTATACACCCGAATAACATATAGGCTATGTTTTATTGATGTACCACGCAAGTAACGCCGCGGGCAGAAGCTAGTGCTTTAAAAAGTTACATGTATACCAACACGCCCGCAGTCGCCGTAGTGATAAGTAGAGTCGAATGACCAGTAAGCTACTTAAGCCACGTTAAGCCAAAAATTGAATGGAATTGGGTTAAGTAGAAAATTGTACATTATAAGTCGCCTTTTACGACATGCTAGTCAAGGAACACCGTTGATACATCATTTTAGAGTCCCAGATTAACTTGGAACGTAAAATCCGCAAAACGGCATATTATGCATTATCCATGATCCTAACTTTATCATTCAGTTGTACCGAAAATATTGTGAGAAACAATTAAATATTACCATGATAATAGAGTTTTTTTATCACTTAGATAAATAAGTCGCAAATGTCATCCATCCAACATATTTAATATAGTTAAATTTTAATTTAATGGTTCATTACCGGTTTCGGTTATTGGGATCACATTTTTTTTGACTCTTTATTCGCCGGCCCTTTCTAGAGCGGTGGTAGCTCAATGGTAAGGACACGCGCCTCTTAACCGAGGAGTGCGGGTTCAAACCCGGGCATGTACCTCTATTTTAAAAAAATCTATGTACATATTTATACCAGTAGCTCGACGGTGAGGGAAAACATCGTGATGATACCTGCAAATTCAAACAACTTTGAATTTGTAACCATGATCCAAAAATTGTCTGGTTCCCCTATCCGAAGGTCAGATCGGCAGTCGCTTCAAGGTTAATTACCAGACTCGCTAAATCCTGGATCATGGTCTAAGCGGACCCCGTCTAAGCACGGGACATAACGCTAGGAAGATGATGATTCGCCGGCCCTTTCTTGTGCTCCTAAGTGGCTAGCGTAGCCAAAAAAATCCAACATATATCCCCGTCATGGCCAATATGGTTCCCAACATTTGCCCGCCTTAACCGTGGGCGGCGCCCCGGAGTGCCGCGGAATGGCGCCCGCCCGTGGAATGCGCCATGCGGCAGATTGAAATTAATTCCTGTATGTAAGTAGTAGATATTACTATTAGAATAGATTTAGGATAACAAAGTAACTATTTTCTAGGTACATATTAAATATAATTACACATTTTTGGAAATGTTATGTTCAATTATACACATTTTAAGGTTTTCAGCATTCTCGCAAAAACAACACATTTACCATGATCCCAAATTTAGATTGAAAAACAATTCAACATCAGTATACTGAATATCATCACGCAATAATCCCAATCAGTTTTTAAACGAGCCGCAGGCAGGTGCCATACAACATATATCCTATAGGCCAACATAGTTTACCGCCATAACCGCGCGGCGTGGGCGGCGCCCCGGAGCGCCGCGGAATGGCGCCCGCCGCCGCGGAACGCGACGCGGACGACTTGGAATGCTTTCCTATATGTACTTACGTTACCATTGTATGTACATCTATGACTTATGGCCTTACTAGTAGGTACAAGTCTTCGCGAAACATAAGAAAGTACAAGAAAATTAAAATCCACTGATATGTATTTAAGTACGTTAAGTTTTATATTTTTCCTATAGGTTCATATTTATTTGTATATAAATAAAAATTTTAACAAGAATAACTTCAAATATCCCTAAGTCTTGGATTGTTCTTGCCAGTGTAGTCTTCGCTATACTATAAATAGCCTTATTAGTTTCCAATACCTATATACTTACAATTAATATAATCTATTTAGTTATTAAACTAATTGCTATGATACATTCAATACCTCATAAACTAAGAAGTAATATCGCAGCTTCTATTAAATTAACAATTAATTTTCTAAGCGTAAAATGTACAAAATACAAAGCAGCGTAGAATCAGAAAATAAATTCTCGCTTTCATTGTTGCCAAGTGAAATTTACATAAATTTGCTATTAAAATTTTGGACCTACCGTAGGTTTATAACCAAAAATTTATCAACATCACGAGGAACGGGTAGAATAGAATTATTTAGATTTTAATTGAGGAATTCTCCATTATATTTCCATTATACACAGTGATAAAATTGAGCTCGAACGTGTAGCATTCTCTGTTATTGACTGAAGTTTTCTAAGTTAATTGACATTTACAAAATCTTTAGTAGGCCACTATATTAATGGTTCATTTTTGTTCCATATAAAAACTAACTAACTAGAGCGGTGGTAGCTCAATAGTAAGGATACGAGCCTGGTAACCGAGGGGTGCGTGTTCAAACCCGAGCACGAACCTATGGATTGTTTAAATCTATGAACGTATTTATACTCGTAGCTCGGCGGTGATATCGTGATGAAACCTGCAAATTCAAATATCTTTGGATTTGTAACCATGATCCAATATTTGTCTGTTTCCCTTACCTTAGGGTGACGAAGGTCGGATCGGCAGTCGCTTCAATGTATTTACCAGACTCGCTAAATCCTGGATCATGGTCTAAGCGGACCCCCTCTAAGTACGGGACATAACGCTAAGAAGATGATGATAAAAACGAATTAACCCGTTTCATATAGACCAAAAATATTTAATTCAATAAGTTTGCGTTCAAATATTTTCTATATTACTTAACTATCTAACTACTAACTAATCTTCACGCCACTTCCCTAGCGGGGTAAGCAGAGAGGACCGAACGCCATATGGCACGATCCTTACACACCTAACTCGCCTCTTCAACAATCATGGTCCTTTTCATACAAGCCCTACGGTTTTAATTCTATATTATATTACTTTTTCATACCATACATTGAGGCGACTTAAACAAGAGGTTAACAAAATAGAAGTGTCATTGTATTTTCCGTTTGACAAGTATGAGCAGCATTTGCTGCAATGCAATTAAACCAATCAGGTCAATGGTATTGATGCTCGTACAGTGTACACATGACAAATAAAAGTACAGGATGCAATTAAAACCAATCTCCAAATTTGTATATGGCAGTAGGGTATTTTACTATAAATGAAAATCCGAGAACGGGTCAGCTAGTACTATTATAAAAAACAAACGGTTAAACTAGTTAGCAAAGCTCAGAATTTTTTCACAGCTTTCCATCCAACCCAGCCCACTGTCCTATGTTAGTCTGTGACTTAAAAAGAATATGCCAACTGTGGTTCTTGCCTAGCATGTCGTTAAAAGCGACTTATGGTATATCGGGTTTTGGGTGTGTGATTGTGTAGGCGACAGGTTAGCCGTTTCTCACTGCTTCTTCACAATTTCCATCTAATCCAGCCCGGCTTTATTTTTGTCTGAATGTGGTTGAAGGGGCATGCTGCCCCTTTGACTCTGCCTACCCCTTCGGGGATTATGGGCGTGATGTTATGTATGTATGTATGTATGTATGTAAAGCTCAGAACTACTATACACATCCACATCCTCATATAATTAAAATTCCACTTTCAAATTCTAGAAACTCAAAACCTCGAGATGTGGTGGAATGCTCTAAGCCTTTTTCTCAGAGCAAAGGTGACCGTTCTCTCAACGGACGAGTATAATTAAAAATCTTAATCAAAATTCGTGCTGGTCTTGAGCTGCATCGCATTTTCTAATTTGCGGTAGCCGCTCCGTTTGTTCCAAGCCGCTATATCTGCGACCACTCATTAT
Organism: Glyphodes perspectalis; assembly: GCA_951394215.1. Lineage (NCBI taxonomy): Eukaryota > Metazoa > Arthropoda > Insecta > Lepidoptera > Crambidae > Glyphodes > Glyphodes perspectalis. Next base: position 16,890,294 of record OX596200.1, on the reverse strand, counting down.
TCGCTGCGATTAAAACTGCTCTCGTGTGCCCACTGTTCCATGCACGTGTGTGGTCTAAGAGTAAGAATGTTAGACCACATCAGTCTCTCTGTCTAGTTGTCTACTAGACAAGAGAGTCAGGAATATAGTTCTGAAAAGCGTGTCCACAGACATTGCAAGTCAAATTATACAACTCGCTGAAATATTTATAATGCTAAACCAAACTAACTAACTATCGACATTTAATCAGAAAATCTACAACTCTGGCTCTTATTTAACGTTATTAAGACAGAAAATATAAATATGATTCGAGCGATTTGACATGAGAATAAAGAATGACTCAATGATGTAACTAATCATTCTTTCAAAGATGACTGTCACTGAGTGTGACTTGATATGATGACTCTCATTAAGTCATCCCTCACTCCATAAAATATAGCCTACTTCTTTCAAATCGCTTCGGCATGAGAATTGAGCCGGTAAAAGCGCCTCGCCAGCGAGTGTTTAATCAGTATCTCACCTCAGCCTGAGATATTCTAAGCAATAAAACAAACGATACGACCGTTATCCAGGATTCATAATAAATTAATACCAGTACCGGTTTAATAATACATTTACCAGAAGCATACACACGCGATGTAACTATGCGTATAAATATGTGATGAATAGCTTAGTAGACACTGAAGCATACAGTATTCGCTTACGAGGCGAGGTATTCTTATAGAGAAGATACTGATAGCATCGCGACTGACGTCATGAAATGGTTTATTAAGTTCGGGGATAAGCAGATGACGCGTTAGCATTACCTGCAGTGGCGGACTAAGGCTGTTTTAGGCCTGGGGCGGCAAAGAGCTGTCCGAGGTCCTTAGTAAGGATACGAGCAGTGTTGCTTTACCGAAATGGGGGGGAGGGGGTCCACTGATATAGGATATAGGATATTGATATAGGATAATTACAGGAACTTGGAGATAATGTAAATACCTGTTAAAATTTTCCGTCGAACCCAATAAATGGAATTTATTTTTAGGCAAAATGTGATTTAAGGAGGTCCTTGGACTCTGTCTAGCCCAGCTATACTCAACCTGCGGCCCGCCGGGATTATCTTATTGGCCCATCTAAAGTTACACATTGATTGTAAACCGTTTTTATTGAATTACGTTTTAATTAAGACCTATGTAATTTTAAAGGGCCTGCTGCCTCTTTGACTCTGCCTACATCTTCGGGAATTATGTTATGTATGTATGTAAGAAATTTTTGCTTGCGGCCCTCGACACCATGACTGAAACGTGTTTGTGTATAAAAAAAAATCGATTAGGGCTAGCCCGTCGGGGATTGATTGATGATATCTATGTATACCGACCGGAACGACTGTAATGCAACTGCTTCGTGTATCAAAAAACATGTTATTTTTAAAGCTTTGGTAAGACTCAAATCGATAAAGTAAAACAAATCAAAAGGCCGCTTATAAACTCTTGATCGTATATCATTTTTATGAATACTTTACCAAGTGGTTCCTGGTTTGGTAAATGCTGCTGTACTTGGCGCTATTTCCCCATTTCTGTTTTTGCCAAATTAACCCGAAGCTTTCGTGTGGCATCACAATTAGGTGTACAAATAACGGCGCATAATTCAACGCGAATTTATTACGGCTTACGTTCGCGTTTGGTTGCTGTTTCGTTTTGTGTTTCGATTTGATTGCACCACCAGTCACGAGATTACTAAAAAGTATGTTCAACGTTTTAGCAACTGCACAAACTGTTTATATAAAAAAAAAACTGTAGCTATTTAATCTGTATCGTTGAAATCGGAACGAACATTAGAGATTTAAAAAACGTAAACGTTCTTCTTTCCTTAACTATTTTCCAATTATTTCTAATCAGATAAGCTACCATTATTATCTGATATTATTTTAACACATCTTATAATTTAAATGATATATATTTTTAGTTGATCTACTACCTTTTTCTTGATATCAATAACAACAACATAACATCACGCCCATAATCCCCGAAATTGTAGGCAGAGTCAAAGGGACAGCAGGCCCCCTTAACCACATTCAGCCAAAAATAAAACTGGGCTGGGTTAGATATAGCTTGAAATCAGAAAAATAAAAATGAGGCGAAGCTAGACAGTTTCAACTCCAAAAAAGCTCGTCAGTGATTCGGCCGTGGTCGCAAAATACTACATACAGGTATCCATCGATACCCTGAATCTATTTACGTTGTACTAAGTCCCATACGAAGATTTAACGTTTTAATATTCGTCACAATTCTCATTACACCCTCTCTCGCAGGCTATATTTTCGTTAATGCGATTACGTCATATGCGCAGAGCACTGCTTTGAACTGTAAGAGGCTTAAGGCTGGCTTAATAAGGGCTCAGTGTCAATTATTGGATGCTGGTCGTAATTTATCGAGATGTCAGTTCTGCCACGTTTATTTATTGCCGGAGTCCTAAGGCATAATCTACGATCATAAATATTTAACTGGATGCAATGTCTCGTGAGAAAATGAGGCGGAAAATGTCCATGGATAAAGTTGAATGGAGGGTTAAATTGGTAAAATGGAAGAAATTATCAAAGACCATAGAAAACATCACTACTTGTCTTTATATATATCTATATTTTTTAGCAGCTTATTTTTGTAATACCTATTGTAGCAAGGCGACTTAAATCTGTTTAGAACCTGAGTTAGATTATAAAAAAATATTAAACACGCATTTTTTCACTTATTTGTCAAACAAACATTGACGAAGATACAGTGCATTCATGTTGCGCGTCACGTCACATCTAGGTATTTTTTTGTTGAAGTGACGTCACAAGCCCCTACTCTAAAACTTTAAAGCTCTTTAACTTTGTAATTTTTTGTTAACTGAATAAAGCGAAAAATATGTGTCTTGTATTTTTGTATAATCTAACTGCCGGACTAAATAGAATTAGAGTTTTTTGACCTAGTATATATTTATTTATATTGTGCATCTTTTCATACATAATGTTCTATATTATAAACATTTCTCAAAATATTAAAAATATTTTGTAAAATATTTATACCATTCCAAGTAAAAGTCTTCAGATTGCTGAATAACATTACGTGATTCAGCTCAGATATTTAATTCACTTTCTAATTGGCACCCTGTTGTGGTGCAATAAACTCAGCGTGTGGGTGTACCAAATAAAATTTTAGACCATGATCCAGGATTTAGCGAGTCTGGTAATTACATTGAAGCGACTGCCGATCTGACCTTCGTAACCCTAATATAGGGGCACCAATTTTTGAATCATTTTTAAATCATCATCATCATCCCTCACCGTCGAGCTAGTGGTATAAATACGTACATAGATTTGAAAAAATCCAGAGGTACGTGCACGGGTTTGAACCCGCACTCCTCGGTTAAGAGGCGCGTGTCCTTACCATTGAGCTACCACCGCTCTATCAAAGATAATATGACAGATTAATGTTTTAAAAGCAGTTTATTTAACGTTCTCAGTTACACAGTTATTTTAAGGACCATGTTTCTAACAACAACTCTGTATCTAACTTGATATTACTGATCGATGGCTGTAATGGGAAAACTGGCAGGCTTACTGGAGCTCCGATAGTACTGGAACCTAGGTTAACAAGTGATTTATGGGGTTATGCAAATCCAGCCATTATATCCTCTTTCGAGTTTTTATGAAGTTTTTTCAACTGGAATCCGTTTCGCGTTGTTTACAAAATTAGAAATGTCAATTAATAACGCGAGGTAAATATTCTGAGATGACTCTGTGTAAACTATAGAGCAATTTTTGATATTATCAAAACCTAGAGAAATGTACCTACCTAACGCCTTTTTTAATTTTTTTTTTATATATAATAAAATATTAGACTAAATCACATACATTGATCTGACTTCGAGGTAAGTAGCTTAAGCACTTCTGTTACGGATATCAGAATCAATAGTGGCATTACAAATATATACTTAAATATTGCATATTAACACCCGGACACAGAACAAACACAAGTATTCATCACACGAATATTTGTCGAATGAATATTTGTTGTTGTTGTGGGTGGGGATCGAACCCACAACTCTTGGCGCATGGGGCAGGGTCACTGCCGAATGAGCCATCGAGCTTGTCAAACTTTGACTTTGACGGATCTTTTTAAACAACTTTTCTTCCGTGACTTCAAAATTACATAAATCACAAAATATTACTACTTATTTCTATACATTTGTTTAACTAAAATATAAACACGGTAAGCTGTCATCGTATCTTAATACTTATTTTTGAAAAGTCTTTAGGCTATGATTACCTTTAGAGGTACGACAAGCCCTCAAAATATATTCGTTTAAATAGTAGTTACCCATAATTCACACACACGATTCCTTCAATCTATACTTATAATTCTGTACGTGAAATATATTTTCAAAATAACTATCAGGGGGTGATTAGTGATCGATGCCAAAAATGCAATCAGTAAAATGTCTGTCTGTCTGTCTGTATGTTCCTTATAGAAACAAAAACTACTCGACGAATTTTGACGAAACTTGGTACAATTATTCTTCATACTCCTGGGCAGGTTATGGTATACTTTTCATCACGCTACAGTCAATAGGAGCAGAGTAGTGAAGGGAAATGTTGAGAAAACGGGAGAAGTTACTCCATTTTTTAAGCTTCCGTCGCGTGTGCAGCCTTAATGGTTAAAGTTACATAGAAATCATGTATGACGGAAATAGTATCATGTATGTACTTTATAATATTAACAATAAACGCGGGTGACACCGCTGGCACAGCTAGTACAATATAAAACGTTTAATGTCGCGAAATAAAATATAAAGATACGTAAAAATGAAGGCGTGAAGTTTTAGTTAGTTAGTTAGATACCTACAAAAAACTTTCCTTACCAAATAGATAGCGACCCAGATAAAAAGGTTACAGTAAAAAGAATAATTTTTCAAGTACTTACTCCCAAATTAGAAGGTAACATAAAAGCATTAGTTTCAAACGGCGTCTCCCAAAAGGCTTACGAGGAGATCACAACTTAAAAAATACAGGGAGAGAGGAAATTCCAGCGGGATAGAATTAACAAAACTTGAATAAAAGGGAATATACAATGTAATTTCCTTATTTCAGAAAGGACTCGACGGCTAATTATTACATAATGTAGGCTTGTATAAAAATTCGCTTTTGGGGATTCGTGGCCGAAGGCTGAATGGAACCCTTGAGAGATCGGCAGTGATTAGAATAATATTTGCTTCGTAAGTCTACTTGATACAATGGCCAAATGGCGTATTTAATAGTGTCCTTGTCCTTATGTGTCATGAGTTTGATTCCCACTCAAGACGATTATTCATGTGGTAAATACTTGTGTTTTTTCTGCATATTTGAAGTGTCAAATATTCAATATTTAACTATATACATTTGTGACGCATGTATTGTATTAGGCTTCTTAACTCGGATTCAAATCAATGAAAAATTCATCATTTTTCTAATTATTGATTTATAATGGTTCAGACATCCCATCAAGCAAAATGACGTTCGAAATAATATGATTTATCTTGAGTATGGAACCCTACATGAAGCGTCTGATTCGCACTTGAAGGTTTATTCGTGTTGTTTCCATTCCGTTTTTAATGAAGCTTCATAGCGTTAAATTTCGGGATAAAAATGTAAATTAGGTGGAAAGAAATATGGATTATGGGCTACGTGCGGTACGCGGAACTCTTTTTTAATGCATTTGTATTTAAACTTGGCTCTACAGAAAGCCTCTGCAATTCCATTGTATAAGTACTGAGATTATTATTTTATACAAAATTTATTTTAATAGGACCAAGTTAACGTTGTGACACGTTAGCCCAAAACGCGGAATGTCCTGCGGTCAAATAGATGTTCCGACTTTCGATTATTGAATTAATATCGAATCGAATTGGGTCAATTACAAAATATTGCGTTAAACGCGGCTTCAAAGTTCGAATTACCTATGGTACGATCGAACTATATGGTTTCAGCGTGCAATAGTTCTCGTTTCGTTAAACAATTGAACTCTAAAAAAAATATTTTACAATAAACATCAGACTACATTACATACATTGATCTGAATCTGAGGTAAGTAGCTTAAGCACTTGTTACGGATATCAGAAACAACAGTGGTATTACAAATATATACTTAAATATGGGATATCACATGAATATTTGTCCTGCGTGAGGATCGAACCCACAACTTTTGGCGCAAGAGGCAGGGTCACTACCGAATGCGCCATCGAGCCAGTCATCTACTCTGTATGGAAATAATGCTGAAACGGGTTTTTAGTCAAAACGAATTAAATTACATCCCTTACCAAACCACTTTGCCAATGCTTTCGCCAATAACAGACTAATTTTTACAAATAGATCAAGAAAAGACGCTTCCAATTGTAGAAGTGCTATTAAAAGACGTTTACACGTTCCTCAAAATGAATTCGCCAACTGCAGGGGCGAAGTTAACAACTATAATCGGTTCGCTGCGAGTTTCCAACTGAAATCTGATAAATGGCCAAGCAATGCTTCGGCGCAATTAGCCCACAATCGCTTGCATGCGATTTAATTCGGGCCAAGAATTGCCGCAGCTGGCAAACACTAGGTAGGCACAGAAGGGTCACTTATAGCTTATTTATCATGTACATCCAAAATATATTATCTTATAGTATCTAAATAATATTTTCACCCAATTATACTTAGGCTTAAATGTTTGTAACTAATATTATACAATAGTTAGTAAATTTATTGTATCTCTTTCTTGCAAACTACTGAACCCTTGTTCAGTGTTACTTATAATCAAAAATGTTACTTATAATTAAAATGTATTGTCCTAATTTTCGGAGATACCCTTCTGCAAATGCCATAGTCTACGCTCCCGTGACTGCGGATTAAGCACGGCCTAAGCTTTCTATTGGTTCACTGCACTTTTTATTGAGAACCGTGTTGTTATTACACTTAATGATTCATGGGGTAATAAAAAGTGCCATTATGCGAATGAAATTTCTAGTATGCAGCCGTTCTTTATTACGTAAAGAACTGAAAACCTAAGCTTTAATACTTATACGGTTTAAGTAATTTTCGAATTTTTTTATAGTAAAACTTAGATATGCTGTACATGATAAGCTTAGAGCGTGGATAGCTTAAAGGTAAAAACCTCATGTCCGTGAGGTGCGGGTTCAAATGCGCAGATTGAAAAATCTAGGATACCCCGCGCATAATACACGTGTCTTTATTTTTAGCCACCCTATCACCGATCTTACATACATGATTTTTTTATTTACCTTACTCTGTTAAAAAGCATGTAATATTTTTGGTAATACAAATAAAAAAAATATGTTTTTTTTTACACATACACACATAACATCACGCCCATAATCCCCGAAGGAGTAGGCAGAGTCAAAGGGAGAGCGCCTGATGTCCCTTTGACTGTGGTTAAGAAGCCTCCTGTGGTTAAAGGGGCCTCCTTTTAACCACATTCAGCCAAAAATAAAGTTAAGCTAGGTTAGATGGAAAAATTGTGAAAAAGTAGTGACAAGTGGCTAGTTCGTCGCCTGCACAATCACATACCCAAAACCCGATATACCATTAGTCGTATTTTACATGCTAGGCAAGAAACACAGTTGGCACATTCTTTATAAGTTCCAGACCAACACGGGACAATGGGCTGGGTTAGATGGAAAATTGTGAAAAAGTAGTGACAATGGTTTTTTTACACATAAAAATCTAAACACACAAATTCTTCTATAAATTTCTAAACGGTTACTAAAAAGTAGAGCTGTTAAAACCCCCTCTTACCTCCGCTCCCAATTCTCCTCTAGGATCATTCTACTGCATTTCACTACCATGGCCATTCAATAAAGTTATAGAGACCCCAAATTACCATAATTACTGGCAGACTCAAAATCGGCCGCCATTAGCCAACACACTCAATTCCAAAATGACTCGAATAAAGATCTCTCTGTTTTCATTGTCTTATCTCGGAGGCGGCAATTAAACGTTTTATCTGTAATAATTAGCATGCATAAAAATGTGCTTGGTTTAATAAAAGATTAGTGGCTACTTCTGAATTCAGTATTGACTTAAATTGTTCTGCCAGAGTAAATTAATAAATATCAATAAATAAATATCCGACTACATCACATACATTGATCTGACTCCGAGGTAAGTAGCTTAAGCACTTATTATTATATTTATATTTATTTATATATTTAATACATCAACCTAGCATCATTATATGCAGGAACACAAACGTATCAGTCAGCGGAATGTTTAATAATATAAAAAATAGTGTGAGTGAAATATTCCAGCAAGTTGGTAGCAACGGCGAGTGGGGCCGACATTGAGTAACGAGACCGATAAAGAAAGCGCTCAGTAGTTCTATGTATAAAGCCTTCAAGCGTACATGGGGATGAAATGCACTTTTCACCATCGTGAGTATCGATTGTGCTTGCTAAAAATATACTTATAATAGAAGTGATATACCCAAAATACTTACATTAATACAGAAGACATCAATTAGATTATTGGTCTGAACTTTAACTAGATTGAACAAATTCCACTACTATTTCGTAAAAGTGGAATAAAACTGTACTGGATAATGAGTTTGTGATTCTGTGGGCGACGAACTGGCCACTTGACACTTCTTTATCAGAATTTTCCATCTAACCCAGCTCAATTTTGTTTTTAGCTGAATGGTTTAAGGAGCTTGGTACTTGGACGCCGCATACCTCTTCGGGGATTGCGGGCGTTATACTATGTATGTAATCGACTCGCTCTAATGAATAAGCCGACAGTAACATTGACAAAGGGTTACGACAATGGCGGTAGAGATCAAAAGAGCGATATGCGCGCGCGCCGAATAATAGTTGAGTGCTGCTTCGCGATGCACTTAGACGAATAGTCTTTAAGGCGAATACGCGAACAAAATACTAAGCGGTTTGCCTAATTTCAATTTCATTTCAATTTCATTTTATTTCATTTCATTTCATAACATCTTGAAAAATTATTAAGATTATTGGGAAACTTTATTAAAAAGCTGTATCTACAAGAACCCAAGAAAACACGGAAACAAAAAATATTTTATTACAGCGTATTTTTTAAATTGAACATTTGTAACGAATGAACACTTCAATTGTCACAAAAACAATTAATAAATCCGTTGCTTTCACTCTTCTAGCTCTAATTTAGATTTTAATCATAACTCTTCCAATAAAAAAAAAATAGGTATGTACAATTAGATCTTAAAAATACTCTAGTATATACCTATATCAAATTTATCTATTACAAAATATTAAGATACGTAATAAATTGACTTGACCTTAACAAATTGCCAATCCATGAGTTTCAAATTCAAATATTGGGTTATGCAGCACCGTGCCAGCGATTGCTTTACTCGAAGCAAATTTGATCATATTGACTTTCGATCAAGAGGTATTCTTCGGCGCAGTAGGTAACCTAATTATTTTAATAAAATCATGCGGACCTATCAGTGATGATACAGGTGATCTATCTGAATGACTTCTCGTAAGAACTTCACATAGAATGCGTATATTAAATAAATATCCGACGACTTCACATACATTGATCTGACTCCGAGGTAAGTAGCTTAAGCACTTGTATTACGGATATCAGAATCAACAGTGGTATTACAAATATAATATAGTTAGTTGAAATACAAGAACATACATAACATCACGCCCATAATCCCCGAAGGGGTAATCAGAGTGAAAGGAGCAGTAGGCCCCTTCAATCACTTTCAGTCAATAATAAAACTGGGCTGGGTTAAATAAAAAAAATTAAAAAAATCCGCATACTAAGCAAGGAACTCAGTTGACGTATTCTTTTCAAATCCCAGACTAACATGGGACAAGCGTGAAATGTAAAGAAACGCCTTTACAATCGATATATTCTAGTTGAAATACCAGTATATACAAAAAAAGATTATATTAATACCTGATCTTAAATGATTTAATATCTCTACCAGCGACAAAAAGGTTTCAAACAAATCCAGCCTTCGTTATGTTCATAAATACAATAACGATATGTTCTGTACAACATATAAAATATGTTAGGTACATCAATAAAGCTCTAATACGATAAACAAATAGACCCTTCCTTGCTCATTCCCACGACTTGGACCCCCAGAACTTAAAAAAAATCCTTCAAGTTTGAAATACACAAGTTTCTGAACCATTGCACTCAAACATTATTCAATGCGCTTTCTTTCCAGCTGAAACATCTCAGCATTTTATTTCTCAAGTACATTATTAGCGGTTGACAGAACAACTTAACTTAAAGTTATGCGCCTTTCGTAGTTTTGAATGTCTCCAGTAAGCTATTCCGCAAACATAAGAAGTGGCGGTATAAGTTTTGACCAAACCAAGTTGTGTGCAGACGCCTGACCCCGAGGGAAATACCATGTTCATGTATGTCAGCGATATTTTTGAAGTCAAACGCCTTTGAGTCTGGACTGAAGAACTCGGCCAATAATAAATATATTTATCTAAAAGCATGAGCTTGTAGTATCGTATTTATTTTCTAGTCTGTGTCCGCTGCTTACCTGCAAGGAAATTCACAAGTCGCTCGGAAACATACCAGGATGAATAATATAAGTTATGTTTTAATATTAAATAATAAATAAATAAATATCCGACTACATCACATACATTGATCTGACTCCGAGGTAAGTAGCTTAAAAGCACTTGTGTTACGGATATCAGAAACAAAAGTAGTATTACAAATATATACTTAAATATTATAGATATTAACACCCAGACACAGAACAAACACAAGTATTCATCATACGAATATTTGTCCTGGGTGGGGATCGAACCCACAACTTGGCGCATGGGGCAGGGTCACTACCGAATGCGCCATCGAGTTTTTAGAGAATTAGCTGAAATTTTGTACACATGTTTATATTTTATCTCATACTAGCTGTGCCCGCGGCTTCGCTCGCGTGGTACATCGATGAAACATAGCCTATATGTTATTCGGGTGTATGACCTATATAATTCTAAAGTTTCATCAAAATCCATGATCCATGCGGCACAAAGAACTGTCAATCTGTTCCTTCACATGCCTCGTTACTTCATGTACCCTTAGAAATCGCTACAAATAATCAACACTGAAACAAGTAGGCCAAGACTTCCCATTTCACGGAGCACAAAGGGCCTCCGTAACCCTCATTCAGCACTTCGTCCTGAAGCACATGGTTAAGGCATTATGCCACCGTACCTGTTTATGTAGGGGGTAAACACGTCTCAACTTTTGACAGATGTAAAATGGGGCTGAGCAAAATAAACTATGGAAACTTACGGAAGAAGGTTTGGGGCGCGCCCGCTGCGATGAAGCTTCGTAAACATAAAATCTTATATCTTATTCTACCTAATATATAAAGCTGAAGAGCTTATCTCAGGAACTACTGGACCGAATTTTTTTTTTTTTTTGTTATATAGGTAATTTTCCGAGGAAGGCTATAAGGCTAATATAACATTAACCATAAACGCGGGTGAAACCGCGAGTACAGCTAGTTAAATAAATAGAAATCATTATGCAATGGTAGTCAGAATTGCAACTGTCTGGTGAACGGCGACTGTACTTCAATACATCGTCGATAGACCCCTCAAAATCATTATGCCAAAATTACAATATAAATAAGACAATACTTCTCAGTAGAGACATGCCTAATGTGTATATGTGATGTGAGGTTAATAATTGCAAACATTTTACTATTAGAAAATCTAAAGGAAACTAAGCCAGTCTGAAAAAATTAACTTATGCAGCTTAATTTTTATATATGCTTTATGTATTTATGATGGCTTTTCAGATGGTTATGTATTCAAATCTTTTACAATATCTTGCTGCAACATAGTTGGTACATTATTTTTGGGGCCCAGACCAACATGGAACCAAACAATCAAACAATAAAAATACAATTTAGTGTAATGAGAAATAAAGAGAAAATGTTTATTACATACTGGCTGTGCCAGCGGTGTCACCCGCGTTTATGGTTAATATTATAAAGACTATTTCCGTCATACATGATTTATATGTAACTTTAACCATTAAGGCTGCACACGCGACGGAAGCTTAAAAAATGGAGTAACTTCTCCCGTTTTCCCAACATTTCCCTACACTACTTTGCTCCTATTAATTGTAGCGTGATGAAAAGTACACTATAACCTGCCCAGGAGTATGAAGAATAATTGTACCAAGTTTCGTTAAAATTCGTCGAGTAGTTTTTGTTTCTATAAGGAACATACAGACAGACAGACAGACAAAAATTTTACTGATTGCATTTTTGGTATCGATCACTAATCACCCCCTGATAGTTATTTTGAAAATATATTTCATGTACAGAATTGACCTCTCTACAGATTTATTATAAGTATAGATAAATAATCACAACATAAAAAAGAGTAAACTATGTTGTACCTATAAGGTCTCTGCTCAGCTTATATCACAGTGGCACTATGTCTTAAGATCAGAGCGTTTGTGCAGCCCAAACACACCTATCATTAACATTAACATTAACTAACTAAACTTCACGCCACTTCACTAGCGGGGTAGGCAGAGAGAACCGAACGCCATATGGCACGATCCTTACACACCTCACTAGCCTCTTTAACATTCATAATCCTTTTCATACAAGCTCTACGGTTTTTAACATTAACATTAATCAAATATAAAATTAGTTTCAGAAGCATCTTTATCTAAGTACGGCGATTAACGTAAAAGTCAGTTAAACGAACAACCCCCGTCCGTGTGTTCGTTGCTCAAAGAAAATAAGCCCCAGGCAAATGAAATAGCCTCGCGAACCGTTTTATGAATTCATAACGTTGGATGACGTTTTTATTTCGTTCATTAAAGGCAAGTCGGTTCATTATTTCTCAAAGATTATTGTTGCGCGCGCCTGTCACAGTTCCTTTGAGAAATATTACAGTAATTTGTGCAGTAAGCTTTTAGTATGTGATTGAAAATTGCGTTACGTTTATTGCCTTTCGTTTCAACTTTATTGTGTGCAAGCTATTGGAAGGTGGCGTTATTGCTTAATTTTATTGAAGGCGACTGACTTGGGACTGAGTTTTGCTATTTATCGGATGATTTTTTCTTTCAAATTCTATTTAGTTTGACTGGCTCGATGGCGCATTCGGTAGTGACCCTGCCCCATGCGCCAAGAGTCGTGGGTTCGATCCCCACCCAGGACAAATATTCGTATGATGAATACTTGTGTTTGTCTTGTGTCTGGGTGTTAATATCCAATATTTAAGTATATATTTGTAATACCACTGTTGATTCTGATATCTGTAACACAAGTGCTTAAGCTACTTACCTCGGAGTCAGATCAATGTATGTGATGTAGTCGGATATTTATTATTTTTTTTTTTATTATTTAGTAGTCAGGAATCAATGCTACCATAATCGAAATATTGTCTAGTTTTCTATCTTAGGGTTACGGAGGTCAGATCGGCAGTCGCTTCAATGTAATTACCAGACTCGCTAAATCCTGGATCATGGTCTAAGTGGACCCCGTCTAAACACGGGACATAACGCTAGGAAGATGATGAAATTTAACCCACAATAAAATGAAGTAGGGCTAGGACAAAAATAATATTATAATTTTCATTATTTCTGTTTAACTTGTTTTTTCAAGTTTTCTCGACACATAACGGTAAGATGATGATGAGTCAGGAATTTTGATAACGTTGGTGATCGTCTAGCTATCCCTTAGCTATCGCTATCGATTTTTTTGATAAATCCATTCGTGAGCCTATCGCAAGGAAACGGATGTTGCTAATGTTGAAACAATTATGGATATGGAAGTACACCCCCCAGTAGAAATCGAAAATTGATTGGGGAAGGATAGGAGAATATTTTTATATCAAATGTAACAACATACGTAGGTGTTAAGTTTTGTTGACAAATATGAAACTCTTATACCCTTAATATACATACTATGGCTCTTACTGGAGGAATCCTCCAAAATACGAAATTAAAATTACCTACCCTAGATTGTAACAACGAGTGTTTTATAACTAGGATGCCAACCACCAACCGAAGCCTTCAAAAACTCATCAACCGAGATTTGCACTTAAAATCAGCTCTTATTACTGTCCGATAATACTTCAATCCAACTTACTCCACAGTGCAGACGGGGGACGCGAAATTCATTGCTTCTGAAGCTCATAAAGTAGAGCAGGGCTTACCAGGCCCGTAATAATCGAGACAGATGGAGCGGACTGGCGACGGTATTCTGAGACGCACCTTGAGGCCTCCTCCAAAGAGGTTTTACTTGAATAAGTGTTTTATACTTGGCTCCTCCAGACTTTTCCTTGTCCCATGTTGGTCTGGGACTTAAAAAGAATATGCCAACTGTGTTCATAGCATGTAAAAGGCGACTAATGGTATATCGGGTTTTGGGTATGTGATTGTTAATTTTTCACAACTATCCATCTAACCCAGCCCAGTTTTAATTTTGGCTAAATGTGCTTAAATTGGGATTGCGGGCGTGAAGTTGTGTATTTAATTTTCTTTTGCAAGATTAACTAAAATGCAATTTGCTGTATCTTTACGCAATTTTGAGCTTACTCAAGATGGCCGAGTGAGTTGCGCATGAGTTTACTCATTGTCATGAGCGTTTGTCTGTTACCTAACTTAAGCTTGAGCACGTTTTTTAAGAATACAACTGCAAACCCGGGCCACAGTATTGAGTTATAGGGTTAATAGACGAAAAATGGCCGGTTTTAAGGTCATCAGTTTTGGTTTTCCTTATTTAGGGGCCGGGTCCTCGACTCGGCCTGCGGCTTAAGGGCTTCGGATGTGAAGTTGAGGTATGACTTTTGGACTTACAGGAGAATTCTCGTTTTGTTTACGCAGTACGACAGCAGTTGAGGTTTATGTTCTTGCGAACTAGTTGAATAAATCTCGATATGATTTATAGGTAGATAGTAAGTAAAACATTTTCATCTATATTAAAGGACTGGAAGGTTATAAGAGTAAGGGCGCTTTTTTTACAAAAATAATTACAATCCTTTTCTTGGGTCTAACTTTATTATATTTTTTATTAATAGAATTTTTTTAGATCAGTTTAACCAGCTACAACTCAGATGTTGTCCCGCACGGGCAAAGAGGTTTTTTGGAAGTAGTAACCTGTAGTAACAAGATATTTTCCATAAATACGTCATTGGAAGAATATATACCGAAAATATACTTAACTAGTCAATATTTCTTACCAACTATTCTAATATAAAAAATCTCGCTGTCCATATCTTTTAACTTAGATGGATCAAAACTTGTCCTAACCTAGAAGAGAGACAAAATGGCTACCTACAGGTAGTCATTCGATAAGACTCCAATTCAATATCCTACATACGGGCACACGTAACAAACGACGTTACCGCAGTTTCGAACTATTACCATTTTCAGGGGTCCGTACGCAAATCATTAAAGCAGAACCCTGTCACTGAACCACGGATGCCTATCAATGATCTTTGTAACATGAACACCTATTTTTTTTATCATTGAATAGGCTTGCATTTGATTGCTATCTACCTAAATGTGGTATAAGGAGTTTATTGCTCCTTAGATTATTGCTCCTCTGTCTACCCCTTCAGGGATTCCGAGCTTCATTGTATAGAATAGAATAGAATAGATAGACTTTATTCGACACACACATTAAACACAAGCTACAAGAAAAATATCTGAACATATAAACTTAACAAATGTGTGCCAAAACGGCGCCCGCTCAGCTGTGTCGTGAGACTGCCTGTTATCAGGCAGACTACAACGCTGGTTTTCAGCGGGTACCTGTGTCTACTCCGCGCATCCGCCCCCAACCACGGTACCTATCAATCAAGACGTGGCACGCGACAGAAGGAGGCAGATGCGCAAAGCAGAGGTACGGCTGTGGCGAGGAACATGAACAAGAGAAGAAAGGATCGAAATAATAATAAATAACAAGCAGTAAAAGAAAAGAGATATAAGAACTAATAGTAAAACGACACATAATTTTCGACAAAAAAAAATAAAAAAAATAAAAAACACACAAAGACACCAATACAATTAATATAAATAAATACACACTATTTTATCCAATAAATATATATACAATTGTTTATTTTATTAAAAAGAAAAACAAAATATATATATATATATATATGTTAATAATGAAAAGTGATATTAATAAATTAATGTTGTAATAATCTGTAACAGTTCTTGAGTTGGGGTAATCTGTATCAATGTCATGTCAGTCAAGTATGTCATGTCATGTGTACGAAGTGAAACTGAAGTGAATTGTACGTGTGAGTATATTTTTCACTCTGCATATGTATAATTAAAATAAAAAAGCATGAAGTACAACAAATATGATTGTGATTTGAATAATAAGAATAGATCACTTTTGAAACTTTTGTATTGAACGTGCATTACTAAAGTAGCTTTCAAATAAGATAAATCCTCAAAAAAAAATGTGTTTCTTACGGCACCAACGTTAATGTTTGTCTGGGACTTAAAAAGAATATGCCAACTGTGGTTTTTGCCTAGCATGTCGTAAAAGGCGCCTAATGGTATATCGGATTTTGGGTGTGTGATTGTGTAGACGACAGGTTAGCCGCTTGTCACTGCTCTTTCACAATTTTCCATCTAACCCAGCCCGGCTTTATTTTCGCCTGAATGTGGTTGAAGGGGCATGCTGCCCCTTTGACTCTGCCTACCCCTTCGGGGATTATGGGCGTGATGTTATGTATGTATTATGTATGTACCAACGTTAATTATTGCACGGCGATACGGAACCCTCTTTACCAATCCGATTCGCGTTATCGCGTTTTAAAAACGCCGCCCGGCTAGTTATTCGCGAGCATGTCCCGTCGCGTTTTAAAGTTTCACCCAGTGCAACCCAGTTCCCCGATAATATCGCGGTAAGTGTTTAAGAAGGTGTATTTATTGACCCATTTACGGGCGAGGTAGTTCGGGCGATTTATGCAGCTAGATAAGGCGGTGCGGGCCTCGTTAGTTTGTTGCGGAGTTGACTTGGTGATGTTTCGGTTTGCCTGTGCTGGCGAATTTAGATTTTTTGTTTAGTGCAATTTGTGCTGGTGAATTTTCTAGTTTTACAGTCATTATAATATCATGCTGGCAACCCTGGAAGGAGTAGGCAAAGTCCTAGGAGCATAAAGCTCCTAGGACCTAGTTGGAAAATTTTTAAAGATTCTAGCTCGTCGCCTACATCTATCTTAAAAACCAATATCATTCATTCATTCAATATACCCAATACACCCTTTTACGACATGCTAAGCAAAGAACACAGTAAGCACATTATTTTTTGTCCCAGACCAACATGGACCAGACTGGCCCGTTGGTCGAGTGGTGAGAATCCCTGGCCACAAAACCGAGGGTCGTGGATTCAAATCCCGCTAGGGGCAAATATTTCGTGTGATGAACATGGATTTGTATTTGAGTCATGGATGTATTTAAGTATGTCTATCCGTTCGCCTAGTATCCATAGTATAAGCATAAGCTTAGTTTGGAACTAAGGAATTGGTATGTCAGTCTGGAGAATTCATTTATTTATAACATGGTAAAAAAACAGTTATACTTTGTCACTGGCCATCCAGATCTCTTGACGGGTTAATTTATTTAAATTGCTTTATGGTTTTTTTTTTTATTCTATAAAAATAATATTTGACCCGTGTTTCAGTTTTCGTATACTAAATAATAAATTTAACCTTATACATTACAAAAGTATAGTAAAGTTATTAATAAACGTCATAAATATTAGGTTACTTTTGTCGAAGACTCCACGAGCTAGATATGCATTTAGTAATAAGCTGTTATTTAGACATTATTAGACAGACAATACATACAATTTTATATTTTTGTACTGTAGGTAGGTATAGATTTAGTTTCACTTTGACATCTGAATTCCTGAAAATTTAGAGGACGTCAAAGATCCGAAAATAAATTAATAGGGAAAATTTTAATTTCACTGATATTTGGGTTTAACTTCCCGTTAATTCTCGCAAGACAATTATTTTTCATTACCCTCATTTTTGATTTAGGCCGCAGACAATGAAAACCCACGATATCACTGAAATGACTTATACAGGGCCGTCATAAACTATGCTGGGGCCTTTAGGCACATAAGAATATTGGGCCCTTTTGGAAAGTAGAGTTAATTGGTCGGCAAAATAAACTGGCACTTTTTATTAAATTTTTATTTGCGGTTTCTTTAAACAGACTATTATACCCAGCTATTCATGGATTTTTTCTTTACGATTTTCCTATAATTTAATTTTTTTATAAATTAATAGTATAATTAGTATTGTTGTTTTTGGATCCCGTGGAGATAACTTACTCGTTGTAGGCGACGTGTTGAAGACGTCATTGCATCAGGTCAAACGCAAGGAACACGTGACAGCTAGATCCACTTGGAGTGTCAAGGTGTATCCTCCATACCAATAAATATGCATGTATACATATAAGTAGGCAATTTCCTTTATTTTACTTTTTTTTCAAAAATTTAAAAATACAAGTAGAAAGACGCCCCGGGACGTAAGTACACATATATATACTTGTGGGTTTATAACTCACTGAAAATCGGTTACCTCAATAATCTATTAAATAACGACCTCTTCTAAGATAAACTGCCTATCTAGCTGAAAATATTATCTAGATTCTCCACTTAATAAAGACCAAAAACATAAAGCCGCAATGGAAGCTGACGTCGATACTGCAAACAAGCGGAAAGCGATTTAATAACAAAAACCGCTCGAGCGTAAAACTGTGGTGTTGCGCTTGGCGAATAATATCTGATGACTTACAAACACGGGAGAACAAACAGCTACCTGGACCGCTCAGACCCAGTTGTGAGGGTTTAATGCCTTGGTGTTCCGTACTGAAAATGCTGAAAATCACAATCGTCTTGATCTGTATACAGTAAATTATCTATACTTATAATAAATCTGTAGAGAGGTCAATTCTGTACATGAAATATATTTTCAAAATAACTATCAGGGGGTGATAAGTGATCGATACTGATGCCAAAAATGCAATCAGTAAAATTTTTGTCTGTCTGTCTGTCTGTCTGTCTGTCTGTCTGTATGTTCCTTATAGAAACAAAAACTACTTGACGGATTTTAACGAAACTTGGTACAATTATTCTTCATACTCCTAGGCAGGTTATAGTATACTTTTCATCACGCTACAATCAATAGGAGCGGAGTAGTGAAGGGAAAAGTTGGGAAAACGGGAGAAGTTACTCAATTTTTTAAGCTTCCGTCGCGTGTGCAGCCTTAATGGTTAAAGTTACATAGAAATCATGTATGACGGAAATAGTCTTTATAATATTAACCATAAACGCGGGTGACACCGCTGGCACAGCTAGTAATAAATAAATAAATAAATTTTTCAGACTGACACACGAATTCCCTAGCTCCAAAAATTTATGCTTGTGCTATGGATACTAGGTGAACGGATAGACATTCTTAAATACGTTTATAAACATCCATGACTCGAGTTCAAATGTCCATCACACGAAACATTTGCCCCAAGCGTGATTCGAACCCGCGACCCTTGGTTTCGTGGCCAGGGTCTCTGACCACTCGTCCTACGGTCAAGTCAAAACAGTGGTAGAAGATATGATACATTTTATTTTAAAATGTAACTTTTTCCCTCTAAGCTTATTCTTTATAACCGCAGCTTATGTCTTGTTCTTAGTGAAATCCACTTGGACCATTATCTCGCCTAGTTTTTACATTATCACCTACATTACATTTTTATTATTACATGAGACCAGAGAAATTGGATCGTGCACATAGGTATTTCAATATTTAGGATTTTCCTTACCAGCGATCTAGGGCTGTAAATTAAAAAAAAATGTAAGGTGCCCGCCACATGTTCCACACAATGAATAAAAACTTTAAAAATCTTCGCTTACGAATCACGTGTTATCTCCTTCCGACTGTTATATTCAAAATATTCAATACAAGTCAACGACCGTCACTGGACCCTAACTCGAAAATTGAAGGCTACAGATAAATCGAGGGATTCGAGCAGGAATCAATAAGCAGAGGGATGGTTACACAGCGCCCAATCAGAGCTGTGTTTACTTAATAAGCCATTTTGCAATAGAACTTACTGGTAAAGTTACGACGGTGAAGCCAGCATGAGACTCGACACATACCTATCTACTACTACATACTTTAATCTTGAAAGAATGTTATTCTTCAAGCATCATTACGTGATGATCATTATACTCGCCTAGACGTACGCATACTCGACGAACATTCGCTTGATTTCAAGTATATAATCATAAATGAACTAATCATTTGAAATTAGAGTGACGTCACATATCGGTATGTAAATTTTTTGAGGCTAAGAAAATAGTTTTCTGATGGACTCGGAGGTCTTACTCGACCTGACGAATAATTAAAATTCCTTTTATATTCTCATAACCTACGAAATACGTTTAGAAACCGGTAAACACTAACAATGAAGTAGAAAAATGTTACAGTGATATAAAAAAACTGATTCTTCAGAATTGTGTGAAGCTCCAATTGACAAAAGGCTACCCCAAACTTCATTACTTCGAGCCCAAACTTCCCTTATAACAGCTAACTTCATCCCGGTAACTTTGACATGAAATTATACTAACTAATAGTACGAAAATTCGCGAATTTATACGCGAGCAAATTATAATTCTCGAAGGCACTTTTAGACGCTAATTCGGAATGGAGAACTTTTTCGAGTGTAAAATATGTCAAGCGCGAGTCGGGTACATTCGCAAAATGTTCCGGGAAATAAAAAGTTAGAAAACTCAAAGTCTTCGAAACAAATCTATACTTATATATAGATTATAAATCTGTAGAGAGGTCAATTCTGTACATGAAACATATTTTCAAAATAACTATCAGGGGGTGATGAGTGATCGATACTGATGCCAAAAATGCAATCAGTAAACTTTTTGTCTGTCTGTCTGTCTGTATGTTCCTTATAGAAACAAAAACTACTCGACGGATTTTAACGAAACTTGGTACAATTATTCTTCATACTCCTGGGCAGGTTATAGTATACTTTTCATCACGCTACAATCAATAGGAGCAGAGTAGTGAAGGGAAATGTTGGGAAAACGAGAGAAGTTACTCCATTTTTTAAGCTTCCGTCGCATGTGCAGCCTTAATGGTTAAAGTTACATAGAAATCATGTATGACGGAAATAGTCTTTATAATATTAACCATAAACGCGGGTGACACCGCTGGCACAGCTAGTTCTAAATAAAGTAGAAGATTTAAATATATTTAAGGAGTCAATCAATATGGACGCAAACTTTAATCCTTAATTTGAACTAAATAACTAAAATACATAGGTATGTTAATCTTTCTCAGTGTGATTTATATACTATGCCGGTAAGAAGTCATCAATACTAATATTAGGTAGGTACTAGGGTTAGGTATCGTCAATACTAATATTAGGTAATAAGCAAGCAGTATTGTTGCTTACGTACTATTTTATCCTAATAAGAGATTTGCGTATCACCCCAATTAAATTCATTATGGGGTACACAATCAATCCCTAAAATGTTAATAATCACTAGTACGCCCAATCAACACAAAATAAAACTTTAAAAAGGGGAACAAAAACGCAGAAAATGTCAACAAGAGGTTTCCTTTAGCACCGTGGACCCTAATAAACTTGAGCGCGAAGAAAACTCTTGAAAGGATAGGATTAAAACACGAAGGGACGAAAGAGGGTGAAAAAATTTGTAAGCACCCAATTGTTTAATCAGTACAATTGAATGGGCCCAAACGAAGCCATTGTGTCGAAATGTAGTGCCGTGGACATCGCTTCGCAGATTGGGACTTAGCAGCTTTTATTTATTGCTTCTGCAGTGAATTATACCCGAAGTTCTTGCCCGAAACGCAATATAGATTTTCGAAATCTCTCAAAATTAAACGGTTGACGAATATCCGAATGAGGATTAGTCCCATGTTGGTCGGGGACTTAAAAATAAGTCAAAAAGTCAAAAGTCAAAATATCTTTATTTACGTAGGCCTCAAAAAAGCACTTGTGAATCGTCAAGTAAGTACATAGTAGAACAATTTGAATCTACCACCGGTTCGGAATGTCGCATCTACCGAGAAGAAACCGGCAAGAAACTCGGTAGTTACTCTTTTCAATGCCAGATTGAATATAAAAATTAAAATTTACAGATTAAGATAATATGAATACCAAGTCATACAGTTAATGTTCGTCAAAGATTCAGCCGAGTATTATCAGAAGTAAAAGGTAAACCAGAGCAGACCAGCCTCTGAAGGTGGCACCTGTTCACAAGTATGACGTATGTGTCAGCCATCGTTTCACTCGACCATATTTGAGGGAATGTAACGACCCGTCACATAACGCCACCACCCCCGAAGCAATTGAGTGAGCATGACTACTCAAGCTTCCCTATCATTATTATAAGAAAGTTAAAAACTAAACAAAACAACAAAAAATTCTTATCAGAATTCATTAAATGTACGAGATGGTGTACAGTTTATAACAATAAAATTAATTCCAGACTGTTTTATCATTAAGATAATCGTCAGTCGTGTAAAAGCCCTTTCTTAACAAGGTATTCTTTATTCGTTGTTTGAACTGCGCAAGGGGTAGATTTAAAATGTCTGCGGGAATTTTGTTATAGTAATGTACACTTTGCCCAATAAAGCAGCGTGACAATCTTTGCAGTCTAAATCGCGGTACTGCGATTTTGTTTCTGTTTCTTGTATTCTTATGATGAATTGCACATTTTTTAGTGAACAGATGAATGTTTTGATGTACGTATAGAATGCAGCTGTACACGTATTGTGAGGCAACTGTTAAAATTCCTATTTCCTTAAATAGATCCCTAAGAGAATCTCTAGCATTAAGATTGTATATAGATCTAATGGCTCGTTTCTGAAGAATAAAAATGGTTTGAATTTCAGCTGCCTTACCCCATAATAGAATACCATAAGACATAACACTATGAAAGTAACTAAAATAAACTAAACGAGCAGTTGAAATATCTGTAAACTGTCTGATTCTTTTTATGGCAAAAATAGCAGAACTGAGCTTCCCTGCTAGTGATGTTATCTGACTATTCCATTGAAGTTTTGAATCTAAGTGAATCCCCAGAAAAACAGTCGAGTCAACCAGTTCTAAAGTTTCGCCATTCAATTTCAAATTTAAATTCGATTTTCTAACATTTGGGAGAACAAAATTTATACATTTTGTTTTTTTCGCATTTAATTGTAAGTTATTGGTTGTGAACCAGTATAAGACCCTTGAAAGAGCATCATTTACATCGTCAAAGTTAATTTTGGTTCTGTCAATATTAAAAATGAGAGAGGTATCGTCAGCAAATAATACAATCTTACAAAGATCTTTTAAATAAAAAGGCAAATCATTTATATATATTAGAAATAAAAAAGGGCCTAATATGGATCCTTGGGGAACCCCTATATTAACCTGCGATCCTGACGATAGTATACCATTTATGTCAACTTTTTGAATTCTGGAACCTAGGTAGGATATGATAAGTTTTAAAGCTACATCATTGACGCCGTAATGCTTAAGCTTAGAAATCAAAGTCTGGTGATCGACGCAATCAAACGCTTTGGAAAGATCACAGAAAATACCAAGAGCATTCTGAGATTTCTCCCAGGCTCCAAAAATATGCTTCAAGAGAGCAATTCCTGCGTCAGTTGTAGAACGACCTCTAGTAAATCCATATTGTTCAGTATGGAAAAGTTTGTGCTTGATGAAATGAGCTAATAATTGTTCATTCATAATCTTTTCGAACACTTTGCTAAGTGCAGGAAGGATTGAGATGGGTCTAAAGTTATTTGGATCTTGTTTGCTACCAGACTTAAATAAAGGCATAATTTTACTATGTTTCATTAAGTCTGGGAAAACTCCATTATCGATGCAGGAATTGAATATATCTACCAGATATGGGGCTATAATAGCAATGGTGTGACTAATATTTTTTATTGAAATGTCAAATAATGTGCCAACCGTGTTTCTTGCCTAGCATGTTGTAAAAGACGACTAATGGATATGGAGTTTTGGGTCACTTGTCACTACTTTTTCACAATTTTCCATCTAACCCAGCCCATTGTCCCATGTTGGTCTGGGACTTATAAAGTATGTGCCAAGTGTGTTTCTTGCCTAGCATGTCGTAGAAGACGACTAATGGTGTATCGGGTTTTGGGTATGTGATTGTGTAGGCGACAAGCTAGGCACTTGTCACTACCTTTTTACAATTTTCCATCTAACCCAGTCCAGTTTTGTTTCTGGCTGAATTTAGTTAAAGGAGCCTGCTGCCTCTTTGACTTTGCCTACCCCTTCGGGGATTATGGGCGTGATGTTATGTATATCGGAATTTGCTTTGCCTGCCTTTGCCTGTTTTTTTTTAACGGCATAATTTGAGTTTCTTGAAAATATTTTCAGTCTTCCTATTTATGTTTCCAAATGTCGATAGGCTACATACAATTACTATTTATACGATGAGGTAGGTTTAATTAGACCTTTAGTTAAATTAGATTTTGATGCGTTGACCACATTGCAGGGCTGTGGGTCGGCAATGTGCGACTGTAACTCAATGTTGAATGCACCTATAGCCTACGGTGACTTCTTACCGGCCTGCCGGCCACACCTTTTTTGTCACCTTCATAGTTTAAAATATATTTGTTGATGGATCCGGAATGCGATCCATGATTGCTCTGGTCTTGCAGGCGTCTATATACTACTTTGTATTCATACTACTTGAAGACTTTCTCGCAATAAAATTAGACTTATCAAGCTATAATCATTTACCTAATATAGCGCTTAGTACGGTTAGTGCGATTTCTTAAAAAAAACATTTAAAAAGGTAGACTCTTCCGATTCCCGAACTACACCACAATAGCTAACGCTCCCAATCCATTTGCGCGGCCGATCCCCGATAAGTGTTTAATACCGTCAACGTCAGCTGCGGTTTGACATCGCTCCGTCAGGCGAGTGTCGATATTAATTTGGTTATTTTAATTGAGTCATCGCTGCCTTAATTGGCGCAGGCGGTACGAAGTGACGGGATAAGAGCCGATGGAAAGGGCACATTACACTTTTCTACTTTTAAATTGTTTGCGGCGTAAAAACACGGCCACTGTCGCTTTAAGTTGATTTCGACTTTTCATTCTGTTCTTTAAAACTTAGAATGAATGAGATATCAAAATTGATGGTACTAAAGATTTTAGCGGTAACATCTTTGATGTTACTAAGTACGTCTGTAATAATGTCAAAGTTAAGCAACCATATTGTCTCAAAATTTTATATATGTTACTTACCACATAATATGAATGATCATATAACCAACCCTTCGACGATTGTGTTGAAGATACGTCACCCGCCAAGTACCTTGGATAGTCCTCAGAGTATGATGTTTTTACTGTACCAATCGCAGCGTACTTTATTTCAGTTTTTTTTTTCTGTATGTCTAGTCACATCCCCGTCGAATAATGTCAGCCATGCCGAAACCAATAAAGCTTCTATGTACCTGTACCACTTACAACTTCCACTTGATATAGGACACTTCAAAATAAACTACATTTACATACATTTGTCATATTTGTGTAGAAACTAACCGCTCACATGGTGAAGTTTGAATAGCATTAGAACAGTTATAGAGCATTAATAGTTATGATCCCTTGGCTGAAAACAAACAACAAAGTTTGGAACCACAACGTTTTTGGGTGTGTGCGCGGAAGCTGAACATTTTATTTCCCTTTGACGTATTCAAGGTAAATTATTTAATTCGTAGTCATTTTGGTGCTGAGTGCTTTCTGGTTTGATTAATCTTTAATAAATACACACATACATACACGCACACACATATATTATTATTTGAATATTTTTAGGTGCATTGTATTTCTGACTCCGACGTGACAGGCATCGCCTAGTGTGGGAGTCACTGTAATTGTCAATGTACATTTGACTGGCCCGTTGGTCGAGTGGTCAGAGACCCTGGCCACGAAACCACGGGTCGCGGGTTCGAATCCCGCTAGGGGCAAATGTTTCGTGTGATGAACAAGGACATTTGTACTCGAGTCATAGATGTTTATAAACGTATTTAAGTATGTCTATCCGTTCACCTAGTATCCATAGCACAAGCATAAGCTTAGTTTGGGACTAGGGAATTGGTGTGTCAGTCTGGAGGATTTATTTATTTATTGTCAATGTAATTATTTATCTGGTAAATAAACGAAATTTAATTTAATTTAAATACATGTAGGAGTAATAATACTAGGTATATCCGCGAATTCGTCTGCGGATTCAAGAATCAAACCAAAAAAAAAAACAGAAAATAGGAGAATATTACAAAGTCAAAGTCAAAGTCAAAATATTCTTTATTTATATAGGTTTCAAAGAAACACTTATAAATCGTCAAAAACAGTTGAAAGAGATATGATTCTACCAGATTCAGACCATTCTACAGATTATGATATTCATCAATTATAGGTACTTATAAAGTTTTGACCAAGTAATAACTTACATAATATTAAGAATAGTTTTACTTAGTTGTTTTTATTCATTTCGTGACTTGTATAAACTGATTAATTATATATCGAATACAATATATGTATAATATACGTAAAGTAAATCATGAATGTTTGTTCAAGGTGACCGACACGGCAAATCGCAAATCCTCAAGTTCCTTTGTAAACATAATAATGTCATATCCGCCCCACTTCAACAAAAGGCCTCGTATTTTAACAGTTCTTAAGAACCCCATAATTTCTTGGAGGAACGAAAGCGCCCGAAGTTATTGAAAGAGTGCAAAATAAATTCTTTTTGCCCTCATAAATCTCGCAAATTATCGCACACTTCTTCTCTTAAACATTAGGCATTGGGGACATATTAGAATGTTTTATATCTGCCCGAAGATGACTTACGACAAATGGGAAGATGTACCTTGTGACTTGAACGTTTTAACCCATAGACAGGATTCAACATAGATTTGTTGATGGTAGAGTGCCAATTAATTAAATAGTGTCATAGTCCCATGTTAGTCTAGGATTTGGCCCTTGGTTGATCTGGGACAGAAAAAAAGGAATGTGTCAACTGTGGTTCGTGCCTAGCATGTCGTAAGAGGCGATTAATGGTTTACGGGCTTTTGGGTATGTGACTGAGTAGGCGACGAGCTAGCCACTTATCACTCCTTTTTCACAGCTTTCTATCCAACCCAGCCCACTGTCCTATGTTGGTCTGGGACTTAAAAACAATTTGTCAAATGTGGTTCTTGCCTAGCATGTCGTAAAAGGCGACTAATGGTATATCGAGTTTTGGGTGATTGATGTGTGGTGTAGGCGACAGGTAAGCCGCTTGTCACTGCTTTTTTTAAAATTTTCCAGGATTTACCAGACTCGCTAAGTCTGGTAATTACATTGAATCAACTGCCGATCTGACCTTCGTAACCCTAAGATAGGGGAACCAGAATTTTTTTGGATCATGGTCACAAATCCAAAGTTGTTTGAATTTGCAGGTTTCATTTCAGCTCGACGTTGAAGGACAACATCGTTCTAGTCTATGTACGTATTCATAAATATGTACATAGACTTGAAAAATCCAGAGGTACGTGCCCGGGTTTGAACCCGCACTCCTCGGTTAAGAGGCGCGTGTCCTTACCATTAAGCTACCACCGCTCTCAGACCAACAGTAGATAGCAGAAAATAAATTATATGAGCATGTCATAAAACGCCAGCTTCTTTCAATTCCTTCAAAACGATGAAAAACTACCAGGATGTCATGAATCACTGGGAATCTTACATCCAGCAGCTAAAACGTTCCCACGATAAACGAAGGTAAGTACCTAACACACGTTACGCCAAGTTGCGCGATGCTGTAAGCGCCGTATCAACTTCCTACTGACATTATAACTTTTGTGATAAAATCTCACACTTCCCTCTTTGTGGGGAACGCTTTCGGTAATAGCCTATAAAACATACCTTGTGGAGATTACCATTCTGTTGTAAAATAAGTGTGTCAATCTTGTAATAATAATCTGCATAGGTTATGCGCGTTAAATTTTCCATGTTTTAAAAATAATGTAATAACTATTTTCCTTGCCTAGCTTGCCGTAAAAGGTACCTAAATAATGGTGTATAGGGTATGGGGCTTTGGGTTTGTGATTGTGCAGGAGTCGAGACCAACCACCACATTTCTTTTCATTATTCTCCATCCAAACGAATACGACATGTGATATATCCGATCAATGCTGAACTATGAATCACTACGTTATTTAGATTTTTTGTCTAAAGGCATTATGTACTAGTATGATAATAATTAGCTAGCCGGGAGCGATGGTAGCTCAATGGTAAGGATACGCGCCTCTTAACCGAGGAGCGCGGGTTCAAACCCGAGCTCGTACCTCTGGATTTTTCAAATCTATGTACGTATTTATACCACTAGCTCGACGGTGAAGGAAAACATCGTGATCAAACCTGCAAATTCAAACAACTTTGGATTTGTAACCACGATCCAAAAACTGTCTGGTTCCCCTATCTTAGGGTTACGAAGGTCAGACCGGCAGTCGCTTCAATGTAATTACCAGACTCGCTAAATCCTCACGGTCTAAGCAGACCTCGTCTAAGCACGGGACATAACGCTAGGAAGATTATGATGATAATAAGTAGCTGAAGATAATTGCTCTTATAACTTGAGCAAAAAAAATGTTTAAGAAAGACTACGGTAACTGCTTAACATCCAGCAAAGCGTATGCTTAAAAGTGGTATAAATACAAAAATTCTCTGATTTTGAAGTACTACCTACCGTGCATAGTCGTACGGTTTCTGTTACAATGTTATACAAATAGTTTAAAAATGGTTACCGTCGCAGCGCGTGTAGAATTCAGTCTGCAAAACAATGTTTTAAGCGGATTTTGCATAAACTATTCACTATTCCGGAGTTTAAAAAAAAAACGCTTTCGCATCTAGTTTTACACTTCTTACTAGCATTTCATAACTTTCCATCTAACCTAATTCAATTTTATTTTTGGCAAAATATGCTTTATTGAATCTATTGTTATTATTTTAACAGTGTATATAAAAGCCCTACGGAGATTTAGCGTGATGGATTTAAGATTAAGTATTTATTCCTTCTCACAGTAAAGAGTAACAAATTATAATTTGTTACTTCATTTATTGAAGTAACAATATCACATTCATCCATCCTTTGAAACATTTGCGTATATTATATTAATAGAAATATAAATTTAAAGACTTGGCTGAAAGTGGTTAAAAGGGCCTGCTGTCCCTTTGACTCTGCCTACCCCTTCGGGGATTATGGCGTAATGTTATGTACCTATGTATCTAAATTTAAAGACAAAGTCCAATATTCCGAATTTAATAAATAATAATAGATAAATATCAGACTACATTACATACATTGATCTGACTCCGAGGTAAGTAGCTTAGGCACTTGTGTTACAGATATCAGAATCAACAGTGGTATTACGAATATATACTTAAATACTGGATATTTAAACCCAGACACAGAACAAACACAAGTATTCATCACACGAATGCTTGAATCGAACCCACAACCCTTGGCGCATGGGGCAGGGTCACTACCGAACGAGCCATCGAGCTTGTCAAATTTTTATGCAAAGGGCCAAAGTCTGTCTAATTATTTCCTGAAAATATTATATTGCTTACCAATGAGTAATGCATGACTAAATTCTACTTGTCTGTAATAAAAGTCTCCCTAAATAGATAAATGATAAATGGCAGCGCTACCGCGTACAGTCTTCCCTCCCGTCAGGAGGACTGCAATAGATTATGCATCTGTCACTTGAATTATTCCTGAGGTCGCCGAATTTACGAGATCCGTCCAGAATCTGGAGATCCGCTTCTGGTCCGAGGAAGTACCGATGCATCGGAGCTCATTATCATATTCTAATGCGATGGCGACGAATTGAATTCGGTTTCTCATCGAAAATATTCATTGCAATTTTACGGGAGTAGTGACTTGAGTGTAATTTTAAAGTAGTTTACATTATTGTACAATCATGTCACATGTATAAAAAATGACCGTTTCGACCTCTACCTATGGTGATTTATTTTTATTGTTTATAAAAGTAAGGTATATTTGAAAGACATTTTGAGGCGTATCCACTAGAAAAATCTGAAATTTTAGTGTCATTTTTGTTCAGTAAGAATGTGAAAATGTAATCTTACAACTTGCAGCATTATTGCGACAATTCAATAAAAGAGATTTTTGTACAGAGACGCAGAAATGCTGCAACGCAGCGCTGCTGCGGAATGCAACCGCGGAATATGCAGTTGCGTGCTGCCGAGGATTCCGCCACCCGGAATGTGACCGCGACTACCGCTTCGGTGTTGCAGATGAATCGACGGAATTATCGGGACTATAACTATATAATTTGGACTGAAACCTTATAAAATTATTTTGATACTGAATATTTATCGCAATGGTAGAGTAATTGTTTAGCAATGCAGTAACACAGCTGCCGCGGAATATGCAGCTGCGTGCTGCTGCTTCCGGCCGCCCGGAATGTGGTCGCGACCACCACACTGGTGTCGCAGATGGCTCAACGAAAATTTCGGAACTGTAACGTTTTATAGCAATTTCGCTACTAAAAATGTGGAATGGCACACTATTCAACTATTTTGATACTTGAATTGGATAGCAAGTAGAGTGAACTTGCAGCGATGGAGCACCGCAGCAGCTGCAGCGGAATGTGGTCGCGGAATATGCAGCTGCGTGTTGCCGCAGATTCCGGCGTCAGGAATGTGGTCACGACGGCCGCCAGATGGCTCGGCGGAATTATTTGACTGGGAGAGACTGTATCTCTGATTTAATTTGCGATAAACAGGAACATTAACGTACGGTGAACATATAAATTGAATATTAATTCCAACCACAAATATGGCGCTCGTTAAATTTGAACATTTATATTTAAATAAATTAAAATATGGTTGATACTTCTCTCTTAAAGAGAATACCTACCAAGCTCCTCTCAAATTTTGGTCACCATATATAAATGAAAGAATAATCCCAATATCACTCTTTTGGATTTTTTAGGGAATCATACTAATTACGCAACATTCGAACAGGAGAATTATTAAATTAAAAACGTCTTAGCGTCTTATAATTTATTGTGTATCTAAATAAATTCAAATCCCTTGTAATACAAATATTGCAAGTTTATTGCAATCGGATAGCAATGTAACAACGCCACTGCTGCGGCGAAGCGAATGGCAAGCGGGAATGCCGCGAATTCCGGGTCGCCCGGAATGTGGCTGCGAGCGACGGACGCGGAGTCAGATACTTCGACGTGGTTCGACGAAATTATTGGCGCTATACACTGACAGATGGGATAACCGGACTGATAAGTGAGCAAAATATTGGATCCAATGGACGGCATTTTACCGAAACGAACAGTCAATTTGCTTTAATACATTTTATCATTTTTTAACGGTAAATTGGTGTAATTTTGTCACTTAAATTGCTGTAACAGAGAAACGTTTTTGTTAGTCATCATTTAAAGTGCGACGCTTTTGCATGTATTCAGTTTTTATTCGCACGATGTTTTAAATCTGCTACAATAACGAACTTTATGCTCAAAATGCTACAAAAAAACACAACACATCAGTGCAGTTGGAATATCAATAAAATATTATGAGATATTGGCATAAATTAACCGCTATAAAATTCGATAAATAAACTGGTGTTAACTCGACTAAAATATATAACAAAACTATATTTTCAAATTATTTTTATTAGAAAGAAAGAAAGAAAGAAAAATTTTTTATTCAGTACATTTAAATAGATACATTTCAAACAAAACAAAGTAATTGTCACATACATGCTGTGGTCACCACTTAGCTTATGTCGTGTCATCAGGGATGCCATGACGCTGGTATTGTGTGTATTATTTACAAGGTCAAATCAAATTAAGAATCAAAATTATTTAATGATGATTTCTAGATTTATCCAAAGACAAATAATCTTCAGTATAAAGTGTCATCGTCCCCATCACTAAATCCTACAATAGAATAATACACAGATTATCACGAATACTGTTCTACTCCATCTAGAGCTTACCAAGCAAGATAAGTCGATACACAAAACCTCAGCTGAGCCCCCTGCTAAAGTTAAGGTACAAAGATAGCGTAACTATGTTAAGTCGCTTACTTTCTACGAGAGACCTCTGTAATCCTTCAAAGGGTCACTTTACTATTATATTATCTCAATGTGGAAATACACGGCCGCTCGGTGCGTCTCTGAACGCGTAGTCAGATTTGTGTGCTGTGCCTTAATTGGGACTATAGAATTACTTGGATTGAACTAGTGGTGAGTAATTACGTTCAATTGAGATGGGAATTATATGCGAATGCGGCCCTGTGTTAATAGTATTAATAATTATGTGGTAATAGTGCTTAAGGTTAATGTTGTATTAAATATTTTAGAGATGTAGAGAGTAGTAATATGATCAAACTTTTAAAGAAAAATATAGCTAGCAAATATTGTTGTTCTGATTGGTTCAGATATGACAGGCATAGATCACTACATTTTTATTGGTCGAGAAATATTTTTGATTGGAGATATTTATTTAATTACCATGCGTTTTAGAATTGTACTGTATTTTTGGTTATTTGCTCGATAGCAATAGCATTGCATTTATATATCGGTTCAAATGATGATATTTGTGTTTCCATTGCTGTCTTCAATTATGACCTGCACTTAGTCACAATCTGGCCTTTTCCACATTCAACAAAATCTACACCTTATACATGCAATACATCTCTCGCAACTCCCTAGTAACAGAACTGCTCCAAATCGGCCCACTCCAAAATTATTTTCTTGGAATTCATCAAAAATATTTCCTTTAACAATATTACCTATCTTACGCCCACACCCAATCGCTCTCGCCCTCAACACCACGATTTGTTCGTTAAAATGCTCATATTGAACCACCAATTCCAACTCAATTCATACATTACCACGAAAGGTTGTGATTGACACAAAATTGTCGGCAACAAAGAACACGAGACGCTATTGACGCGGCGACGCACCGCCCCCGTATACTTCCTTTGAGTCCGCAACGTTGAATAAAATAAATTCCTACGCCGTTCGATTATAATAAGGTTCTGTTATGAAATGAGATTGGAGCGAATAAATCCTTCGATCACGTGTTCCCAACTAGATACAGCCTTGACACGTGCGAGATGTCCCGTAAAACTGTGTATTGTCCCTTATTAGATCACAGACGTATTCTGTTTTTCCAAACAATCCAGTCTTTGTATGCCTGTTTGTCTTATTGTATGCATAAGCGACTTTATAAAGTAATTAAAGGCCCTAGTGTCTATTTAATTGACGATCGGTTAAGTACTATATCAATATGTACTTAACCGAGTACTATGTATGTGTATATACATAACATCACACCCGCAATCTCCGAGAGGTAGGCAGAGTCAAAAAGGCAGTTAGCCCCTTCCACCACATTCCGCCAAAATTAAAACTGGGCTGGGTTAGATGGAAAATTGTGAAAATTTAGTGACAAGTGGCTAGCTCGTCGGTCAAACAATCATATATCCAAAACCCGATATACAATCAGTCGCCTTTTACGACATGCTAGGGAAGGAACAAAGTTAGCCCATTCTTTTTAAATTCCAGACCAACATGGAACTTCGTCTGTAACGATTTAATGTCATTGCAAATATATGCCAATGACATAAAGCAATGTCGATTTCTTAAGCGAAGTAAGAACAGTCCAATTAGGGCTCATAAAATACATTTTTATTTTCCCATTATTAATGTTAACTTTTAATCTAGCTAAACGCGGTCACGATCGAAGAACAAATGATTATTTCCCAAATTGGCGCTGGAAGTACTAAAATCTGCAAGTGTCAAGAGGACCTAATTCTAGCTAATCAGCGAGCCAGTTTTTCTAAATTGCCGTCCGCTTATCTCCGAGCACAGATAGGGCACGTTGGGGCATCAGCTTCGTGACCTATCTGTCTGGTTATTACTACTGCCTTATCATTGAAGGAAATCTTTAATAAGCCACCTTACATTACTATCTTATTTTGCTTAACAGAAATTACATTCGTAACTTTAGTACCATTGGACATCTCCCAGAAATAGTAAATTTAAGAGAAACTGTATTATTGCGCTGCGGAATCGGGCTAACTCAATTAATAGTGCTGAATGTGTCAACCCATTTCTTCAAAATGTCTAAACACAAGGATTCGAAATAATTCTGCGCTTAACACTTAACGGCTTACGTATTCCAATATGCTGGACATGGAGAATGTTCTATATAACAGAGAAACTACAGATGCTTTCATTGTCTACCAAATACCAGTTCCCCAGTTAGTAATCGATAAACTAAAGGTAATTGTAACGATACGAGTTCAAGGGCACGCTTAGGTCTTTGTCTTATTATAAGAACTGTTTGCTAAGACAGGCCCATCTTGAGTTTCCAAACTCGCCTCGATCTCGTTTGAGAAGAGACGCTTGTCAAGCCATCTGGAGGGCAGACCTTCGGGGCAGGCTAATCTGAGTTAGTATCCAAGTGTTGGGAGCACTATGGGATATTGATTTGACTGGCAGTATAATGCGACAGTAAGAGCGGTGGTAGCTCAATGGTAAGGACACGCGCCTCTTAACCGAGGAGTGCGGGTTCAAACCCGGGCACGTACCTCTGGATTTTTCAATTCTATGTTCGTATTTATACCACTAGCTCGACTCGATGAAGGAAAACATCGTGATGAAACCTGCAAATTCAAACAACTTTGAATTTGTAACCATGATCCAAACATTGTCTGGTTCCCCTATCTTAGGGTTACGAAGGTCAGATCGGCAGTCGCTTCAATGTAATTACCAGACTCGCTAAATCCTGGATCATGGTCTAAGCGGACCCCGTCTAAGCACGGGACATAACGCTAGGAAGATGATGATAATGCGACAGTAAGACATGATGCAGTAAAATAAATAATTACTAAGAAGGTAAGGTGTCAAATTGTAAAAAATACACAATAAAATATACTTATCCAGATGTAGAACAGCGAAAATAAGATTAAAGGAAGGAGGAGGTCATCTGATAAATAATACGATAGTTAAATGATAAGTCGTATAAGCATGCCATAATCCAGAACGAATCATCACATTATGATTATAATGAGCATCTCAAAAATGGTAGAGTGATGCTTTTATTACTAATTCTTTAGCTAGACACCAAATTAACACGTTCGCGTGAGCCACCATGAACCACATGTCCAAAATGTTGCATAACGGCGCAACCTTTTTTCCATACAAAATAAAGCAACGTGTGAAGATGTCGCGCCGTAAGACATACACCATGTAACCAAGCTACACGGCGCAACAAACTACAAAAATGGGGTGTAATGCGGCGCAAAGGAGCAACAGTATATGAATTCACTCTTAAATTAGACGTCGGGTGACGTTCCGTCGAAATACATATCATAATCTTTAGGACGTCATAAGACGTTGCGCTGTTTCCTAAGCATATACTCACGACGTCGTGCGACGTAGCTCACGCGAACGTGTAATAACCCAGCAAGTGCTTAATTTTGGAGATCGATAACAGCCTCAGCTTGTCGGCATAGTAACAAATAAACCCAGTTCAAGGGCATCTTTATCGTAAATATTGTTTTATTAAGACGAGTCCATTTCGTTTTCAGGTTCGCCCCGCCCTCGACCCCTCTGCTTAGAGGACGCAGGTCGAGTTGCCGACTAATCTGTCGAGTCTGAACAAACTTCAGGCGCCCAAGTTTTGCGAAAACGATCGGAATTAGTGATAGATAGACAATCTTAACTATTAATATTGTAACTGAGAAAATATGCTTGATTCGTCTAAACGCCTTAGGCAATCCTCATAAAACTTGTTTTTCACATTGACTTTGATATGAAAAATCACATAGGTTACTTTTAATTCCGATTCCTGGAATGTTTCCAGACCCGTCCCAGAAAGCCGAAGATTAGATATTTCCCCTTTCGAAGGATTATATAGTTAGGTGGCAGTCACTGGGACGTATTGATGATTTTTTAAGTTTAGATTTATTGTAAAAATGTAATCCCATTAGAAAATGTGGATTAATGCAATGATAAAGGAGCCTTACTCCCTTCGATTTATTATACCACTCAAACACCGCAGCTACCATTAGCAATAATTAAAAAAAAAAGAAAAAACCACACACAAAGAAGATAATCCGTTAATGATCAAAATAAAATTAAGCACAAAGAAAAACGTTTGACAAAAGGATGACGTTGAAATCACGGTCGAAAGGATGTAGCAGGTTCAAACAGAACAGGGTAGTTAAACCCCGAACAATTCAATCCTAAATATATTTTCCGGGTCCCGAAAAATCTGTAAAGTGTGAGGGCCGCAAACAAATTGTCTCCGACGAGACTCGAAAAGTTGTGATAAAATTCGTCAAGCCTCAAACGCGACGAAAGGACGCCCGGATCCTTTAATCTGTTTCTTGTGTTCGAATAAATACTTGGGGAACTTGTATATTAGATGAAGAATAGAAAAAATGTGGATCTTTATTTTTTCAATTTATCCCGACAGCTCATAATGGGCACCTACTGTGAAATAAAGTTACTGTTTCGTTTTCACGACTACCCTAGACCGCTTTTGATAAAGTTTATGGAGGAAATTTTAATCCTGTGGAACATTGACTACAATTTGTCCCTGAAAATGCTGAAATGCTGTTTAACTTACTGATGGAAGTTGAAGTTCTAAATATTGATGGAAGGAATGTCAAAACACACGGTGATAAACTTAAGGCTAGCTTAGATAAACGGTCACGATTGCCAATGGAAACTTCCACCAAAGTCATCATAGAATAAGTGCGTATTTTAAAAACTGGTCTGTTTCGACTACTTTTAATCACAGTTTAGTGTAAATCCTATCACAAAATTAAGGAATCGTTGTATGCGTATTGCTGAATGATAGGTTCAATTTTATTTATTAAAAATAAGGTTCCACTCAAAAACAGTAATGCAATATTCAACAACCCAGCTTTTTGACGTACATTCAATACACTTCCATTGATTCCCATCTCAGGATTTTCTCATATTCCAACAATATCATACAATTTCAGCTAAAGGAAAACGAAACAAACCCAACCTCTTTGGAAACAAACCTCCATTTTCCAGAAAAGAAATTCGCGCTCGTTTCTTTAAAAAAAAAGTTGACGGCCTCACGGCAGAAGGGTCGTATTGTTGAGCGTTTACCTTAGTGGCCCATTCTATAGGGCATTTGTTAATGGGCCGAGCCTTTCTAAGGGCCGGATAATGGGCACACGAATAATGTCAAGGGGCGAAGCTGGGATCAGTTTCCTCATTGCGTGAGGTGTAAATCAAACTAAGGTATTTTAATGATATATGCGCATGAGAATCGCTTCCGGTAATTTAAAAAATATATCTCTTTATATTAAGATAGATAGTCTTTTTATGTTAGCTCAGAATATTGGGTCTTGGGAGAGCAATGGTATTTCGGTGAATGAAAGCACCTCAAGGGAATTATCAAAAAACCAAGTTGATATGTATTTTATGACTAGCTCGATGACAGGGAAAACCAGTGTGAATAAACCTGTACATTTAGATTAAGTACTATAATTGTTTTACCATTTTTTTTTTGTAACGCGAAGAAAAGCTTTGCCCACCGTCATCCTACCCGGGGGGGGCAGGGTCGTAAGTGGGACTCCCGGGGGACCTTGAGTAAGGGTCCCCTGCTCCGGCCAAGATGGTAGTGGCCGGGGTATACCCACTAAAACTCCGCGGTATCCCTCATCGCCTGAGTGGAGGTGTTTATGTTTTACCATAATTCAATCTATCTAAAACTTACATCTGATTGTTACCATGTCCCATGCGATAAAAAACCAAATTCTTCCGTTTTTTTGTTGCTCCATGATAAATAAAAACCTAAATAATACATACTTTGTTTTGCTGTGTATTTTGATTTAGTCTGAAAAGAGTTGGTATTTCTTTTTTATCACCTGAAGTCACGTAGGCACCGTTTTAGACGATAAGATTTGGAAACAAGTTCAGGCCTTACCGAGGATTGCCAAAGAAATATTTGAGCGTGCCCATCTAAGTACCACTCGAATCTGCCAAACGACAGTCTTGAGCGCGCCATCAAAACTTTCGTCTCCAGCGTTTACTCCTAACTCTGGAGTTTACCTCCAATCGTACGATTCGGAGATTTCCTCTAGGGATGCACGGTAATTCGGCATAAATCGATTCCTTGGATCACAGGAATCTTGGGCGATTATATACATAGAAGTGAATAATCGATGAGTGCGAAAGCTGAAGTACTGAACTATACTCCGAATTGTATCACTGATTTCATTAATAAAACTTAATCATACCACAGAGTAATAATATACTACGTTCAACAGAGGGTCACTACCCATACTTGAAAAGTTACTGCTATAACTCGCGCAAGAACAGCGACAGTGGTGAGTAATTGGAACTACAGCAAAGTTTAGTCTGTTTGTCAGGAATAAGATGATGCCGCTACAAGCACAGGTCAGTTGTTTCTTAGTAATACTACGCTATCTGTGTAAAATTCATGGTTTTAAAACAAAGATTATTTTGGTTTGCTTCTAAAGAAAATGTTTTATATTCATGTTTTTCACCCAAATTTAATAAATTGTCTAAGAAATGACGTAAAAAACTTATTTTATGAAAAAAAAAATTTTTTAATTAAAATAATAACGTTTTTATTCGGTTTTATCTCTCAATCAGTCTTAATGATGCCTGTAGCGACATCTGTCTGTGCAAGTCTATACAAAATCTAAAATGTATGTGACTGACCAGACATGGTCATACTGGGCATGATATGATAGAAATATAGGACTCATGTTGGTCTCGTTGAGTTATCAGCATCATATAATGCACCCAATCATGGTCTCATCAAATGTCTTCACAATTCTGTGACACACCAATCGATACTCCAAAAATGGAGTCACCGCGCATCCCTACCCCGCACCCCCTTATTACGGTTCTTGTGAGAATAAATATGCAATTTTACGCTTATTTTCTTTTAGCCAACAAAGTAAGTGGCTGGCGTGCGTGGTAAATTTTCACTTTCGCCCCGAGAGGAAACAAGGTAATAAAGTTTGTTCTTTGGATGGATAGATACAAAATGGCATTTTGAAAATGTGCACGTTTCTAGAGGCTTTACTGTGTTTCTTTCATTCACAGATCAATAACTAGCGTTTAGCTTCAAAGATATACTATAAACTCACAGATTAGAGAACAAAAGGTCTCTAATCTGAGTAGGTATACCTAACCTAACCATCATTGAATAAATTTGGTCCTGGCGGAATGTAATAATAAAATAATAAATAAATTCTCCAGATTGACACACTCATTCCCTAGTTCCAAACTAAGCTTTTAAGCTTGTGCTATGGATACAAGGTGAACGGATAGAAATACTTAACACGTTGAACGCTATAGCAAATACCATATATCTGCCATGGAGATATGGTGTCTGCCATGGCGCTCAATGTGTTAAATACGTTTATAAACATTCATGACTCGAGTACAAATGTCCATGTTCATCACACGAAATATTTGCCCCTAGCGGGATTCGAACCCGCGACCCTTGGTTTCGTGGCCAGGGTCTCTGACCACTCGACCAACGGGTCAGTCAATTTGAAGAAAAACATGTGACAAATTACCAGCTCGAAGCCTACACAGTCACAAACCCAACTCATAGCGTAAAAGGCGACTAATGGGTTTCAATACCAAATTAGTCGCCTTTTACGACTTGCTAATAAGGTGCATAGTTGGTACATTATTTTTAAGTCGAAAACCAGCAGCAGTCATCAACGGAACGGATCGCACACATGCACATATGTTTGGGCGTCGACCACTGACTGAGTGACGTCACTGTCCACAGTCAACAAGCTCCTCAAAGCCGCGTCAATCGAAAG
The DNA here is from genome assembly GCA_951394215.1 of Glyphodes perspectalis. Taxonomy (NCBI): domain Eukaryota; kingdom Metazoa; phylum Arthropoda; class Insecta; order Lepidoptera; family Crambidae; genus Glyphodes; species Glyphodes perspectalis. The sequence continues at coordinate 16,850,328 of OX596200.1, read as the reverse complement.
ATACGGTTTGCCTGACGCATACACGTATCGGTGGGAGCGCATACGGGCTCATTATTCATTCATCTTGGACGCAGTTTCGACGCAGATCAGGGATAATGTGGAGGCCGCATTATGATCAAGCTCTTATATTAAGAAGCAATAGAAATGAAACCTATCTATAGATGAACTATCGATAGGTTAGCGATAGACAATCGATTCTGAAAACTATCGTTGAACTGCAATACTATCGATAGTATTGCTATTTACCGATTGTATTTCACTAACAGAGACATCGATACTATCGATTGTATATAGATGATTTGGCCGTTAAACTATTGATTGCAAAACTATAGATTTTTTGGAAACACTATAACTGCCCCTTTGAGTACCCTGCCACTACTCCTTTGGGAAAATGATATGTAGACCAGGAAATCCTGTGAGATAGCTCCAAACCCAATAAACATTCTAAAAATAAGAGCACAAGTAGATAACAAATGGATATATGTACTTCCTTACAGATAATCAACTTATCCTTATCTCGAGAATAACTGAATGTTTCACTAAGTACATTAACATTTGCTGTGTATTTTTTGCCTAACCTAACCTACCACATCCATTATTCTCTTATTAGGTTCACGTGAGGTTGAAGTGACCAATCATTTCAGTAAGGCACGGATGACCGATTACTTTGTTTGATGTTGTTTTGTTCGTTTGTATAAAAATAAATTGCATCGAATGCACAGCATTCTTTTTAAATACAAAATAGTCTATCGGGCAATTCTTTATTCAATTTACGCGTAAGTTGCTCATTAATTCGCTAAGTATTTGCGTGCAAATATTATGCTTCAATACTTTAATATCTTTTATATTCTCATCAGAAAAAGTAAATTTTAACGATTGCCAACTTTTAGAAAATTGTATTATTAATATAGCATTGACTTATTTGTACGTCTGTGAGCTCCCTTGTATGAAATCAGAAACGAAATGAAATGAAAATCTTTTGCATAAAAAAATAAATAGATTAATTCTACCTGTCTACTTAAAATTGTGCTCACCCTACAGACCATAGACACGGATCGCAGCTAATCAGTCCCCAGCCTTCAAAAGCAAACAACGTCCGGGCTCCCGAATTCAGGTGCATTGTCTCTGGCCGGCTGTTTGCGAACATCTTAACTACGGAATGGCCGTAAATTTTTAATGGAAAACAGATTTGCTCAGGTTAGGAGTGTTTGTACAATGAGGAAGGACATAAACTCATCGTCATTACTTTTGAACAGGCTCTTCAGTTCGACTTAACCCCCTCTAGAAACATAGGTACAGTGGCGGATTTACAGTCTTGGCCGCCCTAGGCCCGAGGCCATAATTCTCAGTACTAACTCGCCAGTACTTAATTTTTAACACGATTGGCGGCCTCTAATATCTGGCCGCCCTAGGCCCGGGCCTACTGGGCCTTAGGGTAAATCCGCCACTGCATAGGTACATCACTATATACATGTATATAAATCCCATGTTGGTCTAAGACTTAAAAATAATGTGCCAACTCTGCCCTCCAAATCATAAACGCAGTGGGGCATTTTTTTCAAAAATTAGTTTATTATTGCGTTCCTTACCTAGCATGTCATAAAAGGCGACTAATGTTAAATCAGGTTTTGGGTACCTATGTGATTTATTGTGCAGGCGACGAGCTGGCCACTTGTCACTACTTCTTTACAATTTTCAATTTGATCCAGCTCAGTTTAATGTGGCTGAGAGTAGTTAAAGCGGCTAGCTGCCCCTTTGAATGCCTACCTCTTCGGGGATTACGGGCGTGATGATATTTATTTAAGTATGTATATAAATTATAAGGCATAAGACTGACTAACGACTTGGTAGAGATACGCATGGTAATTAACAAAAAATATAAGTAATATAATACAAATCTCCAGACTGACACACCAATTCCCTAATTCCAAAATAATCTTGTGCTATGGATATTACAACGGGCCTACCTACGCTTTTAAAAGTTTTTTAATTAAAAGTAGCCCAAATTACTTCTGTCCTGTCCTGAAAATGTGATTTAAGAAGCTTGTTGCTCTTGGGACTCGGCCTACCCGTTCGTGAATTGCAAGCATGATGGTATCTATAATACTTATCCGGTTGGGGCTAAATTATGGCATATAAGAACAAACAACAAGTTCCTAACACAAAGCAAGAACTTTGTTGCCATTAATATTAATTAATAAAAGTAAAATAAACATTTTGTTTTCAATAAATACGCGAAACATCATCTGTGGCGCTACACAAAACTTTTACATTATTCAAGTATCTGACCGACGCCAAAGCCATCCATAATGTTAATCGCCTGGGAGTAATTAAAGAGATTGAACAGGCGCGTGGGCCGGGCCGGCTGTGCACGGCCGTTCCTTTGCCTGCTTTTGAAAGTAATGGCCGCCGACCCGACTTTGGCGGGAACTCGACATGCACTTTAGCTAATTGAGCGGGAAAATTATGAAAGGTTCACTAGGTAAATCAGGGAATATTTTGCAGATTTTTTGTACTTAGCGCGTAGACGCGATACGATGGATTTTTTATGCAAAATTAAATTAACGATCGGTAACTGCTAGATGTTGTTGCTGCAGTATGTAGGCAAGCCCTTCTTTTTAACAGGACATTCTGTGTTATCCCGTTAAAAATCATCAAAATCATCAAATCATGTCATCCCGTTTGTGTTGAAAATAAATAAATTGATTATTATTTTTACATAAATTAATTTCCCCATAATATGCACAAGGCCTCCAATAGGTTATATACGGCCCTGAATTGCGAGTAGAATCATGGTCTGAAGATAGTATCTTTTTTATTAGAAGCGGCGAAAGCATCACGTTCTCCTATGGACAACTGCAACTGAATTATGATGCATTGCCGGCCTTTAAAGAGGTTGGGTTGTGGTTATTACTAAGTATGGGAACTATTGATAGATCTCCACTAACTCAATTATTAAGGACGGAAGGAAGCAACAGTATTTCAGTCGGCGATGCACCTCGTTATTAATATGCGAAAGATGTTCCTACTGCAAAATTTTAAATCCTCAGGAGCACGTAGGAATCTTATAAAACTTGTAAATTTTCAAAAAATTTATTAAGGGTTATCAATCCTCGCTCGATGCTTTACGGAAAAAAATCATAAAAACCTACAGTTTCAGCAATTTGTAGTCATCTATGTACCTACCTATTTCAAATTAATACGCTTCCATAGGCGTAAGGAATTAATTAATTTTAAAGCAAGATATTGGTATGTCATCATAATTAGCGTTCTGTTCTGGTCCTAGGTTGCTTAAATTGTGAATTAGCGGGCTTATCACCTACATTGTAGACACGGTCATATAATGTGCTTATCAATGTTAAGGCAACAAATGCAAGTATCCTCACAATTCGTTTGTATTGTTAAGAACTGTATGTATGTTTAGTTAAGCGGCATGGTAACAATTAAGTATTTCATCATTAATATTTGTACCTAATAACAAATTTTTTTCACGACGTTTCCCTTACCTACCGCTTGTCAAGTGGTATAGCATGTCGTAAAAGGCGACTAATGGTATATCGGGTGGTAGGTATGTGATTGTGAAGGCGACAAGCTAGCCACTTATCACCCCTTTTTCACAATTTTCTATGTAACCTAACCCAATCTTATTTTGGCTGAATGTTGTTAAAGGGGTCTGCTGCCCCTTTGACCCTGCCTACCCCTTCGGGGATTGTGGGCGTGATGTTATGTAAGTGGTATAAATCCGTGCGTAGATTAGTTAGTCAAATATAAATAGCGTTTAAATATGTATTAATATGGAGTAACAGCGGTGGTAGCTCAATGGTAAGGACACGCGCCTCTTAACCGAGGAGTGCAGGTTCAAAACCCGGGCACCTCTCGATTATTCAAATCTATGTACATATTTATACCACTAGCTCGGCGGTAAAGAAAAACATCGTGATGAAACCTGCAAATTCAAACCACTTTGGATTTGTAACCATGATCCAAAAATTGTCTGGTTCCCCTATCTTAGGATTACGAAGGTCAGATCGGCAGTCGCTTCAATGTAATTACCAAACTCGCTAAATCCTAGATCATGGTCTAAGCGGACCCCGTCTAAGCAAGGGACATAACGCTAGGCTGATGATGATGTTGATACAGGTATAAGCACCACTAGCATGGTCTTACGTCCTTACCGTTGAGTCGCCATCGCTCTTGGTAGAGACCAACATAATCAGTAGATATCCGTGGTAGATATTAGGGAAATAATAAGCTATAAAAGCATAATCACGACGAAAATAAATATTCTAGTCGCCGCTACGCTTCAACCGTACCCTTTGTGATGTAAATCCAAATAAGTTTAATTAGGTCAAGCGAATAACGGGGCAAATAAACAAATCTAAGTAAGTAGGTAGTTTATAGCTTATATATGCTTCTTTAACTTTAAACTGTGGTAGCTCGGGATATGATGATGTCTAAGAAGCCATGATGTGAGGACATGCACGGGATTTTATTCGTCCTAAGACCTTTGGAGGACCTCTGCCCCCGGATGTACCTACAACATGCCGCAGATCCCCGCTCTGGCGGAGCCTTCTGAGACTCGTGAGAAAAGGGGACATCACTCTACTTTAACATTGAAATCGAATGCTGTCATTAACGAACATTCACTTCGTCAAGCAGCTTTGAGATGACGATGACACGTCTCACCCTGTTCGTTTAATAGGATCTAGGTGACACAGTGGTCTGTGCAATTGTAAATAGGTAGGTACGGCACCTGCGACTGCGAGGTGTTTTACGCAAGGCAAGGTCAATTACGTCGCAATCGAGATGGGCCGCATGGCGGCTAAGCCTGCGCTGCACCGAAAGAAAGGGATGGTCAGGTTTAGTCGATAGTGGAGTGGCAGCTCCCAACCGTTTCAACCTTGTTGGCCGAAGCTATGTTTCTTAGAGGTATGTTTTACACACATAACATCACGTCATCATACCCGAAGGGGTAGGCAGAGTCGAAGGGGCAGCAAGTCCCTTCAAGCCAAAAATAAAGCCGTTCTGGGTTAGATGGAAAATTGTGAAAAAGCAGTGACAAGCGGCTAACCCGTCGCCTACACAATCACACACCCAACACCCAATATAAGTACCATTAGTCGCCTTTTACGACATGCTAGGCAAGAACCACAGTTGGCATATTCTTTTTAAGTCCCAGACCAACATGGGACAGTGGGCTGGGTTGGATGGAAAGCTGTGAAAAAGGAGTGACAAGTGGCTAGCTCGTCGCCTACTCAGACACATACCCAAAAGCCCGTAAACCATTAGTCTCCTTTTACGTCATGCTAGGCAAGAACCACAGTTGGCACATTCTATTTTTTTTTGTCCCAGATCAATATGGGCCAAGTCCCAGACCAACATGGGACTAGGTATGTTTTCCTAACGCAAGAAAGACCTTCAGCGTTACTTAACTCGGATCTTATATTTATAAAGTAATGTTTTTAGAACAATGTAATTAATTACCTATAACATCAATACCTTTGCGCAATTTAATGACTTCTGATAATATTCTTTATTGTTATTTTGTATAATAAAAATAAAAAAAACGTGAAACTACCACGGCATTACAATATTGTGGCTAAATAGACGATCAGCTATAGCGACATCTGTCAAACATGGCCGCCATTAAACTTTTTTAAAAGCAAGCAAACTTCACTTTTCGACATGAAATGATAAACAAAACTGTTACTTTCGTCTGTGGGCGTAGCCACACTTTGTTTGCAACTGATAATTCGTTGAATTAGATAGATAAGCCCTTACACATATCGCGACATTGTACTAGATAAAATATAGAGCTTCATGATAAATCTTCGCTCTGTGTTCCGCTTGTATTCAAGTGTGTGTACCACTCATTGTTCGCTTCGGTTTTTACTGTGATTTTTCAAAATATTGACAGTATTTCTTGTTTTATAAAGTGATTTCTTAATTAATTTAAATCAATAAATGCTTTCTAATTCATAAAACCGTTCAAATTGGTGTGGAAAATATTCAAAATAATATGGTGATCCCGCGGTGATTCATATTAGAATTATTTTACTAAACGGACCGGAACGTTTAGTGTCATGTGAAAATGTTTAAAAATATTGCTCTAGCAGTGTTTCTGTGTGCTAACGTCCAGTGTCAATCGAATAAAGACCTCTACAATGGGCAGTATAGCGAATATGGTAACCAATACGATCCTACAAAAGCACAGAAGCGGCCTAACCCTGGGGATACAGACTACAGGACTTATGTGTACAACAACAGAAGATACGGGGCAGACCCGACACGGTACAACCCGTACAACCCGCGTATAAATCAGCCAGGGGGGTTTCCTTATAACCCCTTGCCATATAACCCCCTGAATTCTAACCCTTTGGATGATCAATACAAATATAACACTGTAAGTACCTAACTCAAAGTTTTTTAGTTAAAAACTGGATAAGAGATTTCAACTAGAAAATTACAATACCTGCCTCAGGCCCAAGCTATTGCTAAATGTGGCTAAGTATTTAACTTAACCCACCTTTCATGTTTGAATGTAAAAAAAAATAATTTGAGCATTCAAAATTATTACTGTAATAGTTACAACATCAAAAATACCTATATTATTTGTTTGTTATTATCTTAAATTGAACTAAGAATCTTAAGTTACTTCGGAATTACTAATCAATCCTCACTTTTCAGAACCGAGACCCAAACAATCCGGATGCATTATTCCCTGGTGTACTTGGGGGCTGGAGGGAGGACTTACAAGGAAAAGAGAGGAGAGACTCGAGACAGTTGAAAAGGGACATCTTTGTCACTACCAACTATGGCCAAGTGCAGGGCTTCAAGGTATTAAGAAATACTTTTTAAGCTAACAAACAAACTCTTCGGCCTTATAATATTAGTATAGATGAACAGCGCCCCACTATTTCAGCCAACTAATACCCTTGATAATATGTGAATAAAATATAATATATATTGTACTCACTGATAAATTAGCTTTCCATAGGTGAAAGAATTTTTTAAATTGTTCTAGTAATTTTGGAGCCTATTAAATTCAACTGTCCTTTTTATAATATTTGTATGAAGAGAAAAATGTGTGAGTCAGGATCAGTGCAAATGAAAAGATGTGAAAAATAACTATATCTAGAAATTAGTAATAGATGTCATAATGATAATATTTAGTATAACTAAAGGGGTCTTATATTCATTTCCAATCACAACTTGAGAAATGGGTAATTATGCAAGCGCTTGTCTAATTTGGTTAATAAATTATATAATATGCTAAACCTGAGGATAAATTTAACAAACTATGATTTAATTAGATACAATAAATGGTACAACTGTTTGCAAAATCTTACTTGTGTTTTCTTTTTAGGTTTATTTGTACGACAATCCAGATCCAAACTCTGGGTATAGGCCCTGGTTGAGCCCTGTTGAAAGGATTCAGGGTGAGGTCTCCGTGTTCCTGGGTATACCATATGCCAGGCCACCAGTGTTAGAAGGTAGATTTAAGGTATGAAAAGAGATATTGCTATTAGTTAAATTAAATCTTTTTTAATTTAATTTCTATGTTATGTACTTTACAAAAATTTTGATAATTATTATGTGGTATGATTTCCTCCTAATAAATGTCAAACAGTTTATTTTGTAATCAAATTTACCCATTGCCTCTGTAAATTTTGCTATGCAACTGTTAGAACTGGTTAATTCAGCAAGTAATGTAACGGGAGATAACAATTTATGCAAATTTATTATTACAACAAGGAACAATGACCTTTTTCTAGGTTTTCATTGAAGAAATTAAACTTTTTCTGTTTGTTTCAATATACATTAGAAAACTATAAGCATTTGTTTTCCTGCCATCTTTTATAGCAATGTATATTTTCAGCCTCCACGACAGCATCCCGGTTGGCAGCTGATGCAGGCAGTCGATTGGGGTCCAGCTTGCCCTCAGCCGGTCAGGGGCACTGGTGCGACGAAAGGCATCCGAGACATGGACGAGGACTGCTTGTATTTGAACATCTTCTCTCCTAATGTGAGTACCAAAATATATTATTTAAAAATAGTTAAAAAACACATTCTTATTGGCTTAAATGACTAAGCAAGAAGAAACTTCTGAGCCTAAGTAGGACAAATCTACGCCACGCTGTCAGCATAATAACAGGACACTGCAATCTAAACAGACACCTACACAAAATAGGAGCCACTGACAGCCCCATACGCAGGGGCTGCATGATGGCGGAAGAAATACCAACTCATGTACTATTACACTGTAGCAGTGTGAGTGATACAACGGCACGGCTAACAGGCAACCCTCCGTCGATGGAGGCTGCACTCAATATCCAAAAACCCTAATTACCTTCTGGATGGAGTTTAAATGGTTTGAATGATCACTGTAGTGGTGCAGTGACCATTTACGCACAATGGCCTACTTATAAGGCTAAGTGCGGAAATAACATGCCCAAGTAACTAACTATTTGACTAAGTATATTGCTTGAAATGTATTATTTTTATTCGATAGGTCTCGTACTATATAATTCGTTCATTAACTGTTTTTAAACAAAAATATTTACTTCATACTACTTTTACGACAAAACTAGTAGCATTAGTAGATATTAAAAAGAAAAAGGTTTATATATAAGTTTGTTATCAATTATACATCAATCAGTATTATCAAGAGTTATTTTATTTATATACAACAGCTTGTAGACAAATATATCATGTTACTGATAAAAATGCTTGACAATAAAGCCAAGCCAGTATTAAACTTATCTCACAGTTTAGACAATCTAATACAAAACTCAAACATGTCTTCAGAAGGTATCCTAGGTGAAACCATTCAAACAACGACACATGGCAGTTCATTGACCCGTGACACAATGATTCATTAGCCAAAGCCGAAATTAGCTCAAACTGCCGGCTGTTGTGCGAAAATGAGCCTTAGTGTCTTCATGCGACACGGAGGTCAATTCGGCAAATTAGCGCTGCGGTTGCGGAATAAGAGCGAGAATGTGCGGCGCGCTTTGTCGCCGTAGTTGCGATAATTGGCGATTGTTGCTGGCACAAGCGATTGTAGATTTGCCGCTCATTAAAGGAAGCCTTGAGGGGTTTGGACTACAAGTCGTGGGTGCACTTTATTGTCTCGTGTCGGATTCGTCTGTTAGACCGTGTTTAGCGAGGAATCCCCTCAATGCGATTGATTTTCAATAGTACGGTCAAGTCATTGTTATTTTGATGAAAATATTTATTTTCCATAATGAATGAAATGAATTAACGTTTATTTTGAACTAAAATATAATAATGTATTCCATATAACTGTAGAAGATTGATTTAAAGGGATTTCTCTTCGATATATGAAGTTCACTCATATAAGGAAATACCTACAAACTAGTAAATAATGAAAGAATTCCGCGCTGTTATACTTCAGCGCGAAGCCACGTTAATGCATCTGTGAGTGAGATTATTAAGGATACCAGATATCGGAAATCTGTCATTTGGAGCGCGCATGTCAATATGTGACGTAAGTTGCCTGTCAAATTGGAGCACCTGCGGAGCTTCAACGGCTAGTTAGTGGCGCGGAGTCCTACTTTTTTTGCTAGTCGATGTAGACACTTAATTTGCATTAAAATATAGTCGTGATTTCTGTCAGTAGAATATTAAGTAGTTGCAAACCGCAATGCAACTAGTTATCCAATATCATAGTTGCGCAAAACCCAGAAGTTTGAACGCATTCACACAATCGTGCGTTATTATAACTCGTCGATTGTAATCAGATGGACTCATTCCTGCCCGCGGCTTCGCTAGCAACAGCGATAAAATACAGCCTATATGTTATTCGGGTGTATGAGCTATATTTCTAAAGTTTCATTAAAATCTATTCAGTTGTTTTTGCGCTAAAGAGTAACAAAAATCCATCTCTCCATCCATACAAACTTTCGCGTTTATAATATTAGTAGGATCGTCATTGTAATCAGATGGACTCGTTTCGAATACTGAATTCGAGTCGATATTATGTAAGCGACCTGAATTTTGAAGGACATCGCATTTAGTGTCGTTGTTGTTTGAAATATTTGTAATGTATGAACCGAACACAATAGATTAGTTTAAACACACAATAGTCGGAATTATTATCTCTAGTATTGTCTAAACCAGGGTTTTCCAACCTTTCAGTGACTGAGGACCACTTTGATTTCATTATTGCTATCAGGGACTACGAGGTCGAAAATAAACTGTGTTGATTTTAAAATAACCTCATAATTGTAAACAATAACATTTTAGGTCTTCCGCGGACCGAATGATAAGTTTTGCGGACCTCCGATGGTACGCGGGCCACTTGTCTAAACAATACATTATAACATACTGTGACCAAAGCCGCATATCGCTTAAAAGTGGTTCTAGTGAGTTCTTTCTTGTATTTTGCTCATTATACTTAAAATATATTGGTATAATTGGCAATGATAGATAGACATGTTGTTTTTTATTTTGATATGATGATTTATTATATGTAGGTATTTTATGAGTGATTTTATGAGAGCGGTGGTAGCTCAATGGTAAAGACACGCGCCTCTTAACCGAGGAGTGCGGGTTCAAACCCGGGCACGTACCTCTAGATTTTTTAAGTCTATGTATGTATTTATACCACTAGCTCGACGGTGAAGCAAAAAATAGTGATGAAACCTGCAAATTCAAAGACCCCGTCTAAACACGGGACATAACGCTAGGAAGATGATATATTAGGAGGTATTTTATGTCAGATTTACATATACCTAGAGCATTTTAAATTTAAGCATATTTCGTTATGACCTACAAGATGTTGACGAGACCACGGTAACATTGACGAGACCACGGTAACGCACGGTAAAACGACAGGAACTAAAGAACTATCCTAAGCCTTACTTTAATGATAAAATTCAACTTTCCATCCATACACACTGTACTCTAAGAGCCACATTAATCACGCTTGTCCTTCCAGACGGACGCCGGCTCGACCGCCCAGAAGTACGCGGTGATGGTGTACATCCACGGCGGGCAGTTCTCCTCCGGGGCATCGAACCTGTTCCCGGCGCATATGATGGCCGCCTTTTACGATGTCATTGTCGTGTCGTTTAACTACAGGCTTGGGGCTCTCGGTAAGATACAGTGATGGCTCGTCTGATGAGGAGTGCCACGAAGCTTAGTAGCTCAGACACCTACCTGGGTCGGCAAATTTAGAGGGACATTTTTCATAATTATTTTTAACCCGTAGAAATGTGTTCGGGTACCACCTCACCTGAGGGGGACGATATGGTTATGTGAGACTCCCAGGGGCCTCTATATCAGGAGATCCCCTGATAAGCCTGAGAGGCTAAGATGGTAACAGCCGGGTTATACCTACTAAAACTCTGGGATGCATCCTCAATACTCAATACTACGCCGACTGAGGCTTCGCGGGTGCTCCTAAGGAATCCTGGGCCTCAACGTCAGCCCACTATCGGGCGCCCGCGCCAACGGTGGAGACGTCCAGATGATTCTATTTTATACTTTGTCAGTGCAACTTAGGCTTCAAGTACACGACGCCGGAATTGCACCGGCGCCGGACCGTATGTTTGTGTACACGAATGAAAACCGCGCCTGCGCCGCACAGAGACCGCGTGTTGTACTTTGATGCTAAGTGAGCAACGATTACTGTGCGGCGCTGGTGCGGCGCAGGCGCGATATTCATTCGTATACACAAAAATGCGGTCCGGCGCCGGTGCCGTTCCGGCGTCATGTACTTGAAGCCTTAAGTTTACCATCACCAGGGTTCCTCTCAACTGGCGACGAGAACTCCCCGGGCAACTACGGCATCCTGGACCAGGTGATGGCGCTGCGCTGGGTGCACGAGAACATCGGCGCGTTCAACGGCGACCGCGCCTCCATTACGCTGTTCGGGCCCGGCGCCGGCGCCGCCTCCGCCGGCCTGCTGGCCGTCGCGCCGCAGACTAGGGACATTGTTACCAGGATCATTGCACAGGTACAGATAAAGGAACTGTTAATTAGCAAGCGATAGAATGCTGTGGTCACATATTGTATATCCAAGAAAGAATTGCATTCAAAACGTATAAGCTAAAAAGGGGTAGACACATCACAGGAACTCCGGCGTTGACAGAGGTCCCAGAGCTTCCTGCTAAGTGTAACGACCGGGAGGGTTTTTAGTGAAAAAAAGATCACATAACACCTCCTCTCTAAACCAGTGCTTCTCAAACTTTTTTGTTTCGGAACCCTTTTGGGAAGCTGAGTATTTGACGGAACCCTAGAACAGCGTGGGCGGCAGTGCGGGGGGTGTTATAATCATCTTTAAACGGATTTTTCCCTTAAATATAGTATCCCTTTATTTTATTCATTATGATCAGTACCAATTTTCGTGGACCCCCAGAAAGGCTTCTGAAAGGAACACACATTAAATATAGCTGCTCTAAGCTGATCTAAGAGTAGCAACTATGAGAATAGTTTAGGTTCCGATATACCAGTCGTCTTTTACGACATGCTAGGCAAGAACCACGGTTGGCACATTATTTTTAAGTTCCAGACCAATATGGGACAAAAACTCCTAACTGAAAACTGAAAAAAATTAAAGTTTATCGAGATTTACTTCAAAGTCCCTAAGCTGTAAACATTTTGCAACATTGAGACGTCACAATGCGTTGTCGAATTTGCAGTTGCTTTTGTAAACAGTGAATTTTTATTATTGTTTTTTTATGTGAACGTAGTAAAACCAGCCTTATAAATAGCAAAATGATTCCTCTATTATTTGATTATTTCATAATCCTACTTCCTACTATATAATATTATAAACGCGAAAGTTTGTATGGATGTGTGGATGTTTGTTACTCTTTCACGCAAAAACTACTGAACAGATTTTAATGAAACTTTAGAATAATATAGCTTATACATCCGAATAACATATAGGCTATGTTTTATCGATGTACCACGCGAGTAAAGCCGCGAGCCGAAGCTAGTATACTTTATACGCACTTACACACGGTATGTAATGGCAGAGCGGGTCAGCGCTCTCCGACTGGGCAATCATCGAGGACAAGTTTCGCGTTCAGAACACGTCGCGCGTGTTCGGCACGCTGTTGGGCTGCCCCATCGACTCCTCGTGGAAGCTGGTCAACTGTCTCCGCCAGGGGAGGAGCTTCTACGAGCTGGGGAATGCTGAGTTTCAGGTGAGAATTGCATCATCAATATGTGTATTCTTCCACTGGACATTGAAAACAAACATGTATACCCAAAGCCCCGAAAGGGTAGGCAGAGTCAAAGGGACAGTAAGCCCCTTTTACCACATTTAGCCAAAGCCAAAACAAGTGGCTAGCTCGTCGCCTACACAAGCACATACCCAACCTTCAATACGCCATTAACCTGGCTAGCCTTTGACTGGCTTGATGGCTCATTCGGTAGTGACCCTGCCCCATGCGCCAAATGGGTTCGATCCCTACCCAGGACAAACATTTGTAAGATGAATGCTTGTGTTTGTTCTGTGTCTGGGTGTTAATATTGAATATTTAAGTATATATCTCGGAGTCAGATCAATGTATGTGATGTAGTCTGATATTTATTTATTTATTATTAGCCTTTTTACGACGTGCTAGGCAAAAAACACAGGTTGCACTTTCCCAGACCAACATGGGACAAGATACAAGTTGCTTTCTGCTAACGCCATTAAAATAGAACAAAAACATGTGACTGGCATCTGCCTCTGACTTTGTCTATATTTTATCACGGCTGTAATCCTCAAAAGTGTTAGTAACAGTCCAATGAGCAGGAAGCTCCTTTGATCAATCTCCTAGACTTGGGCTCTTCTCCAAGTCCAAGATTCAGCGGGTCTGGTAATTACATTGAAGCGACTGCCGATCTGACCTTCGTAACCGTTATAGATAGGGGAACCAGACAATTTGGATCATGGTTACACATCTGTAGTTGTTGGAATGTGAATGTGAATGGAAACGACTGGCCCGTTGGTCGAGTGGTTAGAGACCCTGGCTACGAAACCAAGGGTCGCGGGTTCGAATCCCGCTAGGGGCAAATGTTTCGTATGATGAACATGGACATTTGTACTCGATTCATGGATGTTTATAAACGTATTTAAGTGTGTCTATCCGTTCACCTAGTATCCATAGCACAAGCCTATGCTTAGTTTGGAACTAGGGAATTGGTGTGTCAGTCTGGAGGATTTATTATTATTTTATTATTATGTGTCGGTTTTATCTTGATGTTTTCCCTCACCGCTGAGTAAGTAAGTAGTATAAATACGTACAAAGATTTGAAAAATCCAGAGGTAATGCGCGGGTTGTAACTTGACCTCCTCAATTAATAAGTGCGTGTCCTTACCATTGAGTTACCATCGCTCTTGGACTCTTCGAAGTCCAACCTGAAAACACTAATTATAACAAATAGATATAATTTTGTGGTACCTATTCTAAAGTGAGTCTATGACAAATTGTACTCAAGAATGCTCATCAATATACAACACTTCAGATAATAGACTTAAAAGCACTTAATATTGATAGCTGTATAATTTCTGGTCTTAATTCGTAAAACGTGTGAACTACTGTGGAAAAATACCACAAGAACATACACAAATGTGACAAAATAGCTTCATACATACATAATTAACATCACGCCCATAATCTCCGAAGGGGTAGGCAGAGTCAAAGGGGCAGCAGGCCCCTATAACCACACTCAGCCAAGTCTTAAACTTCAACTTCATACATTTTTGAAGTATTTTTGTCTACAACTCATGACACCTTTTCGATACGTTAATGTGAACAATATTTACTGGCTTGCATAGCCAGTTAGCAGCAGCCAAGAGTTATGGGTTCGATTCTGAGTGTTAATGTCTAATATATTTAAATATATATTTGTCATACCACTATTGAATCTATCTGTAACACAAGTGCTTAAGTTACTTTGCTCGGAATTAAATTAATGTGTGTGATATTGTATGATATGGATAATAATGTCCTCCTAACCGATATCGGACACGGCGGCCAATCTCAACGAGGATTAGCCATCTGCGCAGGAGATATTATAGTGCACGAATGTGTGTGCAAACACAGGGGCACTCTCTGTTCCTTCTCTCTCATAGTCCTGTAAGAAGACAATTCGTCATGATCGGAGAGAGGTCAGGCGCGAGATCAACGGCTTAACGTGCTTTCAGAGGCACGGGGGTGATAAAACCGCCAATTACTTGACTCTGGGCTGTTACTCAGTAATTTCAATATTGAAATACTTACTTACTACGCTGGCTCAGCGGCCCGAAATGGGTCTTGGCCTCCGACATTAAAGAACGCCATTCCGGTCGGTCGTCCGGTACATTTGACACGTAATATTGAAATACACAGCTACAAATTTTTAACCCGCCCCGGGATTTGAATCCAGAACTTGGTCCTTAGGCAGCGCATATGATATACCAATGAGCTAGTCATTCAGTCTCTTGTATGATATGAATGAGAATTCATATTATTTTGTTACTACAGCCACAAGTGGGCTTCATCCCCTGGGGCCCGGTACTGGAGAACAACTTCACGTTCCCGGGCAACGAGTGGTACGAGGGCTGGCGCGAGCGCGACTGGCACTTCCTGGACACCATGCCCGAGGAGCTGGTCAAGCGGCGCCGGTTCAACCCTGCGCTGCAGTACATGACGGGGGTCACCACGCAGGAGGCGGCTTACTACATCTGTGAGTGGAATTGGTCTAATTCAGTATGTTTTTGTAGAGATCCGTGGCTTCATATTCGTTTCATCACATAAAAAAATTGACATAACGGAATTCTAGGGCAAATAGTCTCCACTACTTGACCTAGCCGCCAGACATTGCGAAATGCCACTGCAATTTTTAATGATGTCTTCTCGAATGCTGCTCACATAAATTATGAAGGAAATTGAACTCGCTCGTCGGCACTAGAATTAGTTTACGTGAACTCCGAGGTCTCCGAGCGAGTAGGTGTCGATGAATGTGTTTAGTAGCTGCCGTAGCCCAGCCTCCGTAATCCGGCAGCGGCGGCGGCTTGGCGTTCTAGTTAGTAACGTCGCCAAAACCATGTAGCCGAATGATTCGGTATAGCCACGCTTCAAGAATAATATTGCAATCTCCTCTGGTCGTCCACAGATAACAACGAGTCGCTAGCCCCCACGTTCCAGATCAGCGAGCAATGGTTCGACCAGAAGGTCCGCGAGCTGGTCCTCCGCTACAACTACACGCTGAACCCGCGCGGCGTGTTCGACGCCGTGCGCTACATGTACACCTACCACCCCGAGCCGCACAACGTCAGCGCCATCCGCGACCAGTACATACACGTCAGTATACTCGTTGCTGCTACGTCACACTGACGTGGTAAACACCATACTCGTCATATACTTACATACATAACAAGCTTTGACAAGCTCGATGGCGCATTCGGTAGTGATCCTGCCCCGTGCGCCAAGACTTATGGGTTCGACCCCCACCCAGGATAAATATTCGTATGATGAGTTATGTTTATTCTGTGTCTGGCTGTTAATATCCAATATTTAGGTATATATTTGTAGTACTACTGTTGTTTCTGATATCTGTAACACAAGTGCTTAAGCTACTTACCTCGGAGTCAGATCAATGTATGTGATGTATTCTAATATTTATTATAATTATTATATTTATAACATCCGTTATTTCCGAAAAGGTAGGCAGAGTTAAAGCGGCAGCAAGCCCCGCCAACCACATTTAGCAAGCAATTAAACTGGGCCGGGTTAGAAGGACAATTATGAAACAGTAGTGGCTAGCTCGTCGCCTACACAATCACATACCCAAAACCCATACACTCATATATTTACATTATGGAAGAAATCATAAATTTCATCCTTTGAGATCATTGCTGAACTTCTGTCACGATCCAGATGCAAACAAACTAATGACGTATTATTATGTTCCTGCTTACATACTGGATGACTTTTTTTACCGTCAGGAAAAAAGAACTGTGTAATGTGTACCTAAAACCATTTCTATACATGTGTATGTTTATAAAATACAACTGATTTTATAAATTTTGGAATATCCAAAAAAAAACATGAATTTGAAATACATTAGTGCATGCGTATTATTTGTAGGAAATGTAGTAAAATGGTAGCGGTAGCGCGGCGCGGGGGACGCGCGGCCGCCGCCCGCCCCGCGTGTGCGTGAATGAATTGAATGTCGTTCATTTTGAATCCTTGCAAAAAAAAAAAACCAGCGAGACAAAAAATCGCAAATTTTTTTCGTGTTATTCATAGGATAAATTTAAAGTACATTTCAATCCTTCCTTCATACTTTTACGGACTTAGGACCGCCAAAGATGCAGTAGGTTACATTTTGTTACCTACATTTTGTTAAGTTAAAAGAAATTAGTACCTACCTACATACGACTTATTAACTTATTTACAACACGCTGTATTGGAATGGATTGAGGCGTACTTAAAGATTGGAATCAACTTATTTACAAATCACACTGATTGTATTTACATTACTAATTAAAACTTACCTTTTAACGATATTTTAACAGTTGTTCAAAATGTTCTCCGTTTCTTTCCAAACACAAACTAGCACGTCGTTGCAAATTGTTTGTTAAACTGCGAAGAGTGTCTCTATCACTTTTTATAATATCGAAAGCGTCTATTATTCGCTGTTTTGTAGTCATTAACACTTTGTGCTTCCTCAGTGTACACTAGCCGCTTCAACTCGGCCCACAAATAAAAATCTAGCGGCGTTAAGTCCCGTAAACGCGCGGGCCAGTTCACAGGCCCGCCAAGGCCTATCCACCTATCAGGGAAAACAGCATCCAAATACTGGCGGTCAGATCGTTCGTAATGGGCAGAACAACCATCGTGTTGAAAGTAGAGGCCTCGTAAATAAGTCAGGGGAACGTCATCTAACAGAGGGTCAATGACCGATTGAATCATCTGTTGGTATGTAGCACCTGTCAATCGTCCTTCAATCCAGACCGACCCAATAATACGATCGTGGATTATCGCAGCCCACACACTGACACTGAACCTGATTTGGTGCGAGTCTTCTTTTATTTTATGTGGGTTTCGGAAGCTCCACCAGTGTTCATTATGAACATACTAAATGCCCACACGGGTAAAAATGGATTCGTCGCTCCATAGGTTAGGTTAGCCAGCGACAAAACTCCATGCGGGGTCCGGGATCAGCGGCGTGTAATGCCTGTACACGTGTAAAATGGTACGGATGCAGATTTGACAATCTTTGGTAGATTCTCAAAATTAAATTTGTACTAGGAATCCGCGGAGCCAAAATACCACTGTTCCGCAAAGATTGTAGATGGCTCGGTTCTGCGTACATTCGTCGCGCTGCTTCTACACTTTCACTACACTGAATATAACACCTAACCATTGCTAGGTATTCCACATTTGAATATTCGTAAGTTTTTATAACGTACGTCTACGTAATTACGGCGAGCGAACGATAGGTACTTCCGATACGGTCACGCGTATATCACAAGGCACGACAGGTGAGTGACTGAAGAAAGGTCAAAGGCGCCGCCTGGCCGGCGCGGGCGCGTGCGCGGGCGCGCGGGGTTGAAATCAATAATAATAATAAGTGTGCGCTGCGCAACAAAGAAATAGATAAACACGAGCGAATTCATTGATGTTTAGCGCATTCGGAGTAGGGTGAATATGCGTTTGAGTTTTGGTGGTTTCGTATTTTTATTATCTTTTTTCCAATATTCGTTTTTTAAATGTTATGTTAGTCAAAATTAAGTTAGAATTAGATGGTTATGAGGATAGGTTATCTATTAAAAAAATTAAAAAAAAATTTTTTTTTTTAAAGTGATCATGCTATCGTCATCTATATCATTTACCTATCTCACATGTAAATTTTCCTGACGGTAAAAAAAGTCATCCAGTATACATTACAACTGACTTCTATGCGCAATTCGCAAGACCCACAACACATATCAACCTTCAGTTGTTCATTAACATCCCTTACGTAGCTTAAAATATCTAAGCATACAAAATAAAAAAGATTAAAGATTGGACTGTAAGTTGTCCACAGCTTTCATTCATTCATTCATTCATTTTTATATATAAAAACACACACACACACACACACACAGATATGAGTGCCTTTAGTAATTTCCATTCTGTTTACTTTTCTAGATATTTTATCTTGATTTGTAGCCTTCAAGACTGAACCTCTCTCATAATATCAAAGAGAAGTGGAAGTAGCTGTAAACCAGCGCTGACTGGGTGCAAGCCGCCTGAGCCAGTATAAGCTGAGCTACATCCAATTGCTAACATTATTTATGTACTGATTATGCCACTGTTACTATATACCATGTAATATGAGAGCAATAAACCATTCTTTATTTTATTTTTATTTATTTTATAAAGAAAATATAATTTCAGATGCTCTCGGACTTCCTCTACCGCGCCCCCACCGACAAACTAGTGAAACTCTTGCTGGAACAAAACGTCCCCGTGTACATGTACGTGCTGAACACGACGGTGGAAGCGTACGGCTGGCCGGAGTGGCGGCTGTACGCGCACGACACGGAGCGGCACTTCCTGGCGGGCGCGCCGTTCATGGACCAGGAGTTCTTCCCGGAGAAGCTGCGCCGCGACCGCCAGCTGTGGACGCCCAACGACAGGAACATGAGCCACTTCTTCATGAAGGCGTACTCTGACTTCGCTAGGTTTGGGTGAGTGTTGCTGTAGATTGCTACGTTATGTAAATTGATCGCTTGGTCTCGTGATTCGAAAACCTGGCTCCGAAACGAAAGATCACTGCTTCATGTCCCAAAAGAGGTAATATTTCGTGATAAACGTCGTAGTTAGGGCAGTGGTTGCTGGAGCAAAACCTATTAGTGTGGCCGCTTGATAGGCCAATATCGTAATACTATCGATAGTTTCGATCGCTGCTAACCAATGAACTATCGATAGTATCGATACTTTACTGTCCTAAGTATGATCTTACTTCTTCTCTACTTCAATACCGCATAGACTATCGATAGTACTAAACTATCGATGGTATCGATACTATCGATAGTTCATTGGTTGGCAGCGATCGAGACTATCGATACTATCGATGCTTCGATTGTCCTATCGATCGTATAGATGATTTGCCGTTAAACTATCGATTTTTCGGCAACACTACGTTCTAGTATAGAATGGTCGCTTGGTCTTATGGCTGGAGATCTTGGCTACGAAACCAAAGATCGTGGCTTTAAATCTCAATACAAGCAATGTTCCGTCTGATGAAAGCGGTTACTATGGCAACCGTTGCTGGTACAAATGCGATACACATGGGCGTGGTTGACACGACTTTGGAATCGTACTGGTGTCTTTTTAATCTTTTTTTCAGTTAACAATGTTAAACCTTTACGTCATTATATTCTATGTATTTCAATTGAACCCGATACTGTAATAAGTACTTCGCTACAGCGCGATCTTTTACCCCAGGTAAAATCTTCAATTACCTACCTTTCGGGGGAACTGGGGGGGCATACAGAATTGTAACGCCTTAAACACTCGGAGGTTTTGATCATTTCTTGAGGCCTGATAACGAGCCTACCCATGAACATCTCCCGAAAATGCCTCCAATTTTTTTACTCAATTTATCTTCTCTTATATCACCAGTAACCCAACGCGCTCCCGGATCCTGGGCATCCACTTCGAGATGGCGAAGGCGGGCCAGCTGCGCTACCTGAACCTCAACACGACCTTCAACTCCACCATCTTGCTCAACTACCGCCAGACCGAGCTGGCCTTCTGGACCATGTATCTGCCCACTGTGATTGGGAGACTGCTGCCCACTTACCCGCCTATTACGGAGGTATGAAAATTGTTGATCCCCAGTACTATTTAATATGGATATTAATAACTTATATTTCATCCGAAAATATTAACATACCAAAAATATTCCCATGTTAGTCTGGGAATGTGCCAACCGGTGTCCCTTGCCTAGCATGTCGTAAATGGCGATTATATCAGCGGTACATCCGCCTAACAGTCAATGACACATAATCGGGTTAAATAAATTGAGATGTAAGCTATCCTATCTTTCAAGTTTGAAACAGCACACGGTGTGCAAATTTAATTAAAATCGGTTAAGTAGTTTCGTTGTCCATCGCGGACAAACAACGTGACGCGTGATTTATATATATTAAGATTTAGTCCGTCAGTTAGATTATACAAAAATAATAGACACATATTTTTCGCTTTATCAAATTAACAAAAGATCACAAAAATAAAGAGCATCAAAGTTTTGGAGTGGGAGTTTGCGACGTCACTATTAAGTAAAAATTGTACGAGAGTATGACGTCACTCGCAACTTGAATGCATTGTATCTTCGTCGATGTTTGTTTGACAAATGAATAAAAAAATACGTGTTAATTTTTTTTATAATGTAACCGATGGACTAAACAGAATTTTTTAGTCACCTTGCTCATTAAAATATTATTACCCAAAACACCTTTAGTCGCCTTTTACGACATGCTAAGAAAGAAACACAAAAGGCACTTTCTTTTCGAGTCGCAAACCAACATGGGACGAAAATGGTTAAGTGTTATTAATAGGGCTATCTAGTAGAGCGTGCTTCTCAAACTTTTTATGCTATGGAACCCTTTTAAGAAGCGGAGTATTTGACGGGACCCTAGAACAGCGCGGGCGGCAGTGCGGGGGGGGGGGGGGGGTGTAATAATCGTCTTTTAACGGATTTTCAACAGGATCAGTACCAATTACCAAGAGTAACTTATCCAGCACGCTCAATGTCTACTTAAGGGCACAAAATTTCCTAATGGCTAAAAAGACTATCACCGATGAGGTTGCGATCCCAGGTTGAAGATGGCTGCTTTATATTGCTTCCCGTATTTTTCAGTTCTGGTGGGAGCCGAAACAACCTCTCCAGATAGCATTCTGGTCCGTCTCGAGCTTTTGTCTCATACTCATTGTGTTGTTGGTAGTGTGCTGTATGCTCTGGCGAAACGCTAAAAGGTAATGTAAAACAAATTTATTATATGCGCTATACCTATTAGGGGCCATCCATAAAGTACGTCACACGTAAAGGGGGCGGAGGGGTCTACGATCTGTGACAAGGGGGGGGGTCCTAAGTTTCGTGACATCACATTTCAAAATTTAATATATAATAATTTGCAATTTCTGGATGTAAAATTGCAAAACGTTTGATGTCACACCAGGGAGGGGGGAGTCCCACAAATGTGACCAGGTGTGACAAGGACGGGGGGGAGGAGGGGATAAATAAAAATCATGAAATTGTGTGACGTACTTTATGGTTGTTCCTTACTAATACTAATAAACACTAACAATACCTTTGCCCTAACAATTTAATCCTTTAAAACTTTAATATGGGTAGTTTAATAAATACATAAAAATATAAAAACAGCATGGAAGGATATATATTAGAAAAAAACAAGAATGGTAATTAATTATCTACAACTTGAATGCGCAAGCCATTTTAAGTCTTTGCATCATTATAATAGAACATAAATAGGGATGATGACTGTATTAAAAAAACTATAATTCTATTGAGTTCGTCAGTCGGATTATACAAAAATACTAGACACAATATATTTTTCGCTTTATCAAATTAACAAAAAATCACAAAGATAAAGAGCATCAAAGTTTTGAAGTGGGGGCTTGCGACGTCACTATTTAGTAAAAATTGTACGAAAGCGTGACGTCACGCGCACCTTGAATGTATTGTATCATCGTCAATATTTGTTTGACAAATAAATAAAAAAATACGTGTTCAATATTTTTTTATAAACTATTTGACGGACTTAACAGATTTTTTTTCACCTATTGGCCTGCATTCAATCTGAACGAAAAATGCATTAATACTATCTGCATTCATTTTTATCAATTAAGTGACAATAGATTCTATATAATATTGTTTTATTAATTTAAAGTTTATATTCGTATTGTAGTTTCTAGTGTAAGATGACGTGTATAAGTTTTAATATATTTCCTTTCATACATCATATCATAGATATACATAATGCTCATTTTAAACCTCATAACTTTATAATCAAAATGCGTCGTTTTCATAATTTTGAAAATTTTACGTAGTCTTAATAACTAACCACAGAGTTATGGCATATCAGAAAGTATACTCATAATAACACATTGTGTGTGTGTGTGTTTCTAACTCATCTTAACATAACTAACCTCAAACATTCTCTAACAGGGCTGCACCCCCGAAATGGAAAATGGTACCGGCTGTGTAGGTGACTTATTGACAATTAATAACTGCTCGCTTTGTTTCATGTCCATGACTGCTTTGCATGTCCAATGTGCTTTTGTGTGAGGTAGTTCGTTAATATGGCTTACAATGGGTTTTGATTTTGCTTAAATGTATGTTTATATATATTCTGAGAAAGGAGGTTACGTGGGGTCTTATAACGAGTCCATTCACAATATTTAAAAACCGTAGTAACACTGTAAAACATACCCCAATAATAATAATATTATTATTATATTTCACTGATGTGCAAACCCTATTTCAGTAAAATTAAAGAGTAAACTACACAGGATGTATCTACTACATTCCTACCTAATTCGCGGAACGACAAAAATTTTAAAGATTTGAAATTGACAATATATATTTTTTTTCCAACTTGACATTTTTTGAAACCAGTACTTGAATATAATGACATCCTTGTATTGAAGTAGCAAACATTTATGAATGAAAAATAGAAAAACTATTAAAGTAGACAATTATTAGGTAAAATAGGTATGTAGGCATTTCTGTTAAATAATCTGGTTCCCTGACATGACAGCTTACTAGTGTTGACAAATTTTTTCATAATTAATTATATACTTTACGGGGTCTTTTGTAACACGTTGTATACTAACTATTTTCCGGTCCGCGTATGATTCGGTCGGTCTTATGTTCGTCTGTTTTTATGCACCCCGTAGAATGTATATATTTTTTTCAAGATATTAAATCTCATGTCTTTTCTTTGGGCCTGAGTTTTACCCTAGCAAGTTTATCACAATTTTCCATATACTTGATAAAATAAATGGATACTGTCTGGACCTACCGCTAAAATACACACAGTACCAAGATCCATCTTGCTTCCTTGTGTCTGGCCCAATGGCGCATTCGGTAGTGACCCTGCCCAATGCGCCAAGAGTTGTGGGTTTGATTCCCACCCAGGACAAACATTTGTGAGGTGAATGCTTGTTTGTTTTATGTCTGGGTGTTAATATCCAGTATTTAAGTATATATATCTGTAACACAAGTTCTTAAGCTACTTATCACGGAGTCAGATCAATGTATGTGATGAAGTCTGAATTTATTTATTTATATATGACTCATAGAAGCGAGCCTTGGATCGGCCGCCGGCACAATTTCCGTTATTCATATAATATGAATCGCGATCGTTGCTGACGCGACTAAAGTTTCTAACCAGTAAAGCTAAATATTCTATTTTTTATTATTTTTTTATAGGGGCTATTTATTATATTTTCGCGTTTTTTAGCGTTTTAAAATTACATCAACAATTATAATAATCTCGTTTGCCTTTATTCCAACAGGGAAACGGATAGATACTACAGCGACGACATATTCATGGTCCCGGAGAGCGTTGACCCCGGGATAGAGAACGCGACGCGGTCCCGGGACAACGTCTACGAGTACCGGGACGTGCCCGTCAAGCGCCCGCCCACGCCGCAGACCATCAGCCGCGCGGTCAGTCAACTATATAAACATATATATAAATAAATAATATAAAAAATAAATAACATCACGCCAGAGTTAAAAAGACAGAAGGCCCTTTTAACCACATTCAGCCAAAAACAAAACTGAAAACAAAACTGGGCTGGTTTATATAGAAAATAGTGAAAAATTAGTGACAAGTGGCTAGCTCGTCGCCTACACAATCACATACCCAAAACCCCATACACCATTAGTCGCCTTTTACGACATGCTAGGCAAGACCCACAGCTGGTACATTATTTTTAAGTCCCAGACCAACATGGGACAAATATTATATATAAAGAGTAAAGGTGATATTCTGTTACTTTTGTTGACGACTGGACAAAGAATATGATACTTTATAAAAATCGGCAATGTAATGTTTGATCTATTCAAAGTCGCTGGTCTGTTTAAAGTACTTAGTGATGCAAAAGCGTGCGATTAGCTGTCAGGTTATTACACATCTTTGATGATATTTTCATACACTCAGTGTATGAAACGTACGTATGTCTTGCAGGACTATAATCGCATCTAAGCGATTTCTAACTAACTTACTAAACTTCACGCCACTTCCCTAGCGGGGTAGGCGAATTTTTATGGGGATGAAAAGTATTTTTTGTCATTTCCGAGTTGTGGGAATATATCTCCATACTACATTTAATCTAAATCGGATCAGCGGATAATGATGCTTCACACAAACTTCCAACCCCATTATCACATTCCCTTAAAAAAATAATTTATCTACTAACTAACTAACTAAACTTCACGCCACTTCCCTAGCGGGGTAGGCAGAGAGAACCGAACGCCATATCGCACGATCCTTACACACCTCACTCGCCTCTTCAACATTCATGATCCTTTTCATACAAGCTCTACGGTTTAATATTATACGAAGAATAGGGCCACCATCAGTCAATGTGATACTTTATAGCAATCGGCAATGTAATGTTTAATTAGACCAAATATTACATTGCCGACTCCTATAAAGTATCACCATCGTACGCCTTTGCATTACTGAGTTCTTTATACAGACCAGTGACTTTAAAACTTTCGAGTTTTAATTGCCAGATTATATCAGAATCAAATCCAACTAGCTTAAAATATAAATTTTTAACAATTTGCATCTGACCCAATTTAATTTCGTCGTCAGCAAAAAGCAGTTAGGGGTTTTTTGCATCTCCATCAAATGGTTCAAAATACATACTGTACTCTGTATTTGGACCATGAAAATGTCATTTACAGGCGAGTCACCCACACACGTTATCATCTCGACCGGTGTCCCAAGCTTCCACCGGCTCAGCTCTATCCCTGAAGGAAGGCAGCGTGTCGCGCGCGCCCGACCCAGTACCTCGCGCACGCTCGCGCACACAAATGGTGCAGGGAGTCCCGCAGACCACCGTCTGATGCTGAACTGGAACCTTGTATGTAACTATCTGGGTGCGGATCTGAAAATCATCACCCGCGGATGTCAATTAGCTGGTAACGTAACGTCCCTAATACGTATTGCATCGATGCCTGGATCTCGCGTACCAAATGCTAATTGTGTAATAAAATTGCTCTATCGAGTTAAACGACGAAACTGGTTGCTTAGTCAAATGCGCGCCAGCGATTCGTTATCGAACTTCGCTATCGCTCGTATCGCGCCACAGACTTATTCGGGTGGACAAGTCGGGAACTTACTCTGAGTTCCGCTCTGTGAGTTCTTAGTAAACAAGTATGTGGCGCGATACGAGCGATAGCGAAATTCAATAACGAATCGCTGGCGCGTATTTGGCTAAGCACCCAGGACTTTCATAGCGTCGGGCACATAAATTAAGTAGAAATAGAGGCGAAAAAAATTCATATATGTACTACATAGCTATTAGTCTTCATACTCTCTGTGCTTAGTTTGATACCTACCTCGCAAACAGCACTAAACTACCCCAGCGACCTACAATTGAGTTGAAAAATACGCCTAATAAAATATTCGCTATCCCATAACGCGAGGTACGTGTGATCCAGGAATAATGTCAGACTTATAAAATGTAGCTATAAATATCAAATGAAAATAATGGCAACTTTAATTACCTCTCATTGTGTAATTTTAATTTACAAAATGCACAACATTAATAATTAATTACTATCTATGTAGAAGAAATTGTCACAGTATTACAGACATTCCATGATACACATTAAGTACAACAAACATCGGGGTAGGTATTTTTCCATATACATTTGACCATAAACAATTTTACATAAATAATAATTCTTGAACACTTTGTTTTACACTTTTCTAACTCTACTTTTATATACCACAGAAAAATCACTATTTTTTGTTATATGGCCGAAGTATTTTCTTCACATCACTTTCTAATGTTATTTTTTAGATATCTGAATCATTTATTTATTTTTTTAATTTAAGAATCGTAATCAATAAATTGTAGTGGCCATTACCCATTGTATACCCTAGACTGATTTTGTATTTCGTTTAATGTTAACTGTATAGTTTTTATTAGAACTATTCAACGAGCTTTTTATTTTTATGAAATAAATTGATTAAATAGGAATTATTAAATATACACCTTTCGTATTTGAACTGTCCAGCTTTAATACGGATACATTATTTGTATTTACTTTACACATTTTAATATACCATTTATTTAGATACTACCTATATTTAAGTATGGTTTTTAATTTAGTACTAAGTACTAAATATATGGTTTAAGATTTAAATATATGATAAGAGAACAAGCATTGGCAAATAATAAGTTACCTCAGAGGTATCGAGCAATTTTTATAGTATTTTATTATTTGTATAATATATGTTAAAAATATAAGCGTGCTTCATTAATCAATGACATCCAAATTTCAACCATATATCAATCAGCTCTTGTTAAAAATTATATTGGTATTGAAAACTCTGAACCATAAGACAAGGTTCCAAGGTAATTAATAATAGTTACAAAGTCACTGAAATATAACCTTTTGCGTTTAATCTAGTATTCGGAATGCGAATCGAAATGTTGAGGTAACAAAAATTATATCGCCGAATTTCCTGTGTCTGCCTAGACTGATCTTTCAAGTAACATATACTTCCAAAAATGTTTTTGTCTAATGAGGGTTTTTTGAATAAACATCCAAAAGATGGCGTAATTGTGACGTGCGGTCTTGTCTCCCTCCTCATTGGTTAGTTGTCAGACCAAACTGACATGCTGTCAACAAGGAGCCAATAGTGACAGCGATAAGACCACGAGACTCCCTCGTGCCATCTGGCGGTTTTTGTATTTTTGAAAACCCTCATTGTTAAACAATACTCTAAAATTGACTACAAAATTTGTAAGCAAACCACCTATTCCAAAACATTTTGATATGTTTCAAAATGTGTGTCTGTGCGCTATGTAAGCATGCTTGTATTTTACTTACGTACTATACTTAGTTTTAATGTTTAATTAGGTACTTATAATATCGTTTGTTATTGTGTCCGTCCATTTTGTGCAATTGTGTGTCTTCGTAAAACGTGCCTTGGTGTAAGATTTCTATGGAAAGTATTTATTGTAAAATATTGTGACGAACGAAACGGAAACTGCCTTGTAACGAAATAAAAGTAATTTTTACTCGTAAATGGTGATTTTATTTAAAAAGTCTACATAATTACAGATCATTTATTCTCATGATTTTCATAATCAAAAAGTACTTCTACAGAGATTGACTGTAATAATCAGATGACAAAATAAATATTTTTTTTACATATTGAGGTTAAAATAAAAATACTCGAAATCGGTATATTAAGATAATAAAATAGGGTTGAATGTTCGTGAAATATAATTAAGCAGGTACCTACCTATTGGCATTTTATGGTCGATACTGCAGTTAAACAGTATTTTTACTTGCGTAATTTTACCTAGCACTGTGACTGAACATTTTATAAATATCGTTTTTGCACCGGTGCCTTATGTTATTTAGCTATGCTACAGATATTCATTCATCTGCTAATACATGTAATGGTTAGACCATGAAATATTTCATGGTCTAACCTTACTTTACTAACTTTAAGAACCGACTAAGAACAGGACTTAAAGTTAGAAGGATGACGATAAATGCCTAAATAAAAAAACAAACAACCGCTACTTAAACTCCGCCATGTTTAACGTCCATTGCTGGTTCAGTTCTCGCAGCGGCACACGTCGGGCAGGCGCGCGGCGACGTAGGGCGGCGCGCAGGCGGGCCCGCACACGCGCGCGGCGGCGCGGCTGCCGCGCGCCAGCAGCCGCCCCGGCTGCTCCACCAGGTCCACCACGTAGTTCGCGCGGAGCAGGCCCGCGGGGTAGTTCTCCTCTTTGTCTAGGTGCTCGCCCTGGTGATTAACGGAATTACATGTGAGGATTTTCTGAGAAATGGAGGTGAAAGTGACTAAAGGCGCTCCATTGGAGGCTGTTCCATAAGGTCAACCACGTAGTTCATAGAAAATGCCTGGGGAACACGGTCACGGCCACCTCGCATGGGGCGCAGCGCAGCACACTCGGCAGCCCCAGGCCGAAAGCGCCCTGTGCGGCGCGCGCTCACCTCGGGCAGCTCGGGCACGGCCACCTCGCACCAGGCGCGCGCGGGCGCGGCGCGGCGCAGCGCGCACGGCAGCCCCAGGCCGAAAGCGCCTTGTGCGGCGCGCGCTCACCTCGGGCAGCTCGGGCACGGCCACCTCGCACCAGCCGCGCGCGGGCGCGGCGCGGCGCAGCGCGCACGGCAGCCCCAGGCCGGAAGCGCCTTGTGCGGCGCGCGCTCACCTCGGGCAGCTCGGGCACGGCCACCTCGCACCAGGCGCGCGCGGGCGCGGCGCTGCGCGCACGGCAGCCCCAGGCCGAAAGCGCCTTGTGCGGCGCGCGCTCACCTCGGGCAGCTCGGGCACGGCCACCTCGCACCAGGCGCGCGCGGGCGCGGCGCGGCGCAGCGCGCACGGCAGCCCCAGGCCGAAAGCGCCTTGTGCGGCGCGCGCTCACCTCGGGCAGCTCGGGCACGGCCACCTCGCACCAGGCGCGCGCGGGCGCGGCGCGGCGCAGCGCGCACGGCAGCCCCAGGCCGAAAGCGCCTTGTGCGGCGCGCGCTCACCTCGGGCAGCTCGGGCACGGCCACCTCGCACCAGGCGCGCGCGGGCGCGGCGCGGCGCAGCGCGCACGGCAGCCCCAGGCGGTCGGCCAGCGCCTTGTACAGCAGCGCTCGCTCCAGCGGCCCGCCGCATCGCACCCAGCCCAGGCCCACCGCGCACGACTGCAGCTCTGCCTATCGACGACAGAACACTCGACTGTATTAAACATAATGTTCTGAAAGAAGAACGGTAAGTAAAGGTAATCAATTATTATATTTTGTGAGTCTAAAGGCCCTTACACATTGCTTTTTGCAGCGATTTAGTCTCGATGCAGCATCGATACAGTCGCAAAACATCTATTTACACACACGCGTTACTAAATGCAGCGATACAATCGTGATGTACTCGCGATTCAGTAGCTGGTCGCGTAGCTGCTGAATCGCGACATAGTCGCAATTCAAACGCGCGTATGAATCGATATAAATTCATGTTGATCGCTGGGGTCGCGGTGCAGTCGCGTAGGTAACTGCCAAACGGGATGTTGTATCGCTGCAAAAAGTCGCTATGTGTAAGAAGGGCCCTAAAGTATCACCTCGCTGTACATCTTTTTCTCACTCGTACACAAAGTTGTGCTCACCACTTTCCTGCATCGTCTTTCGCTCCGACTTACTCCCGCTCGCTACATATTTTCTTGGCCTAACTACTAGACTCCTGCTTACTAGCTCTTTTCTTTTAAATTTCTTGGTTTCCACCTGTCTTGCTAACTACCTACATCCACCTCAATTAATTCGTTCCTATTTACCAACATCTCCCTCACAATTTTTAATTCTCCCACGGAGATTTTCAAACACTGTTTATCCATAGGTATTATCAACGAGAAAATGAGCTTAGAAATAACGACATCGATGACCATAATGTCAGCCAAATGCAGATCCACGCTGGCCACCGAGCAGTCCCTCTCTTGGGACACGCCGCTCATCTGCTCGGCCACGAACTCTGCTAACAACGTCGCTCGTTGCTTCAGGGAGGACGACACCTCTTCGCACTTATCGCGGTATCTGTTTGAATCGCATTTGTTAAGCACACTAATATAAATTTGCAGATAACTAAGTGATTCTACTTTTGTCACAAATCTTTTTCGCTACGTTACGTAGGACGCAAGTAGAGGGCATGAAACGGAATCGGTGAGACAAACATGTAACCTTAAAGCTGCTGTGTCATCGCGAAAATACATATATACATAACATCACGCCCATAATCCCGGAGGGGTAGGCAGGCAGAGTCAAAGGGGCAGCAGGGCCCATTAACATTCACATTACATTCAGCTAAAAACCAAATTGGGCTGGGTTAGATGGAAAAAGTAGCGACAAGTGGCTAGCTTGTCGCCTACACAATCACTTACCCAAAACCCAATATACCATTAGACGCCTTTTACGACATGCTAGGCAAGAACCACAGTTGGTAGTTTTTTAAGTCACATACCAACATGGGACAATGGGCTGGGTTAGATGGAAAATTGTGAAAAAATAGTGACAAGTGGCTAGCTCGTCGCCTACAAAATCACATATCCAAAACCCCATATACCTACTATTAGTCGCCTTTTACGACATTCTAGGCATGAAACACAGTTGGCAAATTCTTTATAAGTCCCATACCAACATGGGACAGTATCGCGAAAGTACTAGAAAAAGAACTTTTACCTGACAGATCAGGTAACAAGATTATGTATCACTATGCAACTACAAAATGATTATTTCATGTCACATTATAGGTAAAAAGAATCTTACCTCACTTCGTAATGTGCATTTTCTATTTCAAAGTAATGCAGGGATTTCGCTCTGGAAATTATAAAAATCGTATTGTTTGAATTAAACAAGCTACTTACTTATTTTATGAATATTGGTTATTTCTACGTGATAATTCGTAAAATATTAATACTCACGGATCTCCAAACCAGACTCGCAACTTTAGAAGATAAGACCTCAAATTGTGGTCATCGGGCAGCGCCGGGAAACGCAGCCGAGAAGAACTCATTGCCAACTTGGACTCTGACTGACGATCTAAGATGTAAATGACATTTAATGACAGTAGCTACTGTTTTTCTATATATAATTTTCTACCGTTTATCATTGATTTGGTCCTTCAAACCGGATTCACAAGACGGATAATCAGCCTTGCAATCCGGTTCGAAGGACCAAATCAAGTAGACCAGATAAAATTCGTTTTCACCAAAACTTACGTGGCGATCTGATGTCCAACCCGGATGCGACGTCGAAGGGCGGCTGGTGGAACATGCAGATGAACACAGGGTCCTTGTGCGGCGGCGGCTGCTCCATCACGGCCCTGATCGTGGGGAACGACTCGCCTAGACGCTTCTGCACGTAGAAACCTTCCTGTGTAAACATAATTAGACATACTTGAAAAAACCAAAATCATTATTCGAGGTTTACACGACAACAACCGTAGCTTTTATGACAAATAAACGGTCATTTAAATGGTCAAATCCTGTAATATTCGCAGCACAAAAGCCTTTAGAATAAGAAAACCCTATTTTTAACAAATTAAAATGCGAAAAAAAGCATGAAGAATCAAGAAACAGTCGGGGTCTTAGTAAATGGAACTTTGTTATCGGTGACTATCAACGAATATCTTGGTGTGGTATGCTATTTAGGAGTATGCTTAGATGCTGAAGCTTATTTTGGATACCTGGGTAAAATCGTTGATGTCGAGGCGGCCAGTATACGCGAGCTTCGCAGAAGGATGATGGTTGAAGATCGCTTCCAAGGCTGGCTCCCACGCGCCCACTACATACCGAGCCATTCTGTTGCCCACCATACTGTTGGAACAATTTAAACGCTCATAATGAAATACTACCTACGAGTGGAATTGGCGTTGCTATGAAACTGCAGCTATCAGCAATCTCATAATCATTCTCATTAATTGTTTCGTAATTATGGCCAACGAAATTTTTCTGCACCTACTAATTATAGGTATACGAACCGGAAAAAAAAGCCTCCGTATTAATTAACATAGAAGAATAATATATGAAAGAACACCATGTTTCTGCTTGTTGTGGGTGGTAAAGTTTATTGGCTCGGCCCTGATGATATGAGGTAATTAACTAACTAATGTATAGTCCCAAGCTCCAAATAGACGTCGGCTCCCTCGTCAGTGACACTGCATGCGATCAGAGTGCACAGCGCAGTCCGAAGGCCGATGTGTTCAATGTGAAGATTGCTTGACACAACCTTAAGGAAATAAAAATGTTATATCGGAAACGGGAAGAGACGCGATTCAAAGCTTATTGCAACTTGAGCTGTTCGATGCCACGAGCTGAGCCACCTGAGCTTTCCATACCTCTGCCCTTACCCAAGAGGTAACATCCCACACTAGACCCAAAGATAATACTGTTATTTAGGTAGACTGGCCCGTTGGTCGAGTGATCAGAGACCCTGGCCACGAAACCGGGGGCCGCGGGTTCGAATCCCGCTAGGGGCAAATGTTTCATGTGATAAACATGGACATTTGTACCTACTCAAATCATGGATGTTTATAAACGTATTTAAGTATATATGTCTATCCGTTCACCTATTATCCATAGGACAAGCTTATAGCTTAGTTTGGAACTAGGTAATTGGTGTGTCAGTCTGGTGAATTTATTTAATGTACTTACATCTTCTCCTTTGCGCGACGTAAATAGCTCCTTGGCCAGGTCATCCGCCATCAGTCCACTTAAAACCGTGCACGTCATAATCTTCAGGTTTATGTCAATGCGCTGCAAAGAGTAAAATTGAGATTTAAACGATTACTAAGTTACTTGGTATAATAGTAAGGGACTTAGAAGGAAAGCCAGGAAACAAAAAGTCGGTTGGAATGGGAATATTTTGGCGCAGGATCGTCGTACATGGCGCAATACGGAGGAGGCTTATACCCTGCAGTAAGACCAAGAAGCTGAAGTAGCAACATTTTCATTTCACCTCTAACTACTGTTGTCGAATGTATAGTTACAAAATTATAATCTCAGAGCCGGATCTAGGGAAGGACGACCGGGGCTGCCGCCCCGGGGCCCATTAGAGACTTTGGACAAAAAAATTCAAATTCATACTAGTAAACAACTTTTCCTTTCAGATAATTCTTGTTTTCGGTTATATTTGTTAAATAATCAAATAAACTTTTCATGGTTTCACAAAAAAATTATAATATTAACTCGACTGATTTTTTTTTTCCATTTTATCTGGACAAAAAAAATGTGGTCAGGAGTCTCCACTCCTTCGTTGCCCCGGTGCCTTCAGTCAGACCTCTGAATCCATCATTGTATAATCCCTACAAGCTTACTATGAAGGATTTGATGCACTTTTCTAAAAAAAAGTATTCATACTTTTAGCAAAAAAGAGCGATGTCAAGAATATTATTTATGTATGTAATAGTTGATATCAACGTTAATCATCATAAAGTTATGATGATGGTTAGGATAATAGATAGTCACCGTCAATATGTTAAGCAGTTCCTGCATGAAGTCCGGGTTGAGCATGGCCTTGGTGCTGACGTGGTAGTTTTGCAGGTTGATGTAGCACTGCACCGCCAGCCGCTGCGCCTCTATCGGAGTATCTTTGACTAAAACACGTTGCGTAATCGTTAAGAGTCTATTGGATATAAAAAAAAAAATATTGCTATGTTGATGCCTGACCAAATATACGCATTTAAATGCTATAAAGAATTCGTCCATACTACGGGTACAGCTCACAATGTATGAAAAAAATATAGAAAATCTTAACTAGCCATATCTTTGCTTAGAAAAATAGTACAATTTTAATTTAAAAAGCATTAAAATGTTAAATATTTTTACTATTAAAGAGATTTATTAATTTTAAACATCAATAATTTTCTATGCTGTTAAATATATCGACAAAAATTGTTAAAATAACTTACATATGATATGGTAAATTGAGTTAGAATTATCTGCTACCTTACGAAGCCCAATCTTACTTAAACGCTAGGGAATTAGCAATAAATATTGATTAAACAATAATTAAATAGCTACGAAGGTATTTAATTATTGTTCAATCTACAGCTAACTCAAACATGTTTAAAAGAAACTGACACTTCTTGTTGATGTTCCTCAGCGACGCGAAGGTTTTCGGCTCTACCAGACTGAACGCCGCCTTCGGGATGATACGGCACAGCTCGGCCAACGCCCGCAGCGAGTTCATGCGGATGTAAAACCACACGGCTGCGTCATCGCCCAGGATTGCTGCAGGTAAGTGAAGTAGCTTATGTGTATTTAGGTATATCATTTGCAACAATAAATTTCGTTGTTGGGCATAGTTAAGTCCCAAAAGGACATAGGATAGTTTTTATTTCAGAAATTATTTTTTAGAGGCCGGTGGTTCGGACATGTGGAAAGAATGGATGACGAAATATTGCCTAAACAGATATATAATGTGAAAGTGGAAGGATGTAGGAGCCGCGGAGGTCCCAGGCTCACCTACTACGACCAGATTGGTCGAGTATTAACAGAAGGTGATGTTAGGAGTCATAAAAACCGTAGAGCTTGCACCTATGAAAAGGATTATGAATGTTGAGTAAGGTGTGTAAGGATCGTGCCATATGGCGTTCGATTCTCTCTGCCTACTCCGCTAGGGAAGTGGCGTGATGTTTAGTTAGTTAGTTAGTTAGTAGATAAATTATTTTTTTAAGGGAATGTGATAATGGGGTTGGAAGTTTGTGTGGAGCATCATTATCCGCTGATCCGATTTAGATAATATTATCTAAATATTTATGAGGTCGCGAGAAAAAGCTACTATAATATATTTTCATCAGCTAAACTAAGCTACGGTAATAAAGAGTGTTATTACCACAAAGCGCCTCAATGATATTCGTGTCGGACATCCTGACGGCGGCGGGCAGCAGCTTGGTCATGTTGGCGACGCCCATCGCCGCGTCAGCCAACAGCTCCACGTTGGAGCTGAGTAGCTGGTGGCAGAACACCAGGTCCGTTCCGGTTTGGTACAGTGCCTGGAATTGTTGAACTACTTGGAATCAATACTGCACAGCGCATATACAGAGATACTGCAATCAAGACATGCGGGAGTTTATCCAGGTAAGATCGAGAAACAAGATTTTTTTCATGGATCCCTCCGGGTTCGTATCCGCGTCGGAAGGAGCAAAACAGAATATATTTGACTTGCACGAACTAAACTTCCTTGGTAGCTCACGATCAGCTGATCGTACATAGCTATGTTGAAGGACTCGGGATCCCCACCGGATAGAACTGGGCCTGTTGGACCTTTGGGCCTCACCTGCATGGTCGACTAGGACGGTGGAAAGAGATGGGCGTACCTCATCCTACGAACTTCCCGCATCTGCACCGGAGCGGGTAAGCAAGAGTGTTGTTTCCTTATGCCCGCTCCGAGTTCTCCTTCTGGGACACTACGTTCTCACAGAAGGTGACGTCACACTACTACAACGCAGCTGGTCGGGCGGCTAGTCGGGCCACTGAACCAAAAAGAAAATGCCACCAACATCTCTCCCATTAGAGGTGAAGGACATCTTAGTAAGCACAGCCAGGCAGTGCGGCTTCATAGCCGGCAGCGCCATCTCGAGATAGGCCAGCAGCCGCAAGATGCAGCCCGACTGGTACAGGTGGTACGCGTTCTCCTCCGTCTCCACGTAGTTGCGCAGCACGCCCAGCACTTGAGTGTGCACGTCGCGAAATTCGTAAGACTGCGGAAAGCAAAGACTGAATAAGTGATGGAAGATTAGACATAGGTACGGGAAACATTCAGGTACAGATTAAAAAAATAGACAATTAAAAAAAACGGAAAAACTTTCGCAGAGTCCTTAACTGTGCTTATACACATTATTGAGTCTTACATTAAAGTAAAAAAAGAAGCCTTTCATACTCATGTCTCATGAAGACTTAGTTGTGTCTAATCAGCTCACCTCCAAAATATCACAAAGATCCAGCACCCCGGTAGACGCCCTAAACGTCCTCTGCACCACCTGGTCCTTGTACCGGCATATCAGCTGGTCCACCGTCCTCAAAGCCGCGTGCTGTATCGCCAAGTACTTGCTCTGCATCAGAGCCAGCAGAGACGGCCAGCTGAACTGCTGGTTCTTCGTCACCTCTGACGCGCAGACTGGGTCATCCAGGAGGTTGCTTAGTGTCTTTGGGATGATATTAAATTCTGTGTTATTCATTTTCGACGGTTCTTTAATAATTTATTCTATCATACTCTAGAATATTGTAGGTTTACTCTATGATCGAAGTTAACTTTCAGATGCTAATCAATAACCTTTTACTAACTAATATATTCTCACGTAAATATCTTATGGATCCATTCTATTAGTTAGACTGACTTCACAGAAACGCGACTGTAACGTATACCGCTTAAGTTGAATTATAATAGTTACTTACATTTTGATAATAAGTTTTAGCTGAACGTAGCCAAGACACGCTAGTGACGAAAAAAAGTAGATATAGACCTGTAAACAATTCTTCTGAACGTCAGGGTCCAAACTATTCTTCATCCTAGAGAACAGACTGCTCAGAATATTGGCAGAGACTAGCTGTTCACAACCGAGAGGCTCCCTCGTCAATTCTGAGAGAACCAGAGACGCGAACTCAAGGACAAATACGTCTTCCATCTGTAAGCAATAATTAATGTGTATGCAGTAACTTAAATAAATAACCACCATCCGCCACGTGGAGGCAGAAAACTATGTGTCGAATCCATACCGACTAAACCTTAAGATGGCATACGTCAATACAGGCGGTAATGTCGGTATCATGTTGAGAGATATCTCTCCGGACCATACGGCGGATGTTCTAGCTCCAGATAATAGGGGTACTCAGAGGAATGTGTTCCGCGCCATTCTGCTGCGACCTACCTAATCAGTGGTGTGTTCTAGCCTCCCAAGACCCTCGGCAAGTGGAGGACTAATATCTGTCCAAGGATGTGGTAATTAGGGTATACAGACCAAACCTTTGTATTGTAACATCTTTAAGTAACAGAATCTTAAGTGTTCTCTATTGCATTCGCCCCTAAGACCATCTCGCTCACCTTAACTAGCATAAACGCAATCTTCCTCAAGTTCTGCGAGTTGGCCAGCACCTGCTCTGGCCCCCGCGGCAGCTGGCACAGCTGCGCGAGCGCTTTCAGCGCGAACCGCTTGATGTTCAACTCCGAATGCTCCACGTGCGGCAAGATGAACCTGATAGCGTCGAGGTTGAATAGCACCATGCGGTTGTACATGTCTTGCGCTGAGAACTTCGTGATCGCTCGGAGAGTCTAGTGGAACGGAACAGAGTAGAAACTGCTTTTAAGATTTTTGTTTGTAAACTTATAAAAGCTATGTGCTTTTTTTTGCTTAAGGTCTACATACATAAATAAACATAGTTCAAGTTTGAATTGGTCTGTTGATCACTACTCAGCAAATAATATTTGTAATATTATCACATCCTATTAGAATGGTATACAAATTCTGAAATACTGCACAGAGCTGTAGGACAGTATCTCGGAGACAAAAACTAAAAGAAAAGCATTTTCGCGCGCTACCTGGCATAATATCTCAGGTTCAGCAGATTCCAGCAGCAATATCGAAGTGTGCGCACTCTCTGGAGTGATTGTATAGGGGTGGAAGGTCAGATCCTTTTTGTCAGCTGATCGATTCTCGCGTTCCTTTTGAAGGGGCTTTGCCATTGTTACAGTTAGTTCGAAGTTGAATTGAAAAATTAATAATTAGTAATTCAATCCTTATGCGGCTCAATACAACATGTTATTGTATTATCATGTCATCCAATGTCATTTGGTATATTTTTGTGTCTTTAGGATTTATTTCAGCTTCACCAGCCAGTAAGGGATAGGTAAGTAAAAAAAAAATTAAATATGAATATTTCTTTCGTCTTCATACTTTTGGAGTTTTTACAAACACATTTTGTTTATTAGGTAACTAACTGTATGATTTATTTCGTATTGATTGCGTTTTCGATTAAGGTTTTTTTCAGTTTAAAGGTCTAGGCAGGACATAGTACATACTTATTCAAATTCGACCCCTCACCCTCGTTTATTACTTAGATAACTAGACATTTGTAAATAGTCATTCCATCTTCTTGGTGTAAACATCAAATGAAACAAATTGTTCCTATTTCAAAATCACGTCACACAATCCGACATTTCAAAACTGTCATGAAAATCATGGAGTTGCGTCGTGTTTTATAGAATAGATTTACTTTACCAACTATGTATAGGAGAAATATATTCGTGCGTTCCATCGGCGGAGCAGCTCGGAAGTTCAGGGCCTTGCAAGAGCTCTGGATACTTCCGTGGTGGGGCAGTGGGGGGCTGTCCTCGGCTCCTCTCTGGGCATTGGACTCTTTGGTGCTGGTCGTCAAACTGTGTTCCACTTGTGTGATGGCTGTGGTCAAGGTGATCATTCCTCCTGCTATGAAGAGTTTATATGGGGAAACTGTGTTGGTAAGATTCATTCCTATTCGCTATAAGGGCAAGGTAATTTCATCGGATAAAGACATACTTACATACAGATACGACGCAAATTGCAATAGATATCTCTTGTACCTATTACCTACAAATGTCCATAGACAGCGACCGCATACCATTAGGCAGGCAGTAGGTATGATTGTTTTCCCTGTTTCATCAACTACTATTGTGTAACTCTGAGCCGCGTCTTAGACGTGATCGAAATTCATATAACCAATCCACTAACTGAACAATTCAACTGAACAATTACTTCGGCTATACAGTAGACATAACTGCGCGGCAGCAGGTGACATCACTGGCGGCGCGCATGCGGCGACAGCTGACCGATGTGTCGATGGTGATTAGCAACGCGGGCGCGTTCTCCTGCCAGCCGATGAGTCATCTTAGACCTGATTCCATCACGAGGATAATCAAGATCAATTTTTTTCAACATTCCTAGATACAGTCTGCGCATAAGAATTCTAAGGTCGGTGATTATGGCCTCTCTCGTTTCATTTTCGCTTTGTTTGCAGATAACTGGTGCAGGTAACGGAGTGGGCCGCGAGCTGGCCCTTCAACTCGCAGACCTCGGAGCCACCGTCATCTGCTGGGACAGCGACGCTAGGCGGAACAACTCCGTCATCGACGAGATACGCAGCAAAGATGGCGATGTTAGTTTATCTCTTCTACCTCTTATTTAGTGACTCCTTTTGGTAATTTATCTGACCAATTAAAGACATACGTAGTTTTGACTTGGACCCGCAGTAGTACTGTGCAGTACCTACAGTTAGGGGGTAGGTTTCCAAAAGTGAGGTGATGAAACCCATCAGGATTTTAGGCAAAGTCAAAATATTTTTTATTTATATAGGTCTCTATAAAACACTTATAAATCGTGAAATACAGGTAAAGGTATATGATTCTACCACAGGTTCGGAATGTTATATCTTCCGAGAAGAATCCGGCAAGAAACTCGGTAGTTACTTACCTACTATTTTCAATACAATTTATACAATGGTGTATGAATCATAATAAACTTTGAATTATTTTTTAGTGTGGTCCAGTTGACCCTGTTGTAGAGTATCAAAATACAAATATATAAATTACAAACTCAAAACTTGACCCAACCAAAGTAGACCAGTCCCCAAAGGCGGCACCTGTTCCCAAGCATGACGTATGTATCAGCCATCGCTTGTTAGGGGTTAGCGTCCGTCCATAATAGTGGAGAGCTCTGATAAACTTAGATTAGTAAATAATGCTTGCATGGAAATGCATAGGTACAAGAAGATAACTGTGAGGGCGAAATTCCTACGGTAGAGGTGTTAGGGTTTTCACGAACCACGTTATTGACACTTATCCGTCTACTAGTATTGTACTTAGGTATGCTGTCTGCTTTATAGCACTGTGATCAGATATCAAAGTATAATTGAAGAATCCAGATTCTAATTTCAATTTCCCATTCTCAGTGCTTCGGCTATACAGTAGACATAACTGCGCGGGAGCAGGTGACATCACTGGCGGCGCGCATGCGGCGACAGCTGACCGACGTGTCGATGGTGATCAGCAACGCAGGCGCGTTCTCCTGCCAGCCGATGAGTCATCTTAGACCTGATTCCATCACGAGGATTATCGAGATCAATTTGCTCGCACATTTCTGGGTAACTATACTATTCAGTTATATGTCCGTACGTGAGAGGTTCTTGGAGGTCACCGAGGACCAGTGGATCGGGGCGGACCGTCCCTTAAGTCCCCCAGTTACTCCGCCATTTAGAATCATTTCCCTATTTGCATACCCTCAGGCCTCTTATTTCTACTAAGTACTTAAATATAAAAAAATATAAAAAAATCTATATGGAAGTATTGGTATTCAATATTGTATAAACTATCGATAGTATATCTGTTTACCGATAGTTTTCGGTATCGATTTTCTTTAACTATCGATAGACAATTGATATTGGCTTATCGAGCGGCAACACTAATCATATCACACCTTTTCCTGTTTTCATCTTTCCTATTGCTTCATTCATCCCATTTTTCCATTTGATTTTTCTCACACCTTTCGCTTCTTTCCTATTCACTTATGGTCCTTAAGGATATCAGTCATATAGGTATCTTTCCAGATTATTCAAGCGTTTCTGCCGAGCATGATTGAGAGGCGACAGGGACACATCGTCGCGATAAACTCTAGCGCAGGACTGATGCCGTTTGCGGATATGATACCATATTGCGCTGCGAAATTCGGACTCCGAGGTAGAAATCAGTATTTCAATGCAATGCAACGTTGTATCATATTTTTTTTTTTTTTTTTTTTTTTTTTTTTTTTTATTTTTAGTTGGGGAAACTCCCACGAGCCGTCACCCTCTGCTCGGGGAAGCAGAGGGCGGTGTGTCGGACTCGAACCGACTAAAAACCCAACGTGGCCTCCCGCGGCGCAGTTCCGGAGGAGCCGGTATCCCCACTGTCGGGACTATACGGCAGCTCCTCCGGTAGTGCGCATGCCGCGCGGCGGTGGTCGATGCTGTGCAGCCCACGCCATCAGTCATCGGATGCACAGCACCGAGCACGCGCGCGCATCGAGACATGCCAGGCCACCCAGCATGTCTCAACTACTCCGCCCAGGATTCAGACGCCGATCGTCCCCGTGACCGGCG
Source organism: Glyphodes perspectalis (assembly GCA_951394215.1). Lineage (NCBI taxonomy): Eukaryota > Metazoa > Arthropoda > Insecta > Lepidoptera > Crambidae > Glyphodes > Glyphodes perspectalis. The sequence goes on along the minus strand of OX596200.1, from coordinate 16,808,440 downwards.
TCGTGGGCCCACTCTCGCGCTGTGCCCTCTGCTAAGCCAGAGGGCACGCGGAGAGCGTCTCGTCAGAAGGGGCCGCCTTCCGCCCGGCGACCTAAATTGAGGGCAGAGCCCTGTCGTCACGGAGGGAGAGGAGATCCCTCCGCGACCCACCACAACGCAGCGCAGTGCGCCCCTGTCGGGTTGCCGAGGATAGGGAGGCGAGCAACGACACACTCAGCTCCTCCTCTTCCTCGGCAATCCTAGTCCGGCCGCAGGGGCTGCGGCCGGTGCCGCAACTGCTCGGTGGGAAATGCCGAGCAGTCGCAGCTCACCTCGGGGTCTCTCTTAGCTTCGGCCCTGTCCTGCACCAGGGCCTACTAAGCCCCCCCGGTACGCCAAACCGAAGACCCCAGCGGGGGGGAACGTTGTATCATATAGCTCAAGGTTTCTCAACCTTATGGCTCCCCCCGACAAGCGTGTCGCACGAGTCAGTCGTTCATCCTCCATTACGTAAATATTTCCGCGTACCCCCTTTGAGAAACGCTGTTATAGCTAATGTAATATACAAGAAACGAATCGCTATTCTGTCGGCTTGCTGTTCTAAAGATTTCATATTGAGAACTGCAACTGCTTTGTTTGCAATTTCAAATGAATTATTGATGAAAATGATGGATGACTTAATATTTTCATGTATCCAGGTCTTATGGATTCCATCACAGAAGAATTGAGACTGGACACGTGGACGAAGAATATCTACACAACATCGGTATACCTGGCGACGGTTTCTACAGGGCTCTACCCGGCACCTACTCATCGCTTCACTTCTCTCTACTCAGAGATCACCGCGAAAGAGGCAGCCAGGATTATCATTGAAGGTAGTACGATTTATTCATATTGAGACTTAGTATGAATATTTCAGCCTTTTGGTGAGAAGAAAATTCGTTGAAATTTATAAATTTCCATTGGAATGAACCAATCCTAAATAAAATCTGCAATCTCGCGTGGTAGGAATAATAAAGCATTGCTCTCGAAGTCAAAGTCTAAATATTCTTTATTTATATAGCTTTGAAGGAAACGCATATAAATCGTCAAATACAGGTAAAGCCACCGGTTCGGTTCGGAAGTACTTTTGATGAACCAATTTTTCATATGACGTCATAGAGTTAGCTGTATGACGTCATTACAAAGTTTATATCAAATTAAATATTCGACTCGCTATGGTGAGCCTTGCGCAGCTATCTATGTATTTGGCATGGCTCACTATCATCCCATATATTCAATCTGTTTAATTTCATTCATAATTTACAGCAAATAAATACGCTTTTTCAGGAATCCGCAAGAATCACAAGAGTATCAGCATACCCTCCTTCATGAGGTGTCTCATCGAGCTCAACAACCTTATGCCGTACCGCATAAGGATCATTTTCACAGACTTCTTCAACTTCGGCCATAGAGCCTGGTTCTGCTTTTGCTAACGTATCAAGTAAATAGGAGATGTAGCAGAATTAACTTATGAAAAGTTTACAATATTTCTTTGTAGTTAAAAGTTTAGGTTTATGTTATTTTAGTAAATTACTTTAACAATAAATAGTTTTTTTATTAAAAACAATAGCGACACTTAGGTGACGGTCACACTAAAGGGCTACGTCAATAATGTTATTCATTTCATCCAACAAATCCAATCTAGAAGATTATTGTAATTAACAATAATTAACAGATTATTGCACAACATATATGTTTTTTTCCCAAAAAACCCCAGTGAACCATAAGCTGCGTACGCCCATAGGCCCCAGTTTCATTTTTTTTGCACCAAGACCCTTTATCACCTAGCTATGCCACTGAGTGCGACATTAGGTAAATTCAATAGAAAAATTTTAACTATAGTAACAGTTACAATATTTTTTTCAACTTGTAATAATTAATTATTATTATTTGTTTATGGTATTCCCAACCATATTCCCATATGTCATAGACATTTATGCGCATCAATAGTATAACAATTCACTGTCTGTCCGCACCGCTCACACATGATCACTTTGCTGTGCTCCAACAGATGGTCGTCTCTCGTCTTCTCATTGTCAAACTGCTTACAACAAATGCTACAAACGTATTGCTGTAACTTCTCATGTTGTAGCGAGTGACGTTGTAGTGAGGCCGGTGTGGCAAAGCTTCTACCGCATGATTCACATAAGTGTCTGATGTTTTTTTGCTTGGATATCTGTGTGTGGCCTTTTACGTGCATGTAGGTTTCTTTGTGGTTGTTTGATGTGAAACTACACACTTTGCATCTGGAAAAAACGAAACATTTAGCTTATTAGCTTTCTTTCATTTATTAATAATATTGTATAGCATATCTAGAAAAGGAATCGAGGCAGGCCAGTGAGAAGGTAGGTCGACGAAATAAAATCAGCAGCAGGAGAGACATGGACCAGAAAAGCCGAGAACAGGGAAGAATGGAGAATGTTGGGGGAGGTATTTGCCAAAGGGCAAACAGACAGTGTTGTGACAATATAATTAAGAAATAAAATTTATTATTATTATAGCATATCTAAAGGGAAATTTATCAATAGTCTGTCATTCTTGTTTTCAATTAGTATTGTTAACTAAAGAGGCCTTTGTCAATTAGTGACAAACAGACAGGATTTGATGCATATGCACATACAATATTTCTTATACATACCCCAAAACTTGTAAAGAAATATGGTTACTTAGTAAATTTATTTAATGTGTAACATAATATACTGTCTGAATAAAGGCTTTAATTATTAGTATTGCTATCAATAACTTACCTGTACAACAGATCATTTGGCTTTTCATGTTCTTCCTGCTTATGTTTGGATAATAATTCAGATCCAACAAAACTATGACCACAAATATCACAAATTCTTTTTTCAGATTTGAGGATATGTTCTTTGGCATGTCGATACAAGAGGAACCGTTCCATGAAAGTCTCCCCACATTCCTTGCAACGGTAACTGCATCCCATGGCTGCACCATGATCACTTAAACATGTCTTATGGTGTTTAAACAAGTTCTCTTTGTTTTGAAACTGTTTGCCACATACGCAGTCATCTGATGATGTATTGTGGGTAACGTAATGTTGCTGCATTTTAACTTTGGAATCAAACAGTATTTTGCATTGGATACATGTCCGTGACGCAAGATCGCAAATGCTTAAATGTTGGGTTAGTTTATGCATGCTATCAAATTTTGAGTCGCAAGCGAAGCATGTATATTGATTTTTGTCTAAAGTCTTAGTATTATGTGACTTTTGATGACTTATATTTGCTTGATTAATTTTAACTTTTGACTCTGATTTCTTAACAACAATCTCTTTTACTATTATGATATCTGATTCTAAGACATCTATTTCCATGTTCATATCAGAGGCATCTTTACATGGCGTATCTTTCTTCTTAGGCGTAGGCACTTTTGTAGGCTTGGGTATAGAATTCTCGTTTCGGTCCAATAAGTTCACTATAGATGGTATATCCTCTTTACCCAAGTTGTTCAGGTACTCCTCTATATTGGCCGTGTTATTTAGGAATTCGAGGAGCGAATCAGAGTTGTATTCGGAGTCTGGAAGAGGTAATATGGGGGTCTTGATTTCAGAGCACTTTTTGGCTTGTTCCTGAAGAGTGGACTCGAGCCAATCTTGTGAACAGCGCGCGTTTAATTGGAAATTGTAGAAGTCGCCGAGGCGACTCTCGCACGACCTGCAAATGGCTTTGGGAAGGCCGTCGTTGGAACTCACCGTTACGCCGAGACATGATTTTAGGTGTAAATGAATTGTGGGGTCCCCGAGTATGGATACGTGATCGTTCTCCACATCTAGGCATATTCGGCAACATTTTTGAACGTCCTCATCCATATTTTGATGTCAGTTTCTTAATTTATTAGGAACAGTTTACCTGTTCCTAAACAAAAACAACACTAGACAAGGCACCGGCTGAAAACATATGATTTTGACATTTTCGTTCTGAAATATACCGATCAATACAGTCAATTAAAATTTAATTTGTCATACTAGCGAAGTAGTTAGTATTTCTGAACGAAAGAATAAGGTCGAGGCTCTATTTTTGGGGTTCAATAATAATTAAACGCAACATCAAACGGCGTTTACCCCACATCGTACCGACTGGAGCGTAACTTAAAAGGAATGTGCTATTATACAAAACCTGTGAAATTTTACCATTTAATCAATTTCTGTACAAAAGTTTGGTACCTATAATGAAAATGCGTTATATATCGTAAATGTTATATTTTCAACGTAGGTAGTCTTGTGTGTCTTGTAAATAATAAATATGCATAGGGACTTCACTTCACACGCAATTAATAAGAAAGTGTTGTAGCTGCTATATTTATAATGCGGTAGAAATTCAAGTCTTAGCTTTGCATAGTAATAATTCATACCCCTATAGAAAAGAACTCGGAGGAATCATATTAAACGAATCCTTTACTTAAGTTTTACCTTTAATTAAATGCTTATCTAAATAAGCATTTAATTAGTGATAATATGATATAACATTAGTAAAATAGTGGATACAAACTTCTACTGAACCCATATCACAAAATAGTTTTTATGCTTCACTTTTCGTTTGACAGATCCAGTCATACGTACTTCAATCATTGTTTGTGTGAATGAGTGCGAATACTGCGGTTCTTCTCAGAAAATAAGAATTTTACACTTCACTGGAGACTTGTTAGTAATCGGTCAAGACAAGTCACTTGATACCCATGGTGCGAAGGCGTGCGGTGCTCAGTTTGTGAATTAACGGCGTAGGCTACATCGTCATGACTTCCATGGAGGCTCATTGTCATTCGGCCCTCGAGGCACAGGAATCCCTCCTGTATTCAGCCAGGCATGGAGAGCTGTCGGTCGTGAAGGCCCTCTTGGAAGCTATGCAGGATGGGAAGTTGACACTGGATATTAATTGTAAAGGTAAACCAGTTTCTTTAAGCCAGAAGGTAATAGAACTTGTTTAAAAAATAAATACATATTCATAAAGAAAACGAGTTTGGAAATTATAATTAAGTATTTAATTTGAATTTTATTAAAACTCATATTATTATTATTTCTTTCTTAATGTTGCTTAGTTTTTTGACTTTTTGTGTAGTTTCATCATGATTGTAAAAAAAAGATCTGATTAGAATCCACATACAAAAGTTAAATGTGAAGCTAAAAGTATTTCGGACTAAAAATTATTGTCTGCTAAGATATATTTGTAGCCTAATAATTGTCTTAGTAACTTTCATAAAGAAATGTTTGTATTACTTATTAATTTCTGTTTTATTAATATACATATAGTGTGCAGACACAAAATATACTTCAATTACATACAATTGTTAACCATATTGAAGGAAATTTGGTTGAAGTGTAGCAGTTACAGGTATAAAGAGTGTTCAATTTAAGCCCCTTTATACAAGAAAACACAAACAATTGAATTTCATGAAGTATTATAATTTTATATACATACATACATACATATATAACATCATGCCCATAATCCCCGAAGGGGTAGGCAGAATCAAAGAGGCAGCATGCCCCTTCAACCACATTCAGCCAAAAAAAACGCCGGGCTGGGCTTGATGGAAAATTGTGAAAAAGCAGTAACAAGTGGCTATCCTGTCGCCTACACAATCACCTACCCAAAAACCCATATACCATTAGTCACCGTTTACGACATGCCAATCAAGAACCACAGTTGGCATATTCTTTTTAAGTCCCAGACCAACATGGGACAGTGGGCTGGGTTGAATGGAAAGCTGTGAAAAAGGAGTGACAAGTGGCTAGCTGGTCGCCTACTCAGTCACATGTACTCAAAAGCCCGTATACCATTAGTTGCCTCTTACGACATGCTAGGCAAGAACCACAGTTGGCACATTCTTTTTTTTTGTCCCAGATCGACATAGGACATTATTATAATTATTATAATTTTATGGGATATTTTTCTAAGTGTTTAAGACACTTCATATTCTGTCTCATTTTCCCGTTATACTGCGGGTTCGAGAAAAAGTTACAAGTAAAAAAATTTTTTATTTATGCCCTTTTATACGATATAACACGAAACAATTGAATTTTAAGAAGTTTTATTTTTTTTTTCCCAAACGCCTTGCGCACCCTTTGCTACACTCCAACTGGAAATTCTAAAAAAATTCAACTCAATCCATAACTTGAGGAATTTCATATAAATTATCACGCCATACTTTCGCATTCATTAGTAATTATTCATCTTTTATTGTGACTCATTCGTAATTTCTTGGTATGGAGTAATTTTTATTGTAAGTTGGTCATGAAGGTTATCTGAAGTAGTTCTTTAAACTGTGTTGTGGTAATGCAAGAAAAGAAATGCAAAATTCATAAGAAGGTTCCGTTAAATAATGATTCTTGTTGAAATTAGACATTTATTTGTTAGTAATTAACTTTATTAATTAAATATAGAATAATAATTAAATTACTAAACATCTATTAACTCTAGAGTTTACACAGCAGACTTGAAAATGTAACATACAGACTGGCAGTAACTCTCTCATTTCAAATATTAGTTTGGATTTCATAGATCTCCATTTTCATAAAAATAATAAAATCATAGTTTCTAGTAACATGCCATAGCTGCATAGTAGGATATTTTCTATGTATTACTATTTTTGTATTATCCTCAATGATATCCCTTCTCTGAATAACTAGGTATTTAATCATTGCTGCTTAATGTGTAACACAACCTAAAAACAAATTGTAGGTACATGCCCAAAATAAATAAAATAATTAATTGTTCCTAAGTAGGTTGTTCAAACTTTTAAGTTATTTAAGTAAATAATCTAATTTCTATAATAGTATGTAGCAAAAAAATTTAATATCCAAATTAATACAATGCAAATTAATATTAATCATCAATACATAGTATAAAAATTAGTCCCCCAACGCATATTATATCTGTCTGTCTGTCTAGACTAATCTCAAAAACTACTGGGCTGATTTTGATGCGATTTTCAACAGTAGATAAAGTGAAGATCAAGAAAGGTTTTAATTAATTATTAAAAGTTTTAAACGTTAAGTAATTTTAGGTTTTATTTAGAAAAAACATTCTTCTCTATACTCATGCAAACACCTGTGCAAAGCCGGGGCGAACCGCTAGTATGTATATAAAAGAGCAATGTTTATTTTCAGGTAAAAGCAAAAGTAACTTAGGATGGACTCCGCTACATTTGGCATCATACTTTGGTCATGTGGAGGTGGTCAAGACACTTTTAGAAGCTGGCGCGAATGTGGATGATGTGAACGATACTGGAGACACGGCCATGCATAAGGCATCCTTTGTTGGCAACGAGGTGAGGACAATGAGTACAACATGGACTTGATTTGCAACTTTTATCATAATATCTCACTAGTTGACAGTTGTTAAGGTTTAAGATATGTAAGCGTATAATCCAAGACTGACTCATTATAATAGTTTATAATAGGGATGATGACTGCATTGAAAATCTATAATTCTATTAAGTCTGTCAATTCGGATTATACAAAATATTAGATATATTTTTTGCTTTATCAACTTAACAAAAAAATCACAAAGATAAAGAGCATCAAAGTTTTGGAAATATATTCAGCATTTGACAAAAATAAGTAATTGTCCTCGTTGGGACACACACTTGACCCGAGAAAATCACTTTCCCTCAAACTAACTGATTATAGTAGCATCCTACTGATCGCAGATCCTACAGAAAAAAATAAAAAAAATTTTTGGAGTTGGGGCGTGCGACGTCACTATTTAGTAAAATATTTCGACGGTATGACGTCACGCGAAACTTAAATGCATTGTATCATCGTCAATGTTTGTTTGACAAATAAATAAATAAATAAATATAAGTTAATATTTTTTTATAATCTAACAAACGGAATAAATATAATTTTTTACCTTCCCTATTGTCAAACTTGCCTCATATTATGTAAGGAATTTTGAAATCCATGTACATTTATATCATTCACATGTTGATGAAGGAAACATTTTGAGGAAAATTAGAGCTGGTTCTGATTGGTGTATAACCATGATCCAATATATCTGGTTTGTCTCTCAAATAACAAATTAAATGGCATTGTGTCATTGTATTAATCAGCCTAAATCTAGATTTGTAATTAAGGTATAGATCTCATTTAATTAAGTGACCTAACGCAAGGAAGAAGAGAGAAGAAGTCTTCATGATTTTCAGTTTTTTTAATTTATGTACCTACAGGAACTTTATATCTACAAACCTAACAAAAGTTTGAATTCACTATTAGCGTGATTTTCAGTTTTTTATTGTACGTCTTTACAGGAGCTTGTGATCCTTCTTCTCAAGTACAAAGCGGACGTAAACATAATGAATGGCGAAGGACGCACGTGTGCGGATGTGTGCAAGACTCGTGATGTCCGCCGGCTGTTGGAGGCGGCGCACCGGGCTGAGCGGCACGAACGCGAGCGGAAACTCCTCACTGCGGCCAAGGAGGGCCGTGTCGAGGAGATACAGGAGCTTGTGAGTAACGTGTTATGAAGTTAGGGCGCTGGAGTTTCGTGTAAAGCAAAGCTGTTGAGGTTATGATTTTTCTGGGTTCGAAGGACCATGTCTGGCTTACAAGGACCATGTCTGGCTTACAAGGACCATGTCTGGCTTACAAGGACCATGTCTGGCTTACAAGGACCATGTCTGGCTTACAATTGATATAGATCTTTTGTTTTGGTATGTTTAGCTAATTGACTTGTACTCATAGATCGATATGACTTGTACTCGCAAGTACAGTAATGGCATACGTAAAACGCAAACACTACTCTGACAAATATCGATCGATCGGCCGCAGGAAACTGCTGATCAATAATTAACCTATTAGGGAGCTGGCCGTTACAACTTTTACATAGAAATGTTTGAACCATACACTGTAAGAATGATACTCTCGTCCGCCTTTTACCCCAAAAATAAAAAAAATAAAAAAATATTTCTTCTGCTGTTTTAAACGTTTCTATTTTGAGTTTGGAAAAAAATACTTCATTCTTATTTTGAATGATTACAACAAAATTATTACGTAATCTTTGTTTCTGCAAAAGTTCAATCTCAGCGGGCTGATACTCTCTGATTATGAAAGCAACGGATCCACATACTACTCTCTCTTTCTAGCTGAGCAGCCCCAACCCGCCCAACATTAACTGCGTGGACCCGCAAGGCAACACGTGTCTCCACTGCGCGGCTTACAGAGGCCACGCGAGGCTCGCAGTATTGTTGCTGCAAAACGGTGTTGATACCACTCTTAGGAACAACAGTGGTAAGTGTTAATTAGTGAGTTAACATATAAAAAAGAAAAGTCCTTTTTCAATCATGGTAAGACGCAAATTAATAATCGAGCGTCGTGCGGTTCTACGGGATTTAGAAAGTTCGATAATGGATAAAAGAAAAAGATGTGTAATGTTTCCCTTTTAGTAGTAGGGGAAGCGTCAACAAGTTTCACATAATCTTGCAAGCACATCACAGCATCTTCGATTTTAAAGAAGATGGGAGACGACTAACCTTCCGTTACACATACTACAATCCTACACGTAGCCACACTTCGCCGGCAGGTCAACTGGCGGTCGAGATGGCGAAGGACACGGAGATGCGCGAGGTGCTGAGCGTGCGGCCCGTGCAGCGGCTGCAGCGCACCGCCGCGCGCTTCGAGGGGCCGCTGTTGAAGCGCTCGCGCTTCCTCGGCTGGCGCCCGCTCTGGGTGACGAATGTTCATATTTCCCTAGCGGGGTAGGCAAATAGAACCGAGCGCCATATGGCACGGTCCTTACACAAATATAGAACGCGTCATGAAAGAAGCAATAAAACTAGGCTTTGCTTCCCAATGTCTCCCAACTCACATACATTAATAATCCAGACCATGATGCTTGAATTTTTGGTCGGGGTCCGCTTAGAAATAGAAATAGAAATATCTTTATTCATGTAGGCTCCACAAAAGCACTTATGAATAGTCATAATAATACAAAATAAATATTCTACCGCCAGGTTCGGAACGTTGATTCTACCGAGAAAAAGCTAAACAATGACTAAGGATAAGACAAAGTGCTTGGTTCACTAATGACATTGGTTTATCGTAGGCGGTGCTCCAACGCGGCGTGCTCCTATACTACGGGTCGCGCGCGGAGGGCGCGCGCGAGGGCGGGCGCTGCCGCGGGCGCAGCTACCTCGACGGCGCCAAGCTCACCGCGCCCGACTCTGAGCCGGCGCTCATCGTGCTCAGCCTCAGCGATGGCGACACGCACCGCCTCGCTGTGCCGCAGGCGGATAATGTCGTTGCGTGTAGACAGGTGGGATGATTGGAGATTTAAGATGCGAAACTTGCTTGAAATACTTTTTCTGTCTGGCTGGAAGGGCCTTTGATCTGGCTTGAAATCGAGCCGGAACTCTTGAAATCGATCCTTCAAGCCGGATCAAACAGTCCATGTTTGATCCGGCTCGAAGGACCTATCGATTTCACTCGAAGGACCATTAAGTCTGACACGAAGTACCAATATTCATGTTAGTGGTAGTTTGGTTGGTTTAAAAGTATTGCCAACGTAAAATTATCTATTATAAGTTAATTTCGATGGGTCATTGGATCCTGCCCGAACGACGAACATTTAAAGACAATTTGATAACATTTTTGTCTATAATAATTAGAACGTCTATCTATTCAATTGATAACACTAATTGACTTGTATGTGCTTGCTATGTTTGTGTAATTTGAATGTTCCAGTCTTGGATAACAGCGCTAAACGAGCATATTGCTTACTCCGGACACTACTTGTGGGCTGGGGCCTCGCCCGACACGGCCAGGGAGGCGACGGAAGATCTGGAAGACGAGTGCAAGCCATTAGGTTAATATGCCAATTTAATGCGTGATTTAAAAATAATGCACTAACTGTGATTCTCGCCTAGCATATGTGATTGTGTAGGCGACGAGCTAGCCACTTTTCACAATTTTCCATCTAACCCAGCCCAGTTTTATGTGGTTAAGGGTGCTAGTTGCGCTTTGACTCTGCCTACCCCTTTGGGGATTACGGGCGTGATGATATGTATGTATGTATGTACCATTTTACGTTGTGATTACAGTAGGGAGTATTTGTGTTTCTGTCTCTCTCATTTTAACCGTGTAAAGTAGGATAAAAAACATCTCGAGCCAATTTCAATTTCTGTTAAATCCCTACAAAACTGTTTTTAAACTAAACTGATGTATTAAATCAGAGGTTAATATGATTTTTATTTCAATAGGATCCATGCAAGACGCGCTGACAGCAGCTACGAACAGCCTCGCGTTGCTTGAGACTCAACTGAGGGAGTGCTCTGCTATACTGACTGCGTTAGACAAGAGCGTGAACGTCGGCAATTCGCTACACCACTCGGCGTATATGGTGGGTTAATGATGCGTTGATTTACCGCTGTTTTGATTTCTATATAATAAATTCTTCTTATTATTTTTTTGCTCTGCAATATAATCAATCATACTGTAAATAAATAGAGTTAATGCTTCTTCTTATCTTTTTGCTCTGCAATATAATCAATCTATGTCATACTATAAATAAATATCAGACTACATTGATCTGACACTGTGGTAAGTAGCTTAAACACTTGTGTTACGGATATCAGATTCAACAGTGGTATAACAAATTTATACTTAAATATTGGATATTAACACCCAGACACAGTACAAACACAGGTAATCATCATACGAATGTTTGTCCTGGGTGGGGATCGAACCCACAACTCTTGATGCATAAGACAGGGTCGCTACTGCGCCATCGAGCCAGTCGATTATGGTGTTGTCCCATGTATGTTTGCCTGTTGTCCCATGTTGGTCTGAGATTCAAAAATAATTTACCAACTGTTTTTAATGCTTAGCATGTCGTAAAAGGTGAATGGTGTATGGAGTTCTGGATTTGTGACAAGTTAGCCACTTGTCACTGCTTTTTCACAATTTTCCATCCAACAGAACTCAATTGTTGGCTGAATGTGGTTTAAGAAGCATATCTTTTGTCTCTTTGGACTCTGCCTTCCCTTTCGGGTATTGCAGGCGTGATGATATGACGATGGCGTATGTTGTCAGCGGTTCCAGCACGCGTGCGGCACGGGCGCGGACGCGCTGGCGGCGCTGCGCCACGCCGCCGCGCTCGTGGCGCAGGCGCGCGACGCCGACGCGGCGCGCCTCAACAGGGAGGTCAGTCGTTCATCCAGTTGCTTTGACGACCAGGTGCTTTTGACGATTGCAAGCCGGGGCTGCGGTGGTGAGAGATGTCAGTGACGTGCGTGGCACCGCCGGAGCCGGGACGGATACCCTTTCTTAAATGTTTTTGATGATTAGTTTTTTATAGAATGAGTTTGATTAAATTAAATTAAATTAAATTAAATTCTTCAGACCGACACACTAATTCCCTAGTCCTAAACTAAGCTTATAAGCTTGTGCTATGTATACTAGGTGAACGGATAGACATACTTAAATACGTTTATAAACATGACTCGAGTACAAATATCCATGTTCATCACACGAAATATTTGCCCCTAGCGGGATTTGAACCCGCGACACTTGGTTTCGTGGCCAGGGTCTCTGACTACTCGACCAACGGGCCAGTCAATGATGATGATGACCTTCATGTGCCATTAATTTTTTTATTTTACTTTCCTAGATCGAGCGCAATCGCGTATTAGAAGAAGCTTTGGCAGCCCTCGCCCGCACGCACCACGCGCTGGAAATGTCTGTAGCAGAAGAACTCACTAAGGTAAATATGATTCTTGTATCTATAAAGGATTAATGCCCTTACCATTGAGCGGTGGTAGCTCAATGGTAAGGGCACGCGCCTCTTAACCGAGGAGTGCGGGTTCAAACCCGGGCATGTACCTCTAGATTTTTAAAAAAAATCTATGTACATATTTATACCACTAGCTCGGCGGTGAGGGAAAACATCGTGATGAAACCTGCAAATTCAAACAACTTTGAATTTGTAACCATGATCCAAAAATTGTCTGGTTCCCCTATCTTAGGGTTACGAAGGTCAGATCGGCAGTCGCTTCAATGTAATTACCAGACTTGCTAAATCCTGGATCATGGTCTAAGCGGACCCCGTCTAAGCACGGGACATAACGCTAGGAAGATGATGATCTATAAAGGATTAATCTTTATTCCTTTGTCTTGAACGCATATAATCAATGCCCTTTTTTTTTCAGAGCAAAAGAAAGAAGAAATCTACGTCTTCCCAGAACGATTCCAAAGAAAACTTCTTTGATGTTTTTGAAGGTGAGCAGATTTTTTTTAAATCCCACAATCTGAATTTCGCGGGCCGAGTCTCGTAAAAAAAAATGTTTTTTTATTAAAATCTAAACTGTTAGTGCAAAAATCGGCGTTCTTACTCTTTAAAATGTATGATGCACTTTAACACTGCAGGTATAAAGCTCAATGTCACTTGTAGGCTCTGACGAAGACGACGACGACACGCTGGTGACGGCCGGGCTGTCGAGCCCGCTGGGCGCGCTCAGCCCGTGGGGCAGCAGTCCCGACCTCACCAGGAGGACGCCCATCGGCAGCGTGGACGGTTCGTTTTGCGATATTAGTATTTATAGTCCAAACTCAAATGTACGTAGGATAGATTGCAGGCATAAAAGGAATAGGAAGAATTACCATTCGCTCCTGACTCGATGTAAGTAGGCCAACTGTGCAGGATGCACAAGTCGTTTATAGATGTTGCCACGGGCTTGGGGACCAGCATCAACATGTAAAAGTTTCTGAGGTACAGACTGCTGCCAATCTGATCAAAATCTGGACAGGTCTGCATTAGGTTAAAAAAAAATCAGTCATGAAAGGTTGATGTGATACTTGCAGCAGATTGTTTGGAACAATTTAGTATTCAACGGCTGAGCAATATATGCACACTGAAAACTTACCAAATATTTAAAACACAGTATATTTAACGTTAATGTTCAAGTTTAGTTCCTACTTGAAATACAATTACATATACTTAACCAGGCGACAAGACACCGACCAACGACGAGCAAGACGACTTTGACCGGCGCCTGTCCGGCTCGTCCGGGACCGGCTCCCCGCAGTCCCTCCACACGGCCGTCAGCCCGGCCAGCTCTCGCGGGACCCTCGTGTCGCAGGGCGGGCACGTGTACAGGAACGCCAGGCCCTATAGGAAGACCACTAAACCCAGGTTAGTCCTAGGGTAGTCTTACATTAAGGCAAACTTTGTCAGTTTTAGTAGCGGGAAATAAATGAGGACAACATACTTCTTCGTTTATCTGGCTTTACTGGGAGAACATGACTGAAACTCGGATCGGATCTCTGATCCGGGTCGAAGGACTTGTGAATCCGGCTCGAAGGACCGCGTTGGGAGTGGGCAACACTTGTCGCGCGTAAACGTAAGCTAAGGATTAAGAATGACATTACTTCGTTGTTTGACCAACCTAATCATGATAAACTTGGTTTGCCATAGTCAGGTAAAAATTACTTAACTCATATAAGGTAAGTTAAAAGTTGGTTCTCCTATGAATCCTAAAAAACTAATAAAATCATGCAATTTTGACAGACTTCATTTAAATGTTCAAATGCAACAATTATCCGAGCTACTTCAAATAAGTGTGAAGTGCGCGGTTTTGCAGTGCTGAGCGCTAAATGTGGTCAATTCCAAGTGCCCTTGCACTTAACCGCTTATACGCCAAACCAGATTCAAATATTTAATAGCGAGACCGCCTCTACTGATTTGGCTGAAGACATATTCAGACACATGACGTGGTAAAAGACGCTTAACTTCTATCAAAATGCGTACGTATGTACGTAAAATATTTGTTACCTTGTTTTCAAAGATTATAAATCAGATATAATTACTTAATTGGTAAGGCCACATTCATATAGAAAGACGTTGTCCTCAAGCTCGTACCTCTGGAACTTCAAAAAATGTGGCAACCAGACCCACCCAATCTAGCATTATGATCTAAGCGGACCCCGGCTAGGAACGGGACAAAACGCTGGGAAGATAATGCTGAAAGAGTTTTGAGCTATTTATTGAAAGTTTTTTTAAGATTTTATCATCATTGACAAACTTTTATTCTGCTACTGCTTATCAAAACGATTATAAACAATTAATGGTTTATATGAATAGGCATCAAATACTTATAAGAAGCTCGCCAAAATTCTGGCAAAATGAAAAGTAACCAATTCTTTTTATTTTTCCTTTATTTATGTTTGTTTATTTTTGACTAACATGTGTTATTCTTATATTTGTTTCAGTTCACTATCTCAGTGGTCCATTTAGTATTAGGGTCAGTATATAATGCACAAGTGTTAACACATTCGTACAACAAGTGATCGTATAATAGCCTCGTAGGTGTTTTTCCTTCAGCGGTTATAAAATATATATTTATGATTTACATATATTTATTGTTAGAATTACGGCTTTGGTGCACATAGCTATACAAATAGAATAGTTGGCACCTTTAAATAAGATAGATAGATAGAGAAACTATGTTTTTAGCTGCCATAACGCTTCCATAGATTGTTTATGGTAAGAGGTAAGTCATGTTGACGTACTTCTATAGATTTGTCAACATTATAAAAACGAGCCATATTCAATTTGGGGACTATAGGATAATATGTGAAGTGCCAATTATAAGAATTGATACGCTGAATATTCGGTGGGGGTTATCTACAAGGCCATAGAGTACAAAATTGCACTGAAATGGACATTTATGATCACAGCCACAAATGTAACAGTGTTGCACAAATAATGCACATTAAATACGTTTATTTTTTATTTTACGTGAAGTGTTGTATTATTAACTTATGTACAGCAAAGAACGTTTGTAATAATAATACATATACATTTTTACTGCATTGTTAACATCAGTATATTATGACGCATTTACTAATTATGTTTATGACGAGAAGAGTAGTGAGCTTGCATAAAGTCAGGCAGCGTCAGAATTCCGCTATGACATATCGAACTATATTATTCTGATAATTACACTAAAAACTCGATAGCAAATTTTGACGCGATCCTTCAAGATGTCAAATTGATATCAATTCCTTGTAAAAGAATCAATCATTATCTATTAAGACCCGTTCCGCATATTTGATGCCACCAAGTGGATTTTTCATTAATTAGACTTCTAAGTCATTATATATTAGATAAAAATAATTTGGTTTGTGAAAAAAGGCTAACCTAATTTAAAAATATTAAACGATAATAATATTGAAAAAAGTTAAGCGTTCATTTTTAATTTAATGTGGCGTTTATTTAAGTGATTATTATGTATGATTTTATTTCAGAAACCTAACATAAAGGGACCAAATATTTTTTGTTATTGACCTAGTCTTATATTTATATAAAATGAATGAATAATTATTTACAAGATGGAAGGTATTTTATTTTCTCATATTTTTAATAATCTACCTTTTCTTTGTTCAATGTCGATGTTTATAAAAAAATATTTTAATTCTATAATGCTAACATTATCATAATGCATTTCTTTTATTTGATTTTTGAATCTCCAATATATGAAATTATTTATCAGTATGTTGATTCATAGTATGATTTTGATTATTTGTGGTAATATATATTTTATTTTTGCTTTTTTGAAGAACGAGTGATAGTATATATTAGAAAGAGTAAACGAAGTACCTGAGTAGGGTGTGTGAAAAGCTGTTTGTGATAATTTACATACAAAATATTGTTTTGATTTATGTATTTTTATTTTTAAGAAAAGTTTGACTTTGTGTAGGTATTCAAATATTAAAATGTTTTAAATTATGTTTTGTTTCTTTTTAGTTTTATTTTAATATTTAAGAATGCAAGTTGCACAATGCATCTGCTTGTACAGTAGATTGAATAGATTTTTTGAGAGTGATACGCGCCTCATATCCGAGGAGTGCAGGTTCAAACTCGCACACGTACATACCAACTTCTGGATTCAAATTACAATGGATGTGTGACCATGATCTAATTTGTATAGTTCCCTTATCTAAGGGTTACGGAGGTAAGATATGCAATAACTAGACTCATTAAATCCTGGATCTTAGTCATACCCCTCGGTCGCAGGCCCTGACTGGGCACGGGACATAATGCTAAAGATGAGGGCCCTTTAAAAATAAAACAAACATAACATCACGCCCATAATCCCCGAAGGGGTGGGCAGAGAGTCAAAGGGACAGCAGTCCACTTTAACCACATTCATCCAAAAATAAAACTGGGCTGGGTTAGATGGAAAATTTTATAAAAGCAGTGACAAGTGGCTACCTTGCCGCCTACACAATCACATACCCAAAACCCCTTTAAAAATGCAGTAGATATTTTAATATAGCCACTCTGCAAATAAAATGGAATTGTCTTTATTTACGTAGGCTTCAAAAAAGCACTTATAAATCGTCAGAATGAGATCAATATCTACCGGTTCAAAAAATAGATTCTACTGAGAAGAAACCGGCAAGAAAAATATTAATGTAAGTAACCAAACTACCTATAGCAATTCCTCACAGCAAATAAATGAATACTTCCAAATAAGACACAATTCATTGTTGTAATATATGCAAAGTGCGGGAAGGGTAGACTCGACGAAGGAAATGTTCCTGGTTCGTTAGTAATCATCTCAGCTCCTTCACGATTCATCAGACGACCCGAGAACCCTTTGTTTAACTATGAAACCCTTTGTTTTAATTGAAATTGGGCACATAAACGAACGGAAATAGAACTGGAAATGAATTTGTACTTACTGCGATATTGGAATAATTTAGGTACCTGACAGACTGATTCACCTAAGGCATGTCTAGTCAATCACATACATTTTAGATTTTGTATAGACTTGACACAGACAGATGTCGCTACAGGCATCATTTAGACTGATTGAGAGATAAAACTGAATAAAAACGTTATTTTTTCACATAAAAAAAATTCTTTTTTTCATAAAATAAGTTATTTACGTCATTTATTAGATAATTTATTGAATTTAGGTGAAAAACATGCTTATAAAATATTTTCTTCAGAAGCAAACCAAAATAATATCTGTTTTGAAACCATGAATTTTACACAGATGGCGTATTATTACTAAGAAACAACTTACCTGTGCTTGTAGCGTTATCTTGTATTATTCCTGACAGACTAAACTTTGCTGTAGTTCCAATTACTCACCACTGTCGCTGTTCTTGCGCGAGTTATAGCAGTAACTTTTCAAGTATGGGCAGTGACCCTCTGTTGTACGTAGTATATTATTACTCTGGGCCTAAGGTTTTACATCACTAAAGGTGGCCACTGTCTAAGCGGACCCCGACTAAGCACGGGTCATGGTACTAATATTGATGTACCTACCTATAAGCATGGTTTCAGGTCAGAAATGTACCCAAAAACTCGACCAACGGGCCTGTCTATTAGTAGGTAGGTAGGATTTATTTATTACAACCAAAGAAACTATGTAAGTATGTGTTAGTATCTAAAACATAGTATTTGTTTGTAGGTATCTGAGTACGTAGTATCCCTCAGGGCCTTTCGTGTGACTCGCCGGCTGACATGGCAAGCCTACATTATGTATCCATTACATTCGGAATACTTACGTAAACTAATCCGCAAAGCAAATCCCGCAACGTTTGATGAAGTGGTGGGTAGCCTTGGAATCGCCCACGGCACACAAGTAACTGTGATTCTGATTTTTATTTACCGACGAAAAACAACGGAGGAGGTTCTTAAGTCGACGCGTATATTTTTTTTATGTATGAACACGCTTTAATAGTAGCCTGATTTTGATAATTCTGGAAAGAGCTCCGAAATTGGTCCCATTTACATTTGGAAAATAGGGGATGATTGATTGTTTACTTACTAATTGTATTAAATAAATAAATAAACAAATACCAGACTACGTCACATACATTGATATGACTCTGAGCTTAAGCACTTGTGTTACGGATATCAGAATCAACAAAAATATTGGATATTAACACCCAGACACAGAACATACACAAGTATTTATCACACGAATGTTTGTCCTGGGTGGGAATTGAACCCACAACTCTTGGCGCATGGGACAGGGTCACTACCGAGCGCCATCGAGCCAGTCAATTAATATGACCACGCATGTCAATTAATATGTTACTTTTTACAGACTAGCCCGATTTTGATTTTTTTTTTCTACACTTGTCTTCGGTCGTTTTTGTCGTCGGTTAAAAAGGTCACAGACATTTAAGTATTTGCATTTATGATATACCTACAGATATGTTATTTCATCAATCAGTACCGCAACACCGTGTTGTGTTTTCGTATTGACCATACATCGTTTTACACCTGGAGTAAAGTGGAATAATTCGGAAAATTACGCGTCTTATTTTCTAGGTCAAATATAAACAGTGTCTATTACTTATACTTGAGTTGAAATATTGAATATTTGCGTCAGTTTCGATACTTAATTAAAAAAGGATCCCTTCATGAAACATTAAATGTAGGTTCGTATTTGTCCTTGTCCTCAATCTGATGTACCTACCTGTACTGTAAAATAAGTAGTGTATTAGTATGGGGTTTGATTTACAAGTAAATTCACGAAATACTACTTGAATTCCATAGTTCTATAAGCGCTATTTTTCGGCATTAAACATTTTAATGGTAATTTAAATAGCAACGTAATTAGAGAATTCCGCATTACACGTGGCAACGGGAATAAATAAATAATAAATAAATATTCGACTACATCACATACATTGATCCGACTCCGAGGTAAGTAGCTTAAGCACTTGTGTTACGGATATCAGAAACAACAGTAGTATTACAATTATATACTTAAATATTGGATATAAATACCCAGACACAGAACAAACACAAGTATTTATCATACGAATGTTTGTCCTGGGTGGGAATCGAACCCACAACTTTTGGCGCATGGGGCAGGATCACTACCGAATGCGCCATCGAACCATCAAATTGGAATGTCCAAATTCAGGGACGTCCATAAGTGAATCTACCTGGGCTTTTCACGAAAAAAGATGTTTTCGACATAACCGAAGTTTAGCAAGCCGTCTGTAAACCACGTTGGGTGCCAACAAGCCTTTTTGCGGCGGCGCGGAGGGCAGGTGGAGGGGGGGGAGCGTCGCCCAGTCTCGCCTGCTCGCCAGTTGCGCTGCAGCGGTCGCCGCGAGCACACGTCTGCGAAGCGCGCGCGTTCGCCCGCACACCACGAACCCGATCTAATCGTGAGTGCTCCGGATTACATAATTGCTTCACTGGCATGATTCACAAATACAATACGAAACATGGTTACAGAGACCGATCAATGCATATGGCGTGTTTGATTGCGTTTAGACAAATCTGGTTTGTACTATGCATTTTCGTCGCATTTGTTGATTCAATCTCTGCTAGCTACATAAAATATACATACATACTCAACACTTTCACTTAGAAATATACCGGTTTTAAAGTTTCGATACTTATAAAAATACAACCTACACAATAAAAGCCTTGCACCAAGAAATCTTATCATTTAATTCACCAGGTTTATACAATTTTGATCGGTTTATGAGATTTTTATTTGCGAAAATTTACATATAATGAAACACCCATAAAATATTCTAAGGTTCCCAGAACAAAATAGGTGCAAATAAATCATTGTAAATTTTGTCACGTCGAACGCTTGCTCATCTAGATCGGCTGATTGAGCGTGAATGACTCACCTCACCTGAGATTGCATGATTGTATAAAAGCTTAATAATAAGCTCATATAATACCTTGGTAATGGGCAGTAACTAAGTAACTAATTAGGTACGCTTAAAAAATACAACAATAAAATAGTGATAGAAATCTCTAGTCTGTAAAACATAGTTACAAAATGTGTGTACTAAGCATAAAAAGCAGTTAAAAGTAATTTTTCTGAGCAAAAAAATACTTCAGTTGTATATTAACTTACTTAATTAGAGGAATGCCAAGTTTTTCACAAGGTGTAGTGGGAACAGCGGCGGATTAACCGGGGGGGCGAAAGGGGCGGTCCGCCTTGAGGCTCTGGTCCTGGGGGCCTCATATTATTTCCAAGTTCCTGTAATTTCGGACAAGCAACACTGCTAGTATCCCTACTAGGGACCTCGTACAGTAACGGCCTAAAACAGGCTTTGTCCGCCATTGAGTGGAAAACATTACATTTAATAAAATAATCATCGTATTCTAGGTCAGACTTTGTTAATTGGTACAATCGTTTAAACAACCAACATGCATTGAATATTTACATTGCGTCACCCTTTTTTAAATATTTACAGTCCACATTACATCTTACTACAAAATATATCTATTTTATTACCAAACCTTAGTTATAAAATAAACTACGTCTTTAAAAACGTCAATTCTGGCTCTGAGATAGTTGCCAAAGGAAGCAAGAAATATACCTTACAGACATAGGTATAATTACTACCTCTGAGATTGTACCAAGTTCCAAGAAGGATAGATTTATTCATATGAAAAATGTTAGGTAACTGCCTCGGTCTGCTTACGGGATTAAGGGTACAATGTCAACATGAGGGGATTAGTTACACGTGATGTATGTATAAGGATTATTTAGTTTGAGTTACGCACTTTGTATAAAGATCTTTTAGACATTTTTTTACCTAAATAGTGGATATCTTTCTTGATAATATAAGTTCCTCGAATGGCATTCTATTTCTTTCGTGACTTCTTTTAGATTTATTTATCTAAAATTATTAGCTTTTGTTTTTTTCATATTTTAATTTGCATCGTAATTGAAACGCATTATGATAGATATTGTATTGATAACGGGTTTTGTTCTATCTATGGTTATTGTGACGTTTTATAATTCATACTAAAATAAGATTATTTTAAGACACAAATCCTTTCGGAACGATTAAAGTAAATTAAAATAATTGTAAAATCTATATTTTCCTTGTCTTTGTTATTGGATCGGCTTTTCAAGCTCTAGGATAGAGAAACAATAAAATTTTTTGATATTTTTAGTTTGTGTTTATAATCGATAATAAATTCATTTTATTTTAAAGATTTCCTTTATATTTTGGTAACATACGTTTTATTTGTGTATTTTCGCATTGAAAGTCGGCATCGGATCTTCGGCTTCTGATCGGATGATTGTAAGGAGAGAGGATTACATTTGAATGCGAAGAAAACAAAGATTATGGTGTTTGAAAGAGATGAAACCAGAACGGATACAAGGATAACGGTTGACGATGTAGTGCTGGAACAGGTGAATGAAATTGTATATCTAGGATCTGCATTTAGTAGAAATGGAAGGTGAAAGGTAGAAAGAAGAGTGAATGCAGGGAATAGGGTGAATGGAGCGTTAGTAAAACTTTTAGGCAGCAAAATCTTGCGGTGCTGATTCCTACGCTAACATATGGAAGCGAGAGTTGGGTATGGCCGAAAGAGCATGAAAGTAGAATAAACGCGGTCGAGATGCGTGCGCTGCGGAAAATCTGCGGTGTATCGCTCACAGACTGTGTTCGGAATGATGATGTAAGAAAGAGAGTCGGTCTGAATGACAGTGTCGGAGTCAAGGTAAGAAGAGGCATGCTCCTGTGGTTCGGACATGTGGTAAGAATGGATGACGAAAGATTGACTAAACAGATATACTATGCGAAAGTGGAAGGATGTAGGAGCCGCGGAGGGCCCAGGCTCACCTACCACGGCCAGATTGGTCATTTATTAAAAGAGGTTGATGTTAGGAGTCATAAAAACCGTAGAGCTTGTATGAAAAGGATTATGAATGTTGAAGAGACGAGTGAGGTGTGTAAAGATCGTGCCATATGGCGTTCGGTTCTCTCTGCCTACCCCGCTAGGGAAGTGGCGTGAAGTTTAGTTAGTTAGTTAGTTTTGCATTGAAATTTATTATTCTGTTCAAATGTAATTATTGGCGATCCCTGAGCTAAACCAGTAAATACTCTCGTATCTATGTATAAATGAAATTATAGAAACTGGTTCAAGTAGAATTAGCCAGACTTATTAAAGCTGCAGTCTTATCTTTACGTTCCCCTTTTATTAATTGAATTGTTAAATCTGATTTGTATTGGACATTTAGTTCGCTATTATACCTGCTTAGTGTACTGAACATCCCGTTGACGCCTCGCTGGGTGCCTGATATTGACTAACGTATAGCTAGAAGGCAATATATCTATTCAGGTATAGGCACACTCAGTGCGAATGTGGGAGAGATTTCTATGATACAATGTTCATTTGAGTCGACTTCCGGGCGTTGGCGTAGGAGATAGGTAGACAATTGTTATTAGAAATGTATTATTTTGAAGTCATTCCTTAATAACGCATGGTAGATTATATTTTTTTATTGGTAATTTATGTTGGTCTGGGACTTAAAAAGAATGTGCCAACTGTGTTTCTTGCCTAGCATGTCGTAAAAGGCGACTAATGGTACAGGTATGGGATTTAAGGTATGTGATTGTGTAGGCGACGAGCTAGCCACTTGTCACTACTTTTTCACAATTTTCCATCTAACCCAGCATAGTTTTGTTTTTAGCTATATGTGGTTAAAGGGGCTTGCTTCTCCTTTTGGCTATGCCCACCCCATTATGGGCGTGATATTATGTGTGTATGTATGTATGTAATTTATTTATCTGTTAATTTGTTTGCTGCATATAAGTATGCAATATTTTCTTAAAACTTTATTTGAAATAATTCGGCAATTTCAATGATAATTCATATGTATTAAATAAACCTCTTTTTTTAACCTCGATTCTTTCTCACACATGTCCGAGTTACCTCCTAAAGCTACGGCAGAATCAGACCCTTTCGGTATCCTCACCGCTAACTTAACAAACTTTCTTGTTATATATATCCTTCACCTTTCGTTAGACTAACTACCATTCTGCTTATTTGTCCAACTTCAGAACATTCTAGAGCTGTAAATCCTCGAAGTGGTATTAATTAGGCCAATTAAATGTCACTTGATTTTGTTTCGCTGTTCCCTCTATTTGCATTATGGTCTTGCTTGTCTTTATAAGTGCTTAATGTACTTCGTGGTTGTATTTTCAAAGGCTATCTAGTTCTCTTGGTCGCTTTTAATTGCATCTATTTTCTGTTTCCCTTAAGTTTCCTTCATTGAAAATTGGAAACGCATGCACAACATAATTAATACCGCGTATAGTTATCTAGTTGGAAAAAATATTCATTCAGCGCATTACATTCGTATAACGTGTAAAAACTACCTATTTTAATAACTAAACATAAGTCCTATGTTGGTCTGGGACTCAAAAATAATGTGCCACTGTGTTTATTCCCTAACAAGTCGTAAAAAGCGACTAATGGTGTATTGGGTTTTGGGGTTTTCGTATGATTGTGTAGGCGACGAGCTAGCCACTTGTCACTTTTCCTCAATTTTCCATTTAACCCAACCCAGTATACTTTTTTGTCTGAATGTGTTTAAAGGGGCTAGCTGTCCCTTTAACTCTACCTATATTTTCGGGGATTCGGGCGTGATGATATGTGTATACGTTACATTAAACCCGACTGACTAAATATTTTAATAAACATAAGATTAATTTGATATTTGATTTGATGTTGATGACACTTTAGCGTCTAACATCATTAGCGCGCCCGTATCGTCGCTTCACACGATCACTGGCGCCCCCTTCCCATAGATTAGGGTTGCTTTCTATACGGATATTAGTTACGTAACATTAGCTTATGCTTTCATTAATAACATACCACGGAAAATAACCAGTTCTAAAATAATCAATGCTTTTAGCAACTGGTCCAGCCCGGCTTTATTTTTAGCTGAATGTGGTTGAAGGGGATTGCTGCCCTTTCGACTCTGCCTACCCCTTCGGGGATTATGGGCGTGATGTAATGTTATGTTATATTTCCTAAACGTTCATGAATGCAAGCAAACAGACACAAAGGATTCATCATTCATACTTACGTTAGGATCATCTTCTTCGAAACAATTTTAAAGCCATTGACACAAAACGACTAAAGAACATCCAAAATTGGAAGGAACTTCCACAGGAATATTGCCTGTAACGTTTCATTTACATTGAACGTTTAAGTCGTGATTTGCAATTCAGACAAACTTTGAAACTCCGATGATTAGCTGCTTGAGCATTCAGAACGCTTGATAAATTTTATTCGGTCGTGAAGGCACGTGGAAATTAAGGGTACCTATATACTACACAGGAGTATATAAGTAGATATGTATAGTCTATACTTATGAGTACAGTTTGGTGTAGGTACCTAACCGTTTACTTCCATTTCCAAATGGGACAAAGTTTGTGTTTAATCTAGTTCAGTTTGAGATTAGTTATCAGGTACGTTATTAGAAGTTATTAAATATATTAGGGTACATTATGGTTAATCATCATTAATGCAAAAGTAATAGTTTATATGTTTCAACACGTTAATGACAATAATTGTCGGCTTATATTTAAATGGCTCGATGGCGCATACACAGTGACCCTGGCCTATGCGCCAAGAGTTGTGGGTTCGATCTTCACCCAGAACAAGCATCCGTGTGATAAATACTTGTGTTTATCCTGTGTCTGGGTGTTAATATCTAGTATTTAAGTATATTTTGTGATACCATTGTTCTGATAGAGTTCCGTATCAGATATATTACTCTTCAATCTGATATCCGCAATTCGAGTGCTTTAGCTGCTTAACTCGGAATTAGTTTGATCTATGCAATGTCTGATATTTATTTATTTTTTCATGTTTTAAAAAAAAGTTGTATTAGATATATAGTCCGTTAAAATGTTTTTTGACTATAAATGTATACAAAGACGCGGGCTGCTAGTATATGGTACAAGTAAATTACGACGCCAAAGCAAAGTTTTACTGAGTACTAAGTAATAACTTTTAAAATAATAACCTCTCCACCGAAAGTTTGCGATATTATGTTACATGTACAACAGTCTTTACATCAGATAAAATACAGAATTTGGTCTGAATTACGTGCTGCTCGTGGCTTTTTAAAGTTTATATTATTTAAAGTTTAGTTTAGGTTTATAATATCTTTATCGTTTTAAACATATATTGCGAAACCACTGCTTTTTGAAATGTCAAAACATCACGCTCCCCTATATTACGGATGGCAATAATACGTTGTGACGTCATATAGCACCATACTCAACTTTACTGATTAATTATTATTTCTTACTTTTGCCCGCAGCTTTGCGGTTTTTTTTTTATTTTTGACCACCCATGTTAGTAACAGTAACATTTTGACACTCTGAACTCTTTTTTTAAATATAACTATAGTGTCCCACTGCTGGGCAAAGGTCTCCCCCAATTTTTTTCACTTCTGTCTAACTCTGGATGAAAGATAATCGTCTGGACTATCATTCAATTATTATTGATTATCTCTTAAGATAACCGTTATAAAACAATCAAAATCACTTTGATCAATAAATTAATGCGTTATAAGATTAGTCTATATAAGGAAGTGACATATTGAACTAATTTTCTATCTATGCTGTTAACATCTCTATTGTGTATATCATCATTGCTCAAAATACTCAATGTTATATATAACGTATATAAAAGGAAAAATTAAAACTTTAGCGTCCACTAGGTTTTCCTTAAATTAACTAAAAATGTGCTGGTTTCACTGCAAGTCGCATTCTCATTTTCTTTGTAAGGGCGCTGAAAGTTTCAAACGCTGGAGTTACAATAATTAAAACAGCTAGTTGCGCAGCAAGTATATTATATAGGACGTCTAGGAAACCTGTAATTTATGTGTGCACTAGTTTTAGCTCGAATTCTGCCTGCTGGGAATTCTGTTTGTTAAAGAGAGTTAACCATTCCACGGGATTATTTTTTTTTAATTATGAAAGTATACACTATTTATAATATATTTATTTATACATCATTATTATACATACACATATAATAAATAATAATAAATAAATAAATAATTATATGTATTATTAATCGTTCGCATATATACCAAGATAAATTGAAATTTTAAAATATAAGGACTTTATTAATCATAAGCTACCTACACGTAGGTAGGTAGAACTTGACCTTTGTTATTTACGGAATCGTCTCTCATCATTCGTACTACAATTTTAATGATCCCCCATAGGTAATTAATATGTATGATTAATTACTTGCTAATGACGTATTAGGTATTCTTATAATCATGTTAGTACTTTAGTAACATTTTAGTGAGTTTTGGTTGATCGAAAGAACTGTTACCAAGCCTACACCCGGCCTCAACTTCAAAAATAGACACTTGCAATACGAACTTTCCCAAAACGCCTATGAATAATTGATCTCTGGTCGCAGGACGGGGCCCTGCATCACACCTGGTGTTCGTTCGCCCGTAAAGTTTTATCCCCACTAAAGTGTCAAGCTGGAACCCCCAAATCCCTTCCAAGGTCACCGGATTACAGCCTCCTAGATTATTCAACAAACTTCGCGATGGAAATAAAATTATAAACTGTTATTTATAAAAGGTCAAAGGGACGGCTTAAAACTTTTGAGTAGTTAATATTGGGAGACAAAGGGCGAAGGGTTATCCGAGATGGAAATGACGGTTTAATAATAACCCTTTTTTGTTATTTTAACTAACAAAAGGTATTGTCCAAAGTTTGTTTTACAGCACAGCCTGCAAGCTTTTGTATGTACAACAAGTTCCAAACATATTTCTGGTATCTTGTCTTTTATCTGTTTCTTGATAAATTGTTTCATTAATGACTGCTAGATCCTATTTTAAATCTCAATCATCTGATTATACAAACAATCTCTTTTGTTTTTTTCTTTTTTAATCGTTAAATAATTGGAAAGAAGGCCCCACGATTAAATTGATATGGTTTAGTTCATGCAATTTTGACAACTTCTTTCTTCATTTGGTGCCTTCCTCCCCCGTAGTAGAAACATTAGACCACGTCTTATTGTCGAAATGAGTAGCACTAAGGTTCGTTTACGGCTCGGTGCTCGGGCAAATGTCCTGTTATTGCGGGTACTGGCGGGTAGTTAAGCTAAGACAGATGGTTCTCGTCTCAACGTTCAGTGGTACCGTCTAAAACACTTATAAGTACAGTCATTCAACAAAGAACCTTATTGCAGCGATCTAAGAACTAAAGTGTATACAATTAATTTTTGACTGTATCACAGATAGTTTCTACTTGAGAAATCTATGTTAGTTTTGAAATGGATTATGAGAGAACTGGGCTAAAATTTCTTTTTAAAAATTGTCTATTGTTAGATATATAATTTTGGACCGCTGAGTCTAATAAGATCTCTTTAGATTACAAAATGATCTTCAATATAGAAAAGGAATAAATAAATTATTTCGCTTTTTATTTTAGTTCGACCCATAAATAGCAGTTAATTTTTTTTATAGATCAACGATTCTCCAATGAAATTGAAATCAGAACTTTTTAATGTAAAAAGCACTTAAACATTCGTTGTAAATAAACGTCATCTTATCTTACCAGGCTGTTCAAATTTCATCTTTTCCTTGAATTACGAACAATTTAAATTAGATCAGTGATTCTGTAATGAAATTGAAACTTCGAACGTGTAGGTAGATACTGTCGTTCTGTAGCTTTTGTCGCTATGGTTCTGCCTATAATCCTCCCTTTTGGGAAAATGTCGTAATTGTCAAATTGAATTTATGCCTGCTTTGTTATTAGCGAAGAGGAAGATTCT
Organism: Glyphodes perspectalis; assembly: GCA_951394215.1. Classification (NCBI taxonomy): domain Eukaryota; kingdom Metazoa; phylum Arthropoda; class Insecta; order Lepidoptera; family Crambidae; genus Glyphodes; species Glyphodes perspectalis. The sequence goes on along the minus strand of OX596200.1, from coordinate 16,779,842 downwards.
AATCCTCTTTTCTTATTAGCGGTAAGTTCTTCAGTCGTTCTTTTGAAAATTATCCTGCATTTCATTAGTCTAATTATTGCACGGGATTACCTTCACCTTTAGACAAATTAGGTTAATCTCTATAGACTTTTCGCACTGAGTAGCCTATATCTAGCTTATTTTCGTTCGTAACAAATCCGCGGAACCTCGGCCTCAAATTCACTTAGTATGCAGTAGACGTGACCAGCTGACCTACTTGTACTTAGATTTAGAGATTTTTTACAAGGACCCATAGCATAAGTATTCGTATCTTCATATTACAATTCATTGAATAATACTGTAATGGGCCGAATTAGCTTTTTATAGTCGATTTGTTAGTTGGGTGTTCTCTTTCTCTGCCTGCTGTTGTCTGCTGTGTATTTATTTGTTTAATAAAGACATAAAAAGGAGAAAAGGAAGAAAGAAAACCTACTTAAAGCTTTTTCTTCTTAGTTTATTCTTTTTTTTCTAATTTATTCTAGTGTCAAAGCTATTTCTGCGTAAATCCCTTTCCTCCGAGGTTATCGTTCCTGGAGTTATTACAATTTAAGTTATTGTTAAAATTTATTGAATTATTCGTCATTTGCATCTACGCGAGATAGTTCACATAAAAAAAAATCGTTCTATTGTTACCACCAGTCTTCAGGACCAATCATTAAAGAATGAATGGAACAGTGAGTGATAATTCAATTGTGGTTATCCATTCTATTCTTTATATGGTCTAGACAAGTATACATTAGCTTGATTAATGAATCGAAAATTAGCATGAAATTTTATTCCGACGATGTAAGTAATAGGATATTATCCCATAGATTTAGGATGTACAAGATACACAATGACGGCTCGGAGACATGACCAAAATAAATTTAAACATGTGTTGGTTGACGTCTATGTGTGGGTTAAAAATAGTGTTGTCAAAGACGCACTTTTACATTATCGACTGATTCAGTTGTATACCTACTAATAGTATAGGTATTTAAAACACTTTCTTATACTTTTGATTAATTATTTATGGCATTGATGAAATCAGTAGTTGTTTATATTAGGTAAACCGAAATAGTCGGTAAGAAATCGCATTCTAAGCAGTTCTATAAACAATGAGATGGTAAAATGTATTCCTCGTATACTCTAATATATATATGTATATAATAGAATATACGAGGGTATGTATATTTTATTAATAAAAATAAAACAATAGAAATATGATCTATGATTTATAACTATAAGACAAAAAGACATGACTTTTGTGATGAATGGAATGAAATGAAACAAATATTATATTAGCAACTTTTAATTTGGTGACATTTAGTTATTTAAAAATACTATGTAGTGCAAAATTTTTTTTGTTGTCGTCATTTGCCGTCAAAATGTTTGCTACAGATAGTGGAGTTCTTACTGGGAGTCCAATCTGGTCTGTCTATAGTCCGGATCCACTTTTTACACAATGCTGGGTTGCTTGGAAACCTAGAAAAATTATCAGTTACTTAATTACCAAATTGACGTAGATACTGAGTTCCCAATGCGAATATAATTATAATTCAACATAACTTGGCTAAATAACTTTGTCTTCGTGTCATGATGTCGCTAAAAGACGATTAAGTTTTTATCGATACTCGTGACGTCACCGCTTTGTCAAGCACTAGCGTAACCAAACTATTTACTATTTTACACGATATTTTCCCCAATTCTGTTTATAATCACGATGTATACTTAGAAAGATCAAATATAATCAATATACTATTGTAAACATATTTTTCTAAGCTAATTACTAGCAACAATTTGACAAAATATGGTTTGAAAAAATCTAATGATAAAATCGTATTTACCTCTGAAAAGTGTATTTATTCGAATTATTCCGTCGTGTAACCTCACAATCACGTACAGAACAAGTCAACTCAATTGCACATTTAATATTTTCGATTATAATCCAAGGTTTAATTCATAAATGCACAAATTTCACTGCGACGTAGAATAGACAGGGACGCTAAGGCCTCTTACTCGCAAAAACATTGACATATAGGTACTTCATTCGCTGTCTCTTTTTCTCTCGGGCGGTTTGTATTTCAGCAGGATTTCTCGCTCCCACGCTTTATGTATCTTTTGCGTAGTCAAAAAATTCTAAATCTATGTATTATCCCCAAAAAAATTTTTTAATCCGTAAGTTTGATTATCAAAAAATATTGAATACTTACTTATTACTTACTTACTTATATCGAATACCTTTGGAAAAATGACAAAGATACAGCGCTTCAAAGATCTGAAATTTAGCTATTTACGTCACTTGGACGGTAAAATTTTAAACACCGTCACGCGGTACTTTAACGAAAATAGCCTATTCCAAGATATTTATGTAATTCCAAGCCATACCTTCCTAATATATAGCTTTACTAGGGAGTTCAAATATACAAGATACGTGCATTAATTCAAAGCATGGAATTAGATTATGCAGCGTTTGTATTCCACAAACCCTACCCAAAGGAGATAATTTCAAAGGAAATTTCGTATCCTATGAAATGAGCCTTGAGCCTAGAAGAGTATAGGTACTTTGACAACATAGATAGCGCGACCCAAAGACATTATTGGTACAGGACATGTTCTGAATTCTACGAGTCTCCGTAAAAGGTCGGTTCCATACAAGTGCAACGTGTAATAAAACCTTTTATTTCAGAAAATAAGTTTCCATACATTATAATTACAAAATAAAAATAAAAAGAAAACTAAAACAAATAGGAGAATCACAAAAAAATACATTAAAATATATAAAAATCATCTCACCCGACCAGTAGCAATACCCACCCAGTGTTTTTGGATGGGGCAGCTACTGAGGGCTGCAATCATTTACAGAATGCTGTTTGAGAAGCGAACATTACGTGATTTTTTGCGTCAACTGTGTGGACGGTACACGAATTCAACGCGAATCTTGTTCAAGAGCTGTCGAGCATTGCGCCTTTGAGTTCGCGCAAAAAACTGACAGCCCATGGATCAGCGCAAACGCCGGCGCGAGCGTTATATGTACCTAATGCTCGTAGTTCCGTTCTGACACAAAATTCGCGTTACCTTACTCGTTTTCCTATTACATTACACGTTTTACGCGTCTGGACCTGGCCTAAGCGTGACATTAAAACCCGCCTTAACATAATATTTCCACTTGGGTTCTCGCAACATTCTAATTTTTCACCGAAACGCTCGTTCAGTTTATGTAAATACCTGGAATGAGTGTGGCTTGCAATTTATTTAGATGAGGCACAATTCGGGGTTGGACTCGGGAACGGGGATGTTTATCATTACCGGGGAAGTCGACCGCTAATAAGGAATGTTTAAATTGTTGTTCTTGGTTAGAAGTTAATTTGGGGACGATTTATTTATAACCACCGTGAGCTTGGCTGCTTTTTTTTCGATACACATTAGGTTAAAAACATTTCTTATCATAAAAAAATTGATATTATACATAGAATGCATTTTATGCAACTGAACGCGAAAAAAATATTATTATTTTGTTGAGAGTATAACGAAGAGGTTTATTACTTACGTTTTCTTATACATCTGATGCTTCAATATAAATGTAGAAGTAGTCTTCTATGGTTTACCTAAAAAGTCTGGATATTTTCTATATGGAGGGGGGCAGACTTTCGTATCCTAGACACAAATTCTGAACTCAAGATACATAATGTATTATTCAAACCAACTTTTCTTCAGATAGCACCAATAGGGTTACACTGGGGAAATACAACGCCATAAATAGTCGCCATTAACAGCGCTGTAATTTGGCATTACAGAAGTGAGACACGCACTGTAAGCATTTTGATCGAGAGATTAAAAACAGCTGTGAACATTAGCGTAATTTTATTGCTGTTACTAACTTCTTTCGTTTAAATGACGTTAAAATATAATGCTAATAAGGCAGATGATGTCTTCAAACTCATTAGCTGTAGCTTCTGTAGATAGGTATATAAAAGCTTGTAGCTTCTGTAGATAGGTACCCATATAATGATTCAAAAGAAATTAAAATGTCGCATTACAAAAAAACAATAACGAAACAAATGCATTACATACGTGTTTTTGTGAGGAACAAATTTAAAATTAATTGTGTACCTACTGTATCAACATTCCCCTTGTTGTAAGATTTCTAACTTCGAAATCGAAAGTCAAAACTTTCGACTTCACTAACAATGTTAATAACTTGTATTGTGCTAAATTAGAATCTGATTAAATACCACATCCATTATACTCAAAGTATGTAAATTAGTTAGCATCAAACCTCTTTAGTACTGAAACGCATCTGTACCGAAGTTTGTTACAAACATTGAGTGCGAAATACTGGCTGTAAGGTTTAGGTTGTATTTGCTTAAGGACATCTTTGACCTTTTAAAAGTAAAGAGAGCGTCCTTCGCTTGGCCTGTAAATGAATTAATAACGGCTGTGAAGTTTAAAACGACTCAGAGGGCAATGATCCGGTAAAAACTTACCTATTGATTTAACCCGCTATCCTCGAGTTTGTGACGTGATATCCCTCTAAATATTTACACAGAAATTCGAACTAAGAATGATGACTACTATAAAATGTCCTCAAGGTGAGTGAGAGGGAAAAAGATACTATTTAATGTCTTTAGTGATTCCTGCTTGAGCCGTAGGCCTTGGGCATATTAGGAAATTAATTAAATTATTCTATTGGTAAATATAACAATTCATTAAATAATGTGCCCTGGTGCAACGTTACACGAGATAGGGCATCTCGATCGCGGGGCCTTGGGCACGTGCCCAGTGGAAAAGAGGGGCCTGATTCCTGGTTCTTATCTTTGGAAATAGTTTTAGTTTTGACAATAATTGACCTATTGATGTGTTCTTTGATCTTACTGATTTTGACACTGATTGACAGACTCCATAATGCATTGTCGTCTAAAGGTGCGCAGCTTCGATCATTAATCAATAGTTTTTGCTGAAATCGGTTTGTGATACATCCATTGGCTCTGATTTCGACATTAACAAAAGCTAGAACTTTTTAATTTGGAGTCAGAGGAGAGTTGGTGTTATTGTCCAATTTATCTATACTTCTATATCTATAATAATATTAATAGTAATATTATAAAGAGGAAAGATTTGTATTTTTGTGTGTGTGTATGTTTGTAATGAATAAACTCAGAAACTACTGTGCCGATTTCAAAAATTCTTTCACGATTGGAAAGCTACATTCTCTAAAAGTAACATAGGCTATATTTGATCCCCATATTCCTACAGGAACGGGAACTATGCGGGTGAAACCGCGTGGCGCATTCAATAAACATGAAATAATATGTTTATTGGAATTAGACATCGCCTTTTGCGACACGACGAATGCAAGTCAATTAAAAAACAGTAACGATTGATTTTGAAACTATATTATCGGGGAACCCATCACTTAATCGCAATTTTCTTCAACGATTTTTATTTCCCATAAAACCATTCGCAGATGTTTCTAAACGATATTCAACATATTATAGAATCATGTTACATCACAATTTCATTTGGTCGAATGCTTATTATCTACAAACTTACTTCATCGTTACTTCTTTTCATATATTATGTATTTTATGAAACGGCGATTATCAACCATTCGATGAATCAAGAAAAATAATATATTAATATTCATAGAATAGTTTTCTGTGAAATGAAATTCGGTATCAAAAAAGTATGTGTCTTGATAGATACCCATATTATCGATTTCGTAAGGAAATTTTCCAGTATACATTGTAAAATATGTTTTATACTTTTTTTTTATCTTTTATCTGATCATTGAAAAGTTAATTCTTAATAAGTATCTCAGACGGAGAAACAAAAGAAACTCTGTTATGTCTTGATATCTCTTCGTATTTTATTTTGACAAATCAGCGGGTTTGTATTACACGCGGGACGTTACTATGAGCGTCTGGAGTGTGAACTGCCTGTGGTTTTAGGAAATTCCGTACAAACTATGCTGTGAGGGATGGTTCACCGCTATGCGGTTAGCGATTGCACAGTATATGTAGATGAGATGAGATAAGATATTGGTACCTTTTATATACATGTTGGTCTGTAACTAAACATAATGCACTACATTATCCTTGCCTAGCATGTCGTAAAAGGCGACTAATCGTGTACTGAGTATTGAGTTTTTGATTGTATAGACCACGAACTAGTTTATTTTTTTACAATCTATTGAACGCATTACAAAACTAAATTTTGTTTTTGGCAAAATGTGTTTTAAAGAGTTTAATGCTCATTGGAATCTACCTCCGGAAAAGGTCAACCTGAGCTATTTATTTATTTATTAGGACAACCAACAAGATAAACACTAAAACAACATAATCAAGCAAAGAAAGAAAAGTACATAAAACTTATAGCTAAGTGCCACCTTAATTAGAGATTGCTTAACATATAAAGAGATAGAATAAAATATAATAATACTTTATTGAACAATGTTTCTTAGTTACAATGTAGGATACAGAGACCATTACAGAGAAAAGTCTAGTTATACCTTCAATGACAAAACCTGCCATCGAACTAGGAATAAACATGTATCTCGATGGGCCAGCTGCTTCATGATAGGCATAAAGTAGACAGAGCACATTGCCTGCAGCAGTGCTGCTCTTTGTGAATACGCGACCTCTTTACAGGTTAATAGGTAATTTACTCTATTTTCAGATACGTCACTGTTTCACTGCGAGCTTTCTACTGCAACACTGCGGCTAAAGTGACTAATCGTTCTCAAAATTCACTTGTCAGTTTAACTAATGTGTTTAGGTGTAGCGCGGTTACCGAACATATATGACGAGGAAGCTGCCCTTGGAAGTTGGTTGGCATTTATGTCATTTGTCATTGTGATTTTCAAAATTTTGAGGCGCTGAGGGAAGTCCGTTTAGTCTTTCGTCAAACATGGATCTTTGTTTCATTCGATCTTTAAATCATTTAATTTTTAATTTTCTTGCATATACATATCAAGTAATTTTTACATTTTGTGGAGAGTAACTTTTATAGACACACAGAGCTTTTACTGTGCTAAATTTTACTAAAATTTATATTAATACCGTGTTCCTTCCTCAGCATGTCGTAAAAGGCGACTAATGGTATACCAGGTTTTGGGTATGCGATTGTGTAGGCCACGAGCTAGCCACTTGTCGCTACTTTTTCATAAATTCCCATCTAACCCACCCCAGTTTTATTTTTGGCTGAATGTATGGGGTAGGCAGAGTTAAAGGGGCTTGCTGCCCTTTTCTAGTGCTGGTGTGTTGTTACGATGTATGTCAGTAGTTACAGATATCCTAATCACCCTTAGGGGCCCATCTTACATTTCAAGGTTGTTGTGGAAATGCATCGCTTATTTTCCGTTGTGCTTATTCCTTGGTGCATTATTTTATGCAGTCGGACAGGCTTTGTAGCGAAGGAGTGATGTGAACATAATGCGGTCTGCGGCTGAGAAATAAAGAAACTTGCTTCCGATGTGACTGCAGCTAAGATTGTAAAGCAGATTGTGAACTTTTGCGTTGCGTCATACATATGCAGGCTCATTTGTAGAACATTAATATCCTCGCAGGAGTAGATTACTGACATTATAAACAACAACGTTTGTTCTACGACTTTTCCTAAATCGACAAAAAAATCGTGTTCGAGCTACTACTGAATGTGTAGTACTCGTATTTCACCAACAGATGGCGTTGGGTGTAGATTGCCTCGCGGTGGCATTTCGTTTTACCGAGTACATATATACCCAACGCCTTAGAGTTCAAATTAGGTCATTAAAAGACCATTCAAGATCTAAAGAGATCATTAGACACCAATTATACTAATTAGACCTAAGAATGTAAAGAAAGTGCGTGCATTAAATTAGTTCACTAGAAGTCCGGTGTTTCATTCAGTCTTCCTGTGACGGTGCTGGGTCCTAGTCTATACAATATACAAATCGGCTTTTTACACTAAATGACCAAACAGCTAATGTAGTTTGAATCAAAATTCGATTTTTTTGTCCATTAAGAGAAATCGTAGAACAAATGTTATTATTATTTTTAATGTCAGTAATCTACTCCTGCGAGGTTATTAGTGTTTTACAAATGACCCTGTATACATACATAGCAGAAGGCAGGGGAGCAGTAAGCAATCTTAATCACTCTAAGCCAAAAGTTATAATGAGTAGGGCCAATGGACAATTGTGACAAATAGTCAGCTCGTCGCCTATTTAATGGCAAATCTAACACCTTGAGCCTTAGTCGCGTTTTACGACATGCTAGACAAGGAACAGAGTTGGTGCATTATTTTTCATTGACTTCAAAAAAAAAGTAAAAGGTTCTCAATTCGACTGTTTTTTAGGCCTCAGGCCAAATTGCCGGGTTTACCGTGAGAGTATTGTACCTCGCGAGATTCGAACCTGCGCCATTTGATCGTGATCTGGGTAGCATTGGTTATACAAAATTGGCCATCTAAAATGTTTAGTAGAACTTTTATTTCAACTATACAATTTATTTTTCTGTCCTTCTTGAAAAAGCTAAATCGCTTTAAACTCAAGATTGATGTCGGTATTTAACGAAGATTTATGGGTTGTTCTATTAAGCAAAGGCTTTAGTTTATTGCAAACTCCAGCTGTTCCTACAACTTGATATATTTTGTAGATTTTCTTTTAATAATTGCACACTATATTTTCACATTGCGGACATTTAAATAATTATGAAGTATCTAGTAATATCTCAAAAACTCCCGAAGTTGCAAACATTTTGTGATGCCTCGTTGTCCTTGCACGAGTGGCATTTGCGCTTATAAGAAATAATATTAACCCCGTCCCATATTCATTTATTGTCCCATATTGGTCCAGGACTCAAAAACTATGTTACTGTATTTCTTGCCTAGCATGTCGTAAAAGGCGACTAATGGTGTATGGATTTGTGATTACGTAAGCGACGAGTGCCAAAGCTTTTTTACAATTTATGTAACCGATTTAAATGTTTTCAGTGGGGTGAAACTTTATTTAAGGGTTTTTAAATATATTTTTTTATCAAAATACAATATGGTATCAAAACTATTTTAATAAATTCTGCTAACGATTTTAACAATAAGGTTATAATTATTGATATGACTTAATACACAGAAGCTTTTTAAATACTTCTTGTCCTCGTGGCGTAGCGTGGTCAGGGCAAGGGGGGCGGTCCGCCCCGGGCGGCACTTGTTAAGGGCGGCAAATTTGAAATAACGGTTTAACTTTTAATTTACTTAGCAAATCTTTCCTGGGATAAAATGTCTGTGGGGCGACGGAAAAGCGAGTATTTGGCGACAGGAACCCACGCTACGCCACTGAAGTGTAAGCAGTTTCCAATGTTCCAATTTCTGTTTCCGATTTCGGCCATGGTAACGCACAGCTGTTAAAATGATGCCGCCCCCATTCCGGAGTGATCGGCGCCGGTTAACATTTTATTAACGGCAGTACGATGGACCGAGGAACATGGTTTTATTGCTGGTTTATTGCAGCTCGGCTCGGTAACGACGGATGGGGATTATGTCACGTTTGCCGCGATTCTGTACCCGACACGCAGAACAGCTGGTTCAATTCATTTGATTTTATTTTGTGCTGTGTATGAAGTTTTTCTACCGAATACAAATTGTTGTTTCGTTTATAACAGCGATATTATTGAATTCTATACTTATAATAAATCTGTAGAGAGGTCAATTCTGTACATTAAATATATTTTCAAAATTACTATCAGGGGGTGATTAGTGATCGATACTGATGCCAAAAATGCAATCAGTAAAATTTTTGTCTGTCTGTCTGTCGGTCTGTATGTTCCTTATAGAAACAAAAACTACTCGACGGATTTTAACGAAACTTGGTACAATTATTCTTCATAGTCCTGGGCAGGTTATAGTATACTTTTGATCACGCTACAATCAATAGGAGCAGAGTAGTGAAGGGAAATGTTGAGAAAACGGGAGAAGTTACTCCATTTTTTAAGCTTCCGTCGCGTGTGCAGCCTCAATGGTTAAAGTTACATAGAAATCATGTATGACGGCAATAGTCTTTATAATATTAACCATAAACGCGGGTGACACCGCTGGCACAGCTAGTAGATAAATAATTCCCTAGTTCCAAACCAAGCTTATTCTTTATAGGCTTGTGCTACGGATCCTAAGTGAACGAATATACAAAAGTACGTTTATAAACATCCATGACTCTAGTACATGGAATGTTGACACCATTTATATTTAATTTTGAAATATCAATTCTGAAAAAGACAGTATAGTAGTATACTGTTAAGCCTTATTGATTTTCAATCATATTGAGTTTAAGATTGTTACTTTTACAAAAACTGCTTAATATTAAGTCAGTTGACTATACAAACTAGTGACGTCACACGTTGAGAAGCCCATACAAAATCTATGAAGTGATTTCGTTTTGACAGCTCTTAAAAAGTATCTCAATTGACTAGCCAGTCAACATCCCTATTGTCTATGTTTATCACACGAAAAATTGGCTTTCTTAGAGGGACTCGAACCTACGAGCTTTGGTTTCGTGGCCAGGGTCTCTAACCACTTGATCAACGGGCCTGACATCGATAACGAGTATATACGAATGTTCTGGGACATCGCAAAGTCAGTTGCCTAAGATGAGTGCGATAAAATTCTTACATTTGTAAGTACGTCAGGACCCTTTCCCTAACGCCCGCATAGGTTCATTTTATCCGGATACGTCGTCCATCCCAAGGGTTGAAAGTGACACCACACTCGACAGAGCAGTTTCTAATGTGACCTCTCTATTTAATACGTTTGCGGTATGCAAAGCCGATATTAACTATTCTGCGGAGATGAGGGATGACCTTTGCTTTCCTCTGTGACAATGAGATTACCGTGAAAAGGATGAGAGAATAAAATGGTCGGCTGTTATTATTTACCTCATATTATTTGTTACCTCAATCATTCGCCAATGAATGTAATATAATGTTTTTTTCCTGTAAGCGATTTTATTAAGCGTTTATTTTTCGGGAAACTCGTTGCCTTTGTTACTTGCCGGTATGGTATTAATAGTCTTATTTGTTTTTATGGAAATAAAAGTATCTTATATCCTTCTAACGAAGGCAGGATGCCGGAAGAAAGATAATTACAATGATAGAAAGTAATGTTTGTATTGTTTTAGTAATAGTGTAACTGTTTAATTAAGACGATCTGGCTGTGCTGATATACCTACCTAAGTAAAATCTGCAAGATGTAGACACAAAACTAGTAAAATTTATATTTATTTACTACAGAACTAAGTTTACCCATTTTTATATGTAAAACAAAGTCGTGTTAGTTAGTCGAGTGAGGTGTGTAAGGATCGTGCCTTAAGGCGTTTGGTTATCTCTGACTACCCCGCTAGGGAAGTGCCGTGAAGTTTAGTAGTTAGTTAGTTAGTTAAATAAATAAATTCTTCAGACTGGCACACCAATTCCCTAGTCCCAAACTAAGCTTATAAGCTTGTGCTATGGATACTAGGTGAACGGATAGACATACTTAAATACGTATATAAACATCCATGACTCGAGTACAAATATCCATGTTCATTACACGAAATATTTGCCCCTAGCGGGATTCGAACCCGCGACCCTTGGTTTCTGACCACTCGACCAACGGGCCAGTCAGCCTAGTAGTACTAGTAGTGTTAGTTACCCTAATTATAACTCAACGGGTGGATACATTTTCATAATTTTTGTGTTTTTGCATTTATTTTGTCTGGAATATGAGAATAAGTATTATAAAATTATCAGTTTACAAGAGCAAAGTCCGATTATGTATCTCCTCATTGACTGAGGCACATAAACGGTTTTGACAGATTTTAAACTGATCCATCTTACAAACATACAAAACATTATGCCCATAATCCCCGAAGGGGTAGGCAGAGTCAAAGGGGGAGCAGGCCCCTTTATCAACATTCAGCCAAAAATAGAACTAGACTGGGTTACATGGAAAATTGTGAAAAATTAGAGAGAAGTGGCTAGCTTGTCGCTTACACAATCACAAACCGAATACTCGATATATAAATTAGTTGCCTTTTACGACATGCTAGGCAAGAACCGCAGTTGGCACATTCTTTTTAAGTCCCAGACCAACATGGGACAATCTAATCCATCTTGATATGATTTGACATCATAGCCTACATAACGACTTAAAATGACTGCCTACTTAGTAATTGTTTTTTCGTGGGTAGACGCTAAAGGCTCCCAAAAAGTTACAAATGCTTTTTGTGTGTTTCATCAAAGTAAAAAGAAAAACTTTTTTTTTGTTATACGATGTCGACAAAGACTTCGTAAGGAGGATAATTTTTCAATTTTTTTTACGTTACAAATTACTGTGAGGATCCTTATTGTGGTATCATAAATACGTTTAATTAAAATATACTTTACGGCAGAAAAACAACTCTATTTTTAGGCTAATCCACGGTTTTATTTAGCGGGAAAATATTCCCTCAATGCCTATTTTTCCCCATTATTTGACTGTAATACATAGTGTACGTGAATTATTTTGATTTATTAATTCTTCTGTGCTAAAAGTTTAACATATAACTAGATGAACTATACATATATACCATTATGGCTGCCATCTCCGTAGGGTTAGGCAGAACAATAATATCCTTAAAGCACATTTAACCGCGCCTCTTAACCGAGGAGTGCGCGTTCAAACCCGGGCACGTGCCTCTGGATTTTTCAAGTCTATGTACGTATTTATACCACTAGTTCGACGGTGAAGTAAAACATCGTGATGAAACCTGCAAATTCAAACAACTTAGGATTTGTAACCATAATCCAAAAATTGTCTGGTTCCCCTATCTTAAAGTTACGAAGGTCAGATCGGCAGTCGCTTCAATGTAATTACCAGACTCGCTAAATCCTGGATAATGGTCAAAGAGGACCCCGTCTAAACACGGGACATAACGTTAGGAAGATGATAAAATTTAACCCACAATAAAATGAAGTGGGACAAAAATAATATTATAATTTTCATTATTTCTGTAAAAGAACTTGTTTTTTCAACATACATACATACATACGTAACATCACGCCCATAATCCCCGAAGAGGTAGGCAGAGTCGAAGGGGTAGCAAGCCCCTTTAACCACATTCAGCCAAAAATAAAGCCGGGCTGGGTTAGATGGAAAATTGTGAAAAAGCAGTGACAAGCGGCTAACCTATCGCCTACACAATCACACACCCAAAACCCGATACACAATTAGTCGCCTTTAACGACATGCAAGGCAAGAACCACAGTTGGCATATTTTTTTTCAATCCCAGACCAACATGGGACAGTTGTTTTTTCCAGTTTTCTAATAAGTAAGTAAATAAATGATTTTTAAATAGCAACGCCAAAAGTTACTCAACGGGAGAAAATGTGTTAAACATTAGATAATAAAGTGATACATACATATTAGTAGACTAGCTGTGCCAGCGGTGTCACCCGCGTTTATGGTTAATATTATAAATACTATTTCCGTCATACATGATTTATATGTAACTTTAACCATTAAGGCTGCACACGCGACGGAAGCTTAAAGAATGGAGTAACTTCTCCCGTTTTTCCAACATTTCCCTTCACTACTCTACTCCTATTGATTGTAGCGTGATGAAAAGTATACTATAACCTGCCCAGGAGTATGAAGAATAATTGTACCAAGTTTCGTTAAAATCCGTCGAGTAGTTTTTGTTTCTATAAGGAACATACAGACAGACAGACAGACAGACAAAAATTTTACTGATTGCATTTTTGGCATCAGTATCGATCACTAATCACCCCCTGATAGTTATTTTGAAAATATATGTCATGTACAGAATTGACCTCTCTACAGATTTATTATAAGTATAGATATTTTGTTTTACCCTGATTATGGTTGTTTTTGCGTTAGAAATATCATAATGAAACATCACCTGGGGAGTGGATAGATGATAAATAATAAAACAGTCGGTGTGCACGAGTACAATTTATTGTATCCACAGAAATGATGAATTGGTCTAGTTACTTACGTACAACATGTACCATTAGTTATTCATTTACAAATTAATCATATTGTGGTTGAACATCCAGATGTATATCTGGATCATATAGAAAGAAGTTGAATAAATATGTTCATTTGTTTTTAATACATATTGATAAGTTCTTCTAAGTACCAAATGACACAATTCTAGAACTTCATTATGTAACAATTCAATGAGTATATGAACAACTTGAACTTTTATCTTTGTATATTAAAATAACGTTATATCTGGGTGAAATACGGCCAATTACAGAGATGTATCGCGAACATCCTGTGGGACTTACATTTTTCCGAGTTAAAACATCCTATGTTCGAAATTTAATCTATCGGTCAAGTGGAATTAAAAAGTAACAAAAATAAAGAGATACTTTCGCATTTAATATATTATTTCGGAATTGGTCAACCTGAATATAAAATATCTATATCTTTACAGTATTACATATGTAATATTAATATTATTATTATCTTAAATAATTAAAAAGATACTCAGTGCCATTGAACTATTATTACTAGCGTATGGAACCGACGCAGCGAACAAGTTTTTTGCGCCGTGCGTTGTTGCCGATCGGCAACAACTCGTTTAGTCACTCGCCTACGTTCACGCGTAAGCGCCATGAAATTCACGGCGTTTACGACGTTTTGATCGCGAGAAAAATGTACTCTATGAGCGATCTAGCGCTACGTGTTTTAGTAGCTTAATTAGACGACAATTGTTAGTTTTAGCGCTGCAAATGCTGAAACATGCTCAGTCCATGCTTCGTGATAATATTTTTGTTTGACATAGCTTCTCTATACGTAGTAATAATAGCTCAATGCTCAGTGCAAAGTTTTAGGTATGGACTATTTATATTGCAACAAAAATACCTGCTAAATGATAACATCTAGCGTGTATTGTAGTAACGCAATCATCTAATGGAACCGGCGAAAGGTGCAGTAGCGAGACGAAACATAACAAACAAAGGCTTTATTTTAGTTGTATTCTTTTCTATGTAACTAAAACATGTACGGGCACAAACATTGTAAGATATAATCTATACATCTTAATAAAATGAATGGTTCCATGTTGGTCTGGGACTTAAAAATAATGTGCCAACTGTGTTTCTTGCCTAGCATGTCGTATAAGGCGACTAATGGTATATTGGGTTTGGGTATGTGATTGTGTAGGCGACAAGTAAATAGTTGCTGCTTTAACACAATTTTCCATCTAAGCTAGCCCGGTTTTGTTTTTGGCTAAAAGTGGTTGAATGAGCGTGCTGACCCTTTGACTCTGCCTACCCCTTCGGGGATTATGGGCGTGATGCTATATTATATATTATTTGTTATATGTATGAAACGCTAGTTTAATTAGTGATCATTTTCTTTTCCCACAAATTCCATTTTAACCTTAGATTTAAAAAAAAAAACTGGTTTTATAAGTCTTACGCGTGAATCTGTATTTGGCATTGAAGCTTAAACGAATTAACTAGATAAACTAATTTACAATAATAGAATTGTGAGTTAGTTTTTAGTTGTTTTGAAATGTTGATTAGTCAAGTCATCAAGTGTCGCATGCCGGGACATCATTATGACGATAATGCCATATGCAATCTCATCACGTGTCAGCCCAGTACATAATGAAACAATCCTACTTCCTACTATTCTACTAGACCTTCCTACTTCCTACTAATATTATAAACGCGAACGTTTGTGAGGATGTTTGTATGTTTGTTACACTTCCACGCAAAAACTACTGAATAGATTTTAATGAAACTTTAGAATAATGCAGCTTATACACCCGAATAACATATAGGCTATGTTTCATCCATGTACCACGCGAGCAAAGCCAGAAGCTAGTAATAAATATTGGTGGCGTCAACTGCCTAATAAAAAATGCTCTTTGAGCATTCCTGATATGTAGATTGCAGCAGCAATATACTCTCTCGTCCGGCCGTAGCTCGTCCAATTTGCCCGGATCGCAGTTATGTCCGTGTAAACATGAGCGATAACTTGCCTAGTAGGGCTGCCAGGGGGATGTTGACATTTAATGGATAGCAATGAGGTTATATTCAGTGCTAATCATGGCTTTAAGAGACTCGATAGCAATTTTAGGTATTCCAGGAATGTGCTACCTATTACGAAATTTCTATATAAAAGACTAATAGTACAAACAGGATAGGTTTAATCTTAATTAAATAATTTGATCCCCGATAAAGTTTCAGATAGATAGGTGACACATAAATATCTGCTAAATTAACCAAAATTTATCGGGCAAATAAATTCTTAATACCTAGTATATCAGTAAGTGGTGAAACAGCCATAAATACTTTTTAGGCAAATTTTTGTATTTATGATCCACAACAATACAAATTACAATTAATAAATTAATCTTTACAATTTCAGTATTAGTATTTTCACAATTCTCATCTAACCTATGTCCGATATTGGTCTGGAACTTGAAGAGAATGTGCCAACTGTGTTTCTCGCCTAGCATGTCGTAAAAGGCGATAATGGTATATGGGGTTTTGGGATTGTTATTGTGTAGGCGACGAGCTAGCCACTTGTCACTACCTTTTCACAATTTTCTATCTAACCCAGCCCAGTTATATTTTGGCTAAATGTGGTTAAAGGGGTCTGTTGCCCCTTTGACTCTGACTACCCCTTCGGGGATTATGGGCGTGATGTTATGTGTGTTTGTTTATCTAACCCAATTCAGTTTTTATTACTTTTAAGACTAAAAGTGGGTAAAGAAGTTCTCAAGTAAGGAAAATGTTCCTCGGAATTTTCCTACCCCTTAGAAATGTATGTAAATGTATGTTGTATGTGACAAAGTATACCATTATGAAAAAGAAAACCTTTTCAATGTTCAAATGAATACCAGTACGGAAGCCCCATTCACGTTGATTTCTTTCAACCATCCAGCCTTTATTTTTCTCACCCCACAACCCTACATTTGTAGGGTAACGAATAGCCCGAGATCTCTCGGGAACGAAGATTTTATCGACCGGTCTGGGACACGTGCAATCATAATACGGTTACGTACATATAGGGTTGCCATCTCTAACATTTGGCAACCAGGACAAAACGCGTGAAACCCCCGGATTTTAGAGCCCAGGCCCCGGACATCAGTGTTATAAAATAGTTGAGTTGAAAATAATGGTTAATTTAGCGAGTCGGTTCGTCGGTCGATCGCGGCGTGCGGGCACAGTGCATGTGTCGTGGACAGCCCATGACTTTAAATTTTTAAACCCGGACTACAAATGAAACCCCGCCCGGACGCTCCCCGGATGCCCCCTAAACTAGGACAAATCCGGGGAAATCCGGACGGATGGCAACCCTACGTACATAGCAAGTGGAAGTATGGAAGGCCCAGGCTAACCTACCAGACCAGATTGGTCGTGTATTAACAGAAGGTGATGTTAGGAGTCATAAAAACCGTAGAGCTTGTATGAAAAGGATCATAAATGTTGTACAGGCGAGTGAGGTGTATAAGGATCGTGCTATATGGCGTTCGGTTCTCTCTGCCTACCCCGCTAGGGAAGTGGCGTAAAGTTTAGTTAGTTAGTTATATAGCATCACGCTCGCGATCCCCGGAGGTTAAGCAGAGTCCTGAATACAGTAAGGTTCTTTAACTTACGTATAGTCGAAAATAAAGTTGAGTTAAGTTAATAGGAATATTTAAGGAAAAAATTGTCAAGTAAAACTCGTCGCTTATGCAATCGTAAATCTTATACCTAATACAACATAAGCCGTATTCTACGATATGCTAGGCATACATCAATTTTGAAATGTTTGTTCTTTATATAAACTTGTCCTTTGTCATTTTATAAACGGTATGAGTTCTAGTCACTGAAGATGTTCTTCGATAAGCTTTAGGTATTTCATATCCTGAGATCAAATATGTGAAAAGTTTTAACATTAACGGCAGCTCAAGGGAAAACTATTCATACGAAAAATCACTTACATAAATCTCGTGGAAAAATGTGAAGAAAAAGATAATACTAACGCCTAAAGTTTATTGAAATATTACCTGATATTCATAGGTTTATACTTTGGTTTATTTAAAAGAATTTGAACCACTTTTTGGTGACTCACGAATAAGACTTATATAATACGTAAAAGAGTTTTACAATGTAGAAAGTAGGCCACTTTTATTCACAATACAACACCCACTTATCTTATCTATTTGGCTACGTTCAAGTTCTTCGTACCGTTTAAAAAAATCAAAAGCCAAAATGTTTGGTCAAATGGTTAGAAATCCTGGCGATGAATCAAAGATCGTGAGTTCCAATCTTACTCGATAGTAAGACGAAAACAGTTGTAATCCATAGCTTGGAGCTTGAGAATCGATGTGCAATTCCAAAAAAATAAACTTGTAGAAATTATCACCGACCAGTACAAACAATCGACTACACGAAATATAGACAGTCGCGCTTTGTTAAAATTTTATACAAATAATCTCATGTAACGTTCTATTGAAACTCCTTATTGTTAACTTGTCTTGTAATATCTCTTGGCATGTGTGTTCTTAAGAATAAATAAACAGTTTAGTTTGAACCTTGAAACCGGCGTTTTCATTAGACACTTGACCCCAGTTTCCATTTTTAACAGCCGCAGCCCTAAAGTCGAGGGGTGACAAATGTCGGGTCGCTATCGACCGGTCTGGGCCAGCTGGCGCGTTGCCAAACGCGTATGGAGCCAGTCAATCTGGCTCTAGACTGGCACAGGTGACTCAAAGTTATGAGTTAACAATACACATCGATTACGCACTGCGTGATTTTGTAACTATTATTCAAGCTATGCCATTGCGCATGCCCCATGCGCCAAGAGTTGGGGAGTTCTATCCACACTCAGGCAATAAGATAGCTCATATATGAATAACACATAGGCTATTTTTTATTGATGTACCCCGCGAGGAAATCCGTGGGCGAAACTATTTTATATATGGCTAAAAGTGTTAAAAAGATTTTACGATTCCTTGGATGCTGCCTACCCCCTAGGGAACTGCGAGGGTGATAGTAGGCATAGGTATACATAGTGTAGGTGACGGTCTAAGGTATAGTCAACTGTTAGCGAGTTTAATAACAAATGCCATAAACAGTTATCCAGGTCAAATCTTTGTATGTTAAACTTGATGGGAATCCATCTACCATTCCCTCGGTATCAGGTCACAAACAACTGAACAAAGTCGTAAACTTTCACGTTTATGGATATCGTAGTAGTTTATGACTACCAACTATACAAATCAGAATAAGTCTTTTACTACTTATTGTCTGCAAGATATATTAGATCTTTTAAACCTGTGTCTTATCATCATATTAGTTTTTTATGCTGTAATTAGGGTTACCAACTATACTGTTTTAAACAGTATTATACTGTTTTTCACCTAATTATACTTTTTACTGTTGAACAAAAATAAAGTATACAAAATACTGTTTACAGCATCAAAAGGCAAACACATTATTATGTTATACTTAATGCGGGAAGCTCTAAAAATGTGTATTTAAAACAATAAATAAAAAAATACTGTTAATTTTTCTAAAATACTGTTGAATATTCTTCATAAACCTGAATATACTTTATTTCTTGTAAAGTTGGCAATCCTAGCTGTAATCCTGGAAGAAGCGAGTATATGTATAATTAGATTATAATTCCAGCCTTCTGACCTTTCTAAATCGTAAGATAGGGAAACGAGACAAGTAGGATCATGGTTTCATATAATGCGTAGTTGTTTTAATGTGCAGTGCTCTCAATCTCTTCCCCTACTACTGCCTGGTGGCAAATCAGCAACAGTGTCATCGACTGTTATACACACAACTACAGTCAGGGTCCTGTATCGGCGTTTTTCGGCGTCTATTGATGTCTATCGGCGTCTAGCGGCGTCTATCAGCGTCTATCGGCATCTATCGGCGTCTATTGGCGTCTATTAGCGTCTATTGGTGTCTATCGGAGTCTATTGGCGTCTATTGGTGTCTATCTGCGTCTATCGGCGTCTATAAACGACTATCTACATCTATCGACATCTATCAACTATCTATCCACTTTTTCCGTCCTGTCTTGCAGTCTTTTGACGTTTGATTCAATCTACTAACGCCTATCGGTGACTTTCATAAACCACAGGTTGGCCACCTTTGTGGCCAGCTGATATACCTACTGTAGAATTGTTGATGTGTAAGCTCCCTGTGACAACATATCAATCGCCGCAATGTACTTGTAAGCTCAGCTCGGCGCAGGTGGCGCGTCAGAGGTCATTAAGTGATTAAGGCCTACTTGGGGTCACGGCTACCCTTGTGTTGGGGGTTACAGCTTAGGCATTACGGTTGTCTGGCTCTCCACGTTGCGTGACAAATATACATGCCTACTCGTAAAATAAATTTAGCATTTTCACATGCAAAGATAATGGCTAGTAAGTAATTTTGGCACTGTCCTGTGTTGGTCTGGGACTTAAAAAGAATGTGCCAACTGTGGTTCTTGCCTAGCATGTCGTAAAAGGCGACTAATGGTATATCGGGTTTTGTGTGTCTGATTGTGTAGGCGACAGGTTAGCCGCTTGTCACTACTTTTTCACAATTTTCAATCTAACCCAGCCCTGCTTTATTTTTGGCTGAATGTGGTTGAAGGGGCATGCTGCCCCTTTTACTCTGCCTACCCCTTCGGGGATTATGGGGGTGATGTTATGTATGTAAGTAGGTTTGGTGAATTAGTGATCATTTGCTGTAGTTATTCGAGTAATTCTAAGACAACGGGTTTTTATTTACTTATCATTCAGGTTTGCAGAGGTTTGTACTATTGGTACCATTTCAGGTCTGTGGTTCATTGGATGGGACCTACTCTAATTCTCCTCATTCTAAACTGAAGGCTCTCAGGCCGAGGCCGTGAATAGTTCTTATGCTGCCACCATAATGCACATTTTGTAATTGTAATTAAAACGTGACTCGGTGATAAAAGCTCCGTACATTCAACATACATTCACATAAATAGTATTAATTCATATTAAACTAAACCCAAAATTACATTCCTCCATACAGAATGTGAAGTAGAGAACGGTCTGGACTAAAACATCCCTTTGTATTCCGGTAAGATCCCCTGCTTAAGTAAATTATCCCTTTATTCGCGATGGGGCC
Source organism: Glyphodes perspectalis (assembly GCA_951394215.1). Taxonomy (NCBI): domain Eukaryota; kingdom Metazoa; phylum Arthropoda; class Insecta; order Lepidoptera; family Crambidae; genus Glyphodes; species Glyphodes perspectalis. The sequence goes on along the minus strand of OX596200.1, from coordinate 16,758,731 downwards.
TAATCTTGGGCGTATATTGTGTGTGAACTGAGCGCTGCGAGTGCGGAATACTTAATGTCGAGCAAACTATTTGGTGTTTACGGCCGTGAATTCTAATTGGGCACACGTTATAAGGTCGGAATTAACACGCTTCTAACCGCAGGTTTCCCGAATGCGTGGAGCTGAATATAGATAATATGTGGATTATGAATGGTACATATATACATACATATAAGAGCGGTGGTAGCTCAATGGTAAGGACACGCGCCTCTTAACCGAGCAGTGTGGGTTCAAACCCGGGCACGCACCTCTGGATTTTTCAAATCTATGTACGTATTTATACCACTATCTCGACGGTGAGGGAAAACATCGTGATGAAACCTGCAAATTCAAACAGCTTTGGATTTGTAACCATGATCCAAAAATTGTCTGGTTCCCATATCTTAGGGTTACGAAGGTCAGACCGGCAGTCGCTTCAATGTAATTACCAGACTACGAGAATCCTGGATCATGGTCTAAGAGGACCCCTAGTGACTAGTTCTGTGATTGGGAAAATATGGTGTAGAACTTTTCCATCGATCCCCGAATCGAGTTACGAACGTAATGTTGTTTAATCTATACTTATAATAAATCTGTAGAGAGGTCAATTCGGTACATTAAATATATTTTGAAAATAACTATCAGGGGGTGATTAGTGATCGATACTGATGCCAAAAATGCAATCAGTAACATTTTTGTCTGTCTGTCTGTCTGTCTGTCTGTCTGTATGTTCCTTATAGAAACAAAAACTACTCGACGGATTTTAACGAAACTTGGTACAATTATTCTTCATACTCCTGGGCAGGTCTATAGGCCTAGGCCTACAATCAATATGAGCAGAGCAGTGAAGGGAAATGTTGGGAAAACGGGAGAAGTTATTCCATTTTTTAAACTTCCGTCGCGTGTGCAGCCTTATGGTTAAAGTTACATAGAAATCATGTTTGACGGAAATAGTCTTTATAATATTAACCATAAACGCGGATGACACCGCTGGCACAGCTAGTATTAAATCATTTCCCAAAAATTTCATTCGTTCTTCTTTTTTTTTTCTGAGTTTTTAATACAGCAGCGCAAAAAAACAATTACATTTATATTTATCGCATATTTTGTCTTTATCTTCTTCATCAATTTTAATATTGAATTCTAATCAGCAATTTCCATAATAAAGCTCAAAATAATTCGCCTCCCAGCTGACAAACTCACTTCACTTGTTTTTTTCATTCGATTTTTTCCAGATCTTAAATATAGCACCGCAAGAGTATCTTGAATAAAGAACCGTAAGAGATTTAACAATATTACCCACTATCATTAAGGATTTTTTTGTCTTCCTTTCTAACCCGTAATTTCCATACTAGAGTTAATTATCTTTCTTGTACCCAGTCGCGTGTTTACCGGCTGTCAACCGCTCCCTACGTGCACTGAATAAAATAATGCAGCTTTATTGCTAGCTCGTTTTCCGGGCAGATAGCTAGAATACAAATGTTGACATCATATACAAGTAATTTTAATACATTATTTGTGAAATGACACTTTATTTAAAATTTGTATTTGTGATTTTAATCAGTGTTTTGAGTTTTAAAGTCAATAACAAGTAACTTCATATATTGCATACTAGCTGTGCCAGCGGTGTCACCCGCGTTTATGGTTAATATTATATAGACTATTTCCGTCATACATGATTTCTATGTACCTTTAACTATTAAGGCTGCACACGCGACGGAAGCTTAAAAATGGAGTAACTTCTCCCGTTTTCCCAACATTTCCCTTCACTACTATGCTCCTTGTGATTGTAGCGTGATGAAAAGTATACTATAACCTGCCCAGGAGTATGTAGAATAATTGTACCAAGTTTCGTTAAAATCCGTCGAGTAGCTTTTGTTTCTATAAGGAACATTCAGACAGATAGACAGACAGACAGACAGACAAAAATTGTACTGATTGCATTATTGGTATCAGTATCGATCACTAATCACCCCCTGATAGATATTTTGAAAATGTATTTCATGTACAGAATTGACCTCTCTACAGATTTATTATAAGTATAGATATTGCACTCGCATTTGAATAGTTTTTGTGTAAATATTGTACATGTCTTGTGACAGTCAAAAAACATATTTGACATAAAACTAATAATTTAGTGTGATGAGATTTTAAAAACATACGGTTGGGGCGTGGTTATTTCGTAGCACTCTTCTCGTCGTAGCTCAAGTTCGTAGCACGCTTCCGTAGCTGTACGTAGGTAGCACACCCAGCGAAGACTTGATTTTCTTTAACGGATACTTGATTTATTTGCAATATTTTTTATTAACAAAAAGCTTTTAAAAACTTAAACAAAGGCCTGAACCTTTGTTTGAGTTTGAATCTTTATATTTTGTAATACAATAGCCTTCCCAGTAGTCCGCCCACGTAGAATTCGATATTTTAGTGAGACGGTATCATGTTCCCGTGGGAGCTATAAATTTTACCGGGAAAAGTACGCTACTTCTTCATAATAAATCTTAAAAAAAAGAGAAATATATATTTTTTTAAATCGGTCCAGTAATTTTTGAGCCGATTAACTTTAAATGTACAAATACAAATATCTCCTCCTTTTAATGTTGATGTAAATAATCGAGTTACCCAACACCTCTCAAACTCCATAATGAAATGAAAACAATACCAATTTCTGAGCTAAACTTTTCGATCGGACGAGAGAGCTTCATTGTTTACGTAGGCTTAAAACTGGATTACACCCTGTCAGACCAATATGCGGATTCAAATTGGGAGAGGGCCCGGTATGGTTGTGAATATCGGAATAGCAGTTTGAAATACAGGATGTGTATCAGAAATTTCGTTAAATAGATGATTTGGCTCTTGGTCTGGAACTGTTTTCCCTGCCTAGCAGTTTGTTAAAGGCGACTAAGGGTATAGTCCCATGTTGGTTTAGACTTGGCCCATGTTAATCTGGGCCAAAAAAAAAGAATGTGCCAACTGTGGTTCTTGCCTAGCATGTCGTAAAAGGCGACTAATGGTTTACGGGCTTTTAGGTATGTGACTGAGTAGCCCCTTGTCACTCCTTTTTCACAGCTTTTCACCCAACCCAGCCCGCTGTCCCATGTTGGTCTGTGACTTAAAAAGAATATGCAAACTGTGGTTCTTGCCTAGCATGTCGTAAAAGGCGACTAATTGTATATCGGGTTTTGGGTGTGTGATTGTGTAGGCTACAGGTTAACCGCTTTGTCATTGCTTTTTCACAATTTTCCATCTAACCCAGCCCGGCTTTATTTTTGGCTAAATGTAATTAAAGAGGCATGCTACCCCTTTGACTCTGCCTACCCCTTCGGGGATTATTGGCATGATGTTAAGTATCTATGTACTAATGGTATATCGGGTTTTGGGTATATGATTGTGTAAGCGACGAGCTAGCCACTTTTCACTACTTTTTCACAGCATTCCAGGTAACCCAGCTCAATTTTTTTTTACTAAATGTGGCTGCTAGCCTGCCCCTTGGACTCTGCCTACCGCTTTTGGGATTATGGGCGTGATGATAGTATTGAAAATTAGCCGCAAATGATTTATAAAAAATAACATAAGCTTACAATGACCTGTAGACGTCACTCCATAAATTCTACCCCTGAGTATAATGTAGATTACCGAAGTTATTCACATCACTAAGGGCTGATTTTTCACTTATAAAAATACTAGTTGAAAATAGCCAACCAATAGTTCGGTCCTTATGGGATATTTTATCTGAGGAATGAAGAAAAATCGGCCCTTTAATTAAAATACAAACCAAGACAAACCTATGTCGTCACAGCACACTTAACTCGGAAGAAATGCTTCTACTTATGGAACCAACATCTATGTTCTTAAAACTGACTGAGGGGAAAATATGTAGGTACAAATAATATAATATAAATATATTAGTTACTTAAATGAAAAAGTAATAGAAGTGTATAAACGTTTTTTTTTGTAAATTTTTGGATAAGTCGGTAAGTCCCATGTTGGTATGGGACTAAGACTACTAAGAGTCCCATGTTACGACTAATGGTATATCGGGTTTTATAGGTATGTGATTGTGTAGGCGACAAGCTAGCCACTTGTCACTACTTTTTCACAATTTTCCATCTAACAGCCCAGTTTTATTTTTAGTTGAATGTGGTTAAAGGGGCCACCTGCCCCTTTGACTCTGCCTACCCTTTCGGGGATTATGGGCGTGATGTTATGTTATGTTGTGTAATTTTTTGATTTATATAACTAATTTATTAACTTAGCTAACTACGTAATCAATCGTTAGGAGTTGATTTTAACTAGCTTCTACTAATGAATCGATCGCAAAGTTTTGCTGTATAATCATTTGATGCTACCAAGCCAATCCGAAGGGGGTATAGGACAGAAATACTCTAAAATGATGCCTAAAGCCCTGAAACCCTCAATTATAGGCTAATTTTGTTAATTGAAATAAGTTTACTAAAGTCTTTATGAACTACCTAATCATTATTGTTAATTAATTCTGAACCCCGATCAAAACACGAGTTTCTCACTTCATTATAATAAGATAAACAAACAGTAAACAAACTCATAAACCAACTCTCTAATGAAATTAAAACAACCAGAAAGGCTGCCCATAATATTTTTAATCAGACAAGGGTTGTTTGCGTTTACACAAAACGGAGTTATATCCTAAAAAAAATAAACACTTTACTAACGGGACTGAACGCGATGTATGGTGTTGCCGAACTATCGATAGTTTGAGTATTGATAGTTAACAACACATAACATAACATAACATCACGCCCATAATCCCCGAAGGGGTAGGCAGAGTCAAAGGGGCAGCATGCCCATTCAACCACATTAAGCCAAAAATAAAGCCGGGCTAAGCTGGGTTAGACGGAAAATTGTGAAAAAGCAGTGACAAGCGGCTAACCTGTCGCCTACACAATCACACACCCAAAACCCGATATACCATTAGTCGCCTTTTACGACATGCTAGGCAAGAACTACAGTTGGCATATTCTTTTTAAGTCCCAGACCAACACGGGACAGTGGGCTGGGTTGGATGGAAAGCTGTGAAAAAGGAGTGACAAGTGGCTAGCTCGTCGCCTACTCAGACACATACCCAAAAGCCCGTAAACCATTAGTCGCCTTTTACGACATGCTAGGCAAGAATCACAGTTGGCACATTCTTTTTTTTTGTCCCAGATCAACATGGGCCAAGTCCCAGACCAACATGGGACAAAAAATCATTTATAATATCGATAGGCCTATCAATAGTATCGATAGCATCGATACTATAGATAGTATCGATAGCTCAGTTTGGTAAAATAGAATCACTATACTGCAATACTATCTACTAAATTACTATCGATAGTAATTTCAATACTATCGATAGTATTGCTGTGTGTTGATAGTATTGCCACTCACGGGGCTATCGATACGATCGATAGTATCGACACTATCGATAGGGCTATCGATACTATTGCTTTTGCCCAACTACCGATAGTCTATCGATAGACTATCGATAGTGGACTATCGAGCGGCAACACTAGCGATGTACATTATGTAGGCCCCTTGTGACCACGGTCGTTGCATCACAGCCGAAACGTCAAGCTGTAAGTAATCATGTACAATATATCCGACCGAATATGTCCGACTTTATTACTGTCATATAAAAATAAAATAAATAAATTCTCCAGGCTGGCACACCAATTCCCTAGTTCCAAACTAAACTTAAGGCTTGTCCTATGGATACTAGGCAAACGGATAGACATACTTAAATACTTTTATAAACATCCATGATTCGAATACAAATGTCCATGTTCATCATACGAGAGATTTGCCCCTGGCGGGATTCGAACCGGCGACCCTTGGTTTCGTGGTCAGAGTCCGTGACCGCCCGACCAACAGGCCTGTCGTCACATCATGTCGTCATATCACAGTTTATATATCGCTAATCAGTTAGTGTATGTTAAATCTATGTCTCTTACGTGCGATACGTGCTGTATTATCCTACTTGCGGAAATCCGGCACATATTACATAGTGCATATCGCGTTTAGTCCCGTTAGTAGTGTCTATTATAGTGAGTTATATCCTGTCAAACAATACCTCAAACTCAGAACACTGAACTATTATTAGTAGTAATAATAGCTCAATGTCTCAGAATGAGCTAGGTCTGTCAAAAGCAGAAATTAGTTTTTACTTGGAAATCACTTATACAATTCAAGCAATCTAAGCTAATCATTTCGCGTCGCTAGCTCGAGCAAACTTTTAACATCGATCAGTGCTTGCCTACGCAGAAACTCTGCTATTGTCACACTTGAATCTAATCGTTCTCCTTTAACTTAGTAACTCAAGTATTTAGTTGTTGAATTAGTTTGAACCGTATCCTCTTATTGTATTGTCATAATCCTCTTGCCCTTCTTCCAGTTCATCTGGGGTCGCCGCAGGATATCTTCCTCTTGCATACGTCCCGGTCAAGCTATCCACTCCCATTTCACTCATATCGTCTTTCACACAATCCATCCATCTCTTATTTGGTTTTTTGTTCCTCTCCATCCACTAACATTCATACTCATCACTCTCTTTGTTACATGTCCTTCCTCACTTCTCATCACATGCCCATACCAAGATAAATGGTTTCCTCTCATCTTATCTATCACTGGTGCCACTTTCATACTTCCTCTTATATATTTATTTTTTATCTTGTCCATTCGCGTCACTCCACACAGCCACCTTAACATTCTCATTTCCGCTGCATGCACTCGTCTTTCATCCGCCTTCTTCACGGCCCAACATTCCGATCAATACAGGCAGGTCTTATTATGGTTCTGTAGATTTTTCCTCTTATTACGAATATATTATGGAACGTGATTAAACCAATCTTTTAAATGAATCCAATGTACTAAAGGGTATTTTTAAAATCAATCAAACTATCCCATTTGTAGATACACTGAGAAGTATACCTTAAAAGTTACACTTTTAACCCTCTTAATACCAAACTGTTTAAAGAATGTTTTTCTATTTTATTTCTATGTTTATTTTTGGCTAGTCAACTGACAAAACAGTGAAAAAATTGTCTGCCAAGGATGGTAGATAATATCACGCCCAAAGGGGCAGCAAGCCCCTTTAACTACATTCAGCCGGAACTGGGCTGGTTTACATGGAAAATTGTGTAAAAGTGGTGACAAGTAGCTAGCTCGTCGCCTACACATGATTACGCAACATCTGCCATGTTTCGTAAAATTTTAATCTATTATAAAAACTATATTTCATTCGTACAAACTCTTAATTTTTGTATTTATATATATATATTGTTAGAGTATTGAATAAAACGATAAAATACAGAACAAATACTGTATTCTACTTTAAACAGACAATATTTTAAAAAAACAATCCGCACGCCGCAATGACAGTCGTCGCCTGTCAGTTCTTCCCGCCGTCACGTGACCTGCGCGCGCAGGCCGCTCGCCCCACCGCCGCTACGCGGCAGCGGCGTATCTGCCGCCAAGTTTACAGTCGACCATCCTGCGCTAACAATACGACCCCGTATTACCTGGAAACAACTTGTATTAATTCCAATTTACCGAACCAAGGTCCTGACCGAGCTGGCCCCGACCGAACTGGTCGCGACCGAGCTGGTCCCGACCGAACTGGTCCCGGCCGAACTGGCCCCGACCGAACTGGTCCCGACCGATCTGGTCTCGACCGAACTGGTCACGACCGAGCTGGTCCCGACCGAACTGGTCCCGGCCGAACTGGCCCCGACCGAACTGGTCCCGACCGATCTGGTCTCGACCGAACTGGTCCCGACCGAACTGGTCCCGACCGAACTGGTCCCGGCCGAACTGGCCCCGACCGAACTGGTCCCGACCGATCTGGTCCCGACCGAACTGGTCCCGGCCGAACTGGCCCCGGCCGAACTGGCCCCGGCCGAACTGGCCCCGGCCGAACTGGCCCCGACCGAACTGGTCCCGGCCGAACTGGCCCCGACCAAACTGGTCCCGACCGAACTGGTCTCGTCTAACCTATCCTTACAGAACTTGTCTTCATCAAACGGATCCCGACCGAACTGGTCTGGACCAAATTATTCTGAGCTGGTATTGACTGAACTGGCACCGATTTAACTGTTCCTAACTAAGCTGGTGCCGATCAAACTGATCCTGACTGAACTGGTACTGATATAACTGATACTAACTTAGCTTGTACCGACCAAGCTGGTACCGATATAACTGATCTCAACTGAACTTGTACTGATCTAACTGATCTCGACTGAACTAATATCGATTGAACTAGCATCGATTAACTGTTCCCAACTGAGCTGGTACCGATCTAACCGATCTCAAATTTACTGGTATCGTTAAAACTGATCCCAACTGAACTGGAACCGATCTAGCTTATTCTGATCGAACTGGTACGTATCTTGATGATTTTTAATTAAACTTATAACGATTTAAATTATCCTGATGGATTTGATACCGATCTAACTGATTCCAACTGTACCGGTACCTGATACTGATAGAACTGGTACCGCTTTAACTTATCGAACTAGTTTTGATCTAACTGATCCTGACCGAACTAGTATCGATCTAACTGATCCTGGCCAAACTGGCATCGATCTAACTGGTCCTGACTAAAATGACCTTGGCTGAACTGGCCTGGACCAAACTGGCCCCGATAGAACCTGTATGGGTATAACTGACCGAACTGGTCTCGATCTAACTGATCCTGATCGAACTAGTTTTGATCTAACTGATCCTGACCGAACTGGTATTGATCTAACTGATCCTGACCAAACTAGTATCGATCTAACTGATTCTGACCAAACTGGTTTCGATCTAACTGATCCTGACCAAACTGGTATATCTAACTGATAAAGATCTAACTGATCCTGACCGAAGTGGTATTGATCGAACTGATCCTGACCGAACTGGTATTGATCTAACTGATCCTGACCAAACTAGTATCGATCTAACTGATTCTGACCAAACTGGTTTCGATCTAACTGATCCTGACCAAACTGGTATATCTAACTGATAAAGATCTAACTGATCCTGACCGAAGTGGTATTGATCGAACTGATCCTGACCGAACTGGTCTTCTTGTTCTGCTATGCCTTTTCCTTTTTCATTTCCTCCTTGTTTTAAGGCGCCAAGACAGTCGGTCTTGGGTTGTCCGTTCCTCCACCTGCGCTGCTTTTTGAGCACGAGGGCTTTCCTTACAATATGTTCTTTATCGCTTCTTATCATATGTCCATACCAACGCATATGGCTTTCAGCCATATTTTCTAAAATGGGAGTGAGTTTAATAATACTGTGATATACTCTTTGCCTACTCTGTCGTATCTTGTTACCCCAGCAGCCCATCGGAGCATTTTCATTTTGTTTGTGTGTTTTCTGTTCATGTTGTTTCTGTATGGCCCAGCACTCGGGTTCATACATCACAGCAGGCCTCACTGCAGTTTTCTAGACTTTTCCCTAAAGTTTTATCAGTATTTTAGAATTACACAGTACTCCCGACAGTTCTTCATTTAAGCCATTTCCGCGTTAACTCTAGGCCACGCCTACATCCGCATTTACCTCCGCGGTTAGCGTCGATACTAGTAATAATCGGTCTACTCTGGGTAGTGGCTGGCCGTCCATCGTTATGTCTGTGCCGGACGCTGATTGGTTAATAAAGCTGCATTTCATGTACTCGGTCTTGGTTCTACGAGTTGTAACGTGGGGTACAGTGTGAGAGCCGCCTACTGTGCGGTGCGTTACTGCGGCGCGTTGCTGCGGCGCGCTACTGCGGCGCACTACTGCGGCGCGATACTGCGGCGCGATACTGCGGCGCGCTACTGCGGGGCGCTACTGCGGCGCGCTACTGCGGCGCGCAACTGCGGCGCGCAACTGCGGCGCGCAACTGCAGCGCGCAAATACGGCGCGCAACTGCGGCGCGCAACTGCGACGCGCTACTGCGGCGCTACTGCAGCGCACTGCTGCGGCGCTACTGCGGCGCTACTGCAGCGCACTACTGCGGCGCTACTGCGGCACCTGGGCATTTACTTGGACAAATAACTGAACTGGGCAAAACACACAGAGCACATCACAACGAAAGCCAGCATAGCATTACGGCAATGCAAAAGTCTGCTTGGCAGGAATTGGGGCTTAAGCCCTAAAATTACTTACTGGCTATACACCACAGTCATCCATCTAATCATCACATACGCTTTCTTAGTTTGGATTCCCAGGGCCAATCCGAGTACAACACAAAAGACCTAGAAAAACTTCAGAGATTCGCCTGTGTAGCAATCACTGGCAGTATGAAAACCACATCTACCGCCGCTCTACAGGCGATGTTGGGTTGCATCCTGCATCTTGTTGTAAGAGAAGAAGCAACCTTAGCGTGCTTCAGGCTTGAAATATCTGGAACCCTAAATAGGGATTCCAGAATCAACACACATCAATAAAAGTGGATGCAATTAATCTACAGCCCATGTTAGCATCATCCAGCGACAGAACCCTGAAAACACACTGTTTCCAAAAACAATACAAAATAGAACTCACAGCAGAGCAGTATGATTGCTCAAGCCCACACGAGGATCTACACTGACGGATCGAAAACCGACCAGGGAACTGGTTACGGAGTTTTCTTAGATGACCTAAACATCAATACATCCAGGCCCCTAGGAATGCTCAATACTGTCTATCAAGCAGAATGTGTTGGCATTATCCAGGCAGCACACGCCATATAGGAAAGTCACGGATACCTACATCCGTATACTCTCCGACAGTGCCTCGGTGCTCCAATCTCTAAAGAAAAACCATATCACGTAAAGACTGATACTAGAATGCCATAACGCCCTAGAACGCGTTACGGTAACAAACCGTAATACAGTGACAATGCAATGGATCAAGAGACACATTGGATCAGCTTGTAACGATGCAGCTGATGAACCAGCCAGAAAAGGCTCCAACTCCAAAGCAGTTGGACCAGTACCAATCATACCCATACCTTTCAACCAGTTGGAGAGCTAGTTAAAGGAACACACACAAATACAACCGACAAAATGGTGGACCTCGACACCAGGCTGTAGGTAATCCAAGCGACTATACCATCCTTGAACACTAAACTGACCAAGCGCCTTCTGTGCATGAACAGGAACAGCCCAAGACTGGTGGCGGGGACCATCACCCGACACTGCTCACTGAATAACCACTCCCACTCACTAGGCATCACTGACAGTCCTCTGTGCAGAGCGTTCATGGAGGCAGAGAAAACGGTGACGCATGTGTTCCTCGAATGCACCGGCGTCGCCCAGATCCGCAAGGAGACTCTGGGTACACCAGGATCACTCGCGGACGCCCTGAGAAGACTGGGAAGATTAATCTGCTTCTGGAGGGAGGTGGGCTGGCTGGAATAACCGGCCGCCATTGCTCAGGTACAATGCTCCACTATAAGGACTAAGTGCGGAAACCATCACCGCTAACATAGAACATAGAGCATAGCTACTGTGGCGAATCTGCGGTGTATCGCTTACAAACTGCGTTCGGAATGATGACGTAAGAGAGTCGGACTGACACTCTTTGTGAGATAATCCATTGACAGGTTAACTAAGAATCTTAATCCAGCTTAATCACATTTCATCGCCTTGGGTACAGAGTGGCCGTGTCAGAAGATCATTGGGCAAAATCTATACATTCATATCGACAGTGAGCCTATTGCCCATGTAGCACGAGCAAAGATCCCCGGCTTAATAAATTGATGGAAAAATGCATTACATGAAATATATTAACACTAAAATTAGAAATGCTCTCTTCTGACTTAAGACACTATATGAGCTGCAATTGCACTTAACTGAAGATGTTAGGAAAATCCTTAAAGTCTCTTATTGTCTCATTTTAATTATTGCAATATTTATGGTATAGACCAAGACTACTGGAGCAAATAAAGAGGTTAGTGCAACAGGTAAAAAATGCATGTATGCAATTCTGTCATCATATATCGCCACATTTAAACACTAAGCAAATCTTAAACATGTCAAACCTATGACTAGTATATTTAGCTATGGTGATTCTCAAAATTATTAAATCCAGAAAACCGGGATACCTCTTTAAAACTTTACCTCGGCACAAGTCCAATCTCATGTGTCCTAATACATGTTTATTACATATAATTATTATCTCACATAGTTCTTTTTCTTACATAGTTCTAGTTCTTTCATATTTGTTTATTTATAATGCCTTTTTTTTATATACTACTATCATATACCAACAAACACACCTGACCTTACTGCTTCACATCTCAAACCCAAATAATTACCCTTGAACTGGACCAATCAGATTATCAGCGCTGAGCTCCGCTTAGCATCCACAGAGATTAGTACCCATTGCTTACAAACAATTACTTGAAATAAGCTGCTATTATTGTTATTATTACATTACATCTACTTGATTTGTTAATTGTTTGTGTATTGACATCATTATGACATTTTTATCAATTTATCAATATCATTCAGATATTTATAACAAACCAAATTATACTAATAATGAAATAATGCAGACCTGTACCTACTATGTAATCAACATCCACTAAAAACGATTATTTGATATCATTATTCCTTTCATCTATTCATTAATATTAAAATTCACTTCATAGATATTGATCTAACGTAACTTAAATCCAAAACTAATTTACAGATAATAACATAACAAGTCCACCACCATCCAAAAATTGTAGACAATGCCTTTAGTTGATTCAACCAACTTTACACCGTCGTCTTGTAGTTTTTCACATTTCCAGTAAACATTGGGATATCGACCAGTCCCGCATGTAACATGTTCGCCTGACCTAAGGCACCAAACTCCATGTCATATTTTTCACTCGATGACAACTCTGTGTGCTTCAAATGAGTCGTACAGGCCGGTTATTT